>VDFB02026320.1:22909449-23229670 GCA_007258455.2 Sequoia sempervirens | reverse complement strand
TATATTTAATTTTATCTTTTTTGATGTTCTTAATTGATAGTGCATGCATAGTTTTGTATATTGATGTAATATTTGTAAATATGAATAAAATATTTCTAGTTACATTTAGGATTGTTACACAAAGTTCTTTAGGTCTTAGTTAGACCATTCTTGTTATTTTCACATGATCAAACTTACATAATAAAAGAATATCATATGTCTATGATGAATCAACACTACCATATCTATCCATCTAAAGCAAATTCAAGCTAGTGATAGTCAATAATGCTTTGTGATCTGATGGATATTTTCAGTAGAAATTGAAGTGTCTCCAAATCTCTAGATTTTAGCACCATTAGAAAGAGCTCGATGTCCTGATTCCAATGCAACTTGAATGGAGCCAAACAGAGCTACGGAGCCCAAGTTATTGCCATTCAAAGTTCAGTCAATAATTGGTCAACTCAGGGCCTAGGGCAAGAAAAAAAGGTCAAAATTTGATGTCACCAAAAGTGTTCAAAATTGATATCAACGCGAAGAGCTCGGCAAGAGCTTTTCGACGGTGTTCGTTCTGTGCAAATCAGAGCTCATATGTGCAAGATATGGAAGGTCAAAGCTTGTGGTTGACTAGGTTGACTTGAAGGTACAATGATGATGTCAGCATGACATCATCATGCCGACATGGATGAATCATGAGGTGACACATGGTGGCTTCCCAAAGTTACACGTGGCAGAAATTTGTTGGACATGGCTTTATTTAAAATATATATATATATAAAATAAATTAATTAATAACAGCCATGCCCTCCATTTTAATAATTAAATCACTTCCTTAAGAAAAAAACGTGGCCCTCCCTATAAAAGGGGATCACCATTATTTTAAAAAAAAAAAATCATGCTATTTTTTAGGCTACCTTTTTTTTAGGGAAAACAAATTGATCCCTATTTTTAAGGGATGTAAATAGCCCGTAACCAAACTCATCCCCTATTTTAAATGAGAATTTCAAACCAACATTGTATATTGTATGGTTTTAAAATACAAGTGGCATTGGATGGTTTTGTGGAAATTTGGAAACGAAATACTCCTTAATTTAATAAATTCCCTCCAAGTTGTAAAACAATAATCCTTTTAAAAGGATTAGTTGTAACTTATGGAAACAAGAAAAGCCCGAGAATGAATAATTGGAAGGGCTTAAATTAATTTAGGGGGATTTATATTCAAATAAGGGAGATTTTTAAATATTATTATGTAAAAATGGAGATTTGGAAAATATTGTAAATCAATTGGTTAGTAACCAATTTGAGCCATTTTTTTGTATTTAAAGGGGGTGAAAGGGAGAGAGTTAGGCTAAGTGTGATTTTGAAGTGTTTTTGGAGGAGAATTTTGGTGAGGAACTTTTGGTGTTTTGTCTAAGCATTTTGGTGAAGGAATTTCTGGTGAAGCGAGAGGAGGCTATTCTGGAGATTTTATTCTTCATTCCTGCACTTTGAAAAGTGGCGTTGTGCGGATAGGGGTGATTTTGTAACTCATTGTACTTGATTTTGGAGATTAATCGGATCGGTCATACTCTATTGGAGCCGACCCGGAGACGTAGTCACGTTTGTGGCAAACTCCGTAATCAAACTCTGTTTGCATCTCTCTCTTTCTTTCTCTCACTTTCTTTCATTCTGTTGTTATCACCTTGTCATTTTAATTATTTCCATGAGTTAATTTTGATGTTATTAACTTGGAATAATCATTGTAAAAGTTAAGCATTTCAATACTGCAAATAGTCTAGATCCTATACAGATCACTTTGTGTGACTTTCTCATTCATTTCTTCTTTCATTGTTGATCCCCCTTTTCTAATGACCTATGGATTGTCTTAAATACACAACCTTAGACATGCAATTAAAAGGTTTTGGTACGTAAGTCAATAGGACAATAGTTCATTTTTGAGATAATTGATTTCAGGAATAGTAAAATCTAAATTTTGGAAAGAAGAGTCTGACCATGTACATACTTGATTCTAGGGGACATAATCATGTGTGAGTGATTCTAGGTGGGAGAATTTGCTAAGAGATCATATCAAGTATTGAGTTTAGAGCTAGCTTATGAATAAAACAAGACAAATCAAGCACTAGGATAATATAGTCAAGATGACACCAAAATATATATAAAGCAAGAGAAAAAAGAATGAAGTATGCATTTTTATCCTACATAAATATATATTGTATATATAAAATGAAAAAAATAAAACAGATTGTCAAAATTAATATTGACAATAAACTAAATTATTTACTTGAAAAATAAATATACTATAATTGACATAGTTAAATAAATATACATCCATCTTAAATAAGAATAGATTTGATTTTGAAAGGGATTTTCAAAATTAATATTGACAATAAACTAAATTATTTACTTGAAATATAAATATACTATTGGTATAGTAAAACAAATGCACATCCATCTTAGAGAAGACTAGAATTGATTCTGAAAACAGAATTTTCAAAATCAATACTGACAATAAACTAAAAAATTACTTGAAAAATAATAAAATAAATACACATCCATCTCAAATAAGATTAGATTTGAGTGAAGAAACACAAAGATTAGATATGATTCTCAATTACCTTTGACAAAACAAGATTAGATTCGAACGAAGAAACACAAATAAAAGTCGATCTAATTCTTAAATACCTTTGAAAAAACACAAATAAAACCAGATTTGATTCTAAGTACCTTTGGCAAAATAGCCCGTGATCATATCCTTGAAGCCAATCAAATACAGGAACTGTCTCCCTTTTACCAACAAAGCACTGAGCATTGATATAATCCACTTAAAACAACCCTTTCTACAAGCCCTTGATAGGCCCTCACTATATTTCTTCGTCACGTTCAATGATTGAAACATCTGATGAACAATATTTTACAGTAAAACTTCTCTACAGTAAAACCACCTCAGTACTATAATTGTCTATATTCAAATACCCAGTAGCATTTACATATACACTGAACAAAGCTTTTGGGAAGGTCAATTAACAATGTAGGCTGCTTAAGATTATTCCAAGGGATTCTAGAACTGCTTCCATTATTACCTGACCAGACATTGTTCTTGTATATAAGCTGCCCTAATGTTAAGTGTCCCACATATCTGAAGCAATCTTTAATAATCTTTTCAAATCTTCCATCTCCATGTTACCCTACATATATTAATTTCAAACACTAATCAATGGCACTGCTTCAAAATCACCAGCCCTGATAAGGAAGATCAGATTTCTGACATCACAGGCATTATTTTTTATCACATAAATATAAAATCTTTCTAGACTGTGTTTGTATATATATATATTTTAATTTATACATAATCAAATAACATTGTCCAATTAAAACTGGAAGCATTATATTCTGCATTTATCAATATCTTTATTCATCTTTGAATCTTTATGGATCATACATTAGTGTCAAGTACAGCAATAACAACCATCATGGTCGCACCAGTTTTGACATGCAAATAGTAGGATAATCAAATCATAGAAAGTCGGTCCAAACTAAATAATTTTATTTTTCCACTTAATAATTGTCATGTTGTATACTCACTCCCTCACTAGTAAATTTTAAATTTTATGGGATTCTTGTCGAGGTATATCTGCAGTCCTCTCCTCGATGTTCAATCAGTGGTTTACTTAATTTCTTTCTCGTGTGTATTTTTGTCCACCAATTTTACGAGTACTAGTTATTTAATAGTTTAATTTTTAAATGTATTTTTTTGTTTAGTATTGAGAATTTATATGAAGATTTTTAGTTGTAGATGTAATTTCAAGATGATTACTTATTAAGCATATTTGATTTGAGGTCAGATTTATATATGTAAATAATTGATATTGTTATTTGATATCATTATAAATAATTATTTGTAAAGGATAAATGTACTTACTATGTGTTTTAATATCTTTATTTTATATCATTTTGGACACTATCATAAGTGTGTTGTCTTAGTAATCAATTTGAATATTTTAATAACCTATCAATTATAATTATCTTAAATGTTGTCTTACTCAAAACATATACAATCTTCTAGGTTTTCTATCAACTTTGACTAGGGTGCATATCATAGATCTACCCTTAAATTGGGCTATGTTTAGTAAACTAGTCTACCACATTAAAAATTCAAATCTCATGCTCTTGAATTTGACTTTTGAGAGTTTGATTGTTACCTCATCATCTTGCATGCTAACTACCATGAGTTAAGTAATTAGGATCATGCATTTATAAATAATCATAAATCAATAGTTATTATTATATAGTTGTGAAATCTCATATTTTAAAAGCATTACATCAACATTACTTCCTAGCAATAAGTAAGATCATAGCTAGACATGAGCAAAAAGGGAGTTGTTAATGAAATATCGTGTTCTAGGATATTTGTTAAGCATGTCCTAAACTAGCTAAAAATAAATTAGGCTATGATAAAAAAGGAAAATAAATCTAAGTTAACTAAGATAGCATACCTATTAGTTAGTTGAAGGCATTCTAGGTTTATCATGATGCAATCCGATGCATGAGGGCATGATTGGGATCTACAAAGTAATTAGATTGTTTAATCTAAGAATTTGAGGTGTGAAAATGCTATTGAATTTTATAAATATGAAAAATTGAAATTGAAATGTGTTTTTTTTCACTTTTCATTATTTACTACATAAGACTAAAACATGAAATATTTCTTCTATAATTTTATTTTTGAATGATCAAGATAGTAAAATATTTTAGCCTTTTCTAAAATTTATTCCCTATTTAAACTATAGGTTCCAAAAGACAATGAGAGCTAGGAATGAAAATTGTGAATAATTCAAAATAGAAATATGAAGATTGATAAGAAGTATTAGAAATGAAAATATAAAATGATGAGAAACCTAGGAATCAAGTGGAGAAGCTCAGTGGCCAAGATCCTAGTGTTCCATTTGTCATCCAATTTGTATGTTATTATATTATTTATGCATTTCCATCCATAGTTAATAGAAAACACTAGTATTTCATAAGAATCCATATTAGTCTACACATAGGGAGGAAACGATACCCAAAATAGAGTACTAGGTGCTACCAAAATCATACAGGATGAATGAAATTAGTCTCAATTAACTAATTTAAATAATATATTGAAAGAAAAATATAGAAAGAGGAAGGACACGACCTTCATGCATTTCAAAGACTCCAACTATCTATTTTAATATAAAAGGAAAGGTTGGGACTAATTGGGAGCTTTCCATGAGTGGTCAAGCCCCAACTTTATCCTTTTTATTTCCATGAGTTGTCAATGGAAGGAGTAGAATTAGGTAGTTTGTACTCTTAAACCTTACATGTATCTAGAATTTAAAATAACAATATAATAGTGATATATGAATATTAAATCCTTGGTCTACAAGGACTAATGTCGTAGCACTTGTAGATGAGGATAAAGAGGAGATGGAGCTATCAAGGTGGTGACAATGATTCTATGGACACAAAAAACCTTAAATAAATAATAGTGATAATTAAAATGAAATGAGAATTTAAATAGAGCCACCTAAAACACCAAGAATGGAGGTACCAATTATTGTAAGATCATAATATATGTCTTTAATAATGGCAAGAGCTCATGGAAGATAATGTTGAAATTTAAAAAAAAAGTGTTTTTTAAGTGGTCAAGAATGTTAGAAAATGGTGTAGAGTGTTGTAGTAACTTCAAACATAGATTGTATGTAAAATATAGATAAATAATTATTTTTAAATAGTTGATAGGGAAGATGATGTGGCATACAAAGGTGAAATCGCTACTAAGGTTTTCCTATAAAATCTAATAGTGGTTACATTAACATGTTAAAGTATGGAAAGGGAATAGATTTGCTAATAACAATTACTATATGATAGTAGTATAAGAAGAAATTCACATGTCATGCAAATATCCCTATACCACACTATCATTCAAGTATAAGAAGGCATAAAATGACATAAAATAACAAAGGAATAGGTTAACATAAAAAAATAAAATTACATACATAGAAAAGACACAAGCATGTAGAAACACCTAGCCAATATTAGCACAAAAGATGGGACAAAGCATAGGATAGGTCCAAAATGACCTAAAATCATACTAGGGGAGATAAATGCTAAATTGAAATCATATAATAATTCTAAAAATTCAATGTAGATCCAAATTTTATCTTAAAAATTCCCTCCACTTTAGGAAGGCTTATGCCACAAGGTGATAACCTACATGCTAAAGTATTGAAAAGAAATAATTGAAAATAATAACGTTAAAAATGACATGCAAAATGCTACATTAAAATTCTTCAAGTGTATAAACATGTTTTAAATGAACGAAAACCAACACAACAAATAGTGTCAAAATACAAAAATATAAAAAAAATCATTAGAAAAATAGAGTCTATAGTGAATTTATGTTGTCAAATCATATATAATCTTGTAGTAATGGAAAAAGTATCCCTTTTTCCTTACATAATTTGGGAATAACTGTCATCGAATTAACCTAATTTTGCATAGGTTTAGTCTTGTACACATTCACATTGATCTCGGGCCCCTTGTAATTGTGATCAGTGTTTTTTTCCTTATCCTAAGTGATGCAAAACATAATGCAAAAGAAGGAAAACAAAACTTTAAACCTCAAGATTGGGCTACGTTAAACTCAAACAAAATAAAGATAAAGAAAAGCATATTTGTACCTTGTATGAGTTGCTCCTTGGTTGGCCCTTTGATAGTTGATGATATGTATGCTCCTTGCTGGAAAATGGATGCAAAACAATCTAAGTGTGATGAGGATTCAAATGAGAGACATGGGTATTTTGATGATGAACAAAATGAGTAAAAGAGCTTGAGGATTCAAAAATGGTGGATGAAAGTGTGAGAGTATGAGAGTTGAAGTTGTTGGAGAGCTTGAAGACTTGAATTTTTTATGAGAAAATTAAGCCAAAACTCCTCTATTTTAGGGGAAAGGCCTCTAGGGATTTGAATGGTCAAAATTTTTCCAACATGGGCAAGATGAAGGGCTGTGGTGCGTTGAGGACTCACAAGACCTCACATATTGCCATGTGGAAGATGAGATGTCAAGAGGACATGTGATGTGGAGAAGGGAATGTGAGGTGGAGGTACTTGCAAGTACCTTGGGATGAGATTGATGGTGACAAGTGAGGAGTCATGGGGATGAGAGAAGTTATTGGGGGAATAAATGTGAATTTCAAATTCACATGATTGAGAGTACCTTGGGGATAAAAAAATGGTTCTAAAAAAGGTAAGTACTTTTCGTCATGTGCGTGATGTGACAAGTGAGGAGTTCTAGAACTCCTAACAACTTGCATGGGGAAGAGGAGATTCTTGGAGGGATAAATGTGAATTTTTAATTCACATGGGGAAGAGGGTCTAGGCTAAATGTGGAAATTGTGAAGGTTGACCAAAAAGGTATGCTAAATGTAGAAAGGGGATTAGATTAAGGTTGTGCAAATAGGTGATTAAGAAGATTAATGGAAGATTAGAAGCAAGTTGGAAGATGTGGAGGATGTGACATTAATCTTGATTAAGGGTGTGCACATCCTAATCAAGGATTAGTTAGACTAATCCAGATTAGAAGAGGATTATGGAGGATGTGACACGTGAGGAATTAAATAAATGTCTTGTTTATTTAATTCTTTGAGAAAAAGGGGGGATAAAGGGTAAGGTATTTAATTATTTAACTAGATACCTTAGGAATTTAGAGGACTTTAGGGGTATTAATTAAATAATGGTAATATTACTTAATTAATACAAATAATAGGGTATTTAGATGAAAAGGGATAAATTTGGACCAATGTAAGTGTCCAAATTTAGGTGTCTACAGTGATAAAATCTACTTAATTTGTACCCTATTTTAGGTGTTGTAAAGTGTTATAACACACTTTCACATTTATCTAGGGTCTCCTTAATTAATTGTTGTTAATTAGAGTTAATTAGCACCTTTAATTTAAGCCTTATTTAAAACATCTCCCAAGGATCCATCCTGACACCCAGTATTCAAATTGTAAAACATTTAATTTGGAAAATCTGAGGTCCTCGAAAATGGTGTAGGACCCATTTTCCTTGGTGGCGAATAAGTCCTCCCTCTATAGGACCCCCCTTTCTTTGCACATTTGACATGGGCTTCCGATGTTATTTCACCCCCCCAAGGCAAGGTCGTGGAAACTTGTGCTAGGACCCCTTCACCCTAGGTGGCGAATGGATCCTCCCTTAATAAGGACCCCCTTTTTGAATTTAATTCTGGTGGGATTTTAATAATATTCATTTCCAGATCTGGTGTTGGCTTGAATTATTGGAATTTTGGGGTTAATCTCTAGATTTAGTATACATAAGGGGTTAATTCACATAGTTTCATCCTAGACTTCCAAGCATTCATACATTATAGCAAATTTGAGTTCACAAGAGTTTATGAGAGCAATTCAAAAGCATTTCAAGGCAGACTATCAAGGGTTTATTGCAGCAATTTAAGATCATTTCATCATGAAAAAGGCATAAAGCATTCATACATGTTTTTGAGCTAAGATAGCTGATGTAGCATTGAAGATCCATTGCAAGCATTGTTTCACATCTACTTGAGATCAAGATCTACATTCTTCATGGCCACTTCATTTAAGATTGTAGATTTTTACTCCAAGAAAACATCCAAGGTGTCATCAATTACATATTTTCATGTTTCATTCTTCAATTTCATTATCTTATCATTTGGTTTAATTACCTAAATGAGGTTTGACTAAGGCAAACCCCTATTCACTAATGGGTATGTGCAGGATTATCATGGAAAAAATAGACCCTTAAGTGGCAAAAAATTTAGAAAAATCAGAGTTAGGAAACTTGACATAAAAATTTGAATAATTTTTCTATATTATTTCAAAAATATGTTAGAATAGAATCTGTAGCAAATTGAATGTAGTTTCTAAACTACTAGGTTTATTAAAAAGAAAAAAAATCTATTTGGTGAAAATTTGAAATTTCAATGCAGTAGTACTTAAATTTTAGGGAAAAAATAAGAAGTAGGTGTGTGCTGACCACCCTAACCACAATAAAATGATAATATTTTTTAATAATATTTTAGATGTAAGTAGAGGACTCATGTCAGATATGATGCATTATTTTTTGTAATTTTTTTCCAAGTAAATAATTAATTATGAATTTTTATTACAACTTTAAAAAAATATAAAAACTTGTATATCGACCACCTTAACTTGGTAAAAAATTCATGAAATTCAATTTTTTTTTTAATCTTATAGTATGTGAAGCATAGAATATGACACATGTTTTGGATTCAAAAATGTGAAACCATTTGAAAGCTATAGATGTTTTTCAATCGCCTATTAATCGGACTTTAGTCGTAGTTCAAATAGAAAATGAATAATAATTATTTATTAAATTCCAATTAAAGCATAATTTATATTGGTGGAAAGCTGAGAATCTCCTATATAAACCCTTTTCGTTTCAACAATTTTGGGTAAAAAAAAATCCATCAGCCACATACCCATCATATTGCCACTTTTTGGCCCATCATGATCCTACACATACCCTAATAATGAAAAAAAAATTCTCCTCTTGAGTGTGTGTTTGTAGATTTATAGGTTGAATATCAATTGGAAAGAAGTTTATAAAAAAATTACAAAAAATTTCAAGTTACATTTAGTTGACCTTTATAGTGTGAGATCACAAAAACAAGGCTACATGATTTATTATAGGCTTTCGGGAATTGACAACTAGGGAACTGAGAGTGCAAACATCAAGGAAAATAGCATGGATCTTAATTTCAGAAACCTTAACAAGAACCCATTCACCAATAAAGTTGAATGAGTCCTTTGTGCCTTAAAAGTAGGCTTCTTGCAACAAGGTATGCATCATTTTGAACTCTAAAAACTATTGGAAGAATGAAGAAGGTGACCTTTCGATTTGTTGTCACTGATGCTAACATTGTTTGGCATCTGACTAAGTAAATTGTGTGTCTACACTGATTTGATAGTTTGATCCGAAAATCCTCTCAATAAAAATAAATTCTATGAGTTTTTGATATTTTTCTCAGGAGTGTCAGGTACAACCATAAACAACTTTTCAGTAATTTTGTGTGATACAGTTGAGTTATCCAAGTGACAAAAGATAGGAATTCTTTTGGATGACAAGGTTATGGACTGTTTATCTTGTAAATTTTTCATGTGTTGCTCATTACGTCTAGACTGACCTAATTAATGTTTGCTATGATTTGTTCTACGCACCAAAAACACTTTTCATTCAAGCTAACAAATCTTTTTGTGCTATGCATTCAATTAGGCTGACCTTATTGATGTATAAAGATGAAGCTATGTATATATATGTAAGCGATGAAGATGAAATATAATAAGAAGGCAACAAATATAGATGAAGGAATAGTGTGTGATACAGTGATGTGATAAATGTTTTAATAGTGGTGTATGCCTACGACTAGAGTAGAAGTTTTGATATTCCAAAGCTTAACTGGAACTAATCTCTACACGTTGAAGGTGTATTTACTCAGTTCATCAATTGGCAGTGAGCCATAACTTTTTGTATCTCGACAATAAGCCATCTTTTGTATTCAGGTTGTGAGCCTTTCAAGGACAACGTGTCTTGGTAGTGAGCCCTGTAATATCTTATAAAAAATTATAATATATTGTGAGCTAATCCTCACTATGGTTTTTCCCTTTTGGGTTTTCCACATAAAAATCCTAGTTTCAATGTGTTATGATCTCTTTTATGTTTTGGTTTACTCTTGCAGTTAGATGTGGATTGAAAATTGGATGGTTAGTAATTAATTATGTTAGTAGAATACTAATTCACCCCCCTCTCAGTATTCAGTGTATTCAACAATTGGTATCAAAACTTGGTTCCTCTAAAGAAGTCTTACTGCTTGAGGAAGGTCCCAAAATTTGAATACATGTCTAACAAAAGCTATCTTGTTACTCTAGAAGAAATATCTTGCCTAGGTTTAGTGTTGTAGTGTGTTGTACACATTCACATTGATTTTGGACCCATTTTAATAAAATGTACTTAATTTGTACCCTATTTTAGGTGTTCTAAACTGTTGTAACACACTTTCACATTTATCTAGGGTCTCCTTAATTAACTGTGGTTAATTAGAGTTAATTAGCCCCTTTAATTTAAGCCTTATTTATAACACCTCCCGAGGATCCATCCTGACACCTAGTATTCAAATTGTAAAAAAAATAATTTAGAAAATTTGAGGTCCTAGAAAATGGTGCTAGGACCCATTCGCCCCATCTTGACATCTAGTATTCAAATTGCAAAAAAGTTAATTTGGAAAATTTGAGGTCCTAGAAAATGGTGCTAGGACCCATTCGCCTAGGTGGCGAATGGGTCTTGCCTCTATAGGACCCCCCTTTCTTTACACATTTGACATGGGTTTCTGATGTTATTTCAACCCCCAAGGCAAGGTCCTAGAAACTTGTGCTAGGACCCATTTTCCCTAGTTGGAGAATGGGTCCTCCCTTAATAAGGACCCCCTTTTTTAATTTAATTGTTGTGGGATTTTAATAATATTCATTTCCAAATTTGGTGTTAGCTTGAATTATTCGAATTTTGGGGTTAATCTCTAGATTTAGTATAAATAAGAGGTTAATTCCCATAGTTTCATCCTAGACTTCCAAGCATTCATTCATTATAGAAAATTTGAGTTCACAATCTAAGTTTACAAGACAAATTCAAAGGAATTTCATGGTATATTATCAAGGTTTTATTGCAACAATTCAAGATGATTTCATCTTGAGAAATGGATAAAGCATTCATGCATGTTGTTGAGCTAAGATAGTTGATGTAGCATTGAAGATCCATATTACAAGCATTGTTTCACATCTAGTAGAGATCAAGATCTACATTCTTCATGGCCACTTTGTGTTATATTGTAGATTTTTACTTCAAGAGAACATCCAAGGTATCATCAATTACATATTTTCATATTTCATGCTTCAATTTCATTATCTCATCATTTGGTTTAATTACCTAAATGGGGTTTGACTTAGGAAAACCCCTATTCACTAACAATCAACAAGTTTTTCTCCTCCTGAGTTCTTGTTTGTAGATTTATAGGTTGAAGATCAATTGGAAAGAAGTTTAGAAAAAAATTACAAAAGTTGTCAAGTTGCAAAGTTGACCTTTATAGTGTGAGATCAAAGAAACAAGGCTACATAATTTATTATAGGCTTTCGAGAGTTGACAACCAGGGATCTGAGAGTGCAAACATAAAGGAAAATAACCTAGATCTCAGTTTCAGAAACCTTAACAGGGATCCCTTCGACACTAATGGAGAATGAGTCCTTTGTGCCTTAAAAATAGGCTTCTTGCAACAAGTTACACATCATTTTGAGCTCTAAAAACTATTGGATGAATGAAGAAGGTGACCTTCAGGTCTTTTTTCATTGATGCCAACACTATTTGGTATCTGACTAAGTAAAATGTGTGTCTACACTGATCCGATAGTTTGATCTGAAAATCCTCTCAATAAAAAGAAATTCTATGAGTTTTTGATATTTTTCTCAAGAATGTTAGGTACAACTATAAACAAGTTCTTAGCAATTTTGTGTGATCCAATTGAGTTATCCAAGTGATAGAAGATAGGAATGCTTTTTGTCGACAGGGTTATGGACTGTTTATCTTGTAAATGTTTAATGTGTTCCTCCTAGGTCTAGGCTAACCTAATTAATGTTTGGTATGATTTTTTGTGCGTGCCAAAAAGAGTTTTGATTTAAGCCGACAAATATTTTTGTGTTATGCATTCAATTACGCCGACCTAATTGATGTATAAAGATGAAGCTATGTATATATATGTCAGTGATGTAGATGAAATAAAATAAGGTGGTGGATATAGATGAAGCAAAAGTGTGTGATATAGTGATGTAGAAAATGTTTTAATAGTGGTGTATTCCTATGACCAAAGAAAAAGTTTTGATATTCTAGAGCCTAACCATAATTGATCTCTACACATTGAATGTGTATTTACTCAGTTCATCAATTGGAAATGAACCATACCTTTTTGTATCTCGGCAATAAGCCATCTTTTGTATTCAGGCTATGAGCCTTTCAAGGATAGTGTGTCTTGGTAGTGAGCCCTATAATATCTTATAACCAGTTATAATATATTGTGAGCTAATCCTCACTATGGTTCTCCCCTTTTGGGTTTTTTACATAAAAATCCTAGTGTCAATGTGTTATGATATCTTTTATGTTTTTGTTTACTCTTGCAGTTAGATGTGGATTGATAATTGGATGGTTAGTAATTAATTGTCTTAGTAGAATACTAATTCACCCTTCCTCTCAGTATTCAGTGTATCCAACAATTGGTATTAGAGCTTGGTTCCTCTGAAGAAATCTTACAGCCTAAGGAAGGTCCTAGAATTTGAATACATGGCTAACAAAAGCTATCTTGTTCCTCCAGAAGAAAACTCTTGCCTAGGTTTATTGTTATAATGTGTTGTACACATTCACATTGATCTTGGGCACCTTATAATAAAATGTAATTAATTTGTACCTTATTTTAGGTGTTGTAAAGTTTTGTAACACACTTTCACATTTATCTAGGGTCTCCTTAATTAATTGTGGTTAATTAGAGTTAATTAGCCCCTTTAATTTAAGCCTTATTTATAACACCTCAGGAGGATCCATCTTGATACCTAGTATTCAAATTGTAAAACATTTAATTTGGAAAATCTGGGGTCCTAGAAAATTATGGTTCTATGACCCATTCGCCTAGGTGGCGAATGGGTCCTCCTTCTATAGGACCCCCCTTTCTTTGCAAATTTGACATGTGTATCTGATGTTATTTCACCCCCCCAAGGCAAGGTCCTGGAAACTTGTGCTAGAACCCATTCGCCCTAGGTGGTGAATGTATCCTCTCTTAATAAGGACCCCCTCTTTGCATTTAATTATGGTGAGATTTTAATAATATTCATTTCCTGATCTAGTGTTGGCTTGAATTATTTGAATTTCGAGGTTAATCTCTAGATTTAGTATAAATAAGGGGTTAATTCACATAGTTTCATCCTAGACTTCCAAGCATTCATACATAATAGAAAATTTGAGTTCAAAAGAGTTTCCAAGAGCAATTCAAAGGCATTTCAAGGAAGATTATCGAGAGTTTATTGCAGTAATTCAAGATCATGTCATCATGACAAAGGCATAAAGCATTCATGCATGTTGTTGAGCTAAGACGGTTGATGTAGCATTGAAGATACATATTGCAAGCATTGTTTCACATCTATTTGAGATCAAGATCTACATTCTTCATGGCCACTTCATGTTAGATTGTAGATTTTTACTCCAAGACAACATCCAAGGTATCATCAATTACATATTTTCATGTTTCATGCTTCAATTTCATTATCTCATCATTTGGTTTAATTACCTAAATGGGGTTTGTCTTAGGAAAACCCCTATTCACTAACAATCAACAAGTTTAACAATCAACAAGTTTTTCTCCTCTTGAGTGTGTGTTTGTAGATTTATAAGTTGAAGATCAAGTGGAAAGATGTTTAGAGAAAAATTACAAAAGTTTTCAAGTTGCAAAGTTGACCTTTATAGTGCGAGATCAAAGAAATGAGGCTACATAATTTATTATAGGTTTATGGGAGCTGACAATCAGGGATATGAGAGTGCAAACATAAAGGAAAATAACCTAGATCCTAGTTTCAGAAACCCTAATAGGGACTCATTCACCACTAAAGGCGAATGAGTCCTTTGTGCCCTAAAAATAGGATTCTTGCAACAAGGTACACATTATTTTGAGCTCTAAAAAATGTTGGAACAATGAAGAAGGTGACCTTCAGGTTTATTGTCATTGATGCCAACAGTGTTTGGTATCTGACTAAGTAAATTGTGTTTCTACATTGATATGGAATTTTGATCGAGAAATCTTCTCAATAAAAGGAAATTCTATGAGTTTTTGATATTTTTCTTAGGAGTGTCAGGTACAACTATAAACAAGTTTTTAGAAAGTTTGTGTGATCCAGTTGAGTTATCCAAGTGATAGAAGATAGGCATTCTTTTAGCCGACAAGGTTATGGATTGTTTATCTTGTAAATGTTTAATGTGTTCCTCATTAGGTCCGGGCCGACCTAATTAATGTTTGTTATGATTTTTTGTATATGCCAAAAAGAATTTTGATTTAAACCAAAAAATATATTTGTGTTATGCATTCAATTAGGCTGACCTAATTGATGTATAAAGATGTTCAAGCTATGTATATATATGTAAGTGATGCAAATGAAATATAATAAGGTTACAAATATAGATGAAGGAAAAGTGTGTGCTACAGTGATGTGAAAAATGTTTTAATAGTGGTGTATTCCTGTGACCAAAGTAAAAGTTTTGAATTTCCATAGCATAACCATAACTGATCTCTACACGCTGAACGTGTATTTACTCAGTTCATCAATTGGTAGTAAACGATACCTTTTTGTATCTTGGCAATAAGCATCTTTTGTATTCATATTGTGAGCCTTTCAAGGATAGTTTGTGTTGGTAGTGAGCCTCGAACTCAAGTGCTTAACTATGAATACCTCCTTTCTAGGTGTCGTCATTGTCTCTCAATGAGCCACTTGGCTACAAATTGCTCTTAATGGTGATCACTTGACTATCCAAGCTCTCGATTCTTTCTCAAATGACTCCTCTCAGGATAATGTCAAGCCCTTGACTTTTGGTGTGGCTTTATCATGCCCGAGAAACCCTACTGGATATCTTGTTGCTTAGTGCTCGTGACTTGATTTTCCAACAACTTAAAAAAAAATCCATTTTTCTCATGAGTTGGTTGGTTGTCTTTCACCTTGTTGTCCCTCTTCATGTGCTAACAAGTCCTCTATAGAGGTTTCTCCAAACGCTCCCCCTTGTATTGGTAATTTGGATGATATTATTGTTTGTATTTTTGTTAGTCGTAGGAGGAAAGGTCTCTCTTCTTCCTCTTCTTAAACTCATAATTGAGTTGTGGGTGAAATTCACACCTAACTTGGGTTTGTCTAAGTGGAACACTGATGGTCACTGCTCTCTTTTTTGTTTGGAGTCTTGTTTGGTAGCTTGATTGGAACTTTTTTCATGTTGTTTCTCTATTATTCATGGCCTATGTGGATCTATTTCATCTAGCCTTTTGGAAGCCTTTTTATAGGGTCAAAACCCTTATTTCCCGCTTCTTTTTATTTGTTTATTTCTTTTGTACAAGGCGTTCAACCCTTTCAAAATCCTTACTTACCTTACTAAAAAACAAGGGCCATATTGATAATGATATCGTCAAATTTTTACCACTTTGATAGGGAATTGATACTTCCTTGCTTGTTTGCAATATTCATGCAATGTGTGTGATCCATGTTATCAAGTTTGTTATGAAAAATGAAGATGCATTGAAAATGTTCATGTCATGTATTATAATATGAAAATTTTAAAATTTTAACCTAGTCTAAACCAAAATTTATTAAAAAAAAAACCAAGAAATCAAATAACAAAGAAAAATTTCACCTCAAGATCAACAACAATAAATTTGACTAAAGACATTAGATTTCCACTGTCCATATTCAATGAGTGTCGTTTTTTCTGGATTATACTATGTGTAGTTTATTTGCATCAACATTTCGGATCACACTTCGTGATCCAACATTAGGATAAAAAGAGAGTTGTTGATCCACCTTTCTTCTACAACTCTCTTTTTATTTTGATGTTGGATCACAGAGTGTGATCGAAAATGTTGATGCAAATAAACTACACATAATATAATTCAGAAAAACAACACTCTCAATACATTTGATGTTTGATGCTTCAACAAACACACAACATAATTAAAGTTTCCTCAAAGACTAATAACATGTTATAAAAACAACCAGCCATATAAAGAAAGGGGTTGACGTTTGTACAGTATTGTTGTTGAATCTCAAAATGGTTAATACTGCTGCTATTCCTTGTATTTGTGACTTTTTTCTGCTGTGATTATCACAGTATGCTGTAACGAGCTTCTCCATATATTTGTAACTGTTTTCTGCTGTGCTGTAATGAAGTATTTGTAACTATTTTCCAGCCTTTTATTCAATAAAAATAAAGAAAGGGATTGACAAACTTAACCAACAAAAAAAGAAAAGATCCCTCCAACCAACACAAGAATGAAGAGCACAATGACTGTAACGTGGCCCAAAAATAACAGTATTCGCTTTGTCCATTGAACCTTAAGTAAACCCATCTTGCATGTGCACTTGATGATAGAACACAACCAATTTCTTCAACGATTTATTGCTACCTACCGCCATATTTCTTTGGTGCGTCCCAGTATGAAACATGCCCACAACTCTTTTTCTTGCTTGCTGTAAAGCCCATGGGAAAATATTTATTCCTTAATTCACGCAATTTTCTTGAAATTTATAGTTTCAAGAAGCCAATAAGAAAATTGAAAATTCAAACAGAACAATTTCTAGCAAAGAGAAAATTGTGGAAGGTTTCTGTTGGAGAAAGGAATGTACATGACGTGACAAAACAAGAAGTCTATCACAGTCCAAATCTTTTCTACTTTACGTATATTAATCTCAACATAAATTTCCTTCAATCAAGGGCGCACGTTTTAAAATGAGGACAGTAATCTACCAGTCTCACCTGCCTAACAAGGAAGATCGATTGTCAGACATGACGGCCATTATTTCTAATGTACTTTGCCTCAAGTTGCGCAAATTTCCTCAAAATAATATTGATATACAACTGGTAGGATAATCATATTATATTTACTTCTACAAGAACCACATAAAAGAATAGACGTGATTGGAAAGTCAATCCAACTAATTGCTTCTGACGTGGTACAGTTAGTTTCTTATTAAGGGAGAGGAGTCTATGGTGGGTAGGGTAACTTTGAGCGAGGGGTACATGTTATCAACATTCAAGTCCAACAATTTTTTTTTTGCCACGTCTCTTGACCGTCGAGCTGGCATCCCCCCATTCTTTTTTGGCAAAAATTAGGCACTTTTTGCCATGTCTCTTGACCATCGAGCTGACACACCCCATGTTTTTGACGAAAATTGGGCACGTTTATCATTTTTTTGACGAAATTTGGGCACTTTTATCAATGTTTTCAGACCATTTTTCAGAAACCACAAAAAAAGAGTCAAACAAAGTGATGGACCGATAGTGGGTCACTAAGTCATGTAATATTGGTATGCTGATGTGGCATTACATGATTGGTCAGTTTATGTATTTTTTGAATTAAAGTGATTGGTAGTTGGATATTAAGTGTAAATTTATTGGCAGTTTTATTGCCCAAAAGTGAGTCCCAGACTGTCCAAAGTTGGGCCCCAGGCTGTCCAAATCTATACCCACAATCGGCTCCTCTCCCTTATTCCAGTTAATAATTGTTGACATGATCTATACTTTCCCCTGGATTAGTAAATTCCAAATTTTATGGAATTTTTTTCGACATATATTTATCTATATAAAAATTAATAATAATACATTATTTATATAAAAATTATGGCATGTTTGTGTATTGTTGCACAATTGAGGTTTACTTATTTATATCTTTGTTTGGACTGCTTATTCTTTTCTTTGTAATTCAACTTTGTTCAATTAGAAAAAAAGGTTTTTTTTTATGTTCGGTTTTGGTATGGGTGTACACTACCTTTAGGAGATGGGTATCTTAGTGTCGTATGAGACTTTAGGATGGATATTTTGTGAGTGGTTTTACATTAATGTGTCTTGTTTTTGTATGGCATTCTTTATCTTCTTTGATGTATTTGTATGCATAAGTGTATTTGATGTTGTAAATGGTGTGTTACAGTATGATTTGGTATGTGTATGATGTGCAAACATGCACGTTCGAAATTTTATTTTCATGTGTTTGTGTGTTTTTAATATATAATTTTATGTATATGCCAATGTGATAATAAGGAATGTATCACATTCTTAGATTATGGATGAATACTTCCTTGTTTTGATTAGTAGATGGGGGACAAAGGAACTTTGTCTAATGGTGGGTTCAATGTCTTCCTGAATAGGAAAGAAAGAGGAATCATTTGATGATTCTAAGTTAAAGATATATTTGTTACTATTTATAATTTTCTAGGCCACTCGTATATGTGGAAGTTTGGCCTATGGCCTAATGTGTTCTTGTTTACTTTATTAAGGGGTTGTAGTTCTTGATCCACTGTACAACTAATTATTGAGTTGTACTTGGTTGAACGTCTATTGTTATTTATTATTGTGTTTGATATGTGGTTAAAATATTTCTCTTGATGTTCTTATTTGATAACACATGCATAGTTCTACACATTGATGTAATACTTGCATATATGAATAAAATATTTCTAGCCACATTTGGGATTACTACACAAAGTTCCTAAGGCCTTAGTGAGACTGCTCTTGTTATTTTCACATGGTCAAAATCACTCATGAAAAGAATATCACATGCCTATGATGAACCACCACTACCATACATATCCATCTAGGGCAGATTCAAGCTAGTGACAATTAGTAATGCTTTTTGTGAATTTCTTGTCCATTCCTTCTTTCATTGTTGATCCCCATTTTCTAATGACTTATGGATTGTCCTTAAATACACAACCCTAGACATGCAATTGAAAAGTTTTTGGTACATAAGTCAATGGGACAATAGTTAATTTTTGGGATAATTGGCTTCAAGAATGATAAAATCTAAATTTTTGAAAGAAGAGTGTGATCATGTACATACTTGGTTCTAGGGGACATAATCATATGTGATTGATTCTAGGTGGGAGAAAGTGCTAAGGGATCATATCAGGTATTGAGTTTAGAGCTAGCTTATGCATAAAACAAGAAAAATCAAGCACTAGGATAATATAGTCAAGACAACACCAAAATAGATATAAAACAAGAGAAAAAAAATGAAGTATGCACTTTTATCCTACATAAATATATATTGTATATATAAAATGAAAAAAATAAAACAGATTTTCAAAATTAATATAATAATAAACTAATTTATTTATACTATATTTGACATAGTAAAATAAATACACATCCATCTCAAATAAGACTAGATTTGATTTTGAAACAGATTTTCAAAATTAATACTGCCAATAAACTAAATTATTTACTTGAAAAATAAATATACTCTTGACATAGTAAAATAAATACACATCCGTCGTAAATAAGATTAGATTTGATTTGAAACAGATTTTTACAATCAATACTGACAATAAAATAAAAAATTACTTGAAAAATAATAAAATAAAAACACATCCATCTCAAATGAGATTAGATTTGAGTGAAGAAATACAACAATTAGGTATGATCCTCAATTACCTTTGACAAAACAAGATTAGATTCAAATGAAGATTGAAAAAACACAAATAAGATTAAATTCGAATAAAAAAAACAAATAAAAATAGATCTAGTTCTCAAATACCTTTGAAAAAACACAAATAAAACCAGATTTGATTCTAAGTACCTTTGACAAAATAGCCCGTGATCATATCCTTGAAGCAAATCAAATACAGGAACTGTCTCCCTTTTACCAACAAAGCACTGAGCATTGATATAATCCACTTAAAACAACCCTTTCTACAATCCCTTGATAGGCCCTCACTATATTTCATCACGTTCAGTGATCGAAACATCTGATGAACAATATTTTACAGTAAAACTTCTCTACAGTAAAACCACCTCAGTACTATAATTGTCTATATTCAAATACCCAATAGCATTTACATATACACTGAACAAAGCTTTTGGGAAGGTCAATTAACAATGTAGGATGCTTAAGATTATTCCAAGGAATTCTAGAACTGCTTCCATTATTACCTTACCAGACATGCTCTTGTATATAAGCTGCCCTAATGTTAAGTGTCCCACATATCTGAAGCAATCTCTAATACTCTTTTCAAATCATCCATCTCCATGTTACCCTACATATATTAATTTCAAACACTAATCAATGGCACTGCTTCAAAATCAACAGCCCTGATAAGGAAGATCAGTTCTCTGACATTACATGCATTATTTTTTATCACGTAAATATAAAATCTTTCTAGACTGTGTTTGTATATATATATAAACAAATAACATTGTCCAATTAAAACTGGAAGCATTATATTCTGTATATATCAACATCTTTATTCATCCTAATCTTTATGGATCATACATCAGTGTAAAGTACAGCAATAACAACCATCATGGTCGTACCAGTTTTGACATTCAGATAGTAGGATAATCAAATCATAGAAAATCGGTCCAAACTAAAAAATTGTTTTATTTTTCCACTTAATAATTGCCATGTTCTATACTCACTCCCTCACTAGTAAATTTTAAATTTTATGGGATTCTTGTCGAGGTATATCTGCAGTCCTCTCCTCGATGTTCAATCAGTGGTTTATTTAATTTTTTTCTCGTGTATATTTTTATCCACCAATTTTATGAGTGCTAGTTATTTAATAGTTTTTTTAAAATATATCTTTTATTTAGTACAAAGAATTTATATGAAGATTTTTAGTTGTAGATGTAACTTCAAAATGATTATTTATTAGGTGTATTTGATTTGAGGTCAGATTTATATATGTAAATAATTAATGTTGTCATTTGATATCACTATAGATAATTATTTGTAAGGGATAAATGTACTTACTGTGTATTTTTATATCTTTGCTTTAAACCATTTTGGACACTATCATAACTGTATTGTCTTAGTGGTCAACTTGAATATTTGATACACAAATTGAATCCTAAATCTATCAACTATAATTTTATGAAATATTGTCTTACTCAAAACCAATCCAATATCCTAGATCTTCTGTCAACCTTGAGTAGGGTGCATATCATAGATCTACCCTTAAATTGGGCTATGTTATGCAACCTAGTCTACCACATTAAAAATTCAAATCTCATGCTCTTGAATTTGGCTTCTGAGAGTTTGATTTTTACCAATATTCTAGATCTTGGATCTTTCTTTCTTGAATGCTTGAGTGCTTTGGGGACCTACAAGAGTTTTAGACTTCACAAAACAATGATAAAATGACAATATGAAATCACATACACTTTGACATAAGGTTTGGATATTGAATTGCTACAATAATGTTCTTAAATTCTATGCTTGAGTTTCTTGACTTTCTTGAAAGTGATTTTGACAATAATAATCACTCATAAATTCTCTTTAATTCTTGTTAGATCTCAAATGATGCAATAACTAGTTATTTATAAAAATTTATTCAATTTCTCACAAATTAAATTCCAAAAATCCACATCTACCTCCATCAAGTCCTCTCCCTCCTCTCTTGTAGCTCATGTTGGCTCTCCTATGTATTTTGATCATCTGCTCTAACTTCCATCTCCTCCATCCACTCTCTCATATCCATATTCTCATGTTACCTCCACCTCTAGGCTCATAAGGTACACTAGCCCATGTGTTGCCCACCATGAATCATAGTCCACTATGGTTCCTACATCTACAACCTTTGTTCACTAGACCCATGGAAAATCCACTCATTTCATATAGTTGTTAGCTAGCCTACCCCATTGTTGGATCTCTTGCATAACCCATGCAATAATTTCCCCATGCATTAATCTTGTCTGAACAAGCCCAAACTAGCACATCACCCTCTCAAAAAAACAATTCTCAATAACATGAATTGTATGGCCCACCAAGTAATGTAATTGTTGAGTGTAGGGGAGATTATCATCATTCCTTAGCCAAGCCTCATAGTATCACCATGGTCATCATGCCACTGTATCTATGTCATTGACCACCCTTCGCTAGTATGAAAATTTTCTCATTCATTTATGTCAAATCCCTCCAAGACAATAATAGAAATATGATCTCCCTACATCCCTATACCTATCCAACACTGGTTGTAGTATAATTATGTGCCCCGAAGCCAAAATGTGTAGCAATGTAACTCCACAACCCAAACTCTAGCCATCTCTATACACTATCATATATGCATGTCTCTATATAACTACACTAGTATGTAGGACCCCCAAGCATAGACCTCTCCCTCTTAACACTTTTACAATCCCTCCTACTTGATATCTCTCATCACTTGTGAGCCCTCGATCCTTGAGTTGCATATCAACCCTCCATTCCTCATACCAAGAGTCCATAAATTGAATCCTTCACCCATCATTATTAAACAAACACATTTTCAAGTAAGATTATGCTTCCATTTTTCCATCAAAATCTTCCAACTATACTAAGATTATGTTATTTTGAAGAGAAAACCACATTATACTTCACAATAGTCAAGAAAGAATTTTTAGAGAGTGTATCAAGTGGATCCAAGATATAATTCACTTCAATGAGCTATCTAAAAACAAGCACAACTCACTAACATTAGAAAAGTCATTTCCTCTTTCATTAAACATATTTTTTTATACAATATTATGATTTCACAATAAAATGAAAGCTAGAATTTCACATTATTCAATTGAAAAGTGACCAAGAAAATGACATAACCCATATACAAGTCACAATGTAGGGCCTAATCAACAAAACATATGAAAAATAAGCCTATATTTAATTGTTTAGCCCATACATGCACAAGTTTGATTCCTGTACTCAAGGAAATACTTGCAAAGAATAACTTGTAATGTGCCTATTTAGTTATATCATTGTCTTTGCTTCTTAGTACACCTAGGTGAGTGTGATCATTATGGAACACGTAATATCCTCAAATAGCAATCTAAATACTGAAAAAATAGACTTAAGTAGCTCCACCTAAAAAATCATTATGAGTTATTTATACAATCTAGAAAAAGGTAAAAGTAAAAGTTGTAGGTAGTTAAATTTACTTAATGTAATCTTATGTTGTTAAATTTTAAAATTAATTTGGTGAAAAAAGATGTAAATAAGGCAATAGTAAAATTTTCAAAAAATATAAAGTATGTTCTAGCTAGGCCAAGTATGGGAAAAAAAATCTTCAAACATTGGATATATGCACAGGATAAATGAGAGGATGCTACATATATTTTTACAAATTGATATAGTAAATTTTTATTGCACCTTTTAATAAAAAATTTATAGCTAATCTAAACATGAAATTCAAACTTTATTAAACATGTAAGCAATGAATCCTAGAGTGTGCCACATCTTTTGGATTTGAAAAAGGATAAACAGTTTGAAAGTTATGAATGTTTTCTAGTATGTATATAAATTATGGATTTAGACATAATTTTTATAGAATGTTATATATATATATAATTTTTCATTTTATCAAATTTAGATTAAGAAAATTTTGTTATCATCAAAGGTGAATTCAAAGAAAATTTTATGAAGACATCACAACCCATGATTGCACGAAAAAGACAAGTTTATAAGTTCCAATATTAATTCTAATGCAATCTTGAAGCAAATTGTTTTGGAAAAAAATTAAATAGGATATAAATATATGTTTTGAAAATAAATATCAATAGATCTATCCATTTCTTTCAAACCTTTTTTAACAAAATGAACATTCATTTTCAAAATGGATATCATCTAAATATAAAAAAAAATATCTATTTTCTAGAAATGGGTTTTCTTTTTGAATTGACTTACCAAACGATTTTTATTTTTGAAAAATTTAAGCATAAAAGAAGTTTCATGATCTTGGTTCACACATTTTTTTTCGTAGATTGCCACTCTTTTATCCGACGCGGTCTTTTACTCGCCAACATATATATATGCATATTATATATATGCATATTATATATATGCATATTCTATGTTAGTTTTTTTTTCACTCCACTTTAAGAGGGATGAAAACCTTCAAAAGGATTTTGTGTCATATTTAGTACTGCTAAGACCACTATTCCTACCACAATACTCAATGTTGGGTCAATCCTAGAACTTATAGTACCTTCTAGAAACTTACAATGCCTTTAAAATAGGGGAAATAAATAATAAATGCAGAATATGAATATGAATGTACTAGGAAACATAAGCAATGATGCTACTTGTGGAAAACCAATAATCTAATATTCTATTGGAATTTGTTAGCTAATTACAATAGCATTACAATCTGCAAATTGTTAATGCCACCTACATAGAAAGAAACAAAAGTTTGATGCACCTAATATTGACATCATACCTTTGTTGGTAGAAAATTTAAGCCAACAAATTCTCCATCTTAGTCTATATAGAGACAATGTAAAGTAAAATTTTATTTCAAAAATTATGTAACTAAGTGCCACTAGATGTTGTGAACAATATATAGGCAATGTTAGCTAGACTTTTTTTTCAGCAATACAAATAACTTGTGAAAGAGGATGTTGTAATTGAAAAGTATAGGGGGACGACATCAAGGTGAATGTTTTTCATGGAGAATTGGAAATATTTTCATATAACCCTAGAAATTATATGCCAAAAGAGATACATCATTTTTTTTCTAAATATTTGGATCCATATAATTTAGCTACATATGTAATAGTTTTAAAGCAAATATATGGATATATATCTTGTACACATTGAATTTTGAGCTATCAGCTCTAGCATTTTAGTTTGCTTCTAATTTGATGTGGATTGAAAAAAAATATAAACTCCAAATTAGTTTACTTTTGTCAAAATTCTATTATCCACAACATTATTCCCTCCATTGTATTTGTACAAGTCATTTAACTATTATTATATATTAATGTATACAAGCTAGTCTAATGTTGATTCCAAATCTTAAGAAATTTCAACTTTCAATATACATATATAGATACTATTATAGATTTTGGGAGTATAAAATATTGCACTTAATACTAGCTAGTTATATCAATAACTCTATATGTTCTAAATCTGTGTACAATGCAAAACACCAAACATTACAAATCAATTTTTATTGTCTATTAGTAATAGAGGCCATTAAAGTTGCAACTCCATTGCAGTACACCTACTCATCAACAATATTTTTAAACTCAAAGGTATTACATATTACTTAGTGATGCAAAGTAGGGAGGGGAACCCTCAAACAATCTCAATTTGATCAAATTCAAACTATCTTTTTTCCCTTACAACTCTAATTCAACAACTTTCCACAATTCCATCCTATTCTCCTTGTAGCATATCAACCAGTGTTTTCTGTCCATATCTTTCAAAATACATTGAAGATCCACAAACCATTCATCATTTCAGACACCCATTAAGGCATACTTAAAATTATCTTAAAATCTCATGGGGTCACTTTGGGCCATCATCTCCAAATCACTGCTGTTATGCTACCCCAAGGCCAAATTAGGCCACTTTTACAAAGCAACACCAATCCAGACTCTCTTCCAACACCAAATCTCTATTGAAGGGTCACAAACAGACTACAAAAACCCTAAATCAACAAATTTTATCAGGAGGAAAAGCTACAAAGTCACCAAACTATTAAACCCCTATTTAAGCCATTTTAGGCATGCTCAAGGAGGGTTTATTGAAACTCAACATTCCTAACCTCTTTTCACCTTATCAACACTTCCAACACATCAAAATATCTATGCATATGCTTCAAAAACCTTCTCCTTAACTTTATCCATGCATTTTAATCCAACTCCAACCCTTAGCCATAATCCTTGGCTCAAAACATGACTAAAATCTGCTAGGGCATCAACAAAATATTACCAAACTCTTCTCCCTAGTCATGAAACCTATACTAAAACCTAATTCTACCTTAATGCACCCATTCCACCAAGCTTAAAATAATTCTACCGGTG
This sequence comes from Sequoia sempervirens, assembly GCA_007258455.2. Classification (NCBI taxonomy): domain Eukaryota; kingdom Viridiplantae; phylum Streptophyta; class Pinopsida; order Cupressales; family Cupressaceae; genus Sequoia; species Sequoia sempervirens. The sequence goes on along the minus strand of VDFB02026320.1, from coordinate 23,203,045 downwards.
GAATGGGTGATTAGTGCATTTTGTTCACCTTCAAACCTTCAAATAGGGTGCTATAGACTAGTTTCAGAATATTGCTTATAAAATGCACTGAGCTCTATGAAAACCAGTCAAACCAAATCCAAAATGAAGCTATCTCAGGTCTCCATCGAATTCAAAATCTTTTAGATCATTATTGCACAGTACAGACCTGTGTAGAAGTCTGCAACAACAAATTACCAGTAATTTTATGAGAAAATAGGGTTTTATTTATTGTTTTCACTTCAATACAATACTCCAACCTTGTCTCGTGCCTCTTCTAGGCATATTTCAACTACACACACCAAAAAATGACTAAACAACTGAATCCAACTATCATTTAAACTTCTTTGACCATTGGACTTCCCTTTTTTGCATTTTTCCAATTTTGCCCATGACAACATTTTGCAAGAATTGCAACATTTACACAATGAACCCCTAAAGACTCAAATTACATTCCAAATGGTCTATTATGACCTTATTAGATTAAGTAAGACTCAAACATCCTAAAACCTATTACATGACCAAATTTGACCATATTTACAAGATTTAACTGGTGCCCCTGCACCACTTAGGGAGTGCATTTTTCACAAAATTAAAATAAAGTTAGTGTCTTATTTATCAATTGTCATCTTGGTGAAATGGAGCGCTCAGGGGAGACAAGACATGGGGGAGGCATTTCAATTTCTGTGCAGGCGGGAGATGAAGAATCGAATGAAGAAGATGATGGCGACGGGTGGACTCATGGTTTTGGGGTCTGCCCTGGTTGTGGTGGACTGGTATCAGGGTTTGCTAGAGGTTGGAGGGAGGATTTGGCTATCTGTGGATGACCTTCTTTCTTCTTGGGGTTGATTGTGTGTCCGTGGGGGGTCTGGTCTTTGGTTGAGGCCAGATTTGTGCCTGGCGACTGTTTTCTTGTGGTGGGTCGTGTTCCTTCTTCCAAGGGGTGGCCTCTTTCTCCCCTTTGGTGGGTGGACCTTCCTCCTTTGTTTGTGAAGGCGGTTTCAGATTGGGTTGGCTTCTTTTCTTATCCTGGGCCCCTTCCTTCTTATGGTTCTCTTTTTTTGCTTGGGTGTCTGGAGGCTTCCTGTTTATCTGTGGGACTATGTGGCAGATGGCATTGCCTTGATTGGGTGAGCTTCATAACTGTGTATTTTAGGGTTTTTGTTGCCATTGTTTATTCTCAGTCCGTTTCACATATTTTTGGTAGTTTCTCAGCCCCTTCTTGGCCCCTATTCTCATCTAGTTTCCTTTTATTGTTTGGGGGTTTCGTTGCTTGTGTTTTTTCTGTTGGGATATCTAGTGGTTATTTCAACCCTGACTGGGAGATCTCTTTGTTTGTTTATCTGAGGGTTGCTTTGTCTGCTTCTGCTCCAGCTCTGTCCCTTTGGCAGGAAAACGCTAGTTTCTTTGTTTCTTGTCTCTCTTTGTTCCCTGAAGCACTATTTTTTTTATTGGGAGAGGTGCTTCTGCCATGGAGTCCTTTGGGGCCTCTTTGGGGTGCTTTCCTTTTTAGGATGGGGTCTGTGTTTCTATGTTTATTTCTTCTGACCTCTGGGTTTTGTTGTGGTGGGGGTTTATTTGTCCCTCGCCTTCTTGGTTCCATGGCCTTGCTTTTCAAGCCTCTTTCGGTGCATCCTTGGGTTATTCTGGTCTTTCCTATGGAGGTGGTCCTATCTTCTATTGAGGGGGAGATGGATGTGGTTGGAAGTGACTGTTCTCCTATAGAGGTGGAGTGGGATGCGGCTTGTGGTGCTTGGAAAAGCCGTTGGGGGGCTATTGAAGCCCTGTTTTATGGTGGTTTGGGTTTTGATGGGAACCTACATGCTGTGCTCTTTTCTTTATCTTCTATGGAGGTGGAGATATTGATTTGGAAGCAGATCTTTGAGACATTCAACCCCATGATTATTGACAGTTGCAGCTACGAGAAGTTGGGTTTTCTTTTCTATAGAGGTGGAAAGAATAAACAACTTTTGAAGGATATTGTTGGAGCTTTGTGCTTCTGTGTTTACCTTTCCTATAAAGATGGAAGGGGTGCTTTGCTGGAGTCTACTACTTCTGCTGGTGGAGCTTTGATCCTGATTTGTACTGTGAAAAGTTGTATTGGGTTTAAGTTCCCTATCAAAACCTGGATGGTCTGGGTTGTGGATCCCCTCAAAATCCATAGGTTTGGGTTTAAGGTCCCTGTCAAAACCTTGTGTTATGGGCTGATGGTCTTGTCTATAACAATGGAGTGTAGTGGGTTGTTGGGCTTGTCAAAACCAACAAAGTCAAGATTCTTGTGATTTCTTGATGCTCTTCTTGGCAACCTGCTGGCTTTTGGCTGGTTGCTGTCTTTCTGTGTCCCTGGTTTGCTGCTGGTTTTTTTTGAGTTTATCTTTTGAGCAGCTTGTTCGTCTTGGTGTGGGTCTGGGACCCCCGTAAGTCTTGATGGTTTCGGGTCCATTGAAAACCTATTTTTCCCACCTATCAAAAACAATTTTCATCTTGAAAAATGAGGTGAAGACTATTATTGAAAAAATGGAAACGATGATCCTACTCCCTAGCGTTTCAAATGCACAACATGTTGTAATGGCTACAACAACTGTTGGACAAGTCGACATTTCATGCTTGTAGCCTGATACCAAGGATTTTGAATCAGGTGGATCAGATGTGGTTTCCTAGTCCCTCTCTCCTACACGGGCTTGCCCTAATTCTTCAGTGACTGAGGTTTTTGCTGCTGTTGGTGGCACCACCAATCCCAGTGGTGTAGTTATGCCTTTGATTCGTCGAAGCTTTTCTAAGGTTACTACTGTTGGTGCTGGAATTGATGCTTCTTACCCATAATTGAAGGAGATATTTCATCCCATCCTCTATGCTAGATCTTCCCCGATGGTGGTCTATGGTCAAGATGGGGTAGAAAAAGAGGATTTCTATCAACATAGGGTTTGGTGTGTAGATTATTCAATCTTTGGTCTTATGTTCCTGATTTGCATAATTGGGTTTTGGATTCCTAGAAGCTTCTTATGGCTGGTAAGATTGAGCTCTTTCCTTGTACTAAAAGTTTTTCATTGTTCCTTTTATCTTTTCTAAGGATAGAAAATTGGTGTTGAGTAATTTGTGGGCTTGAGGAGAGCATTCCCTCTAGGTCAAACCCTGTACAACTTCCTTTAACCCTTTATTAAACCAGTCAATGTGCATCTGGTGTGGATTAGATTCTTGAATCTTCCTCTTCAGTCTTGGGAGGATTCTTGCTACAAGGGCATTGATAACTCTATTTTTCACTTCTTGAAGGTTGATGTTTCCACTGCTTAGATGGGGCACCCCACTTTTTCTTACATTTTGTTGGATATTGACATCTCCAAGCCTTTTCAAGGGATTTCATTCTAATGGTTGGGGATAGGCTTTGGACTCAACCACTTGATTATGAGGGCCTCCCTTTTAGGTGTCGTCAGTGTTTTTCAGCATGTCATTTGGCTATGTATTTTTCTCTCTCATGTTGTCATGACACTACTACTTGGTGGAATAATGCTAATGGCGATCACTTGACTATCCAGGCTCTTGATTCTTTGTTAGATGAATCCTCTTAGGATAATTTTGAGCCCTCAACTTCTGGTGTGGCCTTATCATGCTTGACGAACCCTATTGGAGATCCTCTACTCTATGCTCAAAACCTAATTTATCTATAGCTTCAACTCAACTCTATTTTTCTTATGTGGTGGTTGGTTTCCTTTTGCCTTGTCGTCCCTCTTCGCATGCTAACAAGCCCTCTATAGGGGTTTCTCCAAATGCTCCCCCTTATATTAATAATTTGGATAGTCTTGCTTCGACTATTGTTAGTTGTAGGAGGAAAGGTCTCTTTTCTTCCTCTTCCCAAACTCATACTTGAGTTGTGGTTGAAATTTGTGGGACATTGATGATCCTTGCTCTCTTTTTTGTTTGTAGTCATGTTTGGTAGCTTGACTGCAGTTGTTTTTGTGTTGTTTCTCTACTATTTATGGTCTGCATGGGCCTATTTCATCTAGTCTTTTGGAAGCCTTTTTATAAGGTTGAGACCCTTGTTTCCCACTTCTTTTTATCAATTTCTTGCTTTTGTACAAGGGTTTGGACCCTTTCAAAATCCCTTCTCACCTTATTCAAAAACAAGGGCCATTTTGATAATGATATCCTTAAATATTTTTGACTTTCATAAGAAATTGACACTTCCTTATTTGCACAATTCATACAATATATTTGATCTATATTATCAAGTTTGTTATGAAGAATAAAAATTCATTAAAAATTACTCATACCATTTCCTAAACATTAGCTCAAATCACCAACAATACATTTGATGGTTGATGCTTTAACACAGGCCTAGAATTTGACGACCACCCCTACCTGTCATATGAAAATTTTGTGACAGTTTGTTCATTTAAATAACTGTCACTTTACGTTTTATGAAAAAATTTAACTGTCAAAAAATATTTAATTTATATTAAAATATTATTGATTTTATTAATCATACTTATTAAATATGATTTTTTTTTTATAAATTTCTATTTTTAATAACATAAGTAATTTGATTTTTTAAAATATTATGTATCATATAAATTAATTAAGTATTTTTTATAGGAATCATACTTCTTAAAAATACCAAATAAACAATTAAAAATATAATAATTTGATACATACCTTCATTATATGATTTGCATATATTTAAACACAAAAAACAACTTTTGGAAAGAAAGGAACTACTTTCTTTTATTATTTTTAAATTGAGATGCAAAAATTAATGATGCATTACATTGAAAATAAACAAAAATAAATGTTATCAAAGGTCAAGAACTCTTCTTGACTTTGTATTCTTCCATATTTGATATACTTTATTCCAATTTACATCATTTTCTTGAGGTCCATTTAAAGACACTCTCATTAATGCATCCCATAAATTCATCATATGAGGATAGCTTCTATGCCAATATTATGTGTTATGAAAGACTCTCCATGCATCTTTCATCTTGAAACCCTCACAACTCAAATGCAATGAATCAACAAAAGAGTTTAACTCCCTTTTACAACCAGTAACATCAAATATGGATACAAATTCATTTACATTATTTGAAGTAGTATGTTGCAAATGTTGGAGAAGCTTATCAAGCCAACGCTCTCAGATATTATCTCGAGTTTGACGATCTAATGGATAATAAGAAGGACTGAAGAGTTTTGCAGCCAATCAACTCATTATCTAAAATTTCAACATGCTCACCAATAAGACATAGCTACTGTATTATCTTGAAAAAAATCAAAGCCGGTGAATCGCCTATAAAAAAAAATGCTTTAAGGAATCAAAGCCAGTGAATTGCCTGTAAAAAAAAATGCTTAATCCTTAAATGTTGTATTATGTTGAAAAAAATCAAAGCTGAGAATAATTATTTGTAAAAGGAAAATAAAATTTCAACATGCTCATTGCTCACCAATAAGTTTGATGTTGTATTATCTTGAAAAAAATCAAAGTTGGGAATCACTGCAAACAAAATGTTGTTGAAAAAATAAGTTACAATGCTATAAAATAAATGCTTTCAACAGTGAAAATTTGTGTTATGTGATTATTCATAAGGATATCCTATATATATTAAAACAAATGTAAAATTAGAAAATATTGATAATTAGAAATAAATCTAAAAATCTTAAATTTAATGTTAAAGTTTCTAAATTATGTAGAAAATAAATCTTGTTAAAACATTCAAAAAGTTAAAAATCAATTATATTCTATTTTGAAAAGATTTTGAATTAATATAATTTTTATAATAAATATTATAAGTCATATATATTAATAAAAAGCAATAATAACTATTAGTAAAAATGTCAAAATCTTTAAAAAATTAGAAAAAACTATATTTAATCTAGAAAATATTTTATTTTCAACAGATTTTGAATTAATAAATATATTTATAATAAATTATATATATTAATATAAAGTGAAATTAGAAAAAATAATTCCAAATCTAAACTAATTTATATTTTTATCATAAAAATTATATATATATATATATATATACAATACATTTTTACAGTTTAATAATAATTTTAAGTGTCAATTTTACGGTTATATAAAAATATAGCTAGTCAAATGATACGGTCTAATAAATTTTTAGGTTGTAATATACGGTCCAAAATGCAAAAAACGGTCAAATAGACCATCAAATTCCAAACCTGCTTCAACAAATCCACAACATAATTAAAGTTTCCTCAAAAAGATAGCATGTTACAAAACAACCGGGGTTGACAAACTTGATAGAAGAAAATAAAAAATAAAAAGGCCTCTAACCAACACAAGAACGAAGAGCACAATTGCTATAACGTGGCCCAAAAGTAACGGTATTTACTTTGGCCATTGAACCTTAATTAAACCCATCTTGCATGTGCGCTTGACGTGATAGAGCACAACCAATTTCTTCAACAATGTATTGCTACCTACCACCATATTTCTTTGTTGCATCCCTGTATGAAACATGTCCACAACTCTTTTTCTTGCTCGCTGTAAAGCCCATGGGAAAGTATTTATTCCTTAATTCAACTAATTTTCTTGAAATTGATAGTTTCAAGAAGCCAATAAGAAAATTCAAACACAACAATTTCTAGCAAAGAAAAAGTTGTCAGAGCATTAAGGATAGGTTTCTGGTGTAGAAAGGAATGTATTTGACGTGACAACACAAGAAGTCTATCACAGTCCACATCTTTTCTACTTTACATATATTAATCTCAATATAAATTTCCTTCAATCAAGGGCGCACATTTTAAAATGAATGACAGTAATCTACCAGTCTCATCTGTCTAACAAGGAAGAACGATTGTCACGCACATTATTTCTAATGTAAGGCAAATTTCCTGAAAAAAATATTGATATACAATTGATAGGATAATCAGATTATATTTACTTCTACAAGAACCAAAGAAAAGAATAGACATGATTGGAAAGTCAGTCCAAGTAATTGCTTCTGATGTGATAATCGGTACAGTGGGTTTCTTACTATTCCAGTTAATAATTGTTTTTTTTTTTATTGAAAAATGTTGGAATAAAAATTACAATTTAAATAAATAGCAGTCCGACCAAGGGACTGTAGAAAGGGGTACACCAACAACGAACAGCATCACCATACATATTTATGAAGGCCAATAACACCATCCTAGTTAATAATTGTTGACAAGATCTATGCTTTCCCCGAATTAGTAAATTCCAAATTTTATGAAATTCTTCTTGAGACATTTTTTTTCTTTAGATGAATAAGCATTTTCTATTTTTTCTAGATAAAAATATAATAATACATTATCTACATAAAAATTGTGGCATGTTTGTGTATTGTTGCATGGTTTAGGTTTGTTTATTTATGTCTCTTTTTGGATTACTTATTTTTTTCTTTGTAATTTAGTTTTGTTCAATTAAAACAAAAGGTATGTTTATTCATGCTCGATTTTCATATGGGTACACTACCTTTAGGAGATGGGTATTTTGCTGTCGTATGAGACTTTAGGATGGATTTTTTGTGAGTGGTTTATGTGTTGTATTTATGTGTATTGGTCCTGTTTGTCATTTTTCTTAACCTTCTTTCATGTATTTGTATGCATAAGTATATTTGATGTTGCAAATGATGTGTTTTGAAGTGTGTATGGTTTGGTATGTGTATGATGTGTGAACATGTGTTCTAAATTTTATTTTCATGTGTTTTTTTGTTTTAGATATATGATTTTATGTATATGTCAATGTGATGATAAGGAATGTATCAAATTTTTAGATTATGAATGAATACTTTCTTGTTTTAACTAATAGATGGGGGTAAAAGACATTAGGGGAAATTTACATAAAAAATGGGCCTCCTAAGGATGCCATCATTAGCTTTTTAAGTTATCAAAAATCAACTAAAAGATGACATCAACGTGACATCATCCAAAATAAAAATAAAATTATTTATTTTATAAAATAAAACTTTCTAAAATCTTATGAATTAACTCATGATGGTTAATTTAACTCTACATATCCTATTCTATCTCATTCATCTTTCTAAATATAATTTTTTTTTTTTGTTTAATTATTTTACAAATATTCTAATATTTAAATGTTTAACATCTAAATATTCTAATATCAAAATTTTATTATTTTAAATTTCTTTAATTATTTTTAATAATTTCAAATATTCTAATATTTAAATGTTTAGCATCTAAATATTCTAATATCAAAATTTTATTATCTTTAATTATTTTTAATAATTTCAAATATTCTAATATCTAAATGTTTAGAATCTAAATATTCTAATATCAAAATTTTATTATTTTAAATTTTTTTGTGGCCTTTTATAAGGGTGCACTAACTTTATGTGATGCACTCCTCCTTTTAAGGGTGAGCGCTCACATTTAGTGGCCCCCTTATTATTTTAATTTTTTTTTAAATATATTTTAAACTTTTAAATATATTTTTTAATTTAAAAAATATATATAATTTAAACTTTTAAATATTTTTTTAAAAAAATATATATTAAAATTTTAAACATATATATATATATTTGAAAGAAAGACTGTTTAAAATATTACTTTCTTTTTTTCTAATTTTCATTATCTTTTACTTTGCCACTTTTAAATAATTTAAAAAAATAAATAATCAAGAAAAAAAAGTGAACTCGACTTTTTTAATAAATTATAATAGAAATATAAGTTATCAAAGTTGAGTTTAAGAGTTTTTAAATAAAAAATAAATAATGAAGAAAGTGAACTTGAGGTTTTTAATAAATTATAATAGAAATATATGTTACCACTTTTAAAAAATCACTGACTTTAGTTTTTTAAGGAATTATAATAGAAACGTGTGTCCAACTTAACTTTTTAAGGAATTATAATAGAAATGTGTGTCCCACTTAACTCATATAGTTAAGTAATTTATATTTTTTACATTTAAATAATTTGTATTATATGAGATAATTTTTGCTTTTTTAGAGTTCCTTAGGAAGCCCATTTTTTATGTAAATTTCCCCTAATGATTTTGTGTAATGGTGGGTTTAATGCCTTAATATGAAAGAAAGAGGAATCATTTGATGATTCTGAGTTAAAGACATTTTGGTTATTATTTATAATTGTCTAGACAATCAGTGTATGTGGAAGTTTGGATCATGACCTAATGTGTTATGTATACTATATTAAAGGGGTTGTAGTTCTTGATCTATTGCACAACTAATTAATGAGTTGTACTTAGTTGAACTTCTATTGTTCTTTATTATTGTCTTTGATATATGGTTAACATATTTCTCCTAATGTTCTTAATTGATAGCGTATGCATAGTTTAGCATATTAATGTAATACTTACATATATAAATAAAATATTTCTAGTCACATTTGGAATCGCTACATGAATTTCCTTAGGCCTTAGTGGGACTGCTCTTGTTATTTCCACATGATCAAAATCATACAAGAAATGAATATATGATGAATCAACACTACCATATCTATCCATCTAGGGCAGATTCAAGCTAGTGACAATTAATAATGATTTTTGCGACTTTCTCCTTCATTCCTTCTTTCATTGTTGATCCCCCTTTTTTAATGATCTATGGACTGCCTTTGAATACACAATCCTAGACATGCAATTTAAAAGTTTTGGTATGTAAGTCAATGGGACAATTGTTAATTTTTGGGATAATAGGCTTCAAGAATGGTAAAATCTAATTTTTTGAAAGAAGAGTGTGATCATGTACATACTTGGTTCTAGGGGACATAATCATATGCGTGGTTGATTTTAGGTGGGAGAAAGTGCTAAGGGATTATATCAGAACTTTTCCAAGAATAAGATAGGAATTAAAGAGCTTTTGAATTTAGAGCTAGTTTATGCATAAACCAAGACAAATCAAGCACTAGGACAATATAGTCAAGACAATACAAAAACAAATATAAAAGAAAGACAAAAAAGAATGAAGTATGTACTTTTATCCTACACAAATATATATTATATATAAAATGAAAAAAACATTAAAACAAATTTTTAAAATTAATACTAACAATAAAATAAATTATTTACTTGAAAAAAAATATACTATTGACATAGTAAAATAAATACACGTCCATCTCAAATAAGACTAGATTTGATTCTGAAATAGATTTTCAAAATTAATACTGACAATAAACTAAAAAGTTACTTGAAAAATAATAAAATAAATAAACATCCATCTCAAATAAGATTAGATTTGAGTGAAGAAACACAAAGATTATATATGATTCTCAATTACCCTAGACAAAACAAGATTAGATTCAAATGAAGAAACACAAGTACAAGTATATCTAATTCTTAAATACCTTTCAAAAAACACAAAAAAAACAAGATTTGATTCTAAATACCTTTGACAAAATAGCCAGTGATCATAACCTTGAAGCAAATCAAATACAAGAATTGTCTACCCTTTACCAACAATGAAGTGAGCATTGATGTTATCTCCTTAAAACAACCCTTGCTACAAGCCTTTGATAAGCCCTCACTATATTTCTTCATCATGTTCAGTCATTGAAACATCTGATGAACAATATTTTGCATACATGGAACAACAAATAGAAAACAACTCCACAGTAAAACAATCTTCACCACTGTACTATAATTGTGTATATTCAAATACCGAATAGCTTTTGGAAGGTCAATTAACAATGTAGGCTGCTTTAAGATTATTCTAAGGGATTCTAGCACTGCTTCCATTATCCCCTGACCAGACATGCTCTTAAAATATAAGCTGCCCTAATGTTAAGTGTCCCACATATCTGAAGCAATCTCTAATACTCTTTTCAAATCATCCATCTCCATGTTACCCTACATATATTAATTTCAAACACTAATCAATGCCACTGCTTCAAAATCAACAGCCCTGATAAGGAAGATCAGTTCTCTACATTACATGCATTATTTTTTATCACGTAAATATAAAATCTTTCTAGACTGTGTTTATATATATATATATATATATATATATATATATATATATATATATATATATATATATATATATATATATAAATTTATACATAAACAAATAACGTTGTCCAATTAAAACTGGAAGCATTATATTCTGTATATATTCATCCTAATCTTTATGGATCATACATCAGTGTCAAGTACAGCAATAACAACCATCATGGTCGCACCAGTTTTGACATGCAAATAGTAGGATAATCAAATCATAGAAAGTCGGTCCAAACTAAATAATTTTTTTGTTTTTCCACTTAATAATTGCCATGTTCTATACTCACTCCATCACTAGTAAATTTTAAATTTTATGGGAGTCTTGTCGAGGTATATCTGCAGTCCTCTCCTCGATGTTCAATCAGTAATTTACTTAATTTCTCTCTCGTGTGTATTTTTGTCCACCAATTTTATGAGTGCTAGTTATTTAATAATTTTTTTAAATATATTTTTAATTTAGTACAAAGAATTTATATGAAGATTATTAGTTGTAGATGTAACTCCAAAATGATTATTTATTAGGTGTATTTGATTTGAAGTCAGATTTATATATGTAAATAATTAATGTTGTCATTTGATATCATTATAAATAATTATTTGAAAGGGATAAATGTACTTATTGTGTATTTTGATATCTTTTCTTTATACCATTTTGGACACTATCATAAGTGTATTGTCTTAGTGGTCAACTTGAATATTTTGATAAACAAATTGAATCCTAAATCTATCAACTAAAATTATCTTATATTTTGTCTTACTCAAGACCAATCCAATCTTCTAGGTCTTTTGTCAACCTTGACTGGGATACATAGCATAGATCTACCCTTAAATATGGTTATATTGTGCGACCTATTCTACCACATTAAAAATTCAAATCTCATGCTCTTGAAGTTGTCTATTGAGAGTTTGATTGTTATCTCATCATCTTGAATGCTAACTACCTTGAATTAAGTAATTAGGATCACACATTTATAAATAATCATATATCATTAGTTACCATTGGATAGTTGTGAAATCTCTTATTTTAAAAGCATTGCATTACCATTACTTCCTTGAAATAAGTCAAATCATAGCTATAAATGAGCCAAAAGGGAGTTAATGAAATATTGCGTTCTAGGATATTTGTTAAGCATGTCCTTCTAAACTAGCTAAAAGTAAACTAGGCTATGATCATAATGGAAAATAAATCTAAGTTAACTAAGATAGCCTACCTATTAGTTATTTAAAGGCATTCTAGGTTATCATGATATGATTAGATGCATGAGGACACAATTGGGATCTACAAGGTAATTAGATTATTCAAACTAGGACTTTGAGATGTGAAAATGCTATTGAATTTTGTAAATATGAAAAAATGAAATTGGAATGTGTTTCCTTCATTTTTCCTTATTTACTACATAAGACTAAAATTTGAAATGTTTCTACTATAATTTTATTTTTCAAATCTCATGCTCTTGAAGTTGTCTTTTGAGAGTTTGATTGTTATCTCATCATCTTGAATGCTAACTACCTTGAATTAAGTAATTAGGATCACACATTTATAAATAATCATATATAATTAGTTACAATTGGATAGTTGTGAAATCTCATATTTTAAAAGCATTACATTAACATTACTTCTTGCAATAAGTAAGATCATAGATAGACATGAGCCAAAAGGGAGTTGTTAATGAAATATCGCATTCTAGGATATTTGTTAAGCATGTCATCCTAAGCTAGCTAAAAGTAAACTAGGCTATGATCATAATGGAAATTCAATCTAAGTTAACTAAGATATCCTACCTATTAGTTATTAAAGGAATTCTAGGTTATCATGACATGATCAGATGCATGAGGAAACAATTGGGATCTACAAGGCAATTAGATTATTCAAACTAAGAGTTGGAGGTGTAAATGCTATTGAATTTTGTAAATATGAAAAACTGAAATTGGAAGGTGTTTCTAAAATTTGAAATGTTTCTACTATAATTTTATTTTTCAATGATCGAGGTAGTAAAATATTTTGGCCATGGAACATGATTCAATACTCTTGACTCTCAGAAGGTGAATGAGATTGCAGGCATGTACGCATTGTGGAGCATTCTGGGTGTTTTTTTTAGAGCATGGTGGAGATCGTTCCCTCCCTCGTGAAGGTTTGCTTCTCGGTAGGCCCTCTATACCTTGATGCTATTATCATTTAGTAATTCTCTTTTTGTTCCCTTGGTTTTGTTTCTTGTCTTTAGTGTTTGGATTTCATTTCACATATGTGTGGTTTTGCTTTGGCTTAAGTCTCTGGCTTAGTTTGTGTTTGTTGCTAATGGTGTTTGTCATTGATGTCAAAGGTCATTGATACAAAGGATGCCATTCAAAGGTTCACTTGATGTAGTTCATGTTTTTGTTCATAATGAAAAGACAAGGTAGGAACATATGTTAAAGACAGGTGCATGAGATGCTAAAGGTGACAATAAGTATTTGTTCACTATTTGACAAAGGTATTTGTTCATATGAAGTTGATGCAAGTTGATCCAAAGTGCTTCTTCATTTCACAATGGTGTCCAAGTTGTTCATAAGGCAGTGATGGTGCAACATTCCTTGCAAAATCTTTATTCTTTGTCATTGATCTCCAATAGTTTGTTTCAATGTTGCCTTAGTACAAAACACAGAATGCTTGACATTGATATTATAGTGGTTTTTGTGATTCATTGAGGTTCATAGTAAATCACTTGATTATGACCATAATGCAAATTGGAAAGAGAAGCTTCATTACAGGTTGCCTTCTTCAAAATTTTATAGAGAGTGGGGTAATATGGTGGAAGTCCCATTCGAGGGTTTTTGATTATTGGAATTTGTATACTCTCTAACCTAAAACCCTAAGACTCTTCTAAACCCCTAAATGAAGCTTGTTGTGCAAGATTAGTAACAAGTTTACTTTATTATGTTTTGAAGGTGAATTGCTATAGCAAGTTAAAGGTAACTTAAGTGATGATCTTAAGGAGTTAAATGATGATCAACTATCTTATTTTGTTTGAATGAAGATCAATGGATAACATTTAAAGTTGACAGTGGCAGAAAGAGAACATCAAATACCTAGATTTAAATTCAATGAATGGTTTTTTTTAGTTGCTCCAATTTGATGGGAAGTTTGGCAGTCATTTGTTTGTGCAATTACTTGAATATGAATTGATTAATAGTTATTTTCATGGTGCCAAATTGATGGTGTATGTTCTAGATTGTATGCTTTTGAATTCCAATAGTTATTTTTTTGAATGGGAGTTTTGATTGGAAGTTGGAATGAATTTGGGAAGTCATATGTTAATGATTGGTTTGATAACTATTTTAGACAATGATTTGTATGAATATTTCAGCAAGTGTATTGAGATGGCTCTTAGCAAATAGTTTGTGTAGTGTGAGAGCATTGAAATCTTTGTCACCATGTTCCTACAAAGTATAGATACACAAAGAGAATGTTCAATATAACATAGCATGTCTATGATCAAGTGTATACACAAAAAAGGAGATTTGAATAACAATGATATAAGTTGCTTACATAACCATATTCTCTGCATAGTTGAATACAATCTAAATGTGTACTGGTAACTGTAGTAAGAATGATTGGAGGGACTCTCTATGAAAAGGTTTATGAAGGAAAATGGTTCAATGGTGTTGAGAAGAAAAAATACAATGAGAATGACTTGAATGAAAGTATATGAAAGAGTAATATGGTTCTATTTGACTACATTCATCAAATGTTTTTCTTTTGTTCATTGTTTCATATGATCTGATTAGAATCGTAAGTGTCTCAAATTGATCTATGTAGCAACAAACCATTTTTTTGTAATGTTCATGGGTTACTATTTTGCATTATATCTTTTGCTTTTAATCATTCAAATAGAGTAACAGTTAAATATGTTAGTATGAAGGTCATTCATGAATGAATGATCATTGTCTATTATCCATATCATTATGTTTGTTGAAGGGGAATCTTGCAGAGAGGTATTTATTCATCTATACAAGGAGAATTACATGTTGAGTATCTGTATGTGAAGATTTTGATGAAATAGTGCTACAGTGTTGGTGCTAAAAAGAACATAGTTCGGTATAATAGTATACCATTTTTTGTATTCAAGGATATGCTTCTTTTATGATCCGAGTGCATGATGATTTCCAGTGGAGTTAGTGAGTTTTCAGAACTATGATATTCAAATTGTTGATATAATGCTATGGTAAGTGTGAATAAGTGAGGTGAAGTTTTGATAGAGAAATGATTTTGTATGGAAACAGAGTAACCCTCTAAGTTTTGTTTATTTATCTTGTTCAAAGTGATGCGTGTTTGCTAGTGAGGCATGGTGATTTTCTAGTGAGGCATACTGGGTTGTAAATGAGGCAGATTGAGAAGCCAATAAGGAAAATTGAGTAGCCAGTGAGGCATCGAGTGTAGCCAGTGAAGCTTGTTGTATTTCCAATGGGTCATGCAATATGTTATTAACAAGTTTTTAGCTAGTGGGGCATAATGAAGCAAAGTTTTAGAGTTGTTTTTCACCCTATTACGATTTTCCACTCATAAAACCCGTGTTATGTTTTCTCTTGGTGGTTTACTATATTGTGCTTGATTAATCATCTCTAATATAAGAGTGATATTCATATTTCTATATCTTTGTGACTTCCTCAACATACAATATCTAGATTGTTTGAAGTATTTTCAATAGAGCCTCTTTGAATAATCAAGTGAGTGAAGTTTTGAAATTGACTTTTTCATTTAACCACTGATTCACCCCCCCTCTCAGTGGTCTTGTACTCCAACAAGTGGTATGATATTGTTAGGTCCCTTGCACAAGTGTAATCAACTTGGGAGATCTTGGCAGTGGAGTATTTATCATGGAAAAAACCAAAAGAAACAAAGGAAAAGGAAATACCCAACAGAGTGCTAAACAACAAGCACCACCTAAACCAAATACAAAGGATGATGAAGAAGTTGTTATAAAAAATGACTTACAATTGGAAGAATATTCTATCTTTAGAGCACCTCGGTTTGATGGAACCAATTTTATTTTTTGGAGACTTAGGATGGAGTCTTACCTATATTCTTTGGGATTTGGTGTGTGGACAGTAGTAGAGAAAGGTTATCCAGTATGTTTAGCACTTCCTTCTATTATTGATGAGAAGAAGGCTCTTGAATTCAATGTAAAGGCCATGGATTCCATCTTTAGTGGTTTTCCAAATGAGATCATCACTAAAGTAGGTCATTTAGGCATATTCTTCAAGTGCACTGTTGAAAGTGCAGAGGCAAAATTTTGAAATGGGCACTTCAAATTTGGGAAATTTGAGAGTGCCAACAATACCCGAAAGGGAAACTTTTCCAGTTAATAACTTTCACCCTGTAACTCGTTTGTCCGAGCCGTCTTTTGCATTCAATTCTCTGGACCAAAGGCTACATGCTTGCAAGTTTTTTTGTCTTTAAAAGGTCATTTGGTCAGTTTCCAAGGCCGATTCCAAAGCCATCTTGGCTAGTTTTGCACATTTTGCAAACATCTTAGAAGGTGAGTTTCAATGTAAACCCATTTCAAATTTTCACTTATGATGCATTCAAAAGTTGTCCCGGGTCAAATTGAACCGAAAAGTTGTTTCAAAACAAAAAAATATTTTAGTCGGACCCACATGGGGTTTGACATGCTTTCCATTGTTATGAGATTGTGTACTCAAGGATGATTAAAAGCAAAAGACATTTTTCAGAATAAATACATGGACACCAGATGGTATGCGTTGTAATATTTTTAGAACAAAGCTTTGTCCATTATTAAAGTGCTTGTTAGATAATGTGTCAAAGAAAACAATAAGTTATCTTCCTATGTGGTTAAGGCTCTGGATCAGAATTATGATTTATTTTGCAAGATCAAGATTGAAATGGAGGCTGAGAATAGACCTTCACTTGAGAAGGGTAATGCAAAACAAATTTCTTGAAAAGGCTTTAGCGACTTTCAAGGCAGCCTATCCACAAAACACACACGAGCTTAAAGGGGCCATTCTGATGCTGCAAAGTGAAGACCAAGCATTCTTTTTTCTAAAATGCTTTAGTAACTTGGCTGTAGGATACACACCCAATAGTGTGATAAAACCTCTGATAACTTTCAATCAAATGCGGATTAAGGGCATGAACATCCATTGAAGCATAAAGAAGGAGAATTCTTGCTAAGAGCACATACAAGAGAAGAATAATGCTTTGTTTTCATTGGCAGCTATCACAAGTGGGATGGGCATGATTTGAGAAGAGATGAACATCCATCAAAGCATTTATAAATTAATGTGATCTCATGGAATGCTAAAAATAACACACACATCATCCATAATGGCTTTGTTGAAAGGTCTTAAGAACTTTCAAGAAAATATAGCACACCAGTGAGAGGAATGACTTCATGAAGGATACAACGCCTGTAGAAAAGGCACTCAGGATATGCACAAAATAGATTTGAAAAATCTTTAGAAACTTTTAAACAAATGCAAATCTAAAGGAGCCTGTGCGCGTGATTGAAGAATGGACATCTCTCAAAGCATGAAGAATAAAGGGGATTCTGTTTAAAGATTTTTGAAATGATGGGTCATTTGCAGCATAAGTGTGATCTCCAGCGCACACAAGAAGAGAGATCCCGCGCCAGCAACAAGAATAGAGAACGCAAAGAATGGCAAGGTTGGCGCTGGCAACATGAGAAGCACTTAATGGAATGTAAGAAATGTCAAGCAAATATAAATCCTTGAAGCATGAGGAAATTGGCACAGCCAGGCAGGGCATACAAAATGTAGCTGATAAAAAACCCTTAGAAAATTCTAAGCAAATGAATTTGGTCGATGCTATAGGACGTGACCACTATGCCAAATACAGAGGGAATGCCCAATGGAAAGTTGAAAAGTGCTTAGAAACTCTCAGCAAATGCAATTTGGTAGGCATGCATTACACCAACTCCTCTCCTCGAAACGCCTTAGAAACTTTTAATCAAATGCAGATTTGAAGAGGGGCACGATTTGATAGATCTTTGCATTGATAAAAAAAATGCAGATCTTTGAAGCATGGCAGGAGCACGCGCGGGGAAATAGAAGAGATCAATGCCAGATGAAGGAGCCCGGACCAACATAAAGAAATGGAGTGCTGATGACAGGGTATTCACAAAATGAATGCAACGCCTTTGAGCAAAGACCATGCAATATGGATTGCAGCACCATAAATGCCATCATCTGCTAGATAGTGCTATAAAAGATGCCAATGTAGAAAATGAGTTTGCTGAAAATGCTTTGTAAATTGTCAGGTATGCACAAAATGGAGTAGTTGAAGGGGCTCGATGGAGTGGAGCCAACGCATTGACACAGATGAAGCCGCCATGACTCTCAAGAAATAGAGAATGCGCCATAAGTAAAATTAGGACAAACCAAAGATGACAAGAGGAGATCAACGACATATAAGGAAGAGTTAAGTGTTGTTCGATCGCCACCGTCCCCCGCTATCCCGCTGCCCTAAAATGCTCGTTTGATAATCACGCGGGATGGGCGAGAGATGAAATCATATGGTGGGTCCCGGGAACAAGATTAAATATATGACTATAGTTTGTGTGAAATATTTAAAAGATTCTAGTGTTCCCCGCTGGCTCGTGGGTTAAAAATGAAAGTACTTGAAATCCAACAGGGTTAGTGATAATGCCACACGTGGTGTGGGCCCAGGCAAGTATTCAATGTGCAGGTGAGAAAATAAAAGGGGCCGATATGCTTTCATTCAAAACATTTGAAATTAAATGTTTTAAGAGCAAATACGAAAGGGGTTGGGCCCGTGCAAAGTAAAAGCTGAGAATTTCTAATTGCCCCATATATTGCTTTGATGTTATATTTTAAATATCAAAGGCATAAAAATATTATTTTGATTGCCAAGGTAAAAGTTTTATGGCTGGGAAGTAAAGGTAAAGTGAATTAATTCACTTTGTGAATAGAAAGTATGTGTTGGGCATATGAATTTAAAAGTAACTTTTACAATGCATGGGCAAAATTGATGAAGTGAAATATTTTAAATGTGAAAAGGTAAAACAGAGGGAAAATTTTTTCTATCTCATAAGTCTTAAATATTTTCACTTTTGTAAAGTGAAATAAAGTAAGATGGGGTAATTATTTAAATGTTGCTAGAAATGAACTGTGACAAAATGTATTCACTATTATAAAGTGAATTTTTACTCATTTTATAGGCACAGCATAATAATTGCTAAGAGGTGAGAAATAATGTGCAATAAAAGAGCAGAATACCGAGTTTTCACGAGAACAAAGGATATTTCTCACATAGTTGGGTGAAAATGGAGAGACTTTCTATGGGCGGATTTTTTGTTTGAGAACAACAAATTGCAATGGAAAATTGGAGGCAAAATTGGTTGTAGAGAGAGGAGAGAGACTTTGTTTTTGTTGATTAACAGGAGAGGAGTTTTAGCTGGCATGTGCAGATCAACTCTTGAACTTTTTTTGGAACATTCCATTCTCCTATATCTTCTCTTTTCTTCTCATTGTAAAGGGTTCTAATTTCTAAAAGCTCTGCAAGGCAGGCAAAAAATTTGGCTAGACTGTAATGCTAGGATCTGATTGTAGCTGAGTCATTAATCTGAAAGTGTGTGTTCTGAATTAACCTTTCTTGTCTACTTTAGCTAATAATTGTCTTCATGGCTGAGATGTACTGCTCTTTTGGATCCAATAATAAAACTATCTGAGTCTTTTCATGCACATTTGTTGCATTAGAGTTATATCTGTTGTTGCCTCCGATTCAGAGAATGATGTAATTTCTTTAATGAAGCACAAGTTACATTTATTATTGCCTTTTGTTCAAAGGATAGTGTAATTGCTTCAGCACATGTGACAGGAGTATTGTGTTTCAAGTGGATTTATAAGAAGAGTTATTAGATAAAACTTCAGTGGTCTGGTTGTCATAATGTGATAACATTTGCAAGGATCTGCATAACATGTTTAGCACTGCAAGATGAAGGGCTGGTTATTTGACTCCATAGCCCATTTCATGGCATTGGTCCATTATCATGCTTCTGTTGTTTTCAGTTTGGTCCTAAATTCTTTAAATCATAAATCATTTTAATTCTACATGTTGAGTTATATGTTTACCTCATTCTCCATGTTAGTTTCTGAAATTCACTTAATGTCTTGCCAATATTGAGTGGTATTTTAGTTTTCTCATCATATTTATGTGAGAACATTATCTGTTGAACAATATCCTATTAATTGTGTGTTTAAATATTTATATGTTGCTAAAGGGTCACCCCCTAGTTCTTACAAAGCTTGAAGTGTAGGGGAAATGTGTTCTAATTCCATTTCTTGTCAGTTGGCCAAATCCCCCACTAAATCTAATCATTAGAATGTGGCTAGTCTATAGGATTCATTGGTCTAGTTCGATTTGGAGAACCAACAGATACTACTGGTTTAGGTTTTAAAAAATGATAGAGTTCTATGGTCATAGAGACATCGAGGAAGAAAATAGATTTAAACTATTATTCTATTGTTCCTAAGACTGGAGACAAGAAGAAGACAAAAGAAAATACTTCTGCACGATCCAACAACAACAAGTTCAGAAGATGTTTTCAATTAGAACAACATCAAATGTCTAGGTTTGAAAATTCTTTTTATGGTTATTGTTATTCATGTTATGAATTTTTTCATAGAGCAATAGAGTGTTGTATTGTCCTAAGAGTATCTTGTTGTAGGGGTGTGAAGTATAGTGTTCCCTAATGACAGCATGACAATGATTTGTGTCATGGTGTTTATGGTTCACAAAATGACATTAGTTTTGTTTGGTATGTCTTCTCAGTTCCCAAGAAGATGTAGATGTTGTTTGGAATCATAGAGAACTCCTTGATTTCGTCTTCATGATATTGATGCATGTTTTGCAAAGGGACTTGTTCACTATTTTTCAAAGCTACTTGTCTACATCCTGAAAAGGACTTTTATTCCCATTATGTTAGTCATCAATAGAAGGAATCATAGTTATTCATGGAAAGAGAAAGCAAGAATGTCAAGGACAATTTATTAAAGGAGTGGATTATGTATTTTTCAATTAAATTTAACAATAAGCATAAGGAATGGTTTCAGGGGGAACCTATCTCTTTATTCTATATACTTGAAAGGTAGTATGGTGTTAGTGGCAGTTCATCTTTATTATTTTGCAATAACAGTGGGATGTGCTCATGACAATGCTATCACTCTTTTAGTCATATTCCTTGTCTTATAGGAAATTATAATTTACATTGGATCATGTTGACTCACTCATTTTTTGGTGGATCACAGTGATCTTTGCCTATTTTAATTTTATGATTTTGGAATGCTTGTTTTTTGTGAAATGGTCTCTACTGTTGAATCTCTTGCACAATGCTTGGTTGTTTGGTTTCCAAGTAATGGTGTTCAGTGATAGTGACAAATATTTGCAGCTCTAAGTCCTATTTTTCTCTTGGAAGTGTAGTTCATTAGTTTTAGACTGATGCTGACAATGATTTGCATGATAATTTTGTTCTTAACAGTTATATGGTGTAGTGATATGCTCTTTATAATCAGTAACAACCACCCTTTTTTGATGAATTATAATATTTGGTAGTGGTATGTTAAGTGTATAGTTACCTTGCATAATGAATGCACAATGGAGTAGCTTTAACTTCCTTTTATGATCAGTGAGTAGGGGTACAGTGATATTTTCCTAGAGTTGTTTTTGTCTTGAATGTTTCTTGTTGTAGGGTATCCATCTTATCTTGATATGACAATGCTAGATTGATGTTGCCAATATACAAGGATGCTTGTCTTGCATGATGCTCAGTCCAGTGAGTAGTACTCTTAGACAATGTGGGAAAATGGTTACTTAGTTGCCAATGGAATAGTGGTTCCTTGATGCTAATAGTTGCTTGGCCAATGGGAGAGGACATTATTTTTGCAACTCTTGCATGCAATAGTGTGAAAAAGAATTATAAGATAAATTCTTATTAATACAATCTTATTAAAAGAATGATCTTTTTTGTTTTTTCGATCTTGTTCTTTACTCTTTGACTTTTTAATTAGTCTAGTTTTGTTTCCTTTATCTTGTCTTTGTTGTCCTTTGGCTCTTTGAACCAATCTTCTCTTTTCTCTTTCTCTTTTCTTTTCTTCTTGTATTCTTTTTTCTCTGTCCTAGTCATCCTTAGTCCTTGAACTATGTACCTCCTTCCTTCTCTCTTCTATCTCTCTATTTTTAACTGATCTTGGTCTGCAACAATTCATTTTCTCCTTCAACTCTCTTTCATCGTGATGATAGATTCAAAATGTTGATGACAAGAAACAGCTACACAATCAAATCCAAAAATCATATTCAATTAAAAATAAAATAATTCAAAATTATATTCATCATATTTTTAAATTAAATATATTTAAAATACCTAATACTAATTAATTAGTAATAAAATCACAATTATCCTTATATTATAGTTTATCACATTTTCATTTTAGATCAATTTAAAACAACTCCCTTTACCTAAGTATTTCCTAACCCTAATCTATTTTTTCTCAAATTTTTAATTTAATTCCAATAAATTAAAAAATCTCATTCTTAATTTACAAAGCTACTATGGTTTCAATGCCGTGGACATGACCTTTATTATTAATACCAACACAACTGCTCTGAAGATGCAGTTAGTAATTATTGATGCCATTTTGGTGCAAGAGGATGACGAGTCTTAACAGACACCCCACATGCAGCTGCAAGTCCAATGCCTGTAAAACCATTGACAGAAAGATTCACATGTCTCTGCACTGTTTAACAAAATATCATAGAAAAATTAACTCACACTGATTAATTTATTTAATAAATGTCAATTAAAATATTGAATACAATAATATCTGTTGAAAAGCAGGTACGTAGTACTAAATCAATGTAACAAAAAGTATGAGGTAGAAATCAATTACTATCATAACTGAATAGCTAGTAACGAGCTAATATCTAATATCTCCGTATTTCTCTGGAGATACTTCTTCCACAGGCAATTCCTGACCGTTTAACCAAATAAAGCTATTCTGAAAGTTATTGGTCTGCTTGTCCTTTCGTGGGACCATGCGTGGACAGATGGCCATACTCTGAGATTGACGTAAAACCAAGAGAGTTATTAAAAAATTGACGCACAATCAAGAAAGACAAAAAAAAAAGGATTATTGTTGAAGAATCATAATCTTGATATCCTAGAAAAAATCTTCTTCCTATGCCTGTCTGAAATGCACAGGCCATTCTCTTCATATTCAAATGGTGCCCTTGATGTAAGGAAATCTATGTGAATTTCATATTTGTGGATTAACATAGAGAAGTCAAGGATTTGAAGATATCGTTGAAGATGTTGGGTGTGTTAGATGTACTGTGTTGTTCAGTTGCATACATCCCTTCTTCCACCAGAAATCTACCATTAATGCTCATCCAATTTAATCTTTTAGCTCGCAGGTTCATCAACTATCTGCTAAGGGCTGCTGAGCATATGCGGGACAGTTACATAAGGGGGGCTTCTTTAGGAGTCCATGCCTGGACGGCAAGTAATGGAGGATCTGCTTACATTCCCTGGAATAATCTCACAGCAGCAAGTTTTGCTTACTGAGATGCCCACAAAGTCTTTATACGTAAATGCTTTTGGGTATTTGGATATAGACAATTATAGTACAGTGGTGAAGATTGTTAACGAGCATCCCCCTGCCTGTGTAAAGGGTTTATTGTTGTTCTACAGGATGTTTTTTTTTTCCTTTTATAAAATATTGTCCTCAAAACGTTTGATTCGATGGATAATGGTGTAGAAATGTAATAATAGGGTTTCGAGGATTTGACCAGAGTTTGTTTTAATAGGATTTTGCCCCATGATTATAAGTGAGCGTCTTTTTTGATCACATAAGACTTTGGGAGGTTGTTTCCCAAGTAGATGCTTATCAGTCTGGCTGCTCGACTCTGCGGATTAAGGTGGTCAGAGATCTGTAGAAAGCTTTATTAACGTTATTTTCCCTAAAATTTGATGATTTCAGATCGTCTGATGATATAAAATAAATGTTTGTCATAAATGTAACATATCTGTTTGTGTCATTTTACATTTACCGATGCCATTTACACGATCTGAGATTAATATGTTCTTACAAGCCTTTATTTATTTTTACGGATTAACGTTGTTCGGAAAATAACCATAATCCATTTATTTTAAATGTACAACATGTAGGTGTTGTTTTGGTCAAACTTATCTGTCACAATTGTTTTATTTTGAAATGGTGTTAGAATAATGCTATTTTAAAGAAAAATAAAATATAAGTCAAAATGGAGTGAAATGGGTGTTTCGTTGTAGAAGAAGCAAGCAAAAATAGTCAGGATGATGATACCCCATCGAAAAAGTAGTTTAGTGAAAAGGAGCCTGAATGGTCTGTTGAAAGGAGAAAGGAGCTGAAAAAATGAGAACAGGAGAAAAAAAAAGGATGAACAGAAAATAAACGAAAAAAATGGGGCTACGGAAAGAGCAAGAAAGGCAATGCGGGGGTAATTTGGAGGGTATGAATAGGGTTATAGGGGTAAAAACTTTTTATTTTTACCCTAGCCAATAGTGAATTTGAGGAGAGGAGTAAAGAGGAGTAGAGAGATGACAATGAATGTTCTAGTTGTGGAGCACTATGTAAAGCTAGTGAGAAGATCAAAGTGACAAGAGGCCACTAACAAAGGGGTAAGAGACAACCTATCTATCAGGATTTCGTTTGAAGTGCTCAATGAAATCATTGATGTCATTTTAGAAGAAGATTTTCTTAGGGGCATCCTATCAAAACTATACTCTTTTAAATGTGCTCACAATAACTAGGAACTCAAGGGTTGGGTTATTGAATGTTTTAGGGGTTTGGGTAGAGGCTATGTAGCATGTACCTTTTTCAACCCTAACCATCCCTGTGTAGTGATTCAAAATGAAGCTTGGATTATCTATATGGTCAAACCTGTTAAATGCAAGCCTAAGACCATGAATTTCACCTAGAAGGCATTACTAAAATAAGAATCCCATGGGGGTTGAGTTTCCTTTCTTCAACCTGGTCTTTCACCCCTTCTTGCAAGATATCATAGCTCAACTAAGCAAGGTTTTGTGGTGCAAGCAACACTTTGTTATATGGGATAGCCTACACTCATCATAGGGATTGCATCAAAATGGATCTAACTAAACCTCTTTCCATCTCTATTAAACTAGTAGGACTTGGTTTTGAATTTGATCAACACATCAACTATCTTAATAAACGTAACACATACTTCTACTATTATAGGGACAACCACCTCATTTGTGACTATTGGAGTACAATACCACTGAGAGGGGGGAGGAAGGTGAATTAGTGGTATGACAGATTAAAATGAACTTAAATTAATCTTTCCCAACTTTAAACATGTAGAATGCAAGTTTTAGAATAGTTCAATTATCAAGTGTAGCATTATGCATGCAAAGCTATCTAACTTGAATGAACATAAAGAACATAAGAAGATCACAAAAGCTGAAGACACCATAACACAATGTTTATGAGTGGTGTAACATCATGAAAACACAGAGGATTAAAGCAATAACAAAGCAATTAAACTCGAATGTAAACTAAGCTAAACAAGAAAGCACAAAGGAAAGCATAGATGAAAAGATCTCACCAAGCAACCATATAGTTCCATGAATAACCTCTGTTGTCCTTCTCCATTTCACTGTGATAATATTCTTGCCCTCAGATTTTTAGTATGTGTGCAAGTATAGCCCCAATAGATGTGATAATAATGAAATATCAAAGATTATAAAACAAGTGCTCCAAAAGTCATCAGATTTCGAGAGGAGTAACAATGATGAAGGTCAGGTCAATTTATAGAAAATTGATTGTTCAAATGGTAGACTCAGATTAAAAGATTTGACATGCATTGAGATTAGTGTCAGTAGTAACATGAGTGATAAAACAGGAAAGGTGAAGATCAAGATTAAATAATGATTTAATCTCTAGTTGAAAGTATTCAAAAATTAGAAGAATAATGGATGAATATAAAGATGAGGATTTCCATGAAAGAAATGGTTTATTCAAATGCACAAATGAATTAATTAATTAAATAAAGATATTTAATTAATAAATGTGTGCACACAGAAGAATTAAAACAAGATAACTGACTGATTAAATCAGGAAGTCTCTCTGCTAGAAATAGACAAATATTAGATCAGGAGATAATGAACTGATTTAATTAAATATTGAGTTAAATAGTGAATGAATAATTAGATAACTAAGCAATTACCTAATTATAGAAGAATATGCCAAGAATGATTCTTTTTATGAATTAAATGATTATTTAATTCAACATTCAAAATTTGAGGATTAAATTAAATAAATTTTATTTAATTGACTAAAGAAAAGGTTAATAAATAATTAAATACTCAAAGTGTTTATTTAATTATAGTCGAAAGTGTGACAAGAATAAATTAAATAAGAATTTATTTAATTTTAGAAAGAGAACAAAGTTAATTAGTGACGTAATTAAATAAAGAATATTTATTTAATTAATCAGGATTGAATAAAGATAAAAAATGAATTAATTAAATAATTAAATTTATTTAATTAATAGAGGAAAAATGACTTTAGAAAATAATTAAATAATTAACATTATTTAATTATGACAATGAAGATAAGAATTATGTCGGAATTAGTGTTGCAGGCTTAGGACAATTTTTAGTGTCTACAAGTGGAAAACCCTTTATAGGGAGAAAAAACCACTCGAAAATATTGCCTCACTAGCTTAATAAAATATCACTTATTACAAAGCTTCACTGGCTAGTTTTACAACCTCACTAGCTAACCAAGAAACCTCACTAGCTTAAACAAGAAACCAGGCACTGGTTACGGCCTCACTGTCATTTAATGTTGCTATAGCCTCACTGGCTATTTAAGTTAGCAACTACCTCACTAGCGAAACCTCCATGGTCTTAATGACCAATCTCCAATGAAAGAAAAAACACTATTTCATGAGGTTACCTTGTTACAATATGCACCAAAAAAATACACCTTCAACACCTTGACTACAAGAATATCCTCTGATACAAGATTCACATCATCAAGAAATATGAAAGAAATATTTTCTTTACAAGACTCCCTTCAACAAATACAATGAACAAGTTGACATGAACAATGAATAGTAACCCTGTATACACATGTCATAGATTTTTTACATGAATCTTTTAATCCCAACAAGCATTAACAAACTCTGTAACATTTGAGTAAGATCAGAAGAGTCTCAACCTCTCACTACAACCTTTATGTATGGACAAATAGATGATACCAAGAGATTTTAACAAAAAAATTTCCTTGTCAAGACTCTCAACTCAAGGCATATCTTATTGCCATTAACAAACAAAGCACTATCACTTGTTCTTTCTTTAGATTAGAACTTTTTCCCCTATGATCTTAACCATAGTACCCTATTCTATGCAAAGAAAAAGGCATATTTCATGAATACTATTATTCAAGGTAGTCATGAAACACTTCTATAAACTGATCTTCAAGTTCTCTTCACTGTGCATTATTATACACAAGACTTCAATCTTTTCAATACTCTCTTAAAGAGTACAAACCACACTAACCCTATGCAGAGAATACAAACTTAATGAATATAGTCATTCAAACACATTTTATCACTCACAACCATACCATCTTAGTCTATTTAATACTACCACAATGAAACTTTAAAACCTAGCCATAACTCAAATCCACCATATTTTCCAGTTATATATTCAAAAGAAAAAATAACCATGTACATTCAGTTGCAAGATCCAAAAATATTTCATAGAAAAAATCATGTAACTGCTCTTCAATCTTTGAAGAAGTGGCTTGATCATTAGATACCCACAAGATTTTTCACCAAGGACTAAACATTAAAGTTATTAAAGGAAATGTAAATAGTTGTAAGTTACTTAGTAGACCAATAGAAATCATCTTCAAGTTATAAAATATGAAGGTCTTGCATTGGAAATCATCATAAGTTCTAAACCCTAGACCTTCAAGGTTTTAGAAAAATACCTTTTAAAACATAAAGAGTTCTCATTCAAACCTTAGACATGAGCACCTTGTAAGAAATAACCCTTTGATAACCCTTGGCATGAGGCAAGATATTAACTACATGACTATTTTAACAAGAGCACCCACTATGAAACCAATTTCAAGATCAAGTGTATATGTGTTTCCAATTGTACCAACAAATTTAGTGATCTTTCCAAGTGTCCAATGCATCAATACTTGCACTGGTATTTCCTTTACTTGAACACCACTAAAGAATCAACCTTTCCAAATTGCAATTCACTGAATGAATGTTCAACCTTTCCTTCATGTTGCATCAACTAAGTACTTTCTTTTGCATCATGAATATTCGTTCATGTCAAAAACTTACATAATGAAACCTTTACAAAACTTGCATCAACATTAATTGACATCATGAATGATCATGACCAAAACCATCAACTTTTCTTTGCACCATTGGAAACATCATGCATCTACTCCAAACATCATAGAATGAACATCAACATGAACTACATCAAACCTTTGTCCTTTCCCCATGACCTTTGACATTAATGACAAAACATGCTAATGCCAACAAACTCCCCCTTTGGCATTGATGTCAACTAATTTACAAATTATACCAACTACCAACTTCTCTCCTCTATCTCCCCCTTTGAAAACAATGACAAAGGGATATTGGTCACAAAGCAAGCAACCCCCCTATGAAGAAGCTCCATCACTAATACTTATGTGAAACATTGCATAGTCAAAACAAAACAAATCCAAATTCTCTATCATTGGTCAAGCAAATTTATTGTCGCTGTGCAATTGTAACTTCACTAATTCAAACAAGGGTTGATAGATAAATTCATTATCACAATTGCAATGTCACTTCACAAAGTCAAACCCTGTCATTCACTATCAAATAAGTAACAAATGTTGAAAATCAACCATTATTCACTTTCACTTTCCTTTGAAACATTGAAGAACTATCAAGTAGCGATCCTTTGAAGTATTGAAGCAGCATAAGCATTGAAGTTGTAGTGTAGTAAAATGCATACCCTTGAATTTTCACACTTTTTTGGGCCTGGCTTGATTTGTTTATGCTTCTTTATGGCTTAATTGGTCCTATTTTGCATCCACAAGCCTAATAAACTATATATTTTTATGGCTAATCCTAAAAAACATCAAAAGATAAATGGTCATTTAATGATTTTGTCTGTCATTGATTTGTGGACTAGGACTAAAACATCACCTAGGGAATCTTTCTCCTTCGTGGGCCTTGGGACCCTGATCTTGAATGTACCTGAAAAGTTCCCTTTTTGGAGTCTATTCCTCGAGATTTGAGCCTTGGGACTAAGATGCCACCTAGGGTGCATCTTAGTCCTCGACTTTTTTTTAGGATTCAATTTCAAATCTTGGCAGGATTTAGCCTCCTTTAATTAATGATTTCATATGTCAGCTTGTTGTGGTGTAATTTTAGGATATTAAGCATGAATAAGTATAAATAGAAGGTTCCTCTACTTATTTTCATAACAAGCACTCGGGTGTGTGCAAGAAGTTGAGTCCACTTTTTGGCCAAAAAGTGGAAGTGTTTTCCCTGATTTTTAGTATTTGACACATTTGACCTTAAAATTTGAAGCACTTAGAGATGAAATCTTTTAAAAAGTCACTAATCATAAAATGTAGTGCTCGGAGTCTAGTTTCCAAATATGTAATTTATTTCAATACCCAGATTGTACAAATTGAGTTTCAATAGGCATTTCAAAAAAACATTGTTTAAAAGTCATTTTTTTTTACCATACCATGCACGTGTACGACATCCATATTTTGACTTAAATTATTGTATTTTTCTAAATCCTTTTGGGAAAAATTTTATGACTCACTGAACCTTGCTCTTGATATTTTTTTGTAATTTTTTATTGAATATATTTTTTTTTGTTAATTTTTTATTAGGTAGATTTGTCATTTTGAAAAATCGTCATGTATGACATGCATAAGATGACCTAAACTTATCATTTTTTGATTTTTTTTTTCAAATTCAAAAGAATTGTCTGAAGTTTTCTCTCGTGGAATCCGTTTGTCAAAATGTTATGTTGATCAAAAGTTATTAAAATAGTAAAAAACTCGATATTTAAAGTTTATGGACCAATTTTATTAGAAATTAATTGAAAAATAGAAAAAATAATTCAATTGCAAAACAAATTACATATTTAGAATCTGCATTGTTTGATCTAAAATGGGTTTTAATTTCGAGAAATTTTTTGAAAAAAGGTCATCACCATATGTCTAAAGTCGATATTTTTCTTTGACATTGTTAGGGCCTTCAATTTGCAGGTCAAACCAGGTTGAAGGCTTAGGTTCAGACTTCTAAAGCTTTTCCCGAACCAAAAACCTTGGCAAAAACCCGCCCACGATGCAAAACAAAATTCAAATTTAAAAAAACGGGATCCCGATTATAAAATGGGATCCCGTATAGTAATAAACAAGATCCTGTGCTATAATCGGGATCTCGTTACCATTTCGACCGTTGTAAAGGTAACGAGATCCCGTTACCTTTACAACAGCTCCCACACTCAATTTGAGTGAACGGGATCCCGATTATAGAGCGGGATCCCGTTTATTAGTAAACAGGATCCCGTTTTATACTCGGGATCCCGTTTAATAATAAGCGGGATCCCGTTTATTTTATTTAAAAACACTGTGCATAATTACTGTCAAGTCTGCAACTTTTCAACTTCACATGTACGACCGAGAGCACTAAAAATCAATTATTTTTCATAAGTTATTGTATTTATAGGCGGTCAATTTTATTTCTGGTTGATTTTATCAAAGGGAGCATCATCTACACCATTTTTTGAAGTGAAATTTGCAATATGGATTGAATTTTTCAAAGGAAGCATGAAGAAAACAATTTTTAAAGTGGAATTATGGTAGTTTTCTATTTGTTTTGAGGAACACAAGAGGAATAATTTTGCCATAATAGGTATTCAACTTCCAATTTGGATTGAATATTTTGAAGTATTTCACTATTAACATTCTTTTGTGCTTGAGAATTTTATAATTATGGGAGATAAATTTCGTAATAAGAGAAGAAAGACATTGACTCCTCAAGAAGTTGAAGCAAATAAAGAAAAAGAGAGACAAAGACAAAGAGAAAGAAGAATGAGAATAAAATCAATGAATGATGGTGGAGCAACCAATTCAACAACTATTGAAGATGAAAACATTGAAGATACCATAGTTGTAGATGAAGCTAATTTGCAAGGAGTCAATTTGGAGAAGAATATGATTATACAAACAAGTCCTACTATGTCTTCAAATCCCTCTTTGAATTCTATGGAGAATATTTCAATATACACAAATCCAGGTACGTCTTCAAATCCACATGTTAGTGAAATGGTAAATTTGTTTGTAGAAGATTTACAAGATGCTAGATATAATGATGTTGACATTGACTATATTCAAAGAGATGAAAATTTTATAGAATATGTTGAAAACAAAAAAGAAAAATCTTTTGTTGCAAATGAAAATCAAAACGATCATTTTCTTGAAAATGAAAACAAAACCTATATTTTTGATGAAAATGAAAATGAAAATGAAAATGAAAACTGTTTTGTTGATGAAAATGAAGATGAAAATCTAGAATGTGATGTTGAATTTAATGAAAATACTTTTTTAAAAATTGGAAGTGGTGTTTTCGATAATCTTCCTAATCAAATTTCTTGGAGGCAAATAAGAACACATGTGAATAGAATATACACCGAATTCTTTTATGTAAAGAAAATTGCATTTCAATGTCAACTAATGATGCAATTGATGAGAATGCAAAAATGAGGAAAGTAATGAAAAGGTTAGGCTTTTATGTTAAACCAAAAGAAAAGATCAATCATTAAAACATGATGTGTCTACTGTTGCTAGTGCCATTCAATCTATTGGGAAAAATAGTCAATCTAAAGATAAAAACGCAGCAAGAAGAGCTATAACTACTGCTATAGTTAATAAAGCAACTTTGAATAAAAGAATGGTAAGCAATATTAGTGAATTTTTAAAAATACATCCTAAAACATTACTAAGAGCAGCAAAAGAAGAGAAGTATAGAAAATGATCCTATCAATCAATGTTGGAGTTTCAGTGGACAACTACGGTCGATATAAAATTGAGTGTTGAAATTAAATCTTTGATCGAAAAATATTGGCATGATAATACTAGGGTTTCATCTAATGCTAGAGATGTTTTAAAATTAAGGGTGGGGTCCAAAGTCGATCCTCACCCAAAACACCTATTAGATACAACACAAACTGAATTTTATAGAAAATTTTGTAGCGATTGGTGTTACTGGTAATATTAAAATAAGTCAAAGGTCTTTTTGAAAATGTAAACCACGGTATGTAAAAATTAATAAGCAACAAATATCTTGTTGTTGTAAAATACATGTTCAATTTCGTTATTTTTATGATGTTTTTCGATATATACATTGTACCTTGCATTCTAACATGATTATACAGGATTGTGGTATTGATATGCCACCTGAATCAATAAGAGAGTTTATTTTAGGTTTGTTTTGTTCTCTCTCTCGACGATGCCTATCAAGATCAGAATCAATCATCCTAATGGAATCAACAACGTTTTTCATTGTAGATGCAAAACGTCTCACATATGGAGTAATCAATGCTTGACTCTGCATAGCATTGATTTGATTTTGTAAGGATGCGACTTGATCATTTATTCGTGCTCTCAAGCGAGCCTCATCAGATGCCATAGGTGTTGGAGGTGGCATATGAGGGGGAGGGGGAGGGGGAGGGCGAGGTGGAGGTGGAGGTGGAGGTGGAGGGGGGAGGGAGGCGGATCTGGCTGTGGCTTAGGTGGTGGATTGATGATATCATCAATGTTAAAATCATCCATGATATATGCTTGATATAATGTGCACCTGCATTTTAAATCATACAAAATAGTCCATGTGCATACAAAAATTAAGATCATATATTTAATTGAAATAGGATGAGCAACATATATATTAAGCTCATATATTTAATTGAAATGCACATATATATACATTGATTGTTCAACTCAAGAGCATGTCCATACAAAATTAAAAATTAAATGTATGTACATGTACATTTAAAATAAAAAATATGATGCATAATTTGCATGTGTACAAATCATTAAACTAAACTATAAATACATACATATACAAATTTCAAAATTTAAGAACTATTATGCAAATTTTTAATACATGCACATACATACTAAACAATAAACTTGAAAAATTCACAAAATCTCATTTTATGTCTAACACACACACACATATATATATATTACAATTTTTCAGCAGGAGAAATCATGATCTAGTAGATAGTCATAAAATATATACTATTATATACTATTATATACTATTCATTATAAGTTCATAAATTCCACCAAATTCACAAATCCATGTCACTAAAAATATCCATATAGAACCAAAATCATAAATTTGTGTCACTAAAATATCCATTTGGAACCAAATTTATAAATTCATCACACAAAATATCCATCGTTCACCAAATTTATAAATTCATAACTATTTAAGATCATTGTTTTAATTTATAAACTATTATGGCTCTCTACTGCATAGATATTCATTTCTTTGTGTTTTCCTTTTCAAAATTAGGAGTTCTCATCTCCTCTAGCCATTGTCGATGCTCATCTACGATCCCATCCATAGCCCTGACAGCATCAACAAGGGCTTACATCCTAGATGCAAACATCCTCATAGGAGGTGCAACACATTCTTCATTTTGAATAATGTTGATTTGATCTTGGATGGTTCTAGCAGAAGCATTAATTTGTGTTTGCAAACGAGCATGCTCATTGATTTCAGGTGGTGGAGGTGGGGGGTTACGAGGTGGAGTGGGCGGAGGTGGAGGTGAAGTGTTGGAGATGGATGGTGTGGAGGTGGATTGCGAATATTATTGAATGGATCCATGTGATATTTAAGATATGAGTGAACCTGCATTAGATTTGTAATTTCAAGATGTAAGATACATGTTTATGAAATACCAAGTTAAACCATTCAATATAAATGGCCTTAAATAATTGAATACAAATAACAAAATTATATGTAAGCCTCATTTATATGTCTAAGGCACATGTTATTTGAATGAAAATATAATTAACTATTGATATTGTATAATCTTGCAAGATCTTATTATTGTTAAATTTGGTTGGGCCTTGGGCAACTTTGATCACCAATTTTTAAGAACTTCTTTGATCCCCTTAAGAAATGTCATATTGGAGCCCCTTAAGAAAATTGAATTACGATTTAGGGTGACAGGATGGCTTAAGGGGATTTACGTCTAGTGAGGTCCTAGGAGAAAATGGCATGGCTCAAATGAATAAAATTTGGTGAAGTTTCCCAAGGCAACCAAATTTCATTAAGAGCCTTTAAAGAAAAAATGATGGCTTTAGGGTTTAGGGTTTAGACTTTAGAGTTTAGGGTTTAAGGTAATAGGATAGCTTAAGGGGATCTACATGCTGCAAGATCCTAGGAAACAATTACATGGCATAAGGTAATGAAATTTGGTGGAGTTGCCTAAGACAACCAAATTTCATTAAGAGCCTAAGAAAAAATGATGGCTTTAGGGTTTACGGTTTAGACTTTAGAGTTTAGTTTTAGGGATTTAGGATAACTTAAGGGGATATATGTAGTAAGATCTTAGGAAAAAATTACATGGCATAAGGGAATGAAATTTGGTGGTGTTGCTTAAGGCAACCAAATTTCATTAAGAGCCTAAGAAAAAATGATGGCTTTAGGGTTTAGGGTTTAGACTTTAGAGTTCAGGGTTTAGGGTAATAGGATAACTTAAGGGGATGTACATGTAGTAAGATCCTAGGACAAAATTACATGGCATAAGGGAATGGAATATGGTGGATTTTCCTAAGACAACCAAATTTCACTTTATGGTGTTGGGTAGGACAAAATGAATGGTTTAGTGTTTAGGGTTTACAAAACTTAGAGTAAAGTTTTAGTGCCCCTTGAAATATTTAATGAACTTGCAAGTTAGTGAAGAACATTTTCTTGTAGAAGAGTTGATTGAGATCTACTCTTGTTTCAACTGACCAACCTAGATCATGAAATCTCATTCATATTATAATCTTGCACGATCTTATTATTGTTAAATTTGGTTGCCTTGGGCAACTTCACCAAATTTTAAGAACTTCTTTGACCCCTTTAAGAAATTTGTCATATTGGGACCCCTTAAGAAATTGATTTATGATTTAAGGTGATAGGATGGCTTAAGGGGATCTAGATGTCTAGTGAGGTCCAAATTTAGTCATACTATAGCCTCGTTGGTTCCATCTAGCTTTGGGTCAAAAGTGTTTACCCCTCTAATAAAAAAAAGTTAACATGATGTTAAAAAAGAATCAATCTATACATATCACAAAAATAACAATAATCTTAAATGTAACCCATACTCTAACAATAATAGAATGCTAAATGATCCCCACCCCTAACCATATCCTAATTGAATTGCAAACCTAATTGAAACTTAATTAAATTATAACCTTTACTAGGTAATCTTAAATGTATTCCTATATTATATTATATTTAAATTAATTTATATTTGTATTATAATTATATTAATATTTATTATATATTCCTAATTATAGCCTAACTATTTACTACAAACCTAATTGAATCTTAAGCCTAATCGTCATTAAAACCCCAAGTAAATTGTAACATTACCTATCCTTAATTGTAATCTTATATTATATTTTATGATATTAAATATTTATATTATTTAATATATTATATTAAATATAATATATTAAATAATATAAATATTTAATTATATTTCTTTTATATGAATCATCCTCCTAGATCTCTAAATTGTAATAATAGCATGTAGTTCCTCCAAACTATCATGATGTACTTCCTCCCTTTCCCATGTAATAGGTGTACCTTGTAGGTGTTAAATGGTTCCATCTTGGTCTCCTTATTGATGCATTTCTATCCTTCCACATAAATCTATATAGTATCAAAATATAGGTAATTTTATGGTTAAATTGAATCTCTCTTAATTGCTAAATAATCCATTATGATTGAGGATGGGTGGATTATTATCTAGGATCACATCTTAAAAATCCTATAGAGGTCATGTGGTATGTTTTTCTTAATACATATATTCCCATACAAACCTCTTTCCATGTATTATCAACTCGCCTATATGATAGACACCTTCCTAGATTTAAATTTCATATGATATATATGTACCCAAGTGTTTCCAATTGGAATTGCTATAATTATACTTTTATGGCATTCTAGATATTCAAAATAGTTTTCATAAATCTACCAAATAGACCCATTCTTGACATTGAACCTAC
The DNA here is from genome assembly GCA_007258455.2 of Sequoia sempervirens. NCBI lineage: Eukaryota > Viridiplantae > Streptophyta > Pinopsida > Cupressales > Cupressaceae > Sequoia > Sequoia sempervirens. The sequence continues at coordinate 23,166,705 of VDFB02026320.1, read as the reverse complement.
ATAATTTTAGGTATGTCCAATGAAAGATTAGGGTCTAGGGTTCATAAATTTCAAATGCTTTAGTGTTATGGGTTTAGATTTTACAGTTTAGGGTCTAGAGTTTAGCAAACTTAGGGTGAAGTTTGGGTGGCCCTTGGCATAATTTAGAGTTGCAAGTTAGTGTCAATTGGAATCGAGTGTACGTGTTTAGATTTACAAATTTGTTAACTAAATTTGCAAACAAACATCAAGATAAACTTTATGAATTTTAACCATTCTTTAACATATTGATTTCTAATCTAATTATAATTTAAAATTGAAACTAAAGTTTAATATATATCATTTTTTCCATACAAAGCAAATAAAATTTAAAACATTTAAGCAATGTGAATGATTTTTTTTGAGCTCGAAATTACCTAGTTTTCAAAATCAAAATGATTTGTTCGATTCCAATTTAGGGTTTTAACAAATTTTTTTGTTCCAATTCAATTTAGGGTTTCAGTTTTAAACAATTAGGGTTTTTAATGAAATTTTTTCGTTTCAATTCAAACTAGGGTTTTCAAATTCAATTTTTTTCGTTTGATTTGAATTCAGGGTTTCAAAAAGCTCGATTTGGATTTGTAAATGCGATGTTTTTATTTCATTTCGATTTCTAGGGTTTTGAAATGCAATTTTTTTTGTTTTGTTTCAATTAGGGTTTTCAAAATCAATTTTTTTTGGGTTTAATTGAACAATTTAAGATTTAAAAGTTAAATTTTGTTTCTAAAACACAATTCAAGGTTTTTTTTTTCATTTTTATTAAAAAAATTTAAATTTCATTGCAAGTTTTCGTCTATTTTTACAATTATTGAATTCTACTTTAACAATTAAAAAAATGATTAAAACGTGACATAAATTAAAAAAATACATGCTAAATTAACTTATTTCTTTTAAAATTTCAATTCAAAGTAAAAAAATGCAAAAAAATGGCGTTTAGGTGGGGTACCTGTAGCTGGTCGTGGGGTCGCTGTCGCCAACACTCACTTGGGGTCCCATCTGCAGAGCAGTGAAAATTGTTCTTTTTAAAAAAATAATTAGCAATATGAAACGGGATCCTGATTTAACTCGGGATCCTGTTATTTATAAATTGGGATCCCGTATTTTATAAATCGGGATCCTGTTTCTTATAAATTGGGATCCCATTCTGTGTGCATTGGTTCGGAGTCCAATGGGAAATGGGATCCCAATTTTTAAAAAGCGGGATCCCGTTTCATCTCAGGCTCGGGATCCCGAACTATAACGGGATCCCGATTTTTAAAAATTGGGATCCCGTTTATTAAATTGGGATCCCGTTTGTTCGATGCCGATTTCAATTTTTTGGCTAAGGCAAAAAACTTCCACGTTTCGTGGACTCAACTTTGTGCACTTACCCACTAAAGTATTCATTTGTAAGGCAAGTTTATGCATTCAAGAGCAATTCATCAAGCATTTGGAGCCATCATCAAGATTCGAGCATCATGTCAAGGGTTTAGTGCATCCATTTATGTTGTTGAGCCAAGATTGTGGATGTAGCATTGAAGATCTATTTGCAACCATTGTTCACATCATATCCAAGGATCCAAGATCTGCATTCTTCATGGCCACTATATGGTAGATTGTAGATTTGCTTCACAAGACATCATCTAAGGCGATATCATTTACATATTTCATATTTCATGCTTCATTTCATCATTTGGTTTAATTACCTACAAGGGGTTTGACTAAGGCAAACCCCCATTTACTAACAATCAACAAGTTTTTCTCCTCTTGCATGTTTGTGATTGCAGATTTAGGTTGAAGACTTGAATATCCTTTAATGTGCAAAGTTTTCAAAGTTGCATTGCAAAGTTGTCATCTTCATGAAAACTCACCTACAGGCACGATATACAAGATTCATGACCTCATATCTGAGGAGAAGCAAGTGTAGACCTTGGAGCTCAGGACCACATTCATAGTTTTCAGAAATTAAGAACTAGACTAATATGCCACCTTGGGCATCTTAGTCCTCCTGAGCATATTTTTTAGAAATTCCTTTAGATTTGGTTTCGACATTCGAAGATTCCACATCTACCCCTAAAAACAATAGTGGGACTAAGACAATGTAGTAAGGGAATCTTAGTCCTCCACAACACTTTTTGACAACATTTTTGCATCTCTAGAATCCTCATTACATTTCTAGACTTCCCAGGTACACATACCCTAACTTGGTGTAGCTTAATTTCATCATTTGCACTCATTATTTAGCTTGTATTGCTAGATTTTGTAGGTTGAATGCTTATTTGTCTTTTCCAAGAATTTTCTTGGTGGTGAACCCCTTAAAGCTGAAAGAACCCCCTCCTTTGTCCTCCTTGTTGAGAATTGACTAACCTTGTGAGGTTGATAGTCAATCCAATTAGGGCTCCTAGGACATTATTGAATGATAATAGGAGAATATTGGTGTTCTATAACCTAGGCCATAAAGCACCCATTTTCTTATTATTCATTTTGGTGAACTTGACCTTTTTGAGCATTCATTTTTTGATTTGGAGTTCATTAAAGTCCTAGATCTACGTTGCATTCATTCTTGCATTGCATCTTCCATTAGTAAAAGTGCATCTCGGGTTTCTCATATTTGCATTAGTGAAAGTGCATGTAGGTTTCATTTTTATTTTCTTGCATCATTTTATCTCATCAAAAAAATTGAAAAGTCCATTATTCATCATCCTAATTGCATTTAGGAACATTGTTATTACATTCAAAATTGAAAAAATTGCATTCACTTTTGCATCCAATTATTTTTCACTAGTTACTTTTTCTTGCATTCATTTGCACAAATTTTTGTTTCTCAACATCAGGTCCCTGGGTAGGCAATCTAGGAACACTGTAAACAACTTAGAATTTGTTTTTTTTTTGCAAAAAACCTCCACTAGGACAAAAACGCCCTTACTGGTGTCTTAGTCCCTCTCTTAGTTTTTACCTCAGAATCCTATCTAAGTTGATTGCATTCTATTCCAATTTTTGGAACCTCCAAATTCCTTCAGTAGGACTAAAACACCCTTATTGGCGTCTTAGTCCCCGTTGAGTTTCAAGCTGATATTTTAAAGATTTAAATATGTTTTTATATGCTTCCTAAGCCTCCTGGTAATATATACTATAAGTCTATAAAGTTTTTGGAACATCTATTTTATGCATCTAGGTCAAAAAAATCAATTTAGGGCTCTCATTTTTTAAATCATTTCAATTCCAAGCATCATTAGATCTAAAAATGCTCACATTTTTGAAACTTTGCAAAATATGGATAAAAGTACTTTTCACTTTTGCATGTACAATGTTTACATTCAAAAAACTTTGCATAAGTTTGATAAAAGTGCTTTTCATTTTTGGATATACATTGTTTGTATTCTTAAAGTTTTGCATTCATTGGATAAAAATGATTTTCATGTTTGGATACACATTATTTATATTATTAAAGAATTGAATGAGATGGTTAAAAGTGCTTTTCATTTTTGTTCAAACAATGTTAGTACCTTACCTTTCTAGGCACCCTAAAAAAAAGTTCATATCCCCTCCCTATGAGAGTGTTCTAGTGAAAGATGATACAACCTTGGACAATCCTAATGATCATATTAATTCTTCTCCTAATATTTCTCCTATTTGTGAAGAAGATATGAGAGTCCTAGTGGTTTTTCTCTTCCTACCTCTCTTAGTGAACAAGAGATTGTTGAATGAAAAGAAACAACCATAAATGATCATGATAATCACATTTGTTCTTCTCCTAGTATATCTCCTAGTTGTGTTGAAGATACTTTGATATTAGAAAACACAATCAATGAAGGTCATGAGAATTTTAGTTGTCACCCTTCACCTAAGGAAACCCTTATTGAGCAAGACAATTCAACCATTGATCATTCTCCTACTTGCGATGAAGTCATTTTAGAAGAACCAAACTTTGAAACATTGATCATTCCCCTACTTGTGATGAAGTCATTTTAGAAGAACATTTGGTTTGTAGTTCTCCTAAAAAATCTCCTCCTAGGGAGGATATCATGGTGGAAGAAAATGCAAAAATTGACACGTCTTTCAAACAATATTAATGGGGCTTCCTTAGATGAAGATGATGATGTGACATTTGACTCCTCTTCACTAAGAAATCATGCAAATAAGCACAAGCTTGTTGAGGTTATGATGACACAAATCAGATCTCCTTTCATTAGTGAGATTTCTAAGTCACCTCCCATTGGTGAATCACATAAGAAACTAAGAGATTTCTTGAAATCTATGATGCAATCTAACAATGTTTTGCAACAACCAAGATATAACACAATTGCTCAAACATGTTGGGGACCACAAATAGCTCCTACAACCTCACCATCACCTCAACATATTTCTCCTAGTGCTCCTCATTCACCTTTTCATAGTATAGTTGAAGATCTTAAGAAGACCCTTGCAAATATATCCATATGGAAGCTTATTCAACTATCACCTACATACAAGTGCCTATTTCAAGAAAAGTTACAAATAAATCAAGAGGAGATCCAAGCTTCTATGAAATTGAATAATGCAAAATCTTCCTTTCATCACACACAAGTCACACAATTAGAAATCACATTCCCTAAACATGAATTGCTCTCACTTGAGACTTAGAACAAGAATGCGGCCTTAATAATAAGGTGATCATTAATGAAACTATAGTAAGGAACACTCTCATAGACAATGGAGCTAAAATTAATGTCTGTAGCATTGACCTCCTAAAAAAAATTGTTGTGGACAAAAGGCTCATTCAATTTAATGATATTCATATTCGTGGCTTTGAAAATGTTAATAGGCAACCACTAGGGATGATCATATTACCTATTGAGGTTAGACTTGTAGTGTTTCCTACACCTATCCATATCATGCAAAGAACCCTTTCATACAATCTTCTCCTAGGGAGACCATAGATTGATGCTATTAAAGGAGTTCCCTCTACTCTCCACCATACAATGAAATTTGAATACAACAACAAGATATACACATTTGACAGATGAATGAAGCTATGAATCATATGAGATCACAACACTTCCAACTCCCCTAATACTTTCATTTAGAGATCAAAATTTAAACCTATACAAGTTGATGCTAATCCTTCAGTTACAATAAACCTATTCAATGATAATTGGAGGTCGTTAGATTTTATGCCTCCTTTCAATAGAGAATCCAAAATCTCACCCTCAAAATCCAAAGAGTCATATACCAATGATTCATTTTCAGATATGAGTTCTAATGATGATTAGGGTTTTACACCTCCCTTTATAGGAGAGTGAAAAATATCACAATCTAAATCAAAACAACCTTGTGTTTCATTTTCTCAACTTGGTTCTATAACATTACCCCATGGTGGTGATGGGGGCTATTTAACTCCCATCCCTCATGGGGGGATAACACAACTTTAAAAAGGATTTGTATTCTCATGAAGAAACCAATCCTTCTCATAAGCATAAACCCCCTTCATCTAAATTGAAAGATTGTTATGGTATCAAATACAATCTCCCTCCTACACATGGAAACAATGAACAAACGAAGAAAACCAACATACCATACTCTTTCAAGAAAGATCTAGGTTTACCACCTTTATCTCCACTTTCATCTAAAGCCTTGTCATTTAGTGTGTGTATGACATCTTGCGCAAATAAAGGAACATTTTCTACTCTTGATCAAGAGAGTATCTTGTTGAGACTCCTCCAAGAACAAAAAAGAAATTTTATTACAAGACTTCATTTTGTGCATATCATAGAGTTCATGGTCATTCTACTAATGAATGGAAGGCTTTAAACAACAAAATTCAACATCTCAAGGAGTGTGGTTCTCTTCCTTGTGTTGAAGCACCTAGTTCCTCTAACTAATACTTATTTTCATCATATTTGGCTCACCCTTGTCCTACACTAAGTGGGGGTAAAGGGTTAGGTAGCCTTGTCCTCGTATGTCACCTGTCATTGCCTCTTTTGGCTAGTTGATCACCTTTCATGTATATATAAGAGCAAGCTTGGGATGTGGACGACATGCCTTAAGTTGGCTCACACGTGACATACTGAGTTATGCATTTTGGGGACAACCCTCTTTTCCTTTTCATTTTGTAAATTAATTGCTCACATCATGGTGTTAACAATTCCTTTAAAGTGGCGGGGCATACATTGGCATTATTTTGGCATGATTTCATTTGTATTTGTTTTCATGTTCCTTGTATGATTTTCTTCCTTCTTGTGATGCGTGCTTTCTTGGTGGTGTCACTGGGTTTGATTTCCTCTAAGAGCATGTTATTTCTTTGACTTTTACTCTCTTGGAGACATTAGGCACAATTCTCCCTAAGATGAGACCTTGCATGAACTAAGAAAAATCTCATTGAACATCTCTCTTTCTTGTTACATTTTTGTACCTGATTGAAGTCATGGAGGTATGGCTTTGATATGGTCCCCTAGGGCTCATCTAGTGAACACCTAGCTTCACTAGCCCTTGTCAATGTGCATTTTTCTTTTGTCCTTATCATAGTCATGGGGGTATGACTTTGATATGGTCCTCTCGGGGCTCACCTAGTGGACAACTAGCTCCCACTAGGCCTTGTGAGCATGCATTTTTTTTGCATATTGGACAATGCATTCCACTTGTAAACCTTTTGGACAAATAGCGTAGACCCTGTCCACCATGTTGGATGGCTAGTCAAAGCTTGATCTATGGCATTTTCCTTTTCCCTTTTTTTTTTCCTTTTTTCTATCCTTGATGGTGTATGCTAGGGATCTGGTTATGGCTTCATCCATAAGTGTGTTCCTTTGTGCCTATGTTGGTTCATCATAGGATCTCAACCTTGGGGGATTGATCATCCCTCTTGATCATTGTCATCCTATCTTACTAGCATTTGTAAATGGGAACCCCTCTTGATTGCATGGTTGGCTACTCTAGTGTGATTTTGAAGCAAGTTCATCCTCTCACTAAAGTGGGGGCTAAATGTAGTGTAGTAAAATGCATACCCTTGCATTTTCACACTTGTTTGGGCCCACCTTCCTTTATTTATGCTTCTTTATGGCTTAATTGGTCCTATTTTGCATCCACAAGCCTAGAATAAACTATATATTTTTATGGCTAATCCCAACAAGCATAAAAATATAAATGATCATTTAATGATTTTTTCTGTGTGTCCTTGATTTGTGGATTGGGACTAAAATGCCACCTAGGGCATCTTTGTCCTCCATGGGTCTTGGGACCCTGATCTTGAATGTACCTAAAAATGTCACTTTTTGGAGTCTGTGCCTTGAGATTTGAGCCTTGGGCCTAAGATGCCACCTAGGGAATATTAGTCCTCCTTGGCTTATTTTTGGGATTCAATTTCAAATCTTGGTGGGATTTAGTCTCCTTTAATTAATGATTTCATATATCGGCTTGTTGTGGTGTAATTTCGAGATATTAAGCATGAATAAGTATAAATAGAAGGTTCCTCCACTCAATTTAATAACAAGCACTCAAGTATTCATTCCTAAGGAAAGATTATGCATTCAAGAGAAATTCATCAAGAATTTGGAGCCATCATCAAGATTCAAGCATCAGGTCAAGTGTTTAGTGCATCCATTCATGTTGTTGACAAGATTGTGTATGTAGCATTGAAGATCTATTTGCAACCACTGTTCACATCATATCCAAGGATCCAAGATATACATTCTTCAAGGCCACTACATGGTAAATTATAGATTTTCTTCACAAGACATCAAATAAGGAGATATCATTTTTATATTTCATATTTCATGCTTCATTTCATCATTTGGTTTAATTACCTACAAGGGGTTTGACCAAGGAAAACCCCCATTTACTAACAATCAACAAGTTTTTCTCCTCTTGCATGTTTGTGATTGCAGATTTAGGTTGAATACTTGAAGATCCTTTAATGTGAAAAGCTTTCAAAGTTGTGAAGTTGCATTGCAAAGTTGTCATCTTCATGAAAACTCGCCTACAGGCTAGATTTGGAAGATTCATGACCTCAAATGTGAGGAGAAGAAAGTGCAAAGCTTGGAGCTCAAGACCATATTTAGAGTTTTCATAAATTTAGAGCAAGACTAATACACCACCTTGGGCATCTTAGTCCTCCTGAGCATATTTTTCAGAAATTCCTTCAGATCGGGTATCGACATCCAAAGATTCTGCTTTTTCCAAAAAAATAGAACTGGGACTAAGACAATAGTAAGGGTGTCTTAGTCCTCCATAACAATTTTTGATAGCATTTTTGCATCTCCATAATCCTCATTACATCTCCAAACTTACCAAGTACACATACCCTAACTTGGTGTAGCCTAATTGCATCATTTGCACTCATTATTTAGCTTGTATTGCTAGATTTTCAGGTTAAATGCTTATTTGTCTTTTCCAAGCATTTGCTTAGTGGCGAACCCCTTAAAGATGAAAGAAACCCCTCCTAATTCCTCCTTGTTGAGAATTGACTCACCTTGTGAGGTTGATAGTTAATCCAATTAGGGATCCTAGGAAATTATTGAATGATAATAGGAGAATAGTGGCCTGTTCTATGACCTAGGCCATAAAGCACCCATTTTCTTATTATTCAGAAGTTTCACTATCCTTTAGCACCATTCAATAGCTACCAATACTTGCAAGCATTAATTTCAAGCATTCACTTAACTAAGGATCTCCTGACTATCCAAGCATCAATGACCAAAAGTAGACTGACCAAAAGCATACTGTTCTATAGCAAGAAAACACTATCCAAACAAAGTGAATCATTTACAACTATCTAAGGAAACATCATTTCCAATAGTAAATGTGCATCAACAACATTGACAATTCATGGCAAGCACTGTTATCTCATAAAAATTAATGTGACATCATCAATACTAGAACCAAGACAAAAACATCCAATCAAACTCACAGTCATACCATGTTGTCACTATCTAGAATAAAAAATACTATCATTGTCACTACACTTTCCAAGTAGGAGTAGTTTCACAACAAGCCACAATCCATTGGAAATCCACAAATACTTTACTACTCCAATTGCTCCACACATAGCAATTGTGGACACGAAAAAAGTAACCCTTTTATGTTTTCTTGTTTTGTCCCTCCTTGTGGTTATTTGGCTTGATTTTTCCTTGATTTAATGTTGCAATGTGGTCCACACATTCACATTAGGTTTTGAATCTTTATAAATCATTAAGACTTTATGATGTCTTGTAAAGGTGTTGTGAAGTGTTGTAAGACATTTTCACACTTTTATAGGCTCTTCTTATTATAATTCACCTACATACCCCCTTTTTATCACTTGTACCAAGTCTTATTTTTAAGTGTTGTAAATTCTTGTAGCATACTTTCACACTTTTCTAGACTTGACATCAACAAATATACCTTTCTTATGCTTTATTTGGCCCCTTTATGTACTTATAGGCCTTAATTAAGTGTATTTTTTAGTACAAACCTGACAAACATCATTTAAGACAACTTAATTCTCGACACCACTCATATGCCTTGAGTGGGACCCATTCACCCAAGGTGGCGAATGAGTCGGGCTCTTGGCACAAAAATCAAAATAAATTCAAATTATTGGCATATTTTTTATTCCTAAAGACCTACTTGGTTGGCCTATGATGTATTTTCAGGAAATTAGGGCATAATTATGTATAAAAATATACATGATTTTCTATTCATTTCAGGCCCCATTCAATCATCTCATTCATTCATGCATTCAATCCATCTAAGAATTCACTCATAGCATCATTCAATCAAGAAATTATCAAGCATCTTGGAGTAGCCATTGACATATCTTCAGACTTCAGCAACAAGGGTTTGGTGAGTTTATGAAATTTACATGTTATTTATTCATCATTCTCTTCTTATTTCATTTCATTTCATAGGGTTTGATTACCAAAGTGGGGTTTGACCAAGGAAAACCCCTGTACTTTAACCCTTAACCCTTTTTCCCTCTTTGGATGTGTGTTTGCAGGTCTTGTAGGTAGATTTTCCAAGGATAAAGGTGTCAAAAAGGTGTTGTAAAGTCATCTAAGTCATGGGTATGTGCAGGCTCATCATGGAAAAAATAGGCCCTTAAGTGGCAAAAAATTTAGAAAAATTAGAGTTAGGCAACTTGATGTAAAAATTTGAATAATTTATCTATATTATTTAAAAAATGTGTAAGAATAGAATCTATAGCAAATTGAATGTAGTTTCTAAACTACTAGGTTTATTTTTTAAAATAATCTATTTGGTGAAAATTTGAAATTTCAATGTAGTAGTACTTAAATTTCAGCGAAAAAATCAGAAGTAGGTGTCTGTTTGACCACCCTAACCACAACAAAATGATAATATTTTTTTATAAGATTTTAGATATAAGTAGATGACTCATGTCCCAATGTGATGAATATTTTTTGTAATTTTTTTCTAAGTAAATAATTAATTGTGATTTTTTATTACAAATTTTAAAAAACATAAAAGCTTGTATGTTTGACCACCTTAACTTGGTCAAAACTTCATGAAATTCATTTTTTAAAATCCTATAGTATGTGAAGCATATAATGTGATGCATGTTTCAGATTCAAAAAATGTTAGACCATTTGAAAGCTATAGATGTTTTTCAATCATCCTATCAATTAGGACTTTAGTCATAATTCAAATAGAATATGAATAATAATTATATATTAAATCCAAAGTAAAGCATAATTTATATTAGTGGAAAGATGAGAATCTCCTTTAAAAACACTTTTTGTTTCATCAATTTTGGGTAAAAAAGAAGTCGTTAGCCACATACCCTACACATACCCATCATATCGCCACTTTTTGGCCCATCATCATCCTGCACATACCCTCATCATAGTCAACATAACCCTAATTGGAGCTTGAAGACCCTTTTCAGCCCATTTTCTGCAGATTCAAATCTGGCAACTTGACAAGTAGAAAAGTATAAACTAGGACCTATAGAGTTGAACTTTGACTTTGTAGATTTCTGTAGGTGGATTGATTCACCATCTATGGCAAATGAGTCTCATTTCTAGGCTAGAAAACTAGTTTTTTTGAAGTACTGAGTTCTCGGCATTCTGAAACCTATTTTGATAGATTTTACCAAAAACAGGACTAATTCGCCATCTATGGTGAATGAGTCCCAATGGGCATCAACATTGAATTCTACAGCATTCTAGAACCCTCCCAGATCTTTTAGTTTCTAGGTGCACCCCATTCAGTTTCATTCAATTTTGTTTGCATTTGTTTATGTTTCTAGTTCATGTTTGCATACAACAATGTGTTTTCCAACACTTTGCATTTCCTAGTTTACATTTAATAATTGGTCTATTTCATTAGTTTTCTGCATTTAGTTCATCTTATCTAGGCACATTACACCCATATCACATCAATCATTGAATGTAACATTGCATTTTGGCCTCAAATATTTACTATTTTAGGTGAAAAACCCTAGAAGGTCTACAAGCATTTCGGGTGCCAAAATCTTTGTTTACATTTTGGTGAACCCATCTTTAGAGAATTTTTACTTCTAATTTCAAGTGCATCTACATCCTAGGGTTAGATTGCATCAACATTGCATTAGGTTTTGCATTATTTTAGATCCTTGGGTTTTCAAAATTGTATTAGTGAAAAGATCATATAGTTTTCATTTTTTCATTTCAAATCATTTATAAACATTGAAATTCTACATTTGCATCATAATTTTACATAGCACAATCTAAAAAACATCAAATTTTATTTAACATTTATGAAAAAAATAAAAAAAAATTCATCCCTGGGCTCATTTGCCACCATGGGCGAATCAGTCCAGTTGCACATTCTGCATTGCATTTTCTGGCATTTTTTGGGCATTTTTTGTATTTCTATTTTCTATTATTACATCTCTGTTATAGTTTCTAGAATTTTTGTTATTAGCAATTTATTACCCTTAGTTTTCATTTCATTTGCATCCACCCCATCTTTAGTAGCCCTTGTATGAGTGTTTGGTGCCCTATTGATAATACTTTAGTGAGAAGAAGTTCACGACTCATGGCCTCCCACGATAACACACTCGTTGTGGACCTTGGGTTGTCTTGAGCTACTACTCCTAGTATTGAGAATAGTGCATTAGGCATGGATCCCTCCTTTAGCAATAATTTTCCTTCCCATAACATGCAAGTTGACACACGAAACAATCATGTTCCACAAGAAAACATCATCAACAAATTCATGAGGATCTAGCACATTTGCAACAAAACATGTGTCTTGAAAATATTTCAACCACCACAATTTTTGCTATAGATAAAATCCATCATCTGCTTGAATGTAATGAAGGTTTAGACATTATGAAAAAAATTGTTGAGATATGCCATAAACAAATTCCTTCCACCTCTAGTACATCTCAACCAACAAAACTGTGGTTAGTCATGAAGGACCTCACATTCTTCCCCCTTCAACCATAGCATCCATACCTACCTATACCACTCCCCAAGTCACAACCACACTACAACAGGTTAGCAAAGTGATTCCTTCCATTACTATTCCTGCTAGCATTCTTGATTCTTCAGTGGCATCGAATGTTTTCTACTCTTCCAACATACCATCTATTAGCCTTCCATTCACTTTCCCTACCACTACATACACTCCATCACCACTATATTTTCCACCTCATTCCACTTACACTAATCCTCTCATCATGCAACTTTTCCAAACCGTTTGCTCTATGCAATAGCAAATATCCACCATAAGTCAAAGTCAAAATGCTCCACCCACCTATTATGTCTGTAGCAGCCCATTATCTTTGAAAATATTAAGAACACTGATGCCACAAGGAATTGGGATACCTAGATTTGAGAAGTATGGATGAAAAGGAAATCCTACTAATTATGTTAATTCTTACACAACCTTATGCAGTGACTTTGTTCTTGATGATAAACTATTTCTTAGGGCCTTAATGGACACTGCCTTGGAGTGGCTTTCATCCTTACCAAATAATTCAATTCGTTCATTCAATGAACTAGTTGATGCATTTATAAATTATTTTCAAGTGTACTCGACTCCCAAAAATAAATTGGTTGATCTAATGAGATGTCAACAAAATGTGGATGAAAAAGTAATCGATTGAACATCTCACACTATTAGTTACTTTATGCCCACATTGATGTCAATGTTCCTGATCCACATCTCCAAAAGATGTTCATTGAAAATTTACAAAATCACATCCAAGTTAAATTGACCATGATGAAATTTCCCTCTTTCATGAATTTATGTACAACCCTTTGTGACTATCACAATTTGATTAGTAGTCAAGATGCCAAGTCCACTACTAATTGAACTGAAAAATCTAAACCTAGCACATAAAACAATTCACAATCATTTCAAAAACTAAATAAAGGATTTTTACAATTCAACCCCCCTCCTCAATAACCACCTCAACCCATCAATAACCAAGTAACAATTGTTGAAGCCGCGATACCTTTTACTTATGGAGATCTAAAGAGACAATTTACACCTTTACCAGATACTCTTCACAATACCATGATGTAGCTATTGCAACAACAAGTGATTACTTTACTTATTGTTAAACCATTGGATCCAAAAAAATATTTGCCTCCAACCTTTCAACCCAACACTTATTGCCATTATCATAGACAAAATGGAAATGACACAGAATAGTATAAGCATTTTAAACACATAGTACAAAACCTCATTGATTTTGGTTGTCTATCCGTTTCAACTATTAATGTTAAAGGAAATTTGTTTGTTGCCCCACCCAATCAAAATTTGTAAATTTTCACCAATCCGATGTCCAAACATACTATGTCATTCATCAAAGCTAGTGAAACTCAAAACAATGATGTGATGAATGTTCATACAGTTGTTGAACATCCTAATCCTATTCCACATACCACTTCTATTAATCCTATGGATGATCTAGTAGGAGCAATAGATGTTATCCCTCGTAAGGGCCAACCCAAGAAATATCTTGATATTACGTTCTCTTCCAAGGATATTCTTTTGAGTCTTCCCGATGGTCCTCTTTACATAGCTGGCCATATTTATGATACTCATAGATCCCACTTGTGGTAAGAATGTGATCACTGAGGAATTTTTGGTATTACATGATCTTTATCAAGATATTTATGAAAAACCACGAGCATGGATCAAAACACACAATGGTTTTGCATGCCCTATGATAGGATTGATCATCCTTCCATTACAAATAGGACCTAAGACAGTGGATGTAACATTCTCCATCATTCCACAATCAAATCAGTTTCATTTATAGCTAGGCCATCCATGGCTTCGCTCGATGAAAGTTGTTCCTTTAGTCATACACAAATGTTTGAAGTTTCTGCATGACAATGACATATTCACCATTCACCATAGTGGCTTGATCTATTTAAGGATCTAGGACTTATTGCTTACAGAATGCTTAACGTAAAAGATCAATTATTACAACGCTTAACTTAAATGATTACAAATTTAAATGCTCAAATAAATGAATGAACATAACATAAAATAAATAAATGCCAAGAATAAACTGAGAAAGAAAAGAGAGAAGAAATAGAGAGACGAAACCAAAATTGATAACGGAGTTCATCCCTAAGGACTACGTCTCCGGGTCCCTCTCCAATGGAGGACCGATCCGATTAGCTCCAAAAATCAGTTACAATTGAGGCAGCATCATCCCCTTCAAGCACATCAAAAGCACAACATCACTTCGATATACAGGAACAATACAATTCATCTCTCGAGCATTCTCTCGTTCTCCACCTGGAATTTTTAAAACAAGGTCTATACCCCTCCTTTTATACAAAAAACTTGCCTAATTAGGCTTAACTACTTCATTAAATGAATATCTTCCTCTATCATGTCGTATCACTCTTCTGGTATCTCCATTTGGGCTTATGGTTCAGGTTGTTAGGGGTAGTTTTTAAGGTTTGAGGCTTAAAAGCCATTTCTAAAGGATTCGGCTTAAAAATACATAACAAATCAAACCGTTGCCATATACTATTTCGAGGAGTTCCCGTGGTCCATCGGTGGTTAAACCTTTTACTCCCCGCGAGGTCGGGGGTTCCAACCTCCGCCGGCTTATTTTTACCACCCAAATCTTAAATAGTCAACAATAAAAACAAACTACTGAACATAGATAGTAGAGGGCTTTGTTTGGTGGAACGGCCACCGGTGGATGCGGGCTATTTGAAGGTCGACGGTTCGAACCGGATCCACGACCAAAACTTTTAGTTGAAACCACCAACCAAAATCTCCGACAACAGTGAGCCACGTGTCCATTTTTCATTTGCTGGAATTGCTGATGTGTCCGATGATGTGTCCGCTGTCGAAGCCTGTTGTACGCTGATGAGGATGACACGTGTCACTCTGCTATTCGCCAGAATTGCTGACTAAGCCGTCGACGTGTCGCTGACTGGGATGATGATGTGGGCTCTGTACTGCTGACCGTGTTGCCACTTCGATGCTGACTGTTGTACGGACTGCCACGTGTCAGCATCTGATTGGCTCCGTATGATGACTCACCTGCCACATGTTTAGGCCGAATTCGCCTATATGGAATCCGTATGGTACGGACGATCTGCTGACGTCAGCATCTGTACAATCAGCTAGAAAGTCAACTCAAAACTTTGACTGCTTGTATCTTGAGCATGCGACGTCGGATTTCGACGAAACGAACGCCGTCGGAATCGTCTCGACGAGCTCTTCGCGATGACGCTGATTTCGTCAATTTCCGAGATGATTATTTTTTTCACCTTCTAGATGCCCCTAAAGCCAGTTTGACTGGAAGTTTGACTGGCCGTAACTTGCACAAACGGAGTCCTTTTCGCCCCGTTCAAGTTGCATTGGAACTAGGACGTCGTTCTCTTTCTGATGAAGCTGATATCTGGAGCATTGGGAACACTTCAATTTCCACTGAAAAATTGTCCCCCGGATCAGGCCTCCCCACTGGAGAGCTTTAGGACCTCCGAAAGCTTGATTACTTGGAAAGTAAGTGAGGGTAAAGTTCCCTCACTTTACCAATCTCCATCCATCTTGCTTTGCTTGGATGCATCCCCTTCAGGCCCACTCTGAGGTACTCAACATCTCCTCTTCGTGAAGTTCTGACATTCCTGTCGAGAATGACATCTTCTGGCAACTCTGACATGTACTCTGGAGAAAGGTCATCAACTGATGGAACCTGAATGTCTGAGACTTCATCTAGGATCATTGGAGGCTCATATAGTTTCAAATTCTCAACATTGACAACCGAGTAAATATGCATGTATGGTGGAAGATTGAGGCGGAAGGCATTAGTACCAATCTTCTCAAGGATCTCAAAAGGACCATATCTAATTGGCTTAAGCTTTTTACCTTCACCTTGCATCCTTTCCTTGCTGATATGTAACCAAACTCTGTCTCTAACCTGAAAATGATGATCAGTGCGATGCTTGTCATGGCGAACCTTGTATTTTGCTTGGCTCTGTTCCAACCGTGCTTCCACTGCCTGATGAATTGCTTGGACTTTCTGGATGAACTTCAAAGCCTTCTCTGCATCATGGCGTCCATCTTCAACATCATCTTTGCCAAAAGCAAAATCCATCGGTGTCTTGGGCACATAACCAAAGCATGTCTCAAAAGGAGACCTTTTAGTAGAAGAGTGTGTGCATGGTTGTAGGCATGCTGCACATAATGAAGACTCTCATCCCACAACTTAGGATGCTTACTGCAGTAACCTCTGAGTAGATGCACAACTGTCCTGTTTACAACCTCTGCAGGTCCATTAGCGGATGGAAGGCGTACTCTTCTTCTTTGGTGTCCATGAGTCCCCACAAAGTTGACCAAAATTCCCCCAAGAATCGAGAATCTCGATCCGATACAATAGAAGTAGGTAACCCAAAATGAACCCATACAAATTGAAAGTACATATGAGCTGTCAGTTCAGCAGTGACTTGCTTTTTACATGGCATTAAGATACACATTTTGCTGAACCGATCAACTACTACATACAAATAATCATGTCCCTTCCTAGACATAGGTAACCCCCTAACAAAGTCCATTGACACACTTTCCCATGGACGAGAAGGTACAGGTAGAGGTGTGTACAAACCCAATTTCTTGTTACTAGGCTTACTAGTTGCACACATAACACAACCTCTAATATACTTAGTTACAGTTTCTTGCATATGAGGCCAATAACAATACTTCTGCAGCTGAGTCAATGTTTTGTTTACCCCAAAGTGTCCTGCAATCAATGAGGTATGTGCTTCTCTAATCACCTGTGCTTGTTCATCTTTTGGAACACATAATTTACCCAAGTGATATAACAGTTTATCCTGCACATAATAGTCTTTCTCTTCTACATGTTTACCATTCATTAAAGAGCATAGATATCCTTAAAGTTCTCATCATTAGCATATTGTTCTTGAAAACTTTCATGAACCATAGAACTATTCTGAAGGATTATCAAAGCATTCATCATAGGAGGTCTAGAGAGCATGTCTGCTACTTTGTTATGGGTACCTTTCTTATACTTAATTACCAAGTGAAACTGTTGTAGAAAACCCATCCACCGAAAGTGCCTACTCTGTTGCAGTTTAGTTTGTGAGTGCAAATATTGTAGTGGTTGGTGATCAGTGTGGATTACAGTTTCTTTCCCCATTATGTAATGTTTCCATTTTTTAACACTCTGAACTAAAGCATAAAGTTCTTTATCATATGTGGGATAGTTACTTACTGCTCCTGAAAAAGTTTCAGAGTGGTAGCAAACTGGTTTACCTCCTTGCATGAGTACTGCTCCCATGGCAAACCCACTCGCATCTGTCTCGATCTCAAATGGTTGATGTAGATCTGGTAAGGCCAAAACTGGTGCGGTGCTCAACTTTCCCTTCAAAGTGTCGAAAGCCTTCTGTTGCGGACCTCCCCACTGAAAAGTTGCCTTTGTACTGGTTAATGCATGTAATGGTGATGCTATAAAAGAGAAGTTTGCAATAAACTTTCTCCAGTACTGAACTGCACCTAGAAAACTTCTGACCTCTGTGACTGTACTTGGCTTAGGCCATTTTACAATAGCTTCGACCTTCGCAGGGTCTACTTTCAATTGACCACTCCCTATGACATAGCCTAAGTACACCAAGGATGTCTTAGCAAATTCGCATTTAGACATCTTTACATACAATTTTTCTTTTCTCAATACATCAAAGACTTTCTTTACATGACTTACATGATCTTTCAAAGTTCGACTGAATACCTCAGATTTATCATCTTCTTTGGCTTTTACAAGCATCAATACAAAGTTTTTACTTGAATTGACCAACCTCTTCATTTGACCAGCATTTACTAAAGTAAGATTAGTCTTCACCTTATGTTCCCGTACAATGTATTCTACCCCATCTTTAAAAAGATGATACTTATTCTCCCCCCTATAAAAGATTGCTTTTCTGTCATAAAGATAAGGACTCCCTAACACAAGCCCACAAATATCCAAAGGGACCACATCGACTTCTACCTCATCTACAAAGTTTGCAGTGATAGCAAATCTCAATTTACACTGTTTAGTTACTTTTAATTGTGCATCATTGCAAACCCATCCGAGTGGATATGGTTTCGGATGAGGTGTTGTAGCCAAATTAAGTTTCTTTACAACTTCTTCAGATATTAAGTTTACTTGTGAACCCGTATCAAACAGAGTATCAATCTTAGTATGTTTTGTTACAACACGAATATGAAACAATTCATTTCTTTGCTTATCAACCTTAGGAGAAGATTCTTTACTTGTACTTGCACTGGCATTAGAAAAACTTGCATCAGATGAGAGAGATATACCTTTCCCTTTACCTTGGATTCCGGTAGCAACAATCTTTGTCTCATCTCCGGAGTCAGAACCAAGATCTTGTTGAATCACTGCAGTAGTCTTCTGCTTGCCTTTGTTACCTCCATATCTTTTCGGCCTCAACTCAGGATGAAGCTTCCAACATCTCGAATCATCATGCCCCTCTTTCTTGCAATGGGAACATGTGGGTTTCTCACCCTCTTTCTGAGCTGTAGCTGTCTTCTTCCCTTTGCCTTTATCTTTGTCTTTGTCTTTCCCTTTAGACTTACCCTCGAACTTAGATGGCTTCTTAGAAAAGTTATCACTAAAAGTGTTCTTACCCCTTGACTCTATATGAGTAGCTTGAACAGACACCTCGTCTAGATTGTTGGGACTCAACATCAAAATAGTGTGCCTAAGGTAAGAATGTAAACCACCAATATACTTAAGTAATGTGTCTTGGGTATACAAGGGAACATTTAGAGCAATGGCCCGTTTCCTAAACTCATGAGTATACTCCTGGACAGACTGCCCCTTACCTTGCCTAAAGGTTTGCCAATTCATGGTTAACTGTTGCATGTAACCTAAAGGGTAGAATTGTTTCCTAAGGGCAGCAACAAACTCCATCCAAGACATGTTAACTTGACCATGGCGAGCAATTTCTTCACGAGTTTTACTCTCCCACCAGGTGAGAGCTGTACCTCCCAACCGGAGAGTTGCTAATTGAATCCTAGAAGCATCTTCTACTAGGCCTTGTATCCTACAGTATACTTCTACTTGTTGGACCCAATCGTCTAACTTCTCAGCATTTAACTCCCCACAGTATTTAGGTAACTCAAATTTTACATCAAGCTTAATTACAGGCTTAGATTGCTCTTAAATGGATTTACATTAGAAGAAGGAGAAGGAGAAGGAGGAGAAGAAGGAGGAGAAGAAGGAGGAGAAGAAGGGGGAGTAGAAGGAGGAGAAGGAATTTCTGGAGCTTTCCCCTCTGTGTCTTTCTGCTTCTTGTGCTTTGAAGAATCTCCCTTTTCACTCTTCTTCTTTTCAGCATAAAGTTCGTCCACCATTGCCTTCATGTCAAGAAATAGCTTCTGGAAATCCTTGACACTAAGCTCTGAACTTTGACCACCTTCTTTTTCTTCCATCTGTGACGGTTGATTAACTCTTCGTCTTCCGATTTCTGGATTGTATTCTTCAAGTTCTCCTTCGCCTCGTTGCAACCTGGATCTCGTTAGCATTCAAATTGCAATACAAGCCACATACAAAGCTCTGATACCAACTTGATCTATTTAAGGATCTAGGACTTATTGCTTACAGAATGCTTAACGTAAAAGATCAATTATTACAACGCTTAACTTAAATGATTACAAATTTAAATGCTCAAATAAATGAATGAACATAACATAAAATAAATAAATGCCAAGAATAAACTGAGAAAGAAAAGAGAGAAGAAATAGAGAGACGAAACCAAAATTGATAACGGAGTTCGTCCCTAAGGACTACGTCTCCGGGTCCCTCTCCAATGGAGGACCAATCCGATTAGCTCCAAAAATCAGTTACAATTGAGGCAGCATCATCCCCTTCAAGCACATCAAAAGCACAACATCACTTCGATATACAGGAACAATACAATTCATCTCTCGAGCATTCTCTCGTTCTCCACCTGGACTTTTTAAAACAAGGTCTATACCCCTCCTTTTATACAAAAAACTTGCCTAATTAGGCTTAACTACTTCATTAAATGAATATCTTCCTCTATCCTGTCGTATCACTCTTCTGGTATCTCCATTTGGGCTTATGGTTCAGGTTGTTAGGGGTAGTTTTTAAGGTTTGAGGCTTAAAAGCCATTTCTAAAGGATTCGGCTTAAAAATACATAACAAATCAAACCGTTGCCATATACTATTTCGAGGAGTTCCCGTGGTCCATCGGTGGTTAAACCTTTTACTCCCCGCGAGGTCGGGGGTTCCAACCTCCGCCGGCTTATTTTTACCACCCAAATCTTAAATAGTCAACAATAAAAACAAACTACTGAACATAGATAGTAGAGGGCTTTGTTTGGCGGAACGGCCACCGGTGGATGCGGGCTATTTGAAGGTCGATGGTTCGAACCGGATCCACGACCAAAACTTTTAGTTGAAACCACCAACCAAAATCTCCGACAACAGTGAGCCACGTGTCCATTTTCCGTTTGCTGGAATTGCTGATGTGTCCGATGATGTGTCCGCCGTCGAAGCCTGTTGTACGCTGATGAGGATGACACGTGTCACTCTGCTATTCGCCAGAATTGCTGACTAAGCCGTCGACATGTCGCTGACTGGGATGATGATGTGGGCTCTGTACTGCTGACCGTGTTGCCACTTCGATGCTGACTGTTGTACGGACTGCCACGTGTCAGCATCTGATTGGCTCCGTATGATGACTCACCTGCCACATGTTTAGGCCGAATTCGCCTATATGGAATCCGTACGGTACGGACGATCTGCTGACGTCAGCATCTGTACAATCAGCTAGAAAGTCAACTCAAAACTTTGACTGCTTGTATCTTGAGCATGCGACGTCGGATTTCGACGAAACGAACGTCGTCGGAATCGTCTCGACGAGTTCTTCGCGATGACGCTGATTTCGTCGATTTCTGAGATGATTATTTTTTTCACCTTCTAGATGCCCCTAAAGCCAGTTTGACTGGAAGTTTGACTGGCCGTAACTTGCACAAACGGAGTCCTTTTCGCCCCGTTCAAGTTGCATTGGAACCAGGACGTCGTTCTCTTTCTGATGAAGCTGATATCTAGAGCATTGGGAACACTTCAATTTCCACTGAAAAATTGTCCCCCGGATCAGGCTTTAACCCTTTGTCTTCTAAAGGAAACTTCTCCTTAGAAGCTTTTTGGCTAGAGCCCATGGAACCCATAACACCTTGCAATTATTTCTTTTTCATTGCTTATCAAAAGTTTAAAGCAAAGAAAATTACTGAATTGTCCCTCCACAACCAATTCCCATCCACCTCTGACACTCCTATCCTCGATGAGTCAATGGTTCAACCTGAACCTAAACCACCAAATCCAGATCAACCAAAAATAAACACTTCACCTTCCTCATCCAAACATCCGAGAGATAATGAAACCAACCCCATCATGCCCCCTCACATAAAACAAGTTTATAAAGTAAAAGAGAAAGTGATTGAACCACCTCCCATGGTTCCTTTTGTTCCTCCCCTTCAGGAAGAAAAGGATTTTATGGAAGACCAACCTGCTCTTACACCCACACAACTTCAAAATTGAGTCAAACACAACCGAGGTGCTAGGGAGCATAGGCGTCGATGTCATCTCCTTGCTCGTCAATTACAAACTAAAGAAAACAAACAAAATCAATTGCCACCTTTGACAGAAGCAATAAATAATGACCCTCCTCCTCAATCACAACAAAAAATTCCAATACAACAACCACATCTCCTGATACACCCTTCATTGGAAATTACCATCCATCCTCCTATCGTAATTAATCTAGATGATGATGATGAGATCTCTAAAATAGACGAAGAGGTGCATAATGATCTGGATACATTATTTTCCTCTTCCATGAGCTTAAATGACAAATCTCTTACAACAAGTGTAGAACCTAGTACTTACCCTCATTTGGCACTTGCAATTGTCCCTTTGGATATTTAACCACCCTCGCAATACGGGTATGTGCAGGATCATGATGGGCCAAAAAGTGGCAACATTATGGGTATTTGTAGGCTATGTGGCTGACGACTTTTTTTTTAGCCAAAATTGATGAAACAAAAAGGGTTTTTAGAGGAGATTCTCAACTTTCCACCAATATAAATTATGATTTAATTTGAATTTAATAAATAATTATTATTCATTTTCTATGAGAATTACAACTAAAGTCCTGATCGATAGGCTGATTCAAAAACATCTATAACTTTCAAATAGTATCACATTTTTTGAATTCGAAACATGAGTCACATTCTATGATTCACATACTATAGGATTAAAAAAATAAAAAATAAATTTCATGAAGTTTTGACCAAGTTAAGGTGGTTAGACATACGAGTTTTCATATTTTTTAAAAGTTGTAATAAAAAATTCATAATTAATTATTTACTTGGAAACAAATTACAAAAAAGTATGCATCACATCCGGACATGAGTCCTCTACTTATATATAAAATCTTATAAAAACAAATTATCATTTTATTATGGTTAGGGTGGTTAGACGACACCTACTTCTTATTTTTCCCTGAAATTTAAGTACTACTGCATTGAAATTTCAAATTTTCACCAAATAGATTTTATTTATTTTTAAATAAACCTAGTAGTTTAGAAACTACATTTATTTTTCTACAGGTTCTATTCTTACATATTTTTGAAATAATATAGATAACTTATTCAATTTTTTACGTCAAGTTTCCTAACACTGATTTTTTTGAATTTTTTGCCACTTAAGGGCCTGTTTTTTCCATGATAATCCTGCACATACCCATACACTAAACATGATTGGGAGGTGAATGACTTGCTCATTGGTTGACTTGCGTTTTCCTTACTAGTCTTTTGCATTTTATTTTCTTTCTCTTTTCTATTTGCATGTGCATATAGTATTCCCCCATGACGTGACGTTTGATGTTCTCTCTGTCTTTGTACACTTCCTCTATTTGTACCTCCATTCTTCTATATGTCATACATCTCTTTTTCTTTTTGCCTTTGTTTTGTGGTTTCTTTTGGGGATGATGTAAAGCGTAGAGATGCCCTATGTCTCTTCCATGTTGACCCACAAGGTCCTTTTATTTTATTTCTCACTTTCACTTGTGTTTTCCTTTTGGGGATGATGCAAAGCTTAGAGATGCCCTATGTCTCTTCCATGTTGACTCAAAAGGTCCTTTTATTTTCTTTTTTTATTTCGCTTGTGTTTTCTTTTTGGGGATGACTCAAGGCATTGAAACCGCAATGTCTCTTTCATGTTGACCCAAAAGCTTTTCCTTTTCTTTTGCCTTTTCATTTTCTTATCACTTGCGTTTTCCTTTTGGAGACGATGAAAAGAATTGAGATATCCTATGTCTCTTCCATGTTGAACCAAAATGGATTTTCTTTTCCTTTTGTTTTTTCTCTCTTTGTGCCATTCTTCTAGTTCTATGTGTATTTGAGGAATGATAGTTTTAAGCTCCTTAATCAAAAAAATTGCAGCAACGAACATACTAACCCCAAATCCATAGATCCCTTATGTGTTTGGTGTGTTCCTTTTTGGGGGAAACCCCTCTTTATTTTATTCCTTTTCATTTGCATGATGTATCCTTACTTGAAAACATATGACTTGGCATAGGGGATTTCCAAGTTGGCCCTCATATCTTGTTTATTTTTTATTTTTTTTCATTCGCTACTTTAAAGTAATTGCTCACAGGACAATGTGTAGGAATTCCTTTAAAGTGGGGGCATACATTGGCATTACTTATTTGCATTTTTCCTTTTGGTTCTTAGTGCAACCTTCTTGTTCCATAAAATGCATTTGTCACTTTTTGGATGACATGGAGTATAGTGTCCTTCATGAGCATGATCTATCTTAACATATTGCATTCCTCTTAGTGATCTTATGTGACGCATTCAATCCCCTTTAAATTTGTGAATATTTTATTCTTTGATTGGTCCTCTCTTGGAGACATTCAACACAATGTTCCCTAAGTTATAGAACTCACATGAAATAAGCAAGACTCCTTTGAACATAGATATTTTTCATGTTGCATTTTGTATTTACATGACCACCTCGCATAACAAAGCTTGCATGCCTGTGGTGCCATTGCATTTTTTCATGAGTTCTAGGCATATGAAGCTTTGCTTTTCTCATGAAGCACAAAATGGAATTTTTCTTTGTGGTGCCTTATTAAAGTTATCAGGAGGTATAACTTTAGTATGGTTGAGCGGGAAAGCCCATTATGAGGCATGAATTTTACTCATAGCCACATTGTGGATTTCTCACCTGCGGACAACTAAAAGTTTCATGGCCCCAAAGTGAGTATGTTGTGGATTTCTCACCCCACAGACAACCAGAAGATCCATGGCCCGAGAGTGAGTATACTTGGGCCTTCTCACCTGGTTGACAACCATGAGTTCTATTTCCCCAGAGTGAGTATGCATTTCCTTTTCAAACAAACAAGCCTATATCTAATCCACAATGAGTTGGACAAATGATCGAAGCTTGATCTGAATTTCAACTTTCCTTTTCAACACTTTCATGTGTGTTCCTTTGTGTTTATGTTTGGTTTGACATGGGATCTTGATCCTGGGGGCTTGATCATCCCTCTTGATTGTTGTTGTCTCATCTTACCAAGCATTGGTACATTCAAACCTCTCTTGAGATGCATTTCTATACTTTAGTTGGAGTTTGAAGCAAGTTCATCCTCTCACTAAATTGGGGCCTAATTGTGGACATGAAAAAAGTAATCCTTCTACTTTTTCTTGTTTTGTCCCTCCTTGTGCTTATTTGGCTTGATTTTTCCTTGATTTAATGTTGTAATGTGGCCCACACATTCACATTAGGTCTTGAATCTTTATAAATCATTAAGACTTTATGATTTCTTGTAAATGTGTTGTGAAGTGTTGTAAGACATTTTCACACTTTTCTAGACTCTTCTTATTATAATTCACCTACATACCCCCTTTTTATCACTTACCAAGTCTTATTTTTAAGTGTTTTAAAGTCTTGTAACATATTTCCATGTGTCATTCCCTAGGGTGGAGGAGTCAGTGCTGTCGATTTTGGGTGTTGAAATCACAAGCCCTCGAGCTAGGATTATAATTTTTCCTTCTCAGGTACTTTTAGTGTTTTTTTTAATGTTCCAAATCTTTTCCAATCTCTTACACAACTCGAATCAATTATGGCTAAATTTTTCAAACCTCAGATGCTTGATAATCATGATTTGTTACAAGCAGTGCAAAGGTATAATATTTTCTCTAGGAATGGGTATATAGGGGGTATATTTCCTCGGGAGTATATTAAAAATTGGCAGGGTTTCAATAAAATATTTGAGGCAACTAGACTTGCTCTACAATTCAGAAATGATAGTGTTCTTTTGAAAGTGTTAAGAAATAATTGTAGGCGATTTTTTCCAGCCATGGATTTTGATATTAAAGAAAAATATTATGCAATTTCATTCCTACGCGAGAATAATTCCTATCTTCCCATAAATTCTTTCCCTGATGAATTGGAATTTGGATATGTACTATTTGCGTTAGAAGTAGTGAAAGTGGAAACACTGCAAGAAAAAATGTAGCTATCCCTGTTGTTGGTGGGCATCAAGATTTTAGTGCTAGGGATCATCTACTGCAAGTGGAAAAGACAGACAAGGAGCCAAGAATTGGCTTTGATTTCTTTGCAAATTATTTGGGTCTACATAAGGTTTCAGAAGGCCAGGATGAGAATTTTGTGCAGGGTGGTGATCACATGGAAGAATAATACCCAGTTTTAGTTCAAAGTTTTGTTGCTCTTTTTTGGGTCATGTTTCTGCTATATCGAGATTTTTTGTTAAGAATGGGTTCATTTTTCATTTGACATATGATGTATATTGTAGTGTTCAAAATCTTAGTTGGTTGTAATTTTGGTCAGTTCTTGCTTTAATGACTTTGTAAAGCTATACTATGAGTCCATATTAGTGGGATTATTTTGTAAGAATTTTTTGTATCTAATTGAGCTACAATCAGAGATTTTCTTCTTGGTTCTTTCTTGCTGGTATGCTCTTTTGAACCAGGTTTTGTAATATTTTATATATATATATATATAATAAAATACAGTGGCTTTCCACTTTTGCTTAAAAAAGCATACTTTCACACTTTTCTAGATTTTTCATCAACAAATACACCTTTCTTATGCTTTATTTGGCCCCTTTATGCACTTACATGCCTTAATTAAGTATATTTTTTAGTACAAACCTGATAAACATAATTTAAGACAACTGAATTCCTGACACCCACTCATATGCCTTGAGTGGGACCCATTCATCCAGTGTGGCAAATGAGTCCCTCTTGGCACAAAAATCAAAATAAATTCAAATTACTTGTGGGTTTTTATTCCTAAAAACCTAAGGTCGGCCTGTGATGTATTTTTGGGAAATTAGGGCATAATTATGTATAAATACATGATTTTCTATTCATTTTAGGCCCCATTCAATCATCTCATTCATTCATGCATTCAATCCATCTAAGCATTCACTCATAGCATCATTTAATCAAGTTATTATCAAGCATCTTGGAGCAACCATTGATATATTTTCAAACTTCAACAACAAGGGTTTGGTGAGTTTATGACATTTTCATGTTATTTATTAATCATTCTCTTCTTATTTCATTTCATTTCATTTCATAGGGTTTGATTACCAAAGTGGGGTTTGACCAAGGCAAACCCCTATACTCTAACCCTTACCCTTTTCCCCCTCTTTGCATGTGTGTTTGCATGAAGATTTGTCAAGGAGAAAGGCGTCAAAAAGGTGTTGCAAAGTCATCTAAGTCATCATATTCAACATAACCCAAATTGGAGCTTGAAGACCATTTTCAACCTGTTTTCTACAAATTTAGACCTAGCAACCTGACAAGTAGAAAAGTACAAACCAGGACCCATAGAGTTTACCTTTGAATTTGAAGATTTCCATAGGTGGACTGATTCACCATCTGTGGTGAATGGGTCCCACTGCTAGGATGAAAAAAGAGGTTTTTTGAAGTTCTGAGTTCCCAACATCTTGAAACCAGTTCCAATAGATTTTACCAGAAATAGGATTGATTCACCATTTGTGGCGAATGAGTCCTAGTGGGCATCAACATTGAATTCTATAGCATTCTAGAACCTTCCTAGATCTACTTTCAGTTTTCAAGTGCACCCCATGATAGAGCTCCTAAAATTCCAAGAATTTTAGGGTCTTTTGTACTTGGTATTAGCATGTCACATGTCACCCATTGATGGGGTTTTAAGATTTTATTGAGGTAACCTTATTTCCAAGTGATCCAGGTATAACCCTTGGGAATTTTAATCTTGTGCTAACTTGTTTTCATGGTTGCCAGTGATTTAAGTTGTATTTTGAGCCATCGTTATGTGTTCCTTACTAGCCCTTTTGCTATGGTAATCTAGTTGTTGTTAGCTATGAAGTGTTTTAATTTTTCCAAGGTCAGGCTCTAATATTTTTCTCATAAGTGACTTAAGTTTAAGTCATCGATCCCTAAGGGTAAATCCTCATCGACCTAGTCAAGGACCTCTTTTAGGAATAACTGTATCACATGTGTAGGTTTAAAGATCACAAGATTGTGGGATTTAATCTGGGCCACTCGCCGCTGGTTTGTGCATTCTAAGTAATAATAGTTTAATTGCTACATGAGGTTAGGGAAATGTTGACATGTGTTTGATCGGGTATGTGGGACCAACCATTGTGTTCCATTCCAACGTTCAAGGTTTTGAGATTGACAGTAATGGTTGAAAAATGAAAGATGATCACCACCATTCCCCACCAACTCATAGAAGTAAGATACAGGCTCATTAAAATAGTGTGACCAGTGAGAAGTTTCCACGTACACTCTACGGCTACTAACGGGTGGAGCCCACAAGTACATGGAGGAGGCCTAGGTAGAATCTTTCTATTGGCTACTTGTCCAAGCTGGAGCAGTGATGTAAATTCAAAAGCCATTCACTCAATCTGAGTCGTTCGAGAAGGCCATCTCAGTCGAAGATCGACGATACACATTCAAAGCTACGAAGTACACCCATTACAATTGTTTCACTTCACGCAAATGGGAAGTAATGATAGAGATGACCTATAAAATTATTCAATTACCTTCAAAATTTGTGTATAGAACCAATTCTTTCCAATTTGGGATTTGAAGACGTGTTTGGAGCGATACAAAGAATTGAAAGAAGTAAGTTGTAGAAAGTCATTATGGCTGGCATTAGGGTTTATCGCAATCGAAAGCTATAAGTATGACAAATGCAATTTTATGCTTTTTTAGTTTTTTGAATTAAGGCTTGCTTTCAGATGAGTGTGTTTTATTGCTTTGCTTTCACTACTTCGAATTAGGATTAATTATTCTTTTAAAAGGTGAAGTTTTCTAGAATTAGCATTCATTCTAAGTCGTAGGTGAATTTGGAGGTTGATAGTTAATAGTTTTCCAGTTAGAACCCTTCCATACAAAATTCATGGCTCCCAAGGTATAGATTTCCACCTCTTTGACCTAGTCTAGATAATTTGCCCAGGATGTAATTGACTTGCTCTCCCCATCTACAAGTAAGAAACTGGAAGGGAAGGTCTTGTTTCAGGGTCCTACTACAAAAGAGGGAGTGATAGACAAAGCTTGCTTCATAAAGGATGTCGAAGCACCATACACTAGATGGCAGTTGTTTCAACACTGGTTTGGGAACATGAACTTTGGAGCTCCTCTCAACAATCCTTGGAGGTTGACTATGGGAAAATTAATTGTTCCCAATGTATACATAGATCTTGATCTTTTGAAGGATATCGCCTCAAGGTATGACCCAGTTTCTAGAGTGGTCAGGACATTTGATGGGTTATATATGGTAAGGATAACCAAGAAAGAAATTGAAGAGATTTTTGACTTGCATGAGTGGAATCAGGATATGGTCCCTTTGGATATAGATGATATTAGAAAAGAATACAACACTAGGGTGTTCATTAGAAAAAATATATTTCCCTTGCATACTGCAATGACTAGCATTGAGAAACACAAAAGGAAAATTAAGATTGATGACAAGGAGCTTGAGCCTTTCCCAATGAGCTATTTTGCTACTTATTTCAGAAAAACTGTGTATTCTCTATATCAAATCATTGGTTCTACCCCACCTAATACTTTGTAGAGAGTACTGTTATCTGGCCACACATTTGCAACACCCACCATACAACATTGTCTATGATTATGGTACCTATCTGGTAGAACATATCCACAAAGGTCTAGTTGAGCTAAAGGAAGGAAAACAATGGGTAAAGTTCTGGTGGTATTCACTATTGATGCATATGTTTTTGCATAGAGGACAAAATGTTTTTCAAAAGGATATCACTTTGAGAAGAAAAGAGGAAAAGTGTTGACCTGCCTGTTTAGTGTTGCACTTGAATTCTGGATAAAGATGACAAGAAATACAATTTTGTAGTGTTTTGAAATGCTTTTGCATCTAGGATAGGGAGGTCCCTGATATTGGGACCACCAAGAATTCCCAGAGAAATTCATGAGTCATTGAGACCCATGGAGATGAGGCCAGATTTGAATTTGATTCAAAATTGGGGAGACATGATTTTATATCTTGACAAGATAATCTTCAGGGTATATATGGAAATGGTTTGGACCCATATGTCTTGCCAATGGATGTGCCTTTGAGGATTGGATTCCTTGAAATCATGAGACAACTAGGAGATTCACAAACAGTGCATCTACCTGATACAACAAGGAAAGGATCATTCTTTCCAGAGTGGACAATGTTTTTTGATTACATTATGGTAAAGGGGGCATGGAAGAAAATGGTACATCTATTGGCACCCTATAAGTTGATGACTATAAACCTGAGGAATCATGATCCTAGAGGCTTCATTGGTAAGCTAAAAGGAAATAAGAAAATGGGTACTTTTGTGCATGTTTTTGATTATCCTGAAGATGTCATTAGGAATGTTTTTAGCCCTAAAGAACAAGATTAAAGGAAAGATAAATACCTTGCTTATAGGAAAATGGTAGAAGAAAAATGGAAGAGGGATCCCCAATATAATCCTCTATCAAACATACCTAATAAATTTAGTAAAGTCATGTATGTTATGGACAACTTTGAAGGTGTAGTTGGTATGTGAAGGGAACAATGGGAAGTCACAAATAAAGGAAACACAAGGGTGGTTGAAGAAGAAGCTGAAGTAACATTGGAAGAAAGGTGTATATACCAACCACCCAAGAAATTGATAATTTACTCCAGGAGGAAGAAAGTAACAGATGAAGAATGAAGCTTGCTAGCCCCTATCACTTCTAAAGGGCCAAATGAAGATTCTCCTTAGAGCACATCACCACCACCTCCAATATAGGTTCCTTTACCTATAATTGACCTTGATTCACCCCTAGAAGTCGTGCTCCTCCTGAGAAACCACCTCTAAAGAAGAAAATGATTGAGGTAAGAGGAGTATTTGAGTATTCTGATACAGATGAGGATGAAATCTATATCACTCCTTAGAATATATAGTTAGGAATGCCCCATCATGAAGGAGAAATTTCCTAAAGTTCAAGATAGAGTAGTCTCAGATTGGGAAAGCTTGACATTAGTGGTCTAAATACTGCAAATGACTTGAAAGTTGAAGCTTGTAAATATTTTATCGAAGATGATTCCTTTAATGAAACAACTGCATTCCGAGATTTCTGGTGGAGATCTAAAACTATAGAATATGCAGAGAAGGTGACCATTGAAAGGAGTTTGCATCTAGAGTTGTTTGAGAGTGTCATCTAGGAAAATGTGAGAAGTATTATGAAGGATGAATTTCAAAAGATTAATGCCCAGGCTGGCAGAGAGCTTGTAAAGAAGAGTGGTGTGCTACTGCTACCAAAATGGAACATTATTGATGCTATTTTTCTAGATGCCATAAGGAGGGTTGAAAGGCATATGTTGCAAATAGAAGAAGAGTTGGAAATGACACTTTGGGGTTCAAAATTCAGTGAGGATTGGGATGCATTGGAAATATGGTCATTATCTATAGGATCCAAGAAACCGTCCCTTACAAAGCCATCAGATTTATGTGGACAATTTCTTGTGAAGAGAGTTACTGATACCCCAGCTTTGGAGGCAGCTGACATGGCTGTAAATGTTGCTAGGTCTACTAAAGCAATAGTGGAAAGTCTCACCCTATAGAAGGATGATTTCAAGAATAAATACTGAGATATTCTTATTGAATATGATGATAGAAGGTGGTTGTCCTAGAAACTAGGTTAGCATTCTAGAAGCAAAGGGGAGAAGTGCAAAGAGAACAGAGTCAACCCAGCTCAAGTCACCCACCTCCAATGTCTCCAATTACACCTTCTCAACATTCACCTCCTGCCCAGGCCTTAACAATGGTGCCATATAGTTTGGGACATGGATCACTCTGAGTTGAGGAAGTGAGCCAACCAAGTCCTAGCTTGTCTGATGAACAAACAAGGGAGCAACTTCTATTGCAAGTTGAGATATATAAGAAGTTTCTAGAGGAAACTCAAGGTACTATTAATGAAAATGTATCAAAAATTGTTCATACTATTTTGAAGCATTTGAATGAGAAGCTCTAGGCTAGAATGGATAGCGTGCATGAAAATTATTCCCTGATGATGCAAGCAATGGGATTCTCCCAAAGGGATAAATATTTGGCCATCCCAATCTTGAACAAGTGGATCCGAAGAGCTGAGAGATTAAAGTTAATAGCAGTTGGAGCTAGCTAGCATGAAGATAAATATCCCCATGTGCTTCCAACCTATACATTCATGTGTGAGTTGAGTGAGAAAAAATTCAAGGATACATAGTTCCACTGGAGCAAAAGATAAGAGAATTAATAGCTCAGTATGATTTTGTAGATTTGTCACCATTGCCAGATATTCTGATCACTAATTATCAAGTGAAATCACTGCAAGTATGGAAAAAGGAGTTGGATAAGGCTATAGAGTCCCAAGTGAATGAAATCTATAAGGAGATTGATATTAATGTCTTTAATGAAACTTTGGGGAAGTTAATGTTTATTGTTAGCTTTCTGGAGGACTTTGACAAGGAATCCAATTCCGTAGTCACCAAGTACTCCCCATTTAGGAAGACATTAGATAAAGTTATTGATTTCAACTAGCCATCTGATGAGGAGTATAAAGAATGGGGAAGAGTATTGGTTGGCTGATTTGGTTTGTAGACGTGGATGCGAAACATATAATTGGTCAAGTATTGTATAGGTCTGGCCTTAGAAGTTACAATGTATAAAATATGTATTTCACAAGAAAATATCAACTATTGATGATGTGGAATGCTGACTGAGATGCACATTCACTTTTGGTCTACATCATTTTGTCATCTTGCTCGATGAAATGGACGTGCTATGATAGAGAAGATCATTCTTTTGACATAAGCTTGTAGGAAGGAAAAACTGGTCCTTATAACGAATGTAAATAATCTTTGTCTCATGTGTATTTCCTCCATTTTGAAGTTCTAATGCAAATATAACTGAATTAGGGACTATGTCTTGTAGCAGTCCAATTAGAATGTGGCATGTGTACACCTAGCCTGAAGCTTGTTTTTGCTCCCTTTTTCTATAAAAGGGAAATTAGGGCCATTTGTTTGGCTCTTTTGTTAAATTCTGGAGCTGAATTGTGAAAATTGAGAACACAGAGCGAATATGTTGAGTCTTTATCTAATGATTTGAGTCTAGGTAGCATATTTGTTAAATATATGGTTTCTAAACATATCTGAATAATAATGGAGATTTTCCAAGTCTATAGTCTCTCCATTTTGATTTTTTATATGAATTATTAATGAAAATTTTGGTCAAAGATGATTTCATTAATTTCCTTCATTTCATACTTTGGTATATGTTTTGGTTTTAGCTCTTGTTCATAGAATGAGTTAAAATTCTTGAATCAAATTATGAATTCTTATGCATGGTCATTGGATCTAATAAGCAATCTTTAGAATTTGGTTACAAATTTGTGAATTGCAAAGTGGTGTCACTTAGATCATGAGTTTTCAAAATTAAATATACCTTATATTGCAATTTTTTCAGACTCCTAGCCCATAGATAATGGAACTGACCTTGATATCTTTAGGTATTTCTTGTGGTTCCAATTACCTGACTTAAGAACGATCTTTTAAAATAATCATTGATCTATCTTTAATTTGTTGTAGTTTGTATTATCTTATATTCTTGACTTAAGATGTATAATTCATTCAAGGGAATTCCAATTTCTTGGATAGTTTATTCTTATTAGTCATGGGTGAGAATATATATGGTTGAATATGCAATGTGTAAGTGAATTTTTTGAAGAAGTTATATAATATACATTTATGGGACCATGAAACACTATTCACACTTATGGACCCTCTAATTTTTCTCAACCAATCTAATTTTTCTCAACCAATCGCCCTTATATATCTGCTTCATGGGATTTCATCACATCTTAGTTGGCTAGAAAAATAAAACATATTTTCAATGTTGGCCCAAATTTACAATTAAACTTCCAATGCAAAACCATCAAGGTCAGCCACAACATACTGGAGACCCAAATTAATATCTCCAAGAAAAAAATACTTTAATTAATTTCACCACGAAGATCCACAACACATTACCACCAACATGTCGGCCAAGAACATGAAAAACAAGCATGCACAAGAAAATATCTTCAACCACGAGCTCTCTGAGTAGTGTGGATGTACCATAAAGATAGAGAATGATCTAGAGGCATTAGAAAACACCAAAAAAATATAGAGAAGCATCCACAACAACTGAGATTACCAGAATCACACAATCTTCATTCAGGAACACTGCCAGAGACCATAGAAACACTATCAGACCACAACACACTCAAAACTTCACATGGACCTCTGAAACTTCTGGTAGATGATCTAGGAAAATTCAACAATAAACCCTTTAATCCACATTAGCTAATAATCAACGTACAAAACAAAGCACCTTTATGACCTACACAGTTCCAGTGGGAACCTAGAACACTTCCTTTTCAATTTTCTCAATATCCTCGACATATACAACATCTGATACACCAAATGCTAATAGTGTTGACATCAATGACAACCACATATCAGCAACCATATCCTCAATATCCAACAATCTCCCCTTTGGCATTGATGGCAACACATGATGTGAAAAATACCATCAACCCAACACACTAACTTCTTCTGCACTTCTCCTCTTGAAAGGATTTTCCACATTACACTTCTCCCCCTTTGACATCAATGGAAAAGGTAACAATCGCATATACATGCTCTAAACTACATATCTGCACATCTGACTACTCCCCTTGAGTAGCAGCCACAAAAACATCAATCTAAATCATAATATAGCAATGAAGTTCATAGATTGATGAAAAAAAATGTATCTTTTAGTTCTTATCAAGAGGGGTGATTACCCCTATCATTCCTCTAAGATACTAAAAAGTATCCTTCAACAATGGTTTAGTAAAGATATCTGCAATCTGTTCTTTGGTAGGCACATACTCCAGTTTGACTTCTTTCTCATTCACTTTCTCCCTCAAGAAATGAAACTTGATTGATATATGTTTAGTCTTAGAATGCAGCACTGGATTCCTTGAGATATTTATCGCACTTGAATTGTCATAGCATATAGCAATAGGTTCTTCATATACCATCCTGATATCTCTCAACATCTGTTTCATCCATATCACTTGAGTACAATTATTGGCAGTAACAATGTATTCTGCTTCAATAGTAGATAGAGAAATTGAGTTTTGCTTTTGCTCAACCAAGACACCAATTTCTTCCCTAGGAAGAAAGCACCACCACTAGTACTTTTTATGTCATCTACATCACTAGCCCAATCCACATCAATATATGCACACAAAGTGAGATCATCATCCTTTGGATACCAAAGTCCAAAGTCAATTGTTCCTTTTAGATACTTGAAATTTCTCTTCACAACAGTTACATGTGATTCTTTTGGATCCACTTGAAATATAGCAACCATACATACATCATTCATAATGTCTAGTCTAGTCTGAGTCAAGTAAAGCAATCCACCGATCATTGACCTATATCTAGTTTTACTTTCCTTAGGAGAGTCATCATTTTGTGTCAACTTACATCTGGTCACCATGGGGGTACCAACAGCTTTGGAGTCATCCATTCCGAACTTACTTCATGCATTTATGGTTCCAGTGGGAACCTAAACACTTCCTTTTCAATTTTCTCAATATCCTCAACATATACAACATCTAATACACCAACAAACTTCATGCATAGATTATCATCTCCTCGAAAAATGATATCATCAACAAAAACTTCTATAATTAACTCCTTATCATTATCTAATTTGAAATATAAGTTGTTGTCAATAGTACCTTTAGTGAATCCAAGCTTTAGTAGGCATTTGTCCAATCTAGCATACCAAGCTTTGGGGGCTTGCATAAGTCCATACAGAGCTTTCTTCAATCTAAAAACCATATCTTCTTTATCTGTTAGCTGAAATCCATTTGGTTGTTCTATGTGCACTTCTTCTTCAAGTTCTCCATTTAGATATACAGACTTTACATCCATTTGATAGAATTTATAGTTCTTGTGTGCAACATAAGCAATAAATAGTCTAATAGCTTCAATCCTAGTGAAAAGGGAAAAGGTTTCTTCAAAATCAATACCTTTGATTTGAGAATACCCTTTACATACCAGTCTTGCTTTATTCTGAACCACTTCACCTTCTTCATTCGGCTTGTTTCTAAACACCCATTTAGTACCAATCACTTTTTTGTCTTTAGGCCTTGGAACCAGTATCCATGTGTCATTCTTTTCAATCTATGTCAACTCTTCCTTCATAACTTCCAACCAGTGTTCATCTTGATAGGCTTTAGTAACATTTTTAGGTTCAATCTTGGAAATAAAACAGTATTCTTCTACAATTTTTCTTCTAGTTTGCACTCCTTTACTCTTATCTCCTATGATTTGACTTTTAGAATGATTCAGCTTTTCATACCTTGGAGTTTTGGGACATTCTTGAACTTTTGACTCTTCTAATCTTTCTTATACGCTTGCACTTGTCTATGTCTCCTTACTAACTTGATTTACCAGAAAAAATTGAGGTTGCTTTACCGGAACATATGGAATAATCTGAAGTAGATTATGTGTCTAAGTATTCTTCCCTTGGCTTGTAATGTCTTCATTTGAATCATAACTACAATGTCTAAATGGTTTGACAGAGTTCTCATCAACTCTAACATTTTCACTTTCAACCATCTTTCTCAGTCTTTTGTTATAGCACCGATAGGCCTTGTTTTTAGTGGAGTAACCTAGGAAGATTCCTTCATCACTTCTTGCATCAAATTTTCCTATATCATCATCTCTCCTAATATAACACTTGCTTCCAAAGATCTTAAAGTACTTAATAGTAGGCTTGTGACCAAACCATAACTCATAAGGAGTCTAACCAGAATTACCATTAACATTTACCCAATTCTAAGTATACACAATAGTGCTTATGACTTCACTCCAGTACATCTGAGATACATTTCCTTCCATCGTCATTGTTCTGGCAGCATCCAAAAAATTTCTATTCTTTCTTTCTGCAACTCCATTCTATTGAGGGGTTTGGGGAGCAGATAACTATCTTTTAATACCATGCTCTTCACAATAAGATTTGAACTCCTTGTAAATAAATTCACCACCTTTGTTAGATCTTAGGCACTTGATTTTTAGACCTTTCTCATTTTCTACCATAGCCTTGAAACTTTTGAACTTCTCCAATGCTTCACTTTTTTCTCTTAAAAAGGAAACCCAAATCATTCTAGAGTAATCATCAATAACCAACATAAAATACCTTTCTCCATGAATACTTCTGACTCTGGAGGGACCACAAAAGTCACTATGTAGCAGTTCTAGAAAATTATTTAAATGAAATTGTTTGCTCTAAAAAGAGACTCTATTTTGTTTACCCATCTGAAATTCCTTGCAGATTACATTAGCAGGCTTCACCAACTTAGGCAAATCTCTTACTGCTTGAGTAGAACTTATCTTGATAATTTTGTCAAAGTTTACATGACACAACCTCTCATTCCACAACTAGCTCTCATCTACTTGAGCAATTAAACAACTTCCATTAGCAGTATTCAAATGAAAAATATTACCTTTTTTTTCCTATTGCAATCATATCCCTGGAACTTCCACGTATCTTGCATCTTCCATCTGTGAACTAAAGATCATATCCCTTGTGAACCATCTGTCCAACACTCAACAAGTTGTGCTTCAGGCCTTCAACATAGAGAACATCATCAGTGTTATCCTTACCACTAAGACAAATAGATGCTCTGCCATGAATCACACCAACATTGTTATCTCCAAATCTTACAACCCCACCATCATAGTTTTCTAGACTTACAAATTTTCTTTTATCATTGGTCATATGATGTGAGCATCCACTATCAATCACCTACTCATCCTTTTCTTCAACTTGGGCTGCAAGAGATTTTTCATCTTTAGTATATTTTGTAGCCACAAGATTATCTTCAATGGTAGCAATGAAATCCCATTCATCTTCTTTTCCATTATCTTTATTGAACTCATCATTAGTCACTACTTCTTTAGCAAAGTAGCATCTCTTTTGGAATCTAGATTTCTTAGGCTTAGATCTAGGAACTCTTTCATGACATCTTGATGCAAAATGACCTATTTTACTACATGAAAAACATTTAATAGGAAATACATCTTCATACTTACCTTTTCCTCTGAACTTGATTAGAAATCAGTGCTTCTAGTTCTTCTACCTCTCTTTCTTTATCTTCAAGTTGTTTCAGTTCTTCATCATACTTGGATATCTTTCTAGAACTCTCTCACGGATTATATCTTTTCCTGTTACTTTTGGATTTAGTGGCCTTGAATGTAGAATGTATTTGGTGTAGATTCACCAAATTCACTTATTTCAAAGCCATCAAGCTTCCCGATCAATGTGTCTCTTGTTATCTTGTTCACTGATCTGAACTCTTCAATAGCATGAACCTCCATATTGTAGGAGGAAGGAAAGGATTTAAGTACTTTAGCCACAATTTCATCCTGATCCACAGAAGCATCGACACCTTTAATACCCATTAAAATTTCATTTACTCTCTACACAAAAGAAGTGATATTTTCACCTTCGCCCATCTTCAAATTCTCATACTTGACTTTCAAGCTATGTAGCCTAGCCATCTTCACCTATGAGTTGTCTCTAGACCCAACACATTATCCATCTCCAAATCTATCAGAGCACTCACCAAAGCTTCAATATCCCTAACATTATTTTTAGTATCTTTGATCTCAACAGTAGTGGAGGGACCATTCTAAGGAATAGTATATGGTGGATCTCTTGTAATCTTCCATAAAGCTTCACCAATACACTTTAAATGACATTGCATCCTAAATTTCCACATTGAATAGTTAGTGCTATCAAATCTAGGACTATCCTTCTTGAATGTTGTTTCCATCTCGGATCACCTCAAGCTTTTAGACTTCTTCAGAGGAACCTGCTTTGATACCAATTTTTGGAAAAACAAAGACACACAATTGAGGGGAGGGGTGAATCAGTTGTGATAGAAACTTCAAAATTTCTAACTTATCTTAACTTTAATCTCAGATCTGATGAAAAAGAAAATAACCACAAGCAATTAACACATTAGAGAGGAAAATAACACCAATTTTTTTTATGTGGAAACCCTGTTAGGGGAAAAACCATGGTGGATGTTAGTGCACAAGATTATACTCTGTTAAAAGTATAAAGAGAAATAATAAGGGGAATGCACATGCATTCAAGAACACTACCTAGAGCTGACTGCTATAATACAAAAGAGGACTCACTATCCAACAATACAAAAATATGGATTAGATCGATAGAGTATGAACTAAAAGAATAGCTTCTACACAACCCTGATTATAGTTCTAATTAAGCTCAGAAAACCTTCTTCACACTTTCCTCAAACTTCTTCACTCTCTGCTTTGCAATCAAATGATAGAAACACTATTCACACATTTACACTTTCTCTGGCATACATTCACACTTATGCACCCTCTAACTTTTCTCAACCAATCACCCTTATATATCCACTTCATGGGATTTCATCACATCTTAGTCGCTCGGAAAAATAAATCATATTTTCAATGTTGGCCCAAATTTACAATTAAACTTCCAATGGAAAACCACCAAGGTCAGCCACAACATAGTGGAGACCCAAATTAATATCTCCAACACAAAAATACTTTAATTAATTTCACCACAAAGATCCACAACACATTACCACCAACATGTTGGCCAAGAACATGAAAAAAAACATGCGCAAGAAAATATCTTCAACCACAAGCTCTCTGAGTAGTGTGGATGTACCATAAAGATAGAGAATGATCTAGAGACATCAAAATACACCAAGAAACAATAGAGAAGCATCTACAACAAGTGAGATTACTAGAATCACACAATATTCATTCAGGAACACTGCTAGAGACCACAAAAACACTATTAGACCACAACACAATCAAAAATTCATGCGGACCTCTGAAACTTTAGGTAGATGATCTAGAAACATTCAACAATAAACCCTTTAATCCACATTATCTAATAATCAATTTACAAAACAAATCACCTTCATGACCTGCACAGTTCCAGTGGGAACCTAGAACACTTCCTTTTTCAATTTTCTCAATATCCTTGACATATACAGCCTCTAATACACCAAATGCTAATAGTGTTGACATCAATGACAACCACATATCAACAACCATATCCACAATATCCAACAAGATCACCATGTTATATGGTGATATTTACTTATAGAGTCGATCAAGTAAAAGTGTCTACTAAATTTAGCACAAATCTTTGTTAGATAACTCATCTGAGTGTTTTCTAAGTTTCTCACCTATTTTCCTTCAAAGCTTGCATCCAAAGTTCATGAAAATGTATGTTTTATGTGTCAAAATTTGTCTAAATTTATAAAGATCTCTTAAAATTTGCACAAAGCATAGCAAAATTGCTACTAATTTGTCCCAAGGAATTTGAGAATGACTCTAACATCTTTGCACCAATTCAAGCCGGTTTTTAAGGATATTAAGGAAGTAAAGAAGAAAAATACAAAGAAATCAAAGAAGGAAAAAAATGTGAAGAAGACACAAGTGCAAATGAGAGGAACGTGAGGCCACATGAAGAAGCATCCAGAACAAAAACTAGAAGGTGAGTTATCCAATAATTCAAACCCATGAGGGAAAAGGATAAAGGAAAAGGATGCAGGAAAAGGTAAGTTAACCCCTCATCCCACTCTTGAACATGAAATGCATTCTAAATCTAGTTCATAATGTGAAATAAATCTATTGGACTTCA
This sequence comes from Sequoia sempervirens, assembly GCA_007258455.2. NCBI lineage: Eukaryota > Viridiplantae > Streptophyta > Pinopsida > Cupressales > Cupressaceae > Sequoia > Sequoia sempervirens. The sequence goes on along the minus strand of VDFB02026320.1, from coordinate 23,125,936 downwards.
GTGATAATAATTCTAATGAGAGGGGGGAAGTTTTTTATGAAGACTATTGCAAGTGAGTATTCCTCAAATATGGGTAGGCAAGCCATGAAGCAAAGAGAAAGGGATAGAATAGAGAGGGATAATGTTAGTGCTAGATGTGCTAGAGCTGAAGGATATGTAACCCAAAATTCACATGCATATACTCTCATTCCCAATTATTTGCTAACTAGAGATGATTGTTCTGATGATCATGCCTCCCACCAAGTTGACAATGTAGTAGTATCTGATAGAGAGTCTACCCTACCAAATGAAGAGGAGGTACAAAATGACATGAAATTACTTAATGGGAGAGCCTCAAAATGCAATGAAAATAGAAATAAAAGGGAAGAAAAAATGAAGAAGAGAATAAGGGACCAAATGATGTAGAGGGATATGTTGAGGAGAAAGCTTGAGGAGATGGAAGCATTGGACAAGCTAGTGGCTGAGGCTGCTAAGACAACTGGTCCAATGGTACATGAAATAGTAGGAAAAATCCATGTAGAACCCCTTATTGATATTGATGTTGTCATTCCAGAAACCAATACTGTGGAAAAGACCCCTATCCCATCTACCCCTCCCCCCAAGAATACCAAGCGTGAATCCCATAATGTTGATAAAGGAAAATGAACCACAGGAGAGAAAAGTGAAAATGAAGGAGTAAAAATCAATGAGGGAGGTGCTTCCAAAAAAGATACCTCATAGGATGATTCTACTCCATTACTAGATAAACTAATGAAAGAAAATACAGAATTAGATAAGAAGATGAAGGAGATGGAATTGCTTGCTATGAATAAAGAAATTTAAAAGAATCTCAGCTTCTTATAATCTACATTGAAGGACCCTGTCCCCTAAAACCAATCCCTCAAGTGAGCACCTCCTTCCCAAGCCCACATATCAATGAAAAATCATCATCTACTGGAAATCCTTCTAGTTCTGCTTCATAGCCTGAGGAAAAAGCTAAGATGACTCATTTCAATGACCAACATGATTCTCAATATAGAATACATAAGAACAATAATGGTGGAAGAAGGACCTGCTAGGAGGAGATTGCTACACATTGATAGGTACCGATAGTTATGCTTTGAGAATATCTTGGGATACCCAAATTCAGTACCAGACAATGCTAGGAAACATGTACCCAAGTTTTTTGGTAACAATTCTCTTAGAGGTGAAGATCACTTGAAGGATTTTCAAAGTTTTATAGAAGACTTTGAATTGTGGGATGAGGATGTGGCTATAAAATACTTTATGCAATCCCTGAAAAAATATGGAAGGGATTGATATAGGAGCTTGCCTAATGCAAGCATTGATTCTAAGGATTCATTCTTTCAAATCTTTAGAGAGAAATATGGAGACCAAACCAATCCACAGTTTAGGATGAATGACTTTAATAATATCACAAAAGGACACAATGAGATGGCTATTGAGTTCAATGTGCGATTCCAAAAGGAAATGAATAAAGTCCTTGGATTCTTGAGGCCCAATGAGAGAGCATGTTTGGTTGTATACTATAATGCATATGACTCTAAGATGTGTTATCTTCTTAGAGACAAGAACCCACAGTCTTTCAGGGAAGCTTACAAGATGATAGTGAATATTGAATATAATAGAAGAGCATTTGGTAAGGATGGTAGAAGAGATGACCCAAGGCCCTCTAAGAATCAAAAGGCCCAAAATGAGAAAGTAGTAAAAGTTGGAGCCCTAGATGAAAAGTTGGATCAAGTCCTAAATATATATTGCAAAATCAGGAAAAGAATGACATACCTCAGTTCTATAGGAATAAGAGGCCCCGAAGACTTTAGGATTATCCCTAACATACAAATTGGTATAATGAGAAGCCAGTTCAGAATAATCAAAAGAACTTTCAAGCTACACCTGACCCTTTACATAAAAATACAACAAATGTTGGTGAAGACTTACCATGGTGTGGAGTATGTGAGATGCTTCACTCGTCACAGCAATGTGCAGTTGCAAGGTCCTTGGAAGACACCCAAGATGATCAGAGGGAGTCTAATTTTCCCCATAATCTAGATGAAACTGCAAATGTATTCATGACTAAGTCAAATCTAGAATGTAGTGATTACTCTTCTAGTGATGATGTTGACACTAATGATGTGGAAGTGCAAAGATATGAAGTTGGCTTGCACCATCAAGACCTTTATGATGAGGAAAGGGACCATGAATACACTGCTTATTATCTTGAAGCATGCAATGTTTCCCTGAGAAGATCGTCTAATGAGGAAATAGAGAAATATACAATTGCACTAGCTACTAGAGCTCAAGCAAGAAGTGATCTCTACTTGAGGAATATGGTGGTGAGTGGAAATAAAGGTCATCCAAGAGGCATATTCATTAAAGAGAACAATGTATATAGTAAAGGAATCAAGGAACATAATAAGAAGAAAGAGACCAAGCCGAAGGAAGCAAAAGAAATGAGAATCTGGGCTAAGAAGGGTAAAAAAGCAAAGGTTACTATTGAAGTTACACATCAAGACCATAAGGCCAAGGAGGCGAAGCCTACCACTGAGAAAATTGATAAGCAAGCTGATAAGGTAATCCCCTAGGAGATAGTATTTCTAGAGATACCAAGTTATTCTCCTATTGATTTGTTTCAAGTTTTATCTCAAATCTAGGTTACTGTCCCATTTCTTGAGATGATGAGGATCGATAACCATAAGAACAAAAAAATGGTTGTTATCAACAATGTTGCAAGGGGAAGCAAGCAAAAAGTAGAGGTTGACATTCTTGAAACAAGCAAAGGTCAAGAAAACAATGTTGTGGTAGGTGAAATTGTCAATGAGAACCCTGAAATTTACTTGGGAACCACCATCACTGCAAACCCAAGTTTAGTTAATCCTTTCTTTCTGAGTCTGATCATTGATGGGAAAATACTCAGAAATTGTATGATAGATTCAAGTGCTTCAAACAATGTTACGCCTGTCAAGATAATGGAGGAAATGGGCTTGGAAGTTGATAGCACATATGGAAAGCGCTATGCTATGGATTATAGGGAAGTCACTATTATTGGTGTAATCTATGAGGTCCCATATAGACTGGTTGCATTCCTTGAAAAGGAGCTGGTCATGAGTGTCATAGTGGTGGACATTCCACCAACATATGGAATGTTACTTTCAAGACAATGGTGTGCTTCCATGGGAGGAAGTATGCAATGTGATCTATCATTTTCCACCTTCTTCGTTAATAAAAAAGATGTCAAAATTTCCTAATAATCATGATTTCAACATATGATTGAGCATGTTGAAGAGTTAGAAGAGCCTCCAATCATTAACTTTCTAGACACTGGCATAGATACTTTTCAAGTGGAAGAAATGGAGCAAGAAGAAGGAGAAGCTAAGCCTACCCCAATTGTTAGAGAGGTCTTGCAAGCACCACAGGAAGATGCTTTATGAAAACTATACTTTGATGGAGCCTGTTCAAAAGAAGGACCAGGTGCTAGAGTCATTTTAATTTCTCCCCAAGATAAGGCTTTCAAGTACTATTTTCTACTATATTTTACATGTACAAATAATTTTGTTGAATATGAGGACTTATTACTTGGTTTAAAGTTAGCCTCCAAACATGGGATAAATTTGTTAAAAGTATTTGGGGATTCTAAATTAGTAGTCTCTCAAGTTAAATCTAGATTTGTCACTAAGGACAAAATATTGAGACAATATAGAAATGAGGTATGGGATACTATTGAGGCATTTGATGCCTTTGGGATAGATTGGATAGAGAGAGGAAAAAATGTCAAAGCAAACCTATTGGCTAATATTATAGTCAAGCCTGATGATGTGACTTTTGATGGTGTCTCATGAATTGAGGTATAAAAAAGGCCTGAGGTGCTTGATAACATCTACAATTGGTAGGTGTTTGATGATGATAATGACATATTGAGATTCTTACATTGTGTTGATAAGTATGAGAATCAAGAGATTGAATTCAGTTCATATGTGGTGGAAGTTGATGGAAAGGATGCATTTTTTGGTAATGAAGTCATTCAGTTGAAAACCAATAAAATTCCCAAGGGACTCATTGCACTTGAGAGGGTTTTTGATGGCCCAGATATGTCAAATGCAAAACAGGCCAATGCACATAAAGAGGATTTAGAGGAAATAAATTTGGGAATAGAAAATGCTCCTAAAATGGTATACATAGGAAAAAGGATGAAGCCACATGCGAGAACAATGTTAATTGCCTTGCTGCGAAAAATACCGAAATGTATTTGTATGGTCCTATGATGATTTAAAAGCCTATAGGGAATTTTTTTTTTTTTTTTTCTGTGGATGTTAAAATCTGCAAATGCTCAAAGCTTCAACATACATTAACATGGATAATCATTTAAAGCAAAGAAAACCAAAACATCTCTATGAAATACTGAATCATGTTAAGAATGCAATCAAAGGAAACAAGGAAGCTAAATAAAATACACGATAAAATGAATCAAACCCTATCTCATAGTGGATTGGCGCTTCTTTGATGTGGAAAGAAGCCCTTTCCCAATCCTTGATAAGCTCCTGGATGATGGATGTGGATTCAAATGATTGAGATTGCGGAGAAGATTGTGTAGGATTAATACAATAGAGGAGGCCTCTATTTATAAGAAAGAAGGATGGACGAATGCAAACAATGGAGGATGTGGGACAAAACATGAGCCAATGACAAGATACCACTTGTCAACATGTCAATTGAAGAAGGTTGTGCACATTTTGGTCATTGTGCATGCTAAATGCTATTAGGTTCAAATTTGAAATTTGAAAGTTGCCTTGTTGGAGGGAGAAGAGTCTTAAATGCCAAGTGGGAGACATGTAAGAGACAATGTAAGAGGAGTTAAATTCTATGTTGGAGGACAAGACATTTGGGAGGGAGAATTCAAATTTGGAGAATGTTCCCTCTTGATGCATTTTTTGAATGAAAAATTAAGATTTAATAGATCAGAAGAAATGATTTATTTGCACAAGTTGCAAAATCTAGAGGATTGGAGTGATTAGGATTAATCATGGTTTGATTAATTTAAGTGAAGATTAGGTGATTTTGACTTTTGACTTAGATTTTAGGATTAAAATAAATCAAAATGAGAAGAAAATGATTCTAGATTTAATTAAATAAAGATCTGATTTATTTAATCAAAGAGGATGACAGTGTTAAATCAAATAAAGATGAATTTATTTAATTTAAATGGATGACTTTAGAGACTAATTAAATAAAGTGAATTATTTAATTAAAAGAGGGATGTTAGATTTGATTAAATAAAATTGATTTATTTAATCAAAGAGGTATGTGAGGATTAAATTAAATAAAGTTGATTTATTTAATTAAAGGAGGAATTTAATCGAATAAATTGATTTATTTGATTAACAAAAGAATTTGATGTTAATTAGTTAGATTTAGATGCATGATGTCGATTTTGCATGCCTACATTTTTCCCCTCTTTGAAGCAATGCACCTGCTACATTGGTTCAAAGAATAAACTTGCCAGGTTCAAAATTCAATTTTTTTTTTAATTTTTTTGAATGCCCTAGTGGAAAGAAGTATACTAGTACATTGCCCCCTTGAGAGATTGAGAATTTTTTTTTTTTATTTGAGGGTTGATCTTGCAACAAAGAGGTTCGAAATGAACATATGGATGGTTATGATGATAATGCAGATGATATGGTTTCAAAATGCTTAGAATAACCAATCTATATTATCCTAAACAACTTAAAATGATGCACTACATGTGAGATGATGAGATGGATGATGTCTATATGGTTATGCAATGGATGTTTTATGCAAATGTATGATTTATGAGATGCTTAGACTAATAGATCTATATTATGATGATGAACATGCATGTGAGATTATTAGTATTTCTTATATGATATGATATGATATGCAGTATGTTGATGGTTTTAAGATGCTTTGAATAACCAATCTTATTATCCTAAACAACTTAAAATGATAATGTAATGCACATGAGATGGATGAGATGGATGATGTAATATGCTATGATTATGAAATTTATGTATGCTAATGTTTTATTGATGCATGATAGATGCATTGGCGAGGATGATTAACTGTTAGCACAGAGAGAAGAAAGAAGAAATGAGATGATGACAAGAGGATTCAACAACCCAACTTTATGATGATGAGAGATGGATGATTTGCTTATCAAGAATTGGGACTTTAAAATTTCTACTTACCTTATGGTTGACAACAGACATAAGCATGATGCATCAAGGTATAAAGAACTAGGATGGTGTTGCACCTAGTGTGATGGACTTTGATTCGCTAATCAAATAGGAGTACTATTCACACCTGACATATGAAACCTTATTCAGAATATAGTTCAGATATCTCAAATATATTGGATGAAAACATAGAAAAGCAACCCTTCCCATGTGGTCAACAAGACACCTAAAACACCCTCCCTACAAACCAAGCAAAGCACGCATAACCAAGTAATATTACAAGAATATCCAACAAGCACATCAAATAAAAAGATAATGATCATTGCCCCATTCCTTTCTATCTAAATCCCTTTGTTTGGAGATCATTAAGAGGTCACTGGAATGAGCACAATAAGATAAGCCAAAAGACAAAGATAAAGTAAACAAACAAGCTAATGTTCTTCATACCGCTAACCAAGACTAAACTACGGTGGTGCCTGATGTTGATGTCCATTGTAGGAAGGATGCATCCTAGGACATGACGATATCAAATGATTGATTTGGGACTCATTGGATGATAATCTATTGGCACAAAGAGTTGACCAACTTGTTTACATACTAACCTAGACTTGAGACCCTAATGTTTGATTTTTCACTTTTGAACTGCCAAATTTGTTTCCAATGGCCTTACGAAAGGTTGAGGATGACGATTGATTTACTATGAATGAATATTTATTGCAGGTGAAAATGAGATGAGACAGATGGATTTTTTCAAATATTTGGATGTTTTTGATGTTTTTGAAATGTTTTGAGAATCTTGTTTTTGTTATTTTCAAGATGTTTTATAAATGTTTGGATTTTCAAAATTTTAAATGTTTTGGGGTTTTCTGAAAACCTATAAGACATTCTACCTGGGTGTCCAATCTAGTTCTTGTCAGAAAAAAAAATGGTGACTTGAGATTATGTGTGGATTTTAGGAACCTCAATGTTCCATCTTTAAAAGATAATTACCCTTTACCTAACATTGAAGCAATGCTAAAAAAGGTGACAGGTTATGAGTTGCTTTCTATGATGGATGGATTTTTTGGTCACAACTAGGTCATGGTGAGAGAATTAGAGCAGTACAAAATAGAATTTACTAAACATTGGGGAACCTATGTCTACGTGAGGATGCCCTTTGGACTGATAAATGCTGGTGCCACTTTTCAGAGAGCCATGGATGTGGATTTTGTTGACTTCTTAGATTTATTTTTGGCTATTTACCAGTATGATCATACTGCTCATAGTAAGAAGGAAGAGGGTCAGTATTCACATCTTGAGAAGATATTCATCAGATCCCTAGAATATGGTATCTCGTTGAATCCCAAGAAGTGTGCCTTTGGAGTTAAAGAAGGCAAGCTGCTAGGACATATTGTCTCAAAAGATGGAATTAGGATTGACCCTGAAAGGGTAGCAACTATAGATAAAATTACAACACCAAGAAATATCAAAGGGATTCAATCATTTTTTAGGAAAGTAAACTTTCTAAGGAGATTTGTGACTAATTTTTCAAAGATAGCCAGGCCCATCTCAAGGATGCTCAAGAAAGGAGAAAAGGTGGCATGGTTAGAAGAACCTCTTAAAGCTTTTCAAGCTATCAAAGTTGCTATTAAAGCCACAACTGTCTTAAAGAATCCTAACTATACCAAGCCATTTCAATTGTTTGTATTTGCTTCTTTTCATATTGTAGCAGGAGTGTTGTTGCAAAAAAATGATGAAGGTTTTGAGCAACCAATTTCCTTTTTTAGAAAATCCTTACAAGCAACTGAGCTTAAGTATTACACCACCGAGAAGCAATCCTATGCCTTAGTTAAGGTAGTTAAGAATTTTAGAACATATCTGACTAGTGCAATAGTGGTGGCTTATGTCTCAAGCATAGCAGTCAAGGACATTTTTACTCAGCAAGAAACTATAGGTAGGAGATGTAGGTTGATTAACAGAATCCAAGAGTTCAACATAGATATCCAAATTAGAAAACTATTAAGGGGCCAAGGAGTAGCTAAACTCAAGGTTGAAACTAATTTGGAGGCCAATCAAATTAATGAGGTTGAACAAGAAAAAATTGCTCCCATCTATGATATGCAAGCCTGTGGATGGTATAGAAGGATCATTGAATATCTGCAGACCATGAAATGCCCTGATGGTATGCCAAACAATGAGAGAACTTTAAAACTACAAGCAATTAGGTATGTCATCATTGATGGTGAAATCTAGTGGAGAAGCCCAGAGGGTGTGCTTATTAGATGTGTGGATGGTGACCAAGCTGAAGACTTGTTAATTGAAATGCACAAGGGTGTATGTTGAGGTCACTATATGGCTAAGACTACTACAAATAAGGTACTAAGGGTAGGATTTTGGTGGCCCACATTATTCAAAGATGCACATAGACTTGCAAAGAAGTGTGATGCCTATCAGAGATTCAAGGGTAAACTAAATTTTTTAGGCAACCTACCTCTCAGGCTAGTTTCAGCACCAACCCCCTTCCAACAATGGGGTACTGACTTTATTGGAAAAATGGAAATGAATTCTAGTGGAGGACATGCTTGGATCTTGGTTGCAACTAATTATTTCATGAAGTGGGTTGAGGCCATTCCTACTAGGAAAGAAACTAGTAAAGTTGTCATTGATTTCATGATGAATAATGTTCTAAGTAGGTTTGGAGTTCCTGGAAGAATTGTCTTTGATAATTCCATGTGCTTTAGGTTTGAGGAATTCATGGAATTTTATAACTAGCAAGGCATAAATGTATCTTACTCATCTCCATACCATCCCCAAGGGAATGGACAAGATGAGTCCAGTAATAAGACCCTTATGAAGATTATTAAATGGGTCCTTGAGAAGAATTAGAAAGCCTGGGATTCGAAAGTACAACTGGCATTGTGGGTAGATAGAACCACTCAAGAAAGCTATTGGACACTCTCCTTTTAACTTGGTGTATGGGATAGAAGCTAGAATACCACAAAATAATCTGATGAAAATGTATAAATTTGTTCAAGAGTATGATACTAACATCTGTGATGAGATGCAAAATAGGATGGATGAATTGGCTGAGCTTGATGAGATGAGGAGAGAAGCTCGCAACAAGAATGGGAAAATGCAGCTCCAAGTTAAATATTTGCATAAAAAAAGGGTTGTTCAGAGGAAATTTGAGGTAGGATGTATGGTTTTGATGTGGAATGCTAGACTAGAATATAAAGGAAAGCATGGGAAGTTTGATCCCTTATGGCTTGGACCTTATTTAATCATAGACACTCATGGGGAATATTATTCCTACAATCATTAGCGGGTGAATTTCTAGAACTACCAGTACATGGAAAGTTCCTAGAAACCTATTTCTCTTAAAATAGGTTATATTTTCATGTACAGTGTATAGTCCTGTAAATTTTGTACATAGGGTCTGGTGTGTTTACTTTTTGTTGCATCTGCTTGCCTTGTTTGGGCAAGCTCCTCATTTTTATGATTTCCTCTACATTTGGTTTGCTTCATCGAGAGATCTATTTCTCACCATACCCACTAGGGGTATGCATCCCCGAGCATGAGTTGTTGATAGAGCTCCTAAAATTCTTGGCATTTTAGGGTCTTATGTGCTTGGTATCAGCATGTCACATGTCACCCATTGATGTGGTTTTAAGATTATATTGAGGTAACTTTGTTTCCAAGTGATCCAGGTATAACCCTTGGGCATTTTAATCTTGTGTTGACTTGTTTTCCCAATTGCCAGTGATTTAAGTTGTATGTTGAGCCATCGTTATGTGTTCCTTACTAACCCCTTTACTATGGTAATCTGGTCATTGTTAGCTATGAAGTGTTTTAATTTTTCCAAGGTTGGGCTCTAATATTTTCCTCATAAGTGACTTAATTTTAAGTCATCGATCCCCAAGGGTAAATCCTCATCGGCCTAGTCAAGGCCCTCTTTTATGAATAACTTTATCACATGTATAGGTTTAAAGATCATGAGATTGTGGGATTTAATCTCATCCACTCCTCGTTAGCTTTTGCATTCTAAGTGATGACAGTTTAATTGTTGAGAGGTCAAGGAAATGTTGACATGTATTTGATTGGGGATGTGGGCCTAGCTATTATGTTCCATTCCAATGCTTGAGCTTCTGAGATAGATGATAATGGTTGAAAGATGAAAGATGATCACCAATGTTCCCTGCCAGCTCACAGAAGTAAGATGAAGGATCATTAAAAATAGTGTGACCCATGAGAAGCTGCCACATACACTCTATGGCTACTGATGGGTGGACCCTGCAAGTACATGGATGAGGCCTAGCCAAAATGTTTCTATTGGATACTTTTCCAAGCTGGAGCAGTGAAGTAAATTCAAATGCCATTCACTCAATCTGAGTCATTCAAGAAGGCCATCTCAGTGGAAGATTGGTGATACACATTCACAGTTACAAAGTACACCCATTGCAATTGTTTCAGTTCACGCGAATGGGAAGTAATGATAGAGGTGACCTATAAAATTATTCAATTCCCTTCAAAATTTGTGTATACAACTAGTTCTTTCCAATTTGAGATTTGAAGACGTGTTTCGAGTGATACAGAGAATTGAAAGAAGTAATTCACATAAATTCATTTTGGCTGGCATTAGGGTTTATCACAATTAAAAGTTGTAAGGATGACAAACACATTTTTACGCTTGTTCAGTTTTTTGAATTAGGGCTTGCTTTCAATTTTCTTTCACACAAATGCATTTTATTGCTTTTCTTTCACTACTTGGAATTAGGGTTAATTCTACTTTTAAAAGGCCGTAGCCTTGCAAATTTTTCTAGAATTACCATTCATTCTAAGTCGTAGGTCAATTTGGAGGTTGATAGTTAATAGTTTTCCCATTAGAACCATGGTGTACAAAATTCATGGCTCCCAAGGTACATATTTCCACCTCTTCGACCCAGTCTAGATCATTCTCCCAAGATGTAATTGACTTACTCCCCCCATCTACGAGTGAGAAACCAAAAGGAAAGGTCTTTTTTCATGGTCCTATTGTAAAAGGTTATGGTACCTATCTGGCAGAACATATCCACAAAAGGCCTAGTTGAGCTGAAGGAAGGAAATCAATGGGTAACGTTCTAGTGGTATTCATGATTCATATGTGTTTGCATAGAGGACAAAAGGTTTTTGAAAATGATATCACTTTGAGAAGAAAGGAGGATGGTATTGACTTTCCTATTCAGTCTTGCACTTGAATTCTGGACAAAGATGACAAGAAATACAATTTTTTAATGTTTTGAAATGCTTTTACATCTAGGATAAGGATCTCCCTAATATTGGAACTGCCAAGAATTTCCAAAGAAATTCATGAGTTATTGAGACCCATGGAGATGAGGCTAGATTTGTATTTGAGTCATAATTGGGGAGACTTGATTTTATATCCTGAAAAGAAAATCTTCATGGTATATGGAAATGGTCTGGACCCATATGTCTTGTTGAGGGATGTGCCCTTGAGGATTGGATTCCTTGAAATCATGAGGCAACTAGGAGCTTAAAAAATAGTGCATCTACTTGATACAACAAGGAAATGATCATTCTTTCTAGAGTGGACAGTGTTTGTTGATTACATTTTGGTAAAGGGGGAACGAAAGAAAATGGTACATCTACTAGCACCCTATAAGTTGATGACTATGCACTCAAGGAATCATGATCCTGAAGGCTTCATTGGTAAACTAAAAGCAGATAAGAAAATGGGTACTTTTGCGCATGTTTTTTATTATCCTGAAGATGTCATTAGGAATGTTTTCAGCCCTAAAGAACACGATGAAAGGAAAGCTAAATACCTTGCTTATAGGAAGCTAGTAGAAGCAAAACAGAAGAGGGATCCCCAATATAATCCTTTGTAAAACATACCTAATGAATTTAGTAAAGTCATGTATGTTATGGACAACTTTGAAGGTGTAGTTGATATGTTAAGGGAACAATGAGAAGTCACAAATAAAGGAAAAACAAGGGTGGTTGAAGAAGAAGCTGAAGTAACATTGGAAGAAAGGCATACATACTAGCCACCCAAGAAATCGAGAATTTACTTTAGGAAGAAGAAAGCAGTAGATGATGAACGAAGATTTCCAGCCCCTATCACTTCTGAAGGGCCAAAGGTAGATTTCTCTTGAGAGCACACCACCACCACCTCCAATATAGGTTCCTTTACCTATAATTGACTTGATTCACCCCCTATAAGTCATGTTCCTCCTGAGCAACCACCTCTAAAGAAGTAAAGGATTGAGGGAAGAGGAGCAGTCGAGTATTCTAATACAAATGAGGATGACATCTATATCACTCCTGATGATAAGTAGCTAGGAATGCTCTGTCATGAAGAAGCAATTTCCTCAAGTTCGGGATAGAGCAGTCTTAGATTGGGAAAGCTTGGCATTAGTGGTATAAATACTATAGATTACTTGAGATTTGAAGCTTGTAAAGAGTTTATGGAAGATGATTCTTTTAATGAAACATCTACATTCCAAGATTTCTGGTGGAGATCTAAAACTACATAATATGCAAAGAAGGTGGCCACTTAAAGGAGTTTGCATCCAGACTTGCTTGAGAGTGTCATCTAGCAAAATGTCAGAAGTATTATGAAGGATGAATTTCAAAATATTAATTCCCAAGCTAGCAAAGAGCTTGTAAAGAAGAGTGGTGTGCTACTGCTACCAAAATGGAACATTGCTGACACTATTGTTCTAGATGCCATAAGGAGGGATGAAAGGACTATGTTGCAAATAGAAGAATTGTTGGAAATGACACTTTGGGGTTGAACATTCAGTGAGGATTGGGATGCATTGGCAATATGGTTATTATCTATATGATCTAGGAAACCATCCCTTGCAAAGCCATCAGATTTAAGTGGACAATTGCTTGTGAAAAGACTTACTGATACCCTAGCTTGACAAGGAGCTTGATCCTTTCCCAAATGATATATTTTGCTAGTTATTTCAAAAAAAATGTGTATTCTCTATATCAAATCATTTGTTCTACCCCACCTGATACTTTTCAGAGAGAATACTGTTATCTAGCGACACATTTGCAACACCCACCATACAACATTATCTATTATTATGGTAGCTATCTGGCAGAACATATCCACAAAGGCCTAGTTGAGTTGAAGGAAGGAAAACAATGGGTAATGTTCTAGTGGTATTCACTATTGATGCATATGTTTTTTCATAGAGGACATAAGGTTTTTGAGAATGACATCACTTTGAGAAGAAAGGAGGAAGGTGTTGACCTACCTGTTCAGTGTTGCACTTGAATTCTGGACAAAGATGAGAAGAAATACAATTTTGTAATGTTTTGAAATGATTTTACATCTAGGATAAGGAGGCCCCTAATATTGGAATAACGAAGAATTCCCAGAGAAATTCATGAGTTATTGAGACCCATGTAGATGAGGCTAGATTTGAATTTGAGTCATAATTGGGGAGACTTGATTTTATATCTTGACAAGACAATCTTCGGGGTATATGGAAATGGTCTAGAACCATATGTGTTTCCAAGGGATGTGCCTTTGAGGATTGGATTCCTTGAAATTATGAGGCAACTAGGAGCTTCACAAATAGTGCATCTACCTAATATAGTAAGGAAACGATTATTGTTTCCAGGGTGGACAAGGTTTGTTGATTACATTCTAGTAAAGGTGGCATAGAAGCAAATGGTACATCTACTAGCAGACTATAAGAGGATGACTATGCGCCTGAGGAATTATGATCCTGAAGGCTTTATTGGTAAACTAAAAGAAGATAAGAAAATGGGTACTTTTGTGCATGTTTTTGATTATCCTGAAGATGTCATTAGGAATGTTTTTAGCCCTATAGAACAAGATGAAAGGAAAGCTAAATACCTTGCTTATAAGAAGATCGTTGAAGCAAAACAGAAGAGGGATCCCCAATATAATCCTCTGTCAAACATACCTGATGAATTTAGTAAAGTCATGTATGTTATGGACAACTTTGAAGGTGTAGTTGGTATGTTAAGGGAACAATGAGAAGTCACAGATAAAGGAAATGCAAGGGTGGTTGAAGAAGAAGCTGAAGTAACATTGGAAGAAGGGCCTACATACCAACCACCCAAGTAGTTGAGACTTTACTACAAGAGGAAGAAAGCAGCAGATGAAGAACGAAGCTTTCCAACCCCTATCACTTCTGAAGGGCCAAAGGTAGATTCTCCTAAGAGCACACTACCACCACCTCCAATATAGGTTCATTTACCTGTAATTGGCTATGATTCACCCCTTGGAAGTCTTGTTCCTCCTGAGCAAATACCTCTAAAGAAGCAAAGGATTGAGGTAAGAGAAGTGGTCAAGTATTCTGATATAGATGAGGATGACATCTATATCACTCCTTAGGATATGCAACTAGGAATTCCCCCTCATGAAGGAGAAATTTCCTCAAGTCTAGGACAACAGTCTTAGATTGGGAAAGCTTGACATTACTGGTATAAATATTGTAGATGACTTGAGAGTAGAAGCTTGTAAAGAGCTTATGGAAGATGATTCCTTTATTGAAACATTTGCATTCCAAGATTTTTGGTGGAGACTTAAAACTATAGAATATGCAAAGATAGTGGCCACTGAAAGGAGTTTGCATCTAGAGTTTCCTGAGAGTGTCATCCAGGAAAATGTGAGAAGTATTATGAAGGATGAATTTCAAAAGATTAATGCCCAGGCTGGTAGAGAGCTTGTAAAGAAGAGTGGTGTGCTACTGCTACCAAAATGGAATATTACTGACACTATTGTTCTAGATGCCATAAGGAGGGATGAAAGGCCTATCTTTCAAATAGAAGAAGAGTTGGAAATGAAACTTCGGGGTTCAACATTCAGTGAGGATTGGGATGCATTAGAAATATGGTCATTATCCATAGGATCTAGGAAACTAGCACTTGTAGAGCCATTAGATTTAAGTGGACAATTTCTTGTGAAAAGAGTTACTGATACCCTAGCTTTGGAGGCAGCTGGCATGGCTGTAAATTTTGCTAGGTTTATTAAAGAAACTAAGGAAAGTATCACCCTAGAGAGGGATGATTTCAGGAATAAATGTTGAGAGCTTCTCAGTGAATATAATGATAGTCAGCAGAAGGTGGTTGTACTAGAAATTGAGTTAGCATTCTCTAAGTAAAGGGGAGAAGTGAGAAGAGAATAGTGTTAGCCCAACTCACGTCACCCACCTCCAATGTCTCCTATTGCATCTTCTCAACAGTCACCTCTAGGCTAGGCCTTAACAATGGTGCCATATAGTTTGGGATATGGATCACTCTTAGTTGAGGAAGCAAGCCAACCAAGTCCCAACTCATCTAATGAACAAACGAGGGATCAAATTCTCCTACAAGTTGAGACATATAAGAAGTTGTTGGAGGAGACTCAGGGTACAATGCATGAAAATGTATTAAAAAAATTTCATACTATTTTGAAGCATCTGAATGAAAAGATCCAGGTTAGAATTAATAGCGTGCATGAAAATTATGCTCTGATGATGTGAGCAATGGGATTTTCCCAAAGGGATAAAGAGTTGGCCATGCCAATATTGAACAAGTAGATCCCAAGAGCTGAGAAATTAAATTTAATAGTAGTTGGAGCTAGTCAGCATGAAGATAAATGTTCCTGTGTGCTTCCAACCTATACATTCATGTGTTAGCTGAGTGAGAAAAAGTTTCAAGGATACATAGCTCCACTGGAGAAAAAGATAAGAGAATTAATAGCTCAATATGATTTTGTAGATTTTTCACCATTGCAAAATCTTTTGTTCACTAATTATCAAGTGAAATCATTGCAAGTATGGAAAAAGGAGCTGGATAAGGTTATAGACTCTCAAGTGAATGAAATCTGTAAGGAGATTGATATTAATGTCTTTAATGACACTTTGGGGAAGTTAATATTTATTGTTAGCTTTCTGGAGAGCTTTGACAAGGAATCCAATTTCGTAGTTACCAAGTACTCCCCATACAAGAAGACATTAGATAGAGTTATCAATTTCAACTGGCCATATGATGAGGAGTATGAAGAATGGGGAAGAGTATTGGTTGGACGATTTGGTTTGTAGACATGGATGTGAAACATATAATTGGTCAAGTATTGTACAGGTCTGGCCTTCGAAGTTACAATGTATAAAATATATGTTTCAAAGAAAATATCAACTATTGATGATTTGGAATGCTGACTGAGATGCACATTCACTTTTGGTCTACATCATTTTGTCATCTTGCTCGATGAGATGGACGTGCTACGATAGAGAAGATCATTCTTTTGACATATGCTTGTAAGAAGGAAAAACTGCTCCTTATAACGAATGTAAATAATATTTGTCTCATGTGTATTCCCTCCATTTTGAAGAATGCAAATATAACTAAATTAGGGACTATGTCTTGTAGCAGTCCAATTAGAATGTGACATGTGTACACTTGGCCTGAAGCTTGTTTTTCTCCCTTGTTCTATAAAATGGAATTCAAGGCCATTTGTTTGATTCTTTGGTTGAATTCTAGAGTTGAATTGTGAAAATTGAGAACACATAGTGAATATGTTGAGTCTTTATCTAATGCTTTGAGTCTAGGTAGCATATTTTTTAAATATATGGTTTCTGAACATATCTAAATAATAATGGAGATTTTCTAAGTCCATAGTCTATCCATTTTTTATTTTGTATACAAATTATTAATAAAAATTTGAATTAGAGTTCATTTCATTAATTGTCATCATTTCATACTTTGGTATATGTTTTGGTTTTAGCTCTTGTTCATAGAATGAGTTAAAATGCTTGAATCAAATCATGAATTCTTATTCATGGTCATTGGATCTAATAAGTAGTCTTTAGAATTTGGTTACAGATTTGTGAATTACAAAGTGGTGTCACTTAGATCATGAGTGTTTAGAATTAAATATACCTTGTATTGCAATTTTTTTAGACTCCTAGCCCATAGATAATGGAACTGACCTTGATATCTTCAGGTCTTTCTTAGGGTTCCAATTACTTGACTTATGAACAATCTTTTAAAATAATCATTGATCTATCTTTAATTTGTTGTAGTTTGTACTATCTTATATTCTCAACTTAAAATGTATAATTGATTCAAGGGAATGACAATTTCTTGGATAGTTTCTTCTTATTAGTCATGGGTGAGAATATATCTTCTTGAATATGCAATGTGTACATGAATTTTTTGAATAATTTATATAATATACAATTTGGGACCACCCTCTCGTGTTTTGTAGAGCCTGAAGTGCAGGAGATAAAGCAATTGATGCTATATCTCATTTGTTGGCCAATTATCTTGTAGGTATTCAAGAATTGAGTTTGGAAAACTCAAAGGTATCTGGCATATTTGATTGGTTCATTGAAAACAACCAACACCACATTCAATTTCATTCAATTTTGTTTGGATTTGTTTATGTTTCTAGTTCATGTTTGCATACAACACTGTGTTTTCTAGCACTTTGGATTTCCTAGTTTGCATTCAATAATTGGTCTATTTAATTAGTTTTACACATTTAGTTCATCTTATCTAGTCACATTACACCCATATCACATCAATCTTTGAATGTAACATTGCATTTTGGCCTCAAATCTTTACCCTTTTAGGTGAAAACCCCTAGAAGGGCTACAAGCATTTCAAGTGCCAAAATTTTTGTTTACAACAATCATCCATGGGAATACTAACAAATCCCTCAACTAGTTGATATCAACTAGACAATCCACACTGTCTAACTCAATACAAATGCAAAGGTCCAATCTATCCACTTCAATAGTCTCCCTTTTGACAAAAAATGACAAAAGTCTTCATTCCTCCATAAACGGGCTACATTGGAGTGATTGTTCCCTACAATGTCATTAGAAGAAAGTGAACAAATTTACCACTTGAAAAAATAAATAATATTCAAAGACAACAAAAACTAACTATCAAAGAGTCAACAAGCAAGGATGAATAATGCATGGCTCCTCAAGATCACTTATAACACTTGAAATGACTACTGCACTGTTGGAGACTACACCGTCAAAAAAAGGACCTCTTGCTTGATATGGGAATATTTCATGATAATTGGACTTAATGAGGCCTTGATTTAGTTGTTGTAAGGCATTTTATACATCCACACTAAGTCTTAGGCCTTCGCAAATTAAATAAAATGCATTTATTAGTGTCTTGTGAAGGTGTTGTGAAGTGTTGTAAAATATTTCTATACTTTTCTAGACTCTATTCATTAAAATTCACCTAAAATTCACCTTTTCATCACTAATCAAGTCCTATTTTGAAGTGTTGTAAAGTCTTGTAACAAGATTTCACACTTTTCTAGGCATAATTTCACTATTTACACCTTTCTTATGACTTATTTGATCCCTTTATGCCCTTATAAGGCTCAATTAAGTGCATTTTTGAATGTAAACCCAAAAAATAACATTAAATGTGACTTATTTCCTAATACCCCTTTTCAAGCCCAAGGTGGGACCCATTTTTCATGGGTGGCGAATGAGTCCCCCTTGGCTCCAAATTCAAAATATTTTAAATTTCCTTTCGGGTTTTTATTCAAAATCACTTGATGTCGGCCTGTGATGAGGTATCATTGGGCTACTAAGGAACAAGAGTGTATAAATAAGTGTTTGTATTCTCATTTTACATCTCTCCTACCTCTCACACATTCATTCTTCAGTATTCATCCACCAATATTTCATCTCAAGTCAAGCAACTTAGGGTTTTTTCCATTTCAAGGCATTAAGATATCAAATTTTAGACTTTCAAGGGTAGATAATCCATGTTTTGCTATAGAATTTCAAGATAAAACATCATGGAAAGGTAATAAACTCCATTATTGCATGTTTCATTACTTTCATTCATCATTTTGGTTTAATTACCTAAAAGGGGTTTGACCAAGGCAAACCCCCATGCCCTAACATTCAACATCTCTCTCTCTCTCTCTTGTCTTGTTTTCTTGTAGATTTAGGACTCTTCAAAGCTTGGAAATAATTGAAGATCAAATTTCAAGGTTTTTCAAGTCTTCTTCTCATTGAACAAGTCAAAATAGCAACAAAAACTCATTTTTAGACTCGTAAATCAATGTTTCAGAAGCAAACACCTGTAGAAAGCCAAAGTACAGACCGAAAGCTTCAGAATCCATCTTTAAATATCAAGAAATTCAAAATTTGAATTATTCACCATGAATGGTGAATGAGTCCCACTCTAGGGTCAATCTTGAGTTTTCTACATTTTTGGGCACCCTTTTGTCAGAAACAGGTTTCGACTCAGTTTTGCAGAACTGGGACTAATTCGCCCAGAGTGGCGAATGAGTCCCACTAGGCCTAAAAATCAGCATCAATAGCATTTCAAATGTCATTTCCAGTTTTCATCCACATTCTAGGTGCACACTTTCATTTTGGTTCATTTATGTTTAGTTTTGCATTCATTTCCAAATGTTCTTGCATTACACAATGTGTTTTCAAACAAGTCATATTTCTTAGGTTTTGCATTGATAATCTCCCAAATAGTTCATTTAATTGCACTTATAACATTCTATTTATTCTAAATAACATCACACATAACATAATTTGAATGAACTAGTTAGATTCTTTGGCCCTTTCTTTCTCCTTTTAGGTGAAAAACCCTAGAAGTGCTAGAAAGTCCTAGAGAGCCAAAAAATCAATGGTTCATTTTGGTGAGCCTGATTTTAGAACACTTTCTTTTTTTATTTGGATTCTATCATCATCATATATTTATCTTGCATTAGGGTTTGCATGATTCATTTGCATGCTAGGTGTTAAATTTTTCATTCATAAAAAAGTGCATTTAGGTTGCATTGTTAGCATCTAAATCCATTTAATTTTTTTGAAATTCTACATTTTTCATTTAGGTATACATCATAGCACTCAGAAAAAATCAAAATCCATCAAAATTTTATATTTTTTTTGAAAAAAGTCCATACTGGGATTCATTTGCCACCTTGGGCGAATTAGTCCCTTTTAACCCCTAAAATTGCATTTTATAGAACTCAAAACTCTATTTTTAAGCTTTTGTTTGGTGCCTTAACCTACCTATATCAGTTAGTTTCATTTCTATAACATACATTTCATTAAATATAGCCTAAATTAGCTCATTTCATGCATGGTTTCAATTTCAAGTTTGCATTTACATCTTGTTACATATCATAGTCAATCACTTGTCATCTTTAAAATCTGAAAAAAAATTATATTCCTCTTTTGCATCTTTGCTTTCACATTGTTACATTTCAATTTTGTAGAATACTCATTCCATCATGTTTTCATTAAAAATTTCTATAGTTATCATCTTTCATGTTCTCTTTTTAGATCTTATTGCATGTTGTAAGAGAATTTTGTTAAAAGCATATGAATATGAGGTCCTTTCCCCTCTCTTTTTGTTCATCATAGATCCCTCTCCTAGTTCCCCTTTTTTGGATGTGATTAGTTTAGTGAAAGAAACCTTGGATAATCATAAGACTTACATTTGTTCTTCTCCTATTATCTCTCGCACTGTGAAGTAGATATTTTAGTGCTAGAAGAACCAATTGCTAAGAGTTTTGATAATCTGAGTTGTTTCTCTCCTCTTACCTCTCCTATTAGACATAACATTACTAAAGAAGAGGAAATCACACTAATTAATCATGACGATCACACCACACAACATGAAGATGAGATCATAGACACATTTCTATACATTACATTACCTAGTCTCCATACCCATGATAATCAAACTTGTTTCTCTCCTAATATCCATCCTCGATGCAAAGAGGATAGGTTGGTGTTAGAAGATAACCTATTCAAGATTTTAAGAACATTACCCCTACCTTCCCTACTGTCCCTATTCTATGAGAAGAACTCTTTGGCAACATTGCAAGTCATAATGGTCCTTCTCTTGATACCTCTCCCACTTGTGATGAAGCTACCTTGCAAATTTCAACCTTAGATGAACATATTACAAGCTCTCCTAGTAGGGTAGATAATGTAGAACAAGAGAATGAGACCTTAGAAAAAACCAAAAATAAAATAGAATCTTCCCCTAATCTCTCCACTATCAATTATCAAACACAGTCAACCATTAATAACTCCCTTAGTTGCGATGAATTTATTTTGGATGAACCAAACCTTAATTGTCATGAACATGTGGTTTATTGTTCTCCTACGAACTTTCCTTCTAGGGAGGCTATTATGAACCAAGACAAAGATAACATGCCCTCCAAAGACAATGAAGACACTCACTTGTTATGGGATGTTAACATGATTCAACCTCAACTCATCCTTTATCCCCCTTCCCATAAACCTTCACCTAAACCCAAATTTACTCTCCACCCACCTTCACACAAACAAAAAAACTCAAAATAAACCTGAATTTATCCTCTACCCACCTCAGAATAATGTATCACAATAGCTGAGTTATAATACCATTTCTCATACATATAACACTCAAAATAATCTGCAACTGCCGCAACCAACTGCATCCTCTTTACATTTACCCAATCCACCTAGTGCTCCTCATTATCTCCCACACAAAAAGGAGTATGATCTTGTTAAATAATTAAAGAATACTCTTGCCAAGATTTCCCTTTGGGATTTACTTTAGAACTCACCAAATTACCACACTATTCTTCAAACAACCTTACAAAAAATTGCAATTCCTCTTGGTACAACTCCAAATGATGTACCAACTTTAATCCATCGAACGAATCAAACTAATCTAGACATTACTTTCCATCAACATGAGCTCCCTCCTTTATAGTTACAAAAACAAAGTTTATAGCTTTCATGATCATTGCTCAATACAATCAGATAGGCATAAAGTGAACCCTTATTGATAATGATTGTGCCCTTAATGTGTGTAGTGTGAATCTCCTTGATAGATTATGTGTTGACAAATCACAAATAAAACCTGATTCTGTATCTATTTGAGGATATGATAACACAACAAAGCAACCTCTCGGTGTAATCTCTTTTCCTATTACAGTTGTGGTGGCTACTTTGCAAACTCCTATTCATGTCATGCCTTATGATCTTTCGTATAATAAATGAATCATGATAGATACAAATGAATGAATAATTCAAGAATGATTTTGACAACATAAGGATACTTGAAGAATCAACCCCCCTAATGGCTTATGAGAGGGTTGATTTATAATTAAGGTCTAATTTTGATTGACAATTGAGATTGGATGCCAATAAGATGTCTTAATCAATGGCCAAGATCGAAAATTGTAGTATGAAATAGGGTTAGGGAAAAATTAGGGCAATGATAAGGATTAATGGCCAAGATTGAATTATAAGATAATTCAATCAAGGGCCAAGATTAAATAAGATGTCAAGAGATAAGATTTGACGTGGAAGATAAGATTGACACAGATAAAGAGGTGATAGGAGAAATTAAATAATAAAAATGATTTAATTTAGGTGGCCAATGAATAATTAAATAATTAAAATAATTATTTAATTATAGAGGAATGTGACAAAGGAGGAATCATTTTGAATTAAATAATGATTTAATTCAAAATTCAAGGGAGCGGACCAAATTAAACAAATAAAATTTATTTAATTTATGAGAGAAGAGGCTAATGAGTAATTAAATAATTAAAATAATTATTTAATTATAGTGGAAGTTGACAAAAATTAAATAAATAAGAATTTATTTAATTTTAGAAAAGAGAGGACTTAATTACTGACGTAATTAAATAAATAAAATTTATTTAATTAATCAAGTAAGAATAAATATAGAAATGAATTAATTAAATAATTAAAATTATTTAATTATGAAGAATGAAAGAATGAAAGGGGAAATGATGAAGAATCTAAGAGTTGCAGGCCTAGGACAATTTTTAATGTCTACATTTTGCCCCTCTTTGAGATGATGTTTGAGATGATGAGATTTGTGTCGAGTAACATCATTTCAAAGAAGCTAAGGTATGGATAGAGGAAAATGGATGATGATAGAAAGATAAGATGATGATGAAATAAGATTGGGATGATGATGCCCCCTCGAGAGGATGGGTGGGTTGAAAGAACATGGAAATTCTCTCGAAATGAAATGATAAGGAGGGACAAGATGAATGATGCAAGATAGGAAGTGGATGAAGGAGATGAATGATATTTTATGCTACAAGAAAGTGAACAACCATGATGTTTGATGTAACACTAGACATGTTGCACCAAGGTATAAGGACCAAGGTGAGAATGTGTCTCATGCCCCAGTGTAATACAACCTTGTCTAGATACAAGATATGAATATTAGCTGCAATAATTCAGATTTGATGCAAATGCAAGATAAAAATGATAACAAACAAAAGAAAGCAAGAAAGCATGCACAAACGATACAAAAAAAAAAGGTATTGCCCCTATCAAGCTATAAACCGATGATTAATTGATTGATTTATAATGATGATTAATGATGATGGTGTTGTCATTGTGGGGAATGACATATCCCTAGATCAACACAAGGATGGTTGATTGAATTTGATTGATGATGATAGTGTTGTCATTGCGGGGAACAACATATCCCTAGATCAACACAAGGATGATTGATAATTGACTGATTGAATTTGATTGATTGGGTTTACAACAAGATTAGGATCAAGACCAAAGGTTGTGATTGGATAATTTGGCAAGATTGATCAACTTTATTGGTATGGATTAACGATTGACTTGCATTTGGATTATTGCTTGGAATGATTTGATTGATTTGATTTGAAGGAGTGGTTTGGAATGATATGATGATTTGATTTGATGATTTGATTAGATGAATTGAAAGGAATTGATTGGAAGAAGTGATTTGGTTTTATTTAGATTGATTGGATTGATGAAGAAATGATTTGATTTGATGATAATGATTGGTTGATAATTTGAAGATTGATTTGAAGAAGTTGAATTGATGTGTGGAATTGATTTGAAGAATTTATTGGAAGAAGTGATTTGGTTTGATTTTACTGCTTGGATTTTTGTTGGCTATTTGATTTTTTGTCTTTTTTTAGGACCTTTTTCCTTTGTTTTGTATTTTTGGAATATGTTTTTGGAATTTTGAAATGTTTTGATTTTTTTTGGAATTTTGAAATGTTTTGATTTTTTTTTATTTTTTAAATGTTTTGAGGTGTCAATGGATGAAAATTTGGGTAGCCTTTGTGTTAGATACCAATGACAAGGGAAAACCAAGTCTAGGTGCAAGGAGATAGATGGGATTGATGGATGAAAGGGTGGATGATAGGATAAGGGATAAAAGGCTCATGATAGATGGATGGATGTAAGGAATGGATGTATGCATCATAAGAGAGCAAGGATGTGATTTCCAAAGACTATGTCACATAGGAATAACATGCCCCATTCTAGGTACAATACTTAGTATTTTTCATGACAAAGCTTATGATAATAGGATAGTGATAAGCTTGGTTTAGAAAGGATGAGGTGTGTCAAGAGATACCCAAAACATGTTTCAACCTTTTTATCCTATATCTTCATCAAGATCAAAAGGAGCAGGGTGGATAAGTGGAAATGATATGACATGAAAATGATATGTTGAATAGATAAGATACTATGCTCCCAAGTGTAAGTGACATAGAAGATCAACCTACACATGACGTTTGTTTACTAGGTTTTCATCATGGTACTTATCCAGGGTGCCTATTTACTAGGTTTTCACCATTGGATGAAGGGATTTTTCTTTTTTTTTTTGGATAGGAGAAGGGGAATTGGATAGGAGGGACTCAAGTGTCTAGTTCCATGAAAGGTGGTAGTCTCGCTAGAGATGGGTGTCATCGCATGGACCATGCCAAATGTCACTATGATCATAGATGTTGGTAAGGGATGACATGAAAGGGAGATGGAGTAGGTAGATGATGGATTATGATGTGGATTATGGAGTAAAATAGTGGATTATGATGATGATCATGTAGGGAAGATGATAGGGATTATATGGGACTTACGCAAAAGATGAATGGGGAGGCTTAGCCAAAAGCATGGACCATAGGAAGATGGTGGGGGAGATATGTAGGATAATGAGTATGGGCTTCTATAACTTTTGGGATAAATTTTTCTTTGACTCTTTGCATTAATGCCCTAAGGCATGAGGATTTTTAGGATTTTTTACTTTATAGGTAGAGGCATTGAAATTCTTGCTTTTGAATCCCATGGGTATGGTGTAATGGGTGGAAGCTTCATGTTTAGACAATGTGTGCATTTGTTGGTCATGATTAGGAATGTTAGGGTATTTATGGATAAATGGATAAGAGGAATTGATGGTAGGGATATTAGGTGTTGGGAGTAACGATGATAAAGTGGATGGTGGAAGGTGTATGGTCACATTATTTTGACATTTTTAGGATGATGGAGGAAGGATGGCAACATATGTTTTAGGAATATCATAGGATTTATGATGGACATTGGACTTAGGATGCATGGAGGAAGTACCAACATCTTGAGATTGGTGTCCTTGGGGTGTATATCTAAGGCCATGAGAGCGTGGAGGTACTTTGACATGGATGGGCTCCAAAATACCTTCTTCATGAAGGTTAAACCTTTACCTTGGTGGTTCATGTTTTGGAATAGGTAGTGGGTGGATAGGAGCAATGGAGGTTTCTTGCTCATGGATAGGTGAAGTGATAGGTTCTTTACCATGGAATGCATAAAGTTGGCTAAAAGGATCATCATGATCTTCTTGATCATAAAAGGGGTCTTGCTCAAAGATGGAAGATTGATAATGCATAGTATTAGGTGTGTTATGAATGGAATAATTAGATGGGCCTATATATTGATTAGAATGAGAGGTTAATGTTTCCCCATGCTTAGGATAATGCTCTTGACATACCTCTTGGGTTGTTTGAATAGAAGTGGAAAGGGATGACTCTTGAATGGGCCCAACATGTTCTAGATGGTCAACAACATCAAGACATGATGGATGGTTACTTGGACTTAATGGGGAAGACTCTTGAATAGGCTCAAGGGGGAGACTACATGATGGGGTTGGAGGAATAGGCATGGTGTTTGAAGAATCTTTGGCAGGTTCAAAAATATGAGTTGGATGACATGGCAATATTTGATTCCTTACTAGTACCCCTTGGGTCACATCCTTTGTAGGTGGATGGGTGGATTTGGGTAATTCCATAGGTTTACTTTTGAAATGTCTGAATTTAAGGCATTTATATGATTGAGGATTAGATGATCATGGTGTGGGTAATGAAGAGTTTGATTGGTTAGAAGGTGTAGTGTCCAATGGATTAGGACTAGGACATGGTGGCTTAGGGATAGGGATTTGATTGGATGGTGGTATGATAAATTTATAGGGTGCATGAACTATATTGGTGTTCCCCTTATCAAATGGAACATGAGAATTTAAAGGCTTTTGATTTTGTTGCCAAGGTGGACATAGGTTCCTATGTTCTTGTTGCGATATGGGTGGATATGTTGATGTGGCATTGACATGATAGGTAGGTGGGTTTGGTTGGCATGATGATGAAGGTGACACATAGGATTGTGGTTGTAATGGTGTTTGGACTTGTTGTGGTATGATTTGTTGTTGTGATGATTATGGAGGGGTTGCATAGGATAATGGTTGTTGAAAGGTGGATTGATATGGATAAGGGTCAACATTAGAAGAGGTGTGATAGGTTGATGAAGAGGTAACATGATATGTGGATGAATGAGGTTGATATGATGATATAGGTGACGCATAGGATTGGGGTGAAATTTGTTGGTGTGGTGATTGGACTTGATGATGTGCTTGTTGGATTTGACAAGTGGCCATGAGGTATTTGGCTTGCACTATGAGTTGTTGCATTTGAGGTGAATTGTTTGTTTAAATTTTTTGGATCATGTCATGGATTCCTTGAATGATTTGTTGGTTTAAAGGTGATTGGCTTGTTTGAGCTTCATGAAGTATGTGAATGAGCTTTTGTGCTATGTCTTCTAGTGTTGGCATTGTGTAAAATGATGTTGATTGGATTAAAGAGATGATGGGGATTATGATATGATATGGAACGACAAGATTGTATGATTTTGATGATGTGGCAAGTGTTTATTGGAAGTTTGACTTGGGAAATATCAAACACAAGATTTCACATGTAAATGCATGCACACACACCTAACACAATGATAATTTTTTCTTTCAAGATTAAATGTTATGATTAAGAAAACACTTGAATACACAACAACAAGCCTAATGCTATTCAAGTGGGTATGGACAATTAGGTCTTGAGCTAGGATGCACAAGGTTGACTAGGGATGATTTGAAAGAAAAATCCTCCTACACAGCTGGGAGAAAGGGGTAACCCACCTTTCACCTTCACTTCCCAAAGGTATAAATTTCTTTGGGGCTTAGCCAAGAGTGACAAGATTTCAAATCCCAAAAGAGCTTGTCTTTGGATTCACACTCGATTGAGGTCATCCCTTGGAGGGGTGTGTGCTCCAAGTAGGCCTCCTAAGAAGGGTATGACAAAAGCAAACCAGGTGAGGTGTTTTGGAGGACACACACACTTGATTCACACTTGCAGTGATTAATTTCCCTTTAGAATATTGAAATGTGTGTAAAATAGTTCAAGCACTTGTTCTTTTTAACCCCAAGTCAAGATGTGTGATTGAAGACAACGATTCATTTTAACCCAATTTCAATGATATGAGCAAACAAGATTTATTTTAGACCCCAAAATCCAAATATGTGATCAAACAAGTTGTTCTTTTTAAGCCCCAAATTGAAGTTTGTTGACAAGCAATGACTAGAGATAAAAGATGGAATGTGTGCACCTAGACTTTCTTTAGCTCCAAATTTTTTTCCACTTGATCCAAATTTTCCTTTGAAGTGTTTATTTTTCTACACATCCATAAAACCAACAACAAATCCAAAACCCTAACAAGATAATTGATCACTAATATTAGAGAGTTAGCTAGTCAAGACAAATCTGATTTTTGGAAATGTTTTCTACATAAAAAATAAAAACACAGAGAACAAAACATTAATAAAATTTCTAGAGCTTTCAAAAAATGTAAAGAAATATGAAAATTTTGCTATTTCACACCCAATATTAATTTTTTATGAAAAATCATAAAAAAAAAGTATAAAAAATTCAAAACAGGTCCAATTTTTTTGATATTTGGATTAAAGGAGCCTAACATCATCCCAAATATGTAGAAAAATTTTTGTGACAAGATCTACAACCATTTGTGAGATATAAGTAAATCTTTGAAAAACCCTAATTTTCAAAGATTTATTTTTTGTCTAATTATTTTTCATCCAAATTTAAAAAATAAAGAATAGACCTCTATTGAAATTCAGAGAGCTTTCAAGAAATATAAATAAAAACAAAAAATTCTCTAATTTTCTCTCAAATTTGATTTTTCATGAAAAATACCAAACAAATTATAAAACATTAAAAAAGGATCCAAAAAATCTGATTTTTCGACTGGAACCTCTTGATATTATTCCCAGCCCCCAGACATTTTTTTGTGAGAAAATACATAGAAATTTGAAAGTTATGGTCGAATCTTTGAAAACTAGGGTTTTGTCCCAAAATGATGCAAAACCTACATAAAAAAACTAACAAAACCTGCAACAAAAAGGGATCCAACTCCAAAATTCCTCAAAATTTATAAAAATATTGAACCAAAAATCAATTAGGGGGTTCACATCAGGTTCACCAAAATGTATATGGAAATTTTGGATAAAATAAAAAAATGATAAAACAATAACATGCATTACCTAATCCAAATCTTCAATACCTCAAATAGACACAATGATGGATGAATTATTCAATTGACTTGATATGTTGGTTTCCCAATTCAACAACATAACATTGAGATGGAGATGATAGATATAAATGGATGAATGATTCAAGAATGATTTTGACAACATAAGGATACTTGAAGGATCAACCCCCCTAATGGCTTATGAAAGGGTTGATTTATAGTTAAGGTCTAATTTGGATTGATGGTTGAGTATGTATGTCAATAAGATGTCTGAATCAATGGCCAAGATCAAAATTTGTAGTATGAAATAGGGTTAGGGAAAAATTAGGGCAATGATAAGGATTAATGGCCAAGATTGAATTATAAGATAATTCAATCAAGGACCAAGATTAAATAAGCAGTCAAGAGATAAGATTTGATGTGGAAGATAAGATTTGCATGGATAAAGAGGTGATAGGAGAAATTAAATAATAAAAAATTATTTAATTTAGGTGGCCAATGAATAATTAAATAATTAAAATAATTATTTAATTATAGAGGAATGTGACAAAGGAGGAATCATTTTGAATTAAATAATGATTTAATTCAAAATTCAAGAGAGTGGACCAAATTAAATAAATTAAATTTATTTAATTTATGAGAGAAGAGGCTAATGAGTAATTAAATAATTAAAATAATTATTTAATTACAGTGGAAAGTGGATAAAAATTAAATAAATAAGAATTTATTTAATTTTATAAAGGAGAGGACTTAATTAGTGACGTAATTAAATAAGTAAAATTTATTTAACTAATCAAGG
Organism: Sequoia sempervirens; assembly: GCA_007258455.2. Classification (NCBI taxonomy): domain Eukaryota; kingdom Viridiplantae; phylum Streptophyta; class Pinopsida; order Cupressales; family Cupressaceae; genus Sequoia; species Sequoia sempervirens. Next base: position 23,096,297 of record VDFB02026320.1, on the reverse strand, counting down.
AAGAATAAAGATAGAAATGAATTAATTAAATAATTAAAATTATTTAATAAATATAAGACATATGACATTAGAAAATAATTAAATAATTAAAATTGTTTAATTATGAAGAATGAAAGAATGAAGGGAGAAATGATGAATAATCTAAGAGTCACAGGCCTAGGACAATTTTAATGTCTACAATCTTCTTTTAGGTAGACCATGGATTCATGAGATTCAAATGTAGTTCCTTCAACCCTTCATCGTATAATGAAATATTTTTATAAAAATAACATTTATCAAGTTGAAATAGACCCCAAGCTTGAAAGTTGCTTGTACCTTGAAAAGGGAGCTACAAGTCCTCTGAAAACATTGATCCCAACATCCAATATAGATCCTCTTGAAATTGAACAAAACAATAAGGAATCAGTGTCTAAATTATTTGGTGATGATTGGGGATCCTTAGAATTCACACCATCATTTATGGGAAAATACATATTAAAAAAAAAGAAAGATGAGAAAAAAGAGCAACCAACAATAATGTCAACACAACATTTAGACAACCTTTCGAAAGCATCCACCTCAACCACTTTCGACAAAGAAAAAAACTACACAGTCAACATTGACAATGCCTATCAATAGCTACCACTCGATCCAAAAACAATGAAACAAATTTATGGAAATGGTTATGACCTCATGAACAACTTGTCTACAATGGAAAAGGATGTGGTGCTCGAGAAAAAGGTATCTACAACCCTATCAACCCTATCACACAACAAACAACTCATGGTCTTGGTTATTGTCGTTTGATCAAGATCAACAAGCCTTCACTCAACATCAACAATCTCACAAAACATACTCATAAATCATCCTTAACAGTCATCCATCCTAAAATCCTTGACACTAGTGGTCTTGATCATTCTCCTTTGCAAACAATCAAACAAATCAATTCACCTTCGCTTAATGCCAATGTCATCTTGCAAAATGTTCATGATTTGAATTTGTTAGATTTTATACCCTCCTATAATGGAGAGAACCAAATATCAGAATCTAAACATTCTTGCATAGATATGAAAAATACTAAGCAAGGGGTATCTTTGTCACAAACCACAAGACCACCTTCTCCCATTGATCAAGATGACATCTTTTCAAGACTCCTCCAAGATCACTTGATCACCCTCCCTCCTAGAACTCAAAAGAAATGTTGTTCCAAGACTTCATTTTGCACATACCATAGAGTTCATGGACACTCCACTAATGAATGTTTAAGGCTTTGAGTCACAAAATTCAACATTTTTAGGAGTTTGGTATGCTTCCCTATATGGGGGAACCTAATTCCTCTAATTTATATTGATTTTCACTCTAGCATGCATTTCATTAATCATTTTGGCTCACCTTTGTCCTACACTAAGTGGGCGCAAGAGGTTGGATAGCCTTGTCATTGTATGTCACTTTTTGTCGCCTCCTTTGGCTAGTCATTAACCTTTCATGAACATATAAGAGCAAGCTTGGGACATGGACAGTGTGCCTCTAGTTGGCTCGCATGTGACATATTACCTTTTCATGATGTAGCTTATCAGAAACATATGACTTGGCATAGGGCTTTCCGAGTAAGCTCTCATGTCCTCTTCTTCTACTTTAAATTAATTGCTCATAGTACTGGTGTTCACAATCACTTTAAAGTGGGGGCATACATCACCACTCATATTTGTTTGTGTGATTTCTTTCTTCTTGCAATGCGTCCTTTTCTTGGTCGATTCATTGGGCTTGACTCTTTCCAAAAGAGTGATATTTATTTTAACACATCCTCTCTTGGATATGTTAAGCACAATGTCCCCTATGATGATGGGTATTTAAGCACTTTCTCAACATAGGCAGTGCATAGGCGCACTACCTCTCTTGAAAGGTAGAAATTCACAAGCAAGTTACTAATCGCTACCCCAAGGTCTCTTGGGTGTCAGGTCATGATAGTGCTTGAAATATCTTAGTTGTTCATGTGATTTCTAATAATCATGGTGTGGAATTACATTGTGTGGGCTGGATATGAGATGAGTCTTGCAATGGAGTTCCTAAAATGGGAAGTTAGAGTGTAGTTGCTGCAGGTTCGAACAACAATCCATAATTCCAATTTTATCTTAATATTTGGCTTTACAATGTCAAATGAACCTTAGCACAGGTTACTTATTAAAAAAATGAAAAAGGGCAAGGAAGAGAGGAAGTTCTTGGACCTAAAACTAGCAATGAACAGTGATCATGAAGGGTTTTATTGTGGAAAATTTCCTTAAAACAAAATTTCACTTAACCAATGTAACTCACAGTATCATGTAATTTGTACAAGCTTTTAAGGACTGCAAATGTCCTACCATTCATTCACCATAAACATGTTTGAATAAAAGATAAAATTTTAGAGCAACTTTTAGTTTATGCCTAGACTAACTTTACACAACTATCTACCATCAATAAATAGCAAAAAGTATGGACAAGAAAGGCATCAACATGGCAGAAATCTACACAACCATTGAACAACATTAACTAATCTAGCAAAGTAATCTAAAACCATGAAGAAAAGAAAAGTAAATCTATCTAAATCAACTAACTATGGGAGATGAATCATGAAACAAGCAATAGAAACACAAGAGTCTACAAAAATCCAATGAACTTCTATTAAAAATTTTGTAGCATGTCATTACAACAATGAGCAACTCTCTCTTGAAAATGAGAGGAGACCCCCTATTTATAGTGTCCAAAAAGAAAAATGAATGGCCAAGATTGATTTGCATTGTGTGTCCAAGATTCACTACAAACTAGGGTTTCACCTACCTCTAAATATATTACAATTAAAATACATTCTTTGTCTTTTCCCTATTTCATCCTCTTGTGGCATCACTATAGCACTTTGTCTTCTAGCTAATTTCCATTACTACAACTATTTTGTGAGGAGCTTTTCATCAATGATCGGGTTTCCTTCCTATGTCTTCAAAGCAACATACTCCATGAATTTTAGGATTAACACTTGAAGTTTCTTGATCTCCATTATATTAGATTGGAGCACTTGGTAGTTCCATTGCCTGGATCGGCCTATAAGTGTATCCCATTCTTCATCACACTTAGCTATATTATCCCTGACTTGTTCAGATTGGGCAAAGACCCGAGCAACAAAACTCATGGAATCCATGGTGAGCTCGCCCGACATTCCATCTTCCATCTTCTTATGGAAATAAGGATTTACCTTTCTTAGATCAATCTTGATAGCTGACACATTGTGGCCCATCATCAATTTCAGATACTCAACACAATTGGCCCTAATGTCCTTGGTCCAATCAATTTCTGGCTCCACCTTGCAAAATACTTGCTTCAATATCTCTTTTTTGTGTTTGAAATCCAGCTTCCACATATCCACTAGCTAGTGATCATCCTCCACGAATGCAAGGTCTTCTTCCCATGTTTTGTGAGGTGGCATAAGGATGGCCTCAATCTTAGGATAGGTGGACTCATATATCCCTAGGAAGTCAGTGCAAAACTTCTGCATGCCCTCAAAGGATTTCTGGACTTCCAAGAATTTATTTGATGTCCTAACAACACAACTAATGCCCATGTCTCGAGCATACAGGACTTGCTAGAACCAATATTTCATGGTTTTAGTTCAATTATTTCTTTTCTCAAGCTTGTTGATTTACTCCTTGGACAATAGTTGTGGTGGAGTTGAGGATGTGGTAGGTAGCTCTTTCGCAGATGACATTGCTAGATATAGGCTTTCAAATCAGCCACCTGTGCCTTAAGTTCTTCCTTGGAGATCTTATCCTACTGTATCAAATGCACCATAGTGGTAACAGACTCTTGGAGATGATCTATTTTTTACTCTCTAGAAGCTTTCCCCAAGTCAATGGTGGAGACGTAACTTATCCCTTCTTCTCCCACCACTGGCATGGCTACTTGCACAGTTCTAGATCTAGAGGCATCCATTGTCAACTTGGATCTAACTTTGGGATTCTTTTCATTCTTAGTGCTGATATAAGCTTGGGCCAAGATGGCGACCAATCTTGCTCTTGGATCTCTAGGAGTGGGAGTCTTATTTTCTAATTTCTTTTCCAACCACTCGGGTATCTGGGACTCGGGTGATTCATGATCACCTTCTTCGTTCTTTTTGAATTCAATCTCTTTATCATCAGGAGCTTCTTGCTCTATTCTTGTGTCTTCTCCTTCTTCTTCATTAGAGTCTCGGATGAACACCATCCATTTGATGGGGGACTTGGTGGGCATTTGTTCCTTAGGGTTGTCCCCTGCTTCAATATCCTTTTCTTCTTTCCCTTCTTCCTTCCCATGTTCCTCGAGTTGCTCTATTTCTGGGCTTTCATGGGTCTTGGCTTCTTCTTTACTTTCCTTTTCCTCATGCCAAGGTGGAACATCTTTCTCTTTCTTTTCTTTTTCTGCTGAGAGGGGAATTTCTTCATATGGCCTGGAGCTTTCTTTCTACTCCCTAGTTGGAAGTTCAATGTCTTCTTCCATTCTATCACTAGACTCTTTTTCTTCTTTGGGAGGTGGTGTTTCCATTTCCTCTCCAACATCCTTTAACTATTGAGCTAGCTCTTCTTCTAGGTTTGTATCAAAGGTTTCTACAATATATTTGGTGCCATCATCTTCTTCTTCATCACCCTCAAAGGACTCTATTTCCTCTCCTTCATGAACTACCTTATCAATTTGCAAGTGTTGGTGCTCTAGGTGTTCATGGTAGTCTTCCACTTCTTCCTCCAATGCCTTTGTGGCCTCCCTTTCTTTCTTTTCTAGCTCCTCGGATATTTGCATTGTGGCTTTCATCTCTGGTGGCCTAGTTGGAGGAGTGGAGGTGGGGATACTAGTAAGAATTTGTGCCAAGGCAGCCTGAATAGATGGGTTCATTAATACTCAGAAAGCTCCATAGGAACCTTCTGCATATGCTGAGAAAATGCCTCTGGAAGTGAGAATGTAGGTATTGGAATTGCTATTGTTACTAATGATAGAGATGTGGTCAGAGAAATGGAAGCAAAAGAGAGTGGAGAGGTGGTGGTGGAAGAAGAGTTAATCATCACGACCTACCCGGTATGTGGAGAAGAAGCAAGGTGGAATGAGATGTCCACCGTAGGTGGGGAAATAGCAACCAATGCCTAGGAAGTAGGCAAAGGAGCAACAACAATGGAGGCAGCTGGTGGAGATTTTTGGTTGCTCAACCTCCATCTCTTCTCCCTCATGGAGTGGCTTTTCTTGAATAATAGGCATCTCCATGAAACTGCCTGATCTTTTGTGTTTCTTGGAAGATTCACCTTCCAAGGCCTTTCTAGCATAAACCTTAGGATTAGGTTGCTGCTAATCAGTTTCTTTTCTTTTCCTTGATCTGGTAACCAGAGGGGATTTTGAAGTCTCTCCTAAAGGGGCAACAACTGTCCCACTGTCTATTCCACTTGGCTCATTTTTGAGCCCCTCATATGTCAAAGTGACCCCTTGCTGCTTCAATATGGCAACCTTCCCATCAATCCACTCTTTTGTTCTGGCCTTAATGGGCTTGGTTAGAATGTTGAGGTTGTCAACATCTTGCTCATCCCTATCAATCAATGGTAGTGGAAAATTAGCAACTGCATTATACCGGGGATCCATGACCATGCTTTCATCTTCTTCCAATTGATCTAGCATGGGGAACAAGTTGAACCTCTTTAGAAAGTATGTGGTCATCCACATATAGTGCCTCATCTGCACCTCATTGTCATCTTTGCAATTATCCCAAAAATCCTCAATGATATGTAGATGGGCATATTCAAGTCCAAGCATCTTCTTGATATAGCCATAGGGATCTATTTGTGGCTGAGCAGTGTGGAGTCTAAAATGGTATTCAGCCAATTCCTTCTCTAAATTTTTGGCACACTAAGAGGTATGCAGTTCGTATAACCCTTAGCCAAAGGAAGGGGGATAAGGAATATTTTCCTTATTTTTGCTGCTCAAAAGTGTGTGCACATGTCGTAGCTTCCAAGAGAGCTCCAATAGTATTATTTGGCCATTAGGATACCTGGGCAACTTGTAGGGTCTTTCTGAGAAGCTTTGTGCATGAATATATGTAAACTTTGGCTACTGGATGAGTAGAAAGGAAAAATGTTTCAGAAAGGAATTGGCACTATGGGAGATGTACCTCTCGAAATCATCCCCAAGCAATCTGATGATATGACGTATGAAAGCATCATTGACCCTACAATAATCCTTCTTGAAGTTCCTGTATTGTAATTGGGGGTATTTGTCATAAACCTTCAGCTCCCTGCTAGGTTCCTCACCTGGAGCTTTGAACAAGCCTCTGTATTGCCTTCACTCGGCCAACGAGTAGACCAAATAGGATGTCAAGTAGAATTTGGAGGTCTTCTTAACAACCATAAATTGCTCATGGAAGCAATCACTAATTATCCCACCCCAGTAAAACTTGGTTTCTTCTCCATGGAGAATCTCTTCAATGAAGTATATAATCCATTCTTGGAAATAGGTTGTAGTAGGAAGGACCATTTTCCAGCTCAACAAAATTATAAAATCATGGTAATCTTCATAAAAATCACTTCAGAACAATTCTTGGGGAACCTTGGTAGCACTGCCCCTCTTCTCCTTGAGCCAAAAATGATTTATAAGTTTCTTACATTTCAATGGGTCCTCCTCCCACATTGTCTTACCATCATCCTTGGTTGGTAATTCCATTTCCTCGAAGGTAGGGATATGAAAGGTTCTGGTTATTGCTTTAGCGGACATATCAACTAACACATTTCCATATCTATCCAATATCGTTCAGGTCTTTGGATGGTATGCCTCCCTACAAGCCATTACTAGTTCAAGGGTGACAAGAGTTATAGGGAAGCCTGCAGCTTTAGCTAACCCACTGCCTTTGATTAGTCTTGCATTCTTCATCATAGGGTTGATCCTGACCCTTTGCTTAAATTCATCAATGTCTATGTGTCCAATGTTGGTGTCAGAGACCTCCTTCTAGTCTATGGTGACCTTGGATTTTAGGGGTTCCCCTTGGAATTGTCATTTCATCTAATCCTTATCTTCTTTCCCGCAGGGTTCTTTGCCTGTTTCTTTCCCTTTTCCTTCTCTGTGGCTGCCCCTAAAGGTCTTGCATGTTTTTCCATAAATCTTGTGGGAAAAGGAGAGGTGAGCATGTTTGAGCACGAGAACACAAAACATTAGTTAAATCCCTACAAATGGAATTAGATTAGATAATTCAACATTTAAGAAATCTAACATATGACCTAGATTGATATTAGTAGTTCACAGTAGGGAGCTTGGATGGTTCAGGCCCCAGGGGTCGGACTTCCTTGGTCGGATAGCTATTTTAAAGGGAAAACAAGGTAGGGTGGATCACAAGGGTCCACTCGCCCTAGGACTTGGCCACTTTGTGAGGTTCACTAAGGAGAATAGGCCATTTTGGCACATGGGTCAAAGTTCGTTTGGTAATTGGAAGGCATTTAGATCACCTTTTGAGCACTTAGAACTGAGAGGAGTATTTGTCGTTTGAGGTTGGCCATTCAAAATGGCTCTGGTGAGATAGCATTATGAGGGCAGAGTTCCACCGAGCGAGACCCGCAAAGGCAAAGGACGGTAGTGTAGCTCATTGACCTTCCAAGTATTTTGGGTCGAAGGGGGAAAAAAGTTGCTAGAGGATTGTCATTTGAAATGGCAGACAACATGCAAAAGTCTGCTAGAGGAAATCTGAGGGCTCGGCTCTGACTAAGGGCTTGGCTTTAGTTTTTCTTTGTTTTCATTTGAAGCTCAGCGGTAGATGAGAGGTCAAGTTCCAAAGGCTAGGAGGATGAAGGTAATTTTCTCTTTGGTAACGGTTGGGATGGGACAGAATCCTGCTCATGGAGGCTCGACACCAAAGGTCTGAGGGAAGCTAAGTACTTGGTGGTTTTCTGTTTACATTTTGGACAGTCATTGGATGAGTTGAACCCAAATGGCTAAAGGTCACTTCTTGGAATCCATGAGAGACATCAATGTCATTACAACAGCTTGCAGACAGAGGTTTGTGAACTGGGACCTAAAGGGCGTTTAAGGTGTGGTCATTTTAAGTTCAATGTCATGCAGCGAACAGATGAGTGGGACCTAAAAGATGGATGGTTGGGCTTAGAATGTCATTTAAAATGGTGACTTCCAAGTAGCACCCCCAAGATGGAGTCCCATAGGTGTGAACTAGAAAAACTAGGATGGACCTAGTTTTGATGTTTCACCATCTGAACAATGGGAAGGTGGGGTCATTTCGTGATGGCGGACCCGAAAGAGCATTTCGATGCATGTAAGTTATCTTCACTTTTCAAGTATAGGTGACAACAAAGAGAATGCTCGAACCTCCATAGAATTAATGCTATGGCTAAGGAACAGTGCCGAGAGGACAAGGCTCTACAACTATTTATTAGGTGATTTTGAATGGTTTCTTAGAATTTCATGACATGAGTTTGGGGCATCTTGTTTTCCTCTATCTAGGGGATGTGTTTTTCTCCTTTCAAACTCATTCATTTTAACAGAAACCAAGAAAAACACAACAGGAGGGCAGATGGGAAACTCACCTCTAGAACCTGATGAAGGAGGTGAATAGATCAGTGGGAAAATGGCTTGAATCAGTGTAGGGTTTCATTGGGCTCGAGGTTGGTGATCATAGGGTAGCTCTATGTTTTGTTTTGACAAACTAGTGAGTGAAAATGACTGCTCAAACTTACCTATTTATAGAAAATAGGACATTAAATGTTGGCTACTAAATGCAAGTACAACAGAAAAAAGGTTAGTGAGCCTCAATTTGAAAATGACCATGGGAGCGCTGGGGTCCGAGAGCCGAGAGGACATCGACAAATGGCCACCTAACTTTTTGGTAATAAACACACAATGCTAGGGAGATCAGGCCTCAACAAGAGGAATGTTGTTAGTGGAAGGCCACCCAAAAGATTGCTTGAAAATAGGTTGCGAAGATAGCCCCAAAACCCGATGGAGGGGAAGCTGCTTGAGAAAGACCCTTTTGATATGGCGGTAAAGGAGTGCAAACCTGACAGAAGAAACTAGACAGAGCGGACCCGATGGGGTTCAAGGATGGTCATTTAGAATTAATTTTCAGAAACATGGGGGGAATGGAAATCAAAGTGGCGGGTCCTAGACCGCAAAAGGATGGGGTCCTTCAGCCATTTGGCATGGCAAATGCAACAGGGAAGTTCGCTAGGGGCAGCTCACGAGGGCAGACCCATAGGGCTTGAGGGATGCCAGTTCCTGAAACACTAAGGTAAACACCAAGTGGGAACTTGCCATGACAAAAGACCTTGAAATTTGAGGGGGAAAAGAACATGGTCAATTTAAGATGACTCTTTTTGAGGTTCATTGACCATTTTGAACACTAATGAGGGGGCGCACAAAATGAAGTGAAGCCAAAAGTGACCCAGGAAAGAAAAGGAAAGAGAGGGTCCCTATTCCTAATGGGGCATGTGTGTTGAGGGCACAACAAGACCTTGCATGAACAAAGAAAAATTCCTTTGAACAATCCATACACTATCTTGCATTAACAATGTCTATGAGTGTCAAGCATACAAAGTTTTGCTTACCTCAAAAAGCTTGAAAATCATTTTCCTTTGTGGAACCTTATTAAAGTTATTAGGAGGTATAACTTTGATATGGTTGAGTGGGAAGCCCATTTAAAGGCATGACTTTCCCCATAGCCACTTGTGTGTTTGTGAGTGCATACCAACTAGCGTATGTACTTCACTTTTTGGAATTTCTCACCCGACAGACAACCAAGAAGTTCCATCACCCCAGATTAAGTGTGAATTTCTTTTTTCCAAACAAAATAGCCTAGATCTAATCCACAACTAGCTAGACAAATGATCAAAGATTGATCCACCCTTTCATTTTTGTCTTTCTCTTCTTTCTATTTCTTGCCATTGCATGATTATGTATCTTTATGGTTTGACTTAGGATCTTGGATCTTGGGGGCTTGCACAACCTTCTTTTCTACACTTTTAGAATCTATTCATTACAATTCACCTAAAAATCACCTTTTCATTGCTCATCAAGTCCTAAATTTTGAAGGGTTGTAAAGTCTTGTAACAAGATTTCACACTTTTCTAGGCATAATTTCACTATTTACACCTTTCTTATTACTTATTTTGACCCCTTTATGCCCTTATAAGGCTCAATTAAGTGCATTTTTAATGTAAACTTGAAAGATAACATTAAATGTGACTTAATTCCCAACACTCATTCACAAGCCCAAGGTGGGACCTTGGCTCCAAATTCAAAATATTTTAAATTTCCTTTCATGTTTTTATTCAAAATCACTTGATGCTGGCCTATGATTAGGTATCATTGGGTTACTAAGGCACAAGAGTGTATAAATAAGTTTTTTTCTTCTCATTTTACATCTCTCCTACCTCTCACACATCCATTCTTCATTATTCATCCACCAATCTTTCATCTCAAGTCAAGCAACTTAGGATTTAATCATTTCAAGGCATTAATATATTAATTTTTAGAATTTCAAGGGAAAATCCTCCATTTTTTTCTACAAAATTTCAAGATCAAACATCACGGCAAGGTAATCAACTCCATTATTGCATGTTCCATTACTTCCATTCATCATTTTGGTTTAATTACTAAAAGGGGTTTGACCAAGGCAAACCCCCATGCCCTAACATTCAACATCTCTCTCTCTTGTGTTGTTTGTTTGCGGATTTAAGACTCTTGGAAGCTTGGAAATCATTGAATATCAAGTTTCAAGGTTGTTCAAGTCTTCTTCTCATTCAACAAGTCGAAAAAGCAACAAAAACCTATTTTCAGTCTTGTAAATTAGAGTTTCGAAAGCAGACACCTATAGAAAGCCAAAGTGCAAAACGAAAGCTCTGGAATCCACCTTTGAATATCCAAAAATTAAAAAGTGGACTCATTCACCATGAGTGGTGAATGAGTCCCACTCCATGGTCAATTTTGAGTTTTCTACATTTTTGGGTACCCTTTTGTCAGAAATGGGTTCTGACTCAATTTTGCAAAACTAGGACAGATTCACCCATAATGGAAAATGAGTCCCACCAGGCCTAAAAATCAGCATCAATAGCATTTCAAATGTCATTTTCAGTCTTCATCCACATTCCAGGTGCACACTTTCATTTTTGGTTCATTTATGTTTAGTTTTGCAATCATTTCCAAATGTTCTTGCATTACACAATGTGTTTTCAAACAAGTCATATTTATTAGGTTTTGCATTCATAATCTCCCAAATAGTTCATTTAATTTCACTTAGAACATTCCATTTGGTATAAATAACATCACACATAACATAATCTGAATGAACTAGTTAGATTCTTTGGCCCTTTCTTTCTCCTTTTAGGTGAAAAACCCTAGAAGTGCTAGAAAGTCCAAGAGAGCCAAAAATCTACGGTTTAGAGACCAATCCATTGTCCTTCCATTAGTTACAAAACTAGTACCATGCTACACACCAATTCACAATCACAAATTACTGTCCACAAAAGGAACACCAAGAAAGCCTTATGAAGAGACACAAGACTTTCTTCACGTTGTGTAAATACACCTCAAGAATTGTCATCTTATAAGTATAATTCACCACTAATCACAAGCCATATCGAGATCATAAGCTATCATTGTAGATGTAAGCCAATATAAATTAATTTCAAGGAAACATATAATTTGATTATTAGGTTCATGATGCAAGAGAAGACTATTATCATTAAGCTTCTACCAATACGTATTATGAAAGACAAAGCAACTATACTTTCTCAAGATTATTGTTTCTTTCAAGTCACTATTTTTTCATTCAAGTTTGGAAAACCAATAGAACAAATTTTTAGTCAAGTATACTACCAATCCAATAAAGTTCCTATATTGTATTGTCAGATCAACAAAGTGTACTATGTTAAGGGGCACATCAAAGAAATATCAAACTTTTACCATCAATGATTATTCTCATTATCTTTACACTATGAGTCACTGTATAGCCAAGCAATTCACTGTCCAAGCAAACAATTAAACTACCCAAGAAATGGCCATTGTCAAGCAAGAAAATAACTCTCTACAGCCAAGAACATTTTCTGGAAATGCAGTCACTATGCACTATCTTGAAGTTTACTATCTATTTCAGTGCCACAGTCTTGTCTATGCAGCAATATGTTGTCATGTTATTCTTGGTATATCTAAGGGATGAAGAATATGACCTCACTAAACTCATGATGCAAGAAATCATATTTCCAAGTGTGGAATGATAATATCACTCATAACCCATTTAGTCAAACACACATATCAAACATCATCCATTGAAACAAGAGTAATGAAAGAGTATTCTTCATATACCACAATGTAATCCACACGACACTGCCACTCTATCAACTTGTATAAAAAATGGTGAAGAAAAATACTTGAGTCTCACTATCAATTGTCAGGAACATGAAGAATATAACCATAGACACAAGTAAGTGAAGAGATATTAACCACAAATAGATCTCCACCTAACACTAAAATAAAAATCACGGAGCATTATGTAAATTGGACAGTATGTGAAAACACTTCATACTCCAATGTGCAGGCCTTGTATTGATCCACTATCATACACTTAATACTCCTAGCATAAAGAATCTTCTGAACCCAATAAACACAAAAAACCACCATTATAAGCAACCACTATCAGAAGCAAATGAACTCATGATGCCATTATCCATTGTGTATGCATTGTATGGCTGTCTCATACTCAAAGACCAACATATTCAAGATGCAAAGAAAGACCATGCACACAAACTATTGAGCACTCACAAAAGCACTATATTTTCCCAATCAGAAACACACTATGATAGATGTACAACCTCATTGTAGTTAATGAGATATCAATCCCAATAATACTTACTATGATTTGAGCTATCACTAAGATAAAGCCAATTGAAAAGAATTCATTGAAAGAAAATTTGATCAAGTTTACTAAAGAAACCACCAATAATTAAAATCCTTGGAGCAAGAAAGAAATACATCAGTATCAAGCATGAACCAACCATACTCTGTCATTTTTGACAACTATGTATCAACAAAAAACCTTCACTTTGAATCAACACCATGGATATCACTATATGAAATCAATAAATCACTAGATCAACAAACAAAAAAGAGATATAAGCCATACTATCCATAAGACAACTTGTAAGTAAACATTCACTGTGCACACCATTTTGCATCTTATAATGAAACACTCCTTTATTTTCCTGTTGATGAAACCTCTTAGCTATTGACTATGGGGTTTGTGTAATATGACATAAGACTAACTCCCCCTCAATTTATGCTATCCTTTAAATAGTTATGAGAGTCTCTTATGCAACATGCACAATATTAGGTTCTTCTTTCTATTTTTGTTCAAGTTTCCTCATCCAAACTTTCTTAGGCTCTTTCCTTTTCCAAGCTTTTTTAGACCCTACTTTTTCTTTCACTTGTTTCCTTCTCCAAACCTTCTTAGGCTCTTTCCTTTTCCAAGCTTTTTCAAACTCTTCTTTTTTAGTTTGTTTGACATGTTTTCCCTCTTATCATGATTAGGTGGACTCACTAAAATTCTTCTACAAAATTGTGTTGTGTGTCCAAATTTGGTACATTTATAACAAAATACATTCATATTTCTATAAAATGCAGATTGACTCCTTCTACAATCAATTGCTTTATGTCCATAATCATTACAAGAGTAACAATAACCATGGAAACAAGAAGAATTGTACTTGATTTTTCTTTCTAATAACCTTCTTCTTAGACTTTGTTTGAGATCATGAATTATTTTGTATCCATCTTCATAAGTATTTTGATCTATAGGCATTTTGAAAGTAAAACTTGATTCTCCTTGTTCATATACTACTCCTTTTGACAAGCTTGTCAATTCCATTAGCTCCTTTGACACTATATCATCTTTGTTACACTTCTTCATATCCTATCCCATATTTTTTTGACAAATATCTTTGACTTAGCAACATTTTCTCAAACAACTCAGTGCTTTTCTCATTTTGTAGGCTTCTTTTCAAATCCAAATTTACCTTCTCTAATTGCTCTTTTAAGGACAACATTTCAGCCTCTAACTTTTGGCAATATTCTACCTTGGTTTGTAACTTATTGTAAGTGGCTTATTCCAATTCCACCTGTAGTTTCTCAATAATCTAATAATATTCTACTCACTTCTTCTTTAGTTCATCAACAATTTGATTAGATTCTTCATACTTCATCTTCAGTTCTTTGTTTCCTCTTCTTTCTTTCTTCAATTCATCTAAGGCAACAATCAATTCATCTTCCAAATAAACGTGTGCTTCCTCTTCATAATTTTCATCATATGACTCATTTGCAGCTTCCATGAACTGTAACTCATCTCTTTTTGCATTAGACATTCCTGCATAACATTCTTTAAAGCCAAAAAGATTAGAAACATCATCAATCTTTGTAATAGACTTCTCTTTCTTTTGATACAAACCTTTCTCATTTTTAGAAACTTTATTTATATACCTCTTTCCCATTGTACTATGCTACTAGGAACCCTTAAGTTGGTTAATTTTTTTTCCAATAGTCTGACTCTAATACCACTTGTTGGAGTACAATACCACGAAGAGGAGGGTGTTGAAACAGTGGTATGATAGATTAAAATGAACTTAAATTAATCTTTCCCAACTTTGAACATGTAGAATGCAATTTTTAGAACAATTCAATTATCAAGTGTAGCATTATGCATGCAAACATATCTAACTTGAATGAACATAAAGAACATAAGTAGATCAAAAAAGCTGAAGACACCATAACACAATGTTTATGAGTGGAAAACCCTTTACAAGGAGGAAAAACCACTCAAAAATATTGCCTCACTAGCTTAATAAAATCTCATTGATTACAAAGCCTCACTAGCTAACCAAAAACCTCACTGGTTACAACCTCACTAGTTACAGTCTCATTGGCATTTAGTGTTGCTACAGCCTCACTAGCTATTCAAGTTAGCAACTGCCTCACTGGAAAAACCTCCATGGTCTTAATGACCAATATCCAATGAAAGAAGAAACATTATTTTAGGGGGTTACCTTGTTACAATATGCACCAAAAAAATACGCCTTCAACACCTTGACTACAAGAATCTCCTCTAATACAAGATTCACATCATCAAGAAACATGAAAGAAAGATTTTCTCTACAAGACTCACCTTCAACAAATACAATGAACAATAACCCTATATACACATGTCATAGATTATTTTCATGAATCTTTTAATACTAACAAGAATTAAAAATCTCTACAACATTTGAGTAAGATCATAAAAGTTTCAACCTTTATGTATGGATAGATAGATGACACCAATATATTTTAACAAAAACATTTCCCTATTAGGACTCTCAACTCAAGATATATCTTATTGTAATTAAAAAACAAAGCAATATAACTTGTTCTTTATTCATATTAGAAATCTATCCCCTGTGATCTTAGCCATAATACTCTAATCTATGCAGAGAAATAAGCATATTTCATGAATACTATTATTCAAGGTAAAGTCATGAAACACTTCTATAAACTGATCTTCAAGTTATCTTCACTGTGCATTATTATGCACAAGGCTTCAATATTTTCAATGTAATACTCTCTTAAAGACTATAGACCATACCAACCCTATGTAGAGAATACAAACTTAATGAATATAGTTGTTCAAAGATATTTTATCCCACACAACCATACTATCTCAATTTGTAATACTCCCATGATGAAACTTTAAAACCTAGCCATAACTCACATCATATTTTCCACATATATTTATAAGACAAAAAATCTTTGTACATTCAATTGCAAGAGCCAAAAACATTTCATAAAATAACTCGTGTAACTACTCTTCAATCTTTGAATAAGTGGCTTGATCATCAAATACCCATGGGATTCTTTACTAAGGACTAAACGTTAAAGTTATCAAAGGAAATGTAAATAGTTGTAAGTTAATTGGTAGACCAATAGAAATCATCTTCAAGTTATAAAATATGAAGGTCTTCCATTTAAAATCATCATAAGTCCAAAACCCTAGACCTTCAAGGTTTTAAAAAAATACCTTTGAAAACATTGAGAGTTCTGATTCAAACCTTAGAAATGAGCACCTTGTAAGAAATAACCCTTGGCATGAGGCAAGGTATCAACTACATGAATATTTTAACAAGAGCACCCACTATGAAACCAATTGCAATATCAAGTGTATACATGTTTCCAATTGTACAATAGCTTTACTAATCTTTCCAAGAGTCCAATGCATCAATACTTCCACTAGTCATTCCTTGACTTCAACACTAAAGTATCAACCTTTCCAAATTGCAACTCATTGAATGAATGCTCAACCTTTTCTTCATGTTGCATCAATAAGTACTTTTTTTTTGCATTATGAATATTAATTCATGTCAAAAACTTACATAATGAAACCTTTAAAAAACTTGCATCAACATTAATTGACATCAGTGAAAAATCTTGACATCATGAATGATCATGACCAACACCATCAACTTTTATTTGTACCCTTGGAAACATCATGTTGGTGGTTTTTCCAGTGCACCTAAGGAATCTCTAAGGGATAGCCAATTCCTATGTTCAAGATCCTTGAAATGACTGGCCAACTAACAATATTTAGTCAAAGACTGAGATCTTCTACCCTTTAGGCTCTATGGGGCCAAGGAGGGTGTTCCTATTGTCTTCATTTGAGAATATGCTTTATAGAATACATCATTTTCACATATCAGTTTAAGTGAAGGATAATTATGCAACAATTACCACAAGATTGGCTAATCTTTAATTAAATTGCTTTCCCATTCATCAAAACAAAGACATCCTACATGATAATTAACACATACATGTGTTAAGATAAATGAATTTTAAAGTGAATTTGAATCCTGACTTTTAGTTAGTCATTAGACAATTGTTTGATTAACCCTTTAGGTGAATTGTTAAGGAATATACTAGTGCCTTGTTACATTGGACAATGGAGTCACATACACAAGAACTAGTAACATAGAAATGACCGTAGAATTTGATGGAATGGACTATCTCACAAAAAATTTGTATTATGAAGCTCACTCTTTCAGATACATAACTACTTATCAAACCCTTGGAAATTATTGTAAATTTAAGACCCCATTTAAGCATTTTAATTGATTTGCTTGAATCAAAGCATAAAAGGAGACATACATTCAAATAGATGTTCAAAGAAGACTGAAAATATCATTAAAATTTCATTCAAAATCCACACAAATTCACACAAGGAGAGAAAATATATCAGAATTATCATTTACTCATATTTATCAGTCATATCTATAGAAAAATTTAAGACAATTGCACATGTTCTTCCAAAAGCTCAAAACAAGCTATCTATTTTATTCCTTCTTTTCTATTTCTAATGTTCTACCCATATGCACCTGACTCAAAGCCTAACTAGAATTTTCATCCCCTGCAAATGAGCTTTGAATTCCATTTTATAAGGTAAGGGAGCCAAACAAGCCACAAGCTCAAATGCAATTTAGATAAAAAAAATTTAATTTCATTCATCATTTCGACTGCATTTCACAAAATCCCCACATGACAATTCTGTTAGACATGGGAAAAGCCAAAATCATCACAACTGCTTGGAAGAAGAAGCAAAGTACCACCAAAATATTCTTCCATCTCCAAGTGAGCTAGAGCACCAAAACCCGCAATGCCACGAGGGTACACCATCACCATCCAACACCTCAGAATCATGCCACTGACACGAGATGAGAAAACGACAACTCAGAAACCATTTAACAAAAAAAAAATTATTTACCATCACCTTCATTTCACACACCAACAGACCTTTTTCCATCAACGCGCATACCCCAGTACACATGGGCACGCCAAGTAACAACAAGGTTTGGGGAAGAGACTTCAACACCTTCCTCGACCTTTTCCTTGTTTGCCATAGCAATGTCTCTTCCACTTGGAATTCAAACTGCAAGAGGAGGGATAGACAACATTCTTGCCTTAGATGACGTAGCTCGTCCCATAGTCACCAGATACTGGTGGTAATTGGAGTCAGTCTCCATCTCAATTTTTGATGGGTTGTCGGTAAGGTCGATAGGAGAACTTTTTTGACCAAATGAACCATGGCCATATCGGAGCTTCCGTCGAGTTCTACTGGAAGGCCTGACAACTTCATCTCCTTTTATCTCTATCTCCTTAGAGCTCCCAGCTTGATTTTGCAGTTTGTGGCCGCATCTAACCATCACTGGTGAAGGTTCTTTCCTTGATATCCTCATGAATGCTCTATTTGTGAATGAGATCTTCACTGCAAGGCTTCTGAGAGTGAAGTCTAGAAGATCTTTGCACTAGAATTGACGTGGAGCTAGACCTGCTCATTTTGTAATTTTAAGCACACTCTTGATCCTCACTCTTTGCAACAATTTGAAGACTCAGTTACTTAGTTGCTGTGACAAGAATAGCAACTTGTTCACTTCTATTTAATGAGTGAGATGATGTTATTGATTACTGATACTGCATGAGAAAAAGCACATGCGCAAAGTGGGAAATTCATTAGCGAGTGTATTATAACCATTTCATTTGCAAGTGCATGAAATTCTATAGATTGCACTTCATGATTGTTTGCAATTAAATATTCACATGCACATAGATCAATTTGATCACTCTTGTAGAAATTTGGCCATTAATGTGCAATGGTTGAAGAGTAGAATGGCTATCACGCGCCATTTATCGGCTTTGAATATAGGCCATTGATCTCATGTATGGATGACAAATCAAGTGGTTGGCCTTAGTTTGACTATCTTTAAATTCCAGCGGTGCTTCGTTGATGTGTCCTTAGCCAATGATACTCATCCATCTCAGACGATAGCCTCTTTGTCAGCAAGCTCCACCCATCTCACAAACTAAATAGATTGGATAGATGACGAGATCTCGCTGATCTCTCTTGTCTTAACTGGTGTTCATCTTATTCCAATGAGCCAACGAGGAATGATGAAGATTATTCCCTAGGTTTGATCTCGGTCATTTACTGAAGGTACCAAACCATGAGCATGGTAGTGGGGAGTGGGTCCCACAATCGTACAAAGACACACGTCCTTATTTTGCTAGCCTCATTGCTTTTAACCTATTGACACTTACCGCCTATGAGCTGGCGGGGTACGACTAAGATCTCATCCTGGATCTTTGAATCTCGAAACCTGCACTCTATACAATGTTAGAATTTAATAAAGGGGACTAGGTTAAGCTGACAACAACAAGACCCTTGAGGGTGAATGACTTAAGTTTAAGTCATCGGGATAATTTTAAGACTAGACTAAGGGAAAAGGGTAAAGTTGATGGAAAAATTGATGACTGGTGCTTCGAGATAGAGGGGCCGATAAACCAACATGCAAAGATGGATTAAATGGTGACTAAGGAAATTGGTGACCAACAAAGCAAGTCAACATGTGATTATAACATTTGCATGTCTTTTCAAATAAAACCCTACTCATTTATGGAGATAATGGTTTAAAATGGAGACTAGACCCATAGGGAAATGAGAAAAATCTATAGAATTGTAGAAGCTCCATTAGTGGCTCATGCTCAGGGACACATACCCCTAGTGGGTATGGCGAGGATAGAATCTCTGGTTGAAGTAGACCAGGGTAGAAGACCAAAACCAAGGAACTCACCTAGACTAGGCAAGCAGACCCAATAGGAAGCAAACAAACCAGACCAACATATGTACACTACTTACATAATATACATTGTGAATTATTTCCACAAGATGGAGGCACCAGGCCCCAAAAATTCAAGGACAATTCTTTCCTCTATCAAAGACCTTGGCCTATTTTACTTGCAGTAAGTTTACATGAGTATCATGTAGTCCTAGATTATCAACATCACCATGATCAACACTACTTATGATACTTGAAGTAACACTGCCACATTTTCCCTCTCATTTACAAGCTCATCAAACTAAATAGGAAAAGTGAATCCCTCATATTCTACACTGTCATGTAGTGTGCCATCACATTCTACTTGCTCATCAAACTTAAAAACATCATAGACACTCTAGCTCAAATTGGGCTAGTCCTTAGTGAATTTGGGAAAGAAAGCATGACTGGGTCTATTATCAGCATGCTTACCACTAGTGTTAACCTCATGAGGTGAAAGAAGTTGCATAATAAAATCCATCAGATAAGGAGTATCCACAAATAACTCCACTACAGCTTCATACCGCCTTGTATTACTCTCATGGTTACCCATGTCTTTGGATTTCCCCTCACATAGGTGAAAAAATGTTGCAATATTTCTAGATTCTATAGAATTATCAATTAATTCCTTATTCTCAACACAAGACAATGTTGTTGGAATATCTATGCAATCTTCTGGTGGAACATGAGTAACTAACATTTTAGTTGTCTTTTCAAGTACACAACCCTTCACCATAGGAGAATCAATGCAACCATGCACATCCTCTTGGATATCCACACTATATTTGGAGATGACATCACATTTATGAGATTCTGCACCATGCAAGCTATTGTCATACTTGGGTTCCAGGAAATATGAGGTACACTTGACAAGTAGCATTTGTTCAGTCACATGCTGATAGATATCTTTTTTGATGTCTACATCCCCACACCCTCCATGTAGTTGGGAATTTAGCAAGTTAGAAGTGACATCTTCATTGACAACATGACCTATATCAACATCACTTTTATCTTTATACAGACCATCCACAACATATCCATCAGTAGTACTTGTCAGATACTCATTAGAGGTATCCTCAAAAAGAGGATTGCTCCTACACCAATGAGGATTTTCATTCACAACCTCACTATCCAAGTGATCTTCATCAAATAATTTTTTTTTACATACATTAATTGGATGTATCTCATCATCTTTAAAATCAGGATGCCAACAATTCAGATTATCAGTGTACTCAAAATTAGTGCAGTCACTTAAGGAACAAAGAGAGGCAATTTCAACATCCTCCTCATTATTTGTGTTTGCAATAATTGACCCATATTAAGAGAACTCTTCACATGAGGAGAATTTCTCACTACCTAGGAAACAAACACCTTCAAGGCTATTAACATACCCCCTACTAGAAGCAATGGATTCCATCTCCACTTCATATGAAGAATCATATTCAACGATAGATTTCCTAAATTTGATCTCCTCATTTTGGTTCCTTATTTGTACCATATGACTGAGAACAAGTGTATTCCCTTCATTGATTGGTGCATGATGGCTGCTAGCTGAGTCAACTTGTGAGGTTTCACCTTGTACTTCTTGTGTTTTCCCACAGCTTATGACATCCCAAGGAAGATAATTATGCACCACCTCCTTGTTTTCATATTTTGTCTCTTCATCCTCTTCACTACTACATACATCTACTTCTAGGTGGCTAGAGAAATGACAACATTCATTAGTCAATTATTTTGAATTTGATGCTTCTCTTGGATCTGAAAATCCTAGCCTTTGATCTTCTTCAACATGTCATCCATAACCCCTACTCTGGGAAGCAGATAAGAGCTTATGACCATGCTCAATGCTTTCCACAACATTTATCCAATCTATTACTTGATCAAGACCATGAGGCTTCTGATCCTCAAACCATTGTCTTGATCCTGATATGTATGCCTCACAAAACAAATTGATGCACATTGGATCACTAGGCCTGAAACTCTTGGGTATCTCAATCAAAACATCCAAGAATCCTGAATATAAGTCATATGGTGACTCATTTTTCTGTCTCTTTATCTCCCGTAGCTTCTTGATAGAAAGAGTTATATCAGGCCTTCTCTTCCTTGGTTGATGTGAAGTTGATGCTTGCTCACATTTTGCATTTCTTAGGAGTAAAGTGGTTATGACATCTATGAGATCTTCTTGACAAACCCTTTTACCTTATGATCCACTTGGTTCAATATTTTGAACATTGCTAGAATTTCTACTAGCAATCACAAGTCCTCTCATCATTGAGTATCTCAAATTGTTCTCAATGTCAATGGAAATTTGATATGCCTGGTGCAGGGTTGTGGGATCCTTGTCTCTTAATAATAAGGTCATCTTCTTGCCAACTGCTCCTAGATATACAATCAAACATTTTGCATCACTTGGCCTTATATCTTCTGGAATTTTCCTGATTTCCTTTGCAAATGGGAGGTTGAAAATAGGAACTAACTCACCCTTACTTATATGGATTTCCATAAAATTATTCCTTACCACACTTAGATTTACCCTTTCACCAAATTGTTCACTAAAGATATTCATGAACTGACTCCATGTACTTATGAAACCTAGTGGAAAATATGAATATACCAATCCCTGACATCTTCCTTCAAGGATTGAACAAAAAGCTTCATGACAACATCTTCATGATTCACCTCATAATCCCCCATAACATCCATGAATGTTTGTAAATGTTTAGAGGTAGATTATGAACTTTTCCCTGTGAATTTGGGAAAATATTTCCTAACATTTTTAGGAATCAAATTAGGAAAACCTCTAATGCCACTAAAAACCAATGGCCTATACCTTTCAATAATAAAATTCCTTTGAGGGCATGATACAACTTCTTCACCCTACATACCTTTATTGGATGCTCTATAGGGAAATCTTCTAAAAGGTATGGCTCAAAAAAATGGCATACTTCTTGGATAATTACAAACTTTGCACATAAGAAGTATGAAAAGAACTACTATTATTCCCTATCTTAATGCAAATTCATCTAATAGGGAATCACTTATGATCTAAATTCTTGACAATTTCTCATAAAATTCTTTCAAATAGATTAATACACTTTCTAGATTTATGAGAATACCTAGAAATTTGTAACAGTTGTTATCATTTCGTCCTAACTGCAAATCCTACAAATTTGGAAATCTTCTCCACAATTGGATTGGTTCTCCGGACAGAGTTGCCACCTCCTTGCATAGAGGAATCAATTTAAAGAGCCTGAAGTTCTTTTAAGGGTAAATTTCATTCTGGGTATTCTCCAACAGCAGAATCACACTCAAATCCTTTGATCTTCACTACAACTAAATCATTTCTAGGTCCAAGAACTTCTCAATTATCTGAAAAAAGGTGCTCAGACATACTAAATTTAGAATGACAGATAATATGACTCTATGTAATGACTCTTAAGGCTTGATTCTTCAAGATTTGAATGACTCTATGACAAGGAAATTTGCAAATGGACATTTGAGTACATTCCCCAGTAGAGTGGCCATTCTGTTGGTGGTTTTTCCAATGCACCTAAGGAATCTCTAATGGATATCCAATTCCTATGTTCAAGATCCCTGAAATGACTGGCCAACTAACAAGATTCAGTCAAAGACTGAGATCTTCTACACTTTAGGATCTATGGGGCCAAGGAGGGTGTTCCTTTTGTCTTCATTTGGGAATATGATTTATAGAACACATCATTTTCACATATCAGTTTGAGTGAAGGATAATTATGCAACAATTACCACAAGATTGGCTAATCTTTAAGCAAATCGCTTACCCATTCATTAAAAAAAAGACATCTTGCATGATAATTGACACATACATGTGTTAAGATAAAGAATTTTAAAGTGAATTTGAATCCTGACTTTGAGTCAGTCATTAGACAACTGTTTGATTAACCCTTTAGGTGAATCGTTAAGGAATAGACTAGTGCCTTGTTACATTGGGCAATGGAGTCACATACACAAGAACCAGTAACACATAAATTATCTTAGAATTTGATGGAATGGACTACTCTCACAACAAATTTGCATTATGTAGCTCACTCTTTTTGATACATAACTACTTATCAAATCCCTTGCAAATAATTATAAATTTAAGACCCCATTTAAGAATTTTAATTGATTTTCTTGAATCAAAGCATAAAAGGAGACATGCATTCAAATAGATGTTCGAAGAAGAATGAAAATATCATTAGCATTTCATTCAAAATCCATACAAATTCACACAAGGAGAGAAAATATATCAGAATTACCATTTACTCATATTTATTAGTCATATCTGCAAAACAATTTAAGACAATTGCACATGTTCTTCCAAAATCTCAAAAAAAGCTATCTATTCTATTCCTTCTTTTCTATTTCTAGTGTTCTACCCATATGCACCCAACTCAAAACCTAACCAAAAATTTCATCCCCTTCAAATGAGCTTTGAATTCCCTTTTATAAGGTAAGGGAGTAGAACAAGCCACCAGCTCAAATGCAATTTTGATACCAAATCTTAATTTCATTCCTCATTTTGACTGCATTTCACAAAATCCCCACATGACGATTCTGTTAGACACATGAAAATCCAAAATCATCACAGATGCCAGGAAGAAGAAGCAAATTATCACCAAAATCTTCTTCCATCCCCAAGTGAGCTAGAGCACAAAAACCCGCAATGCCACAAGGGCACACCATCACCATCCAACACCTCAAAATTATGCCACACACACAAGATGAGGAAACAAAAACCTAGAAACCATTTAACAACACAAAAATTTATCTACCACCACCTTCATTTCACATAGTAGTAGACCTTTTTCCATCAACGCACACACCCCAGTACACACGGCCACTCCAAGTAATGGAAAGGGTCAGGGAAGAGTCTTCGACACCTTCCTTGACCTTTTCCTTGTGTGCCATAGTAATGTCTCTTCCACTTAGAGTTCAAACTACTAGAGGAGGGATAGACAATGCTCCTGCCTCAGATGATATAGCTCGGCCCATGGTCGCTAGATACTAGCAATAATTGGAGTCATTCTCCATCTCATTTTTTGATGGGTTGTCGGTAAGGTTGATAGGAGACCTTTATCGACTAAATGAACCATGGCCTTATCAAAGCTTTCATTGAGTTCTATTGGAAGGCCCAACAACTTTTTCTCCTTTTATCTCCATCTCCTTGGAGGTCCTAGCCTAGTTCCATAGTTTGTGGCCGCATCTAACCATCACTAGTGAAGGTTCTCTCTCCTTGATATCCTCATGAATGCTCTGTTCGTGTTTGGGATCTTCACTAAAATGATTTTGAGAGTGAAGCCTAGAAGATCTTTGCACTAGAATCAACATGGAGCCAAACCTACTCATTTTGTAATTTCAAGTAGACTCTTGATCCTCGCTCTCTGCAACAGTCTAAGGACTCATCTAGTTAGTTGCTATGACAAGAATAAGAACTCATTCACTTCTATTTAATGAGTGAGATGATGCTATCGATTATTGATACTACATGAGAAAAAGCACACGCACGAAGTGGGAAATTCACTGGTAGGTGTATTATCAATGTTTTGTTTGTAAGTGCATGAATGTCTATAGATTGCAATTCATGATTGTCTACAATTAAATCTTCACATGCACAGAGATCAATTTGATCACTCCTGTAGAAATCTATCCATTAATTTGCAATGGTTGTAGAGTAAAATGGCTATCACGTTCCATTTATCAGCTTTGAATATAGGCCATTAATCTCCTATCTAGATGGTGAATCGAGTGGCTAGCCTTAATTTGATTGTCTTTGAATTCTAGTAGTGCTTCACTTGTGTGTCCTTATCTAATGATATCCATCCATCTCAAATGATAGCCTCTCTCAATGGGCTCCACCCATCACACAAACTGAACAGATTGGGACAAATGATGAGATCTCACTGATCTTGCTAGTCTTAATTGGCATTCATCTTATTCCAACGAGCTAGTGGGGATCGGTGAAGATTATTCCCCAGGTTTGATCTCAACCATTTACTGAAGGTGCTAGACCATGGGCATGGTAGTGGGGAGTGGGCCCCATGATTGTACAAGGACACACGTCCTTATTTCACTAGCCTCACTACTTTTAACCTGTTGGCACTTATGGCCCGCGAGCTGGTGGGGTACAACTGAGATCTCATCTTGGATCCTCGAATCTCAAAAATTGCACTCCATACAATGTTAGCATTTAATAAAATGGAATAGGTTAAGCTGACAGTGACAAGAACCTTGAGGGTGAATTACTTAAGTTTAAGTCATCAGGATAATTTTAAGACCCGACTTAGGGAAAAGGCTAAAGTCGATGGAAAAATTGATGACCGATGCTTTGAGCTAGAGGGGCTAGTAAACCAATGTGCAAATATGGATTAAAAGGTGACTTAAGAAATTAGTAACCAACAGATCAATTCAACATGTGATTATAACATTTGAATACCTTTGCAAATAAAACCCTACTCATTCATGGAGATAAGGGTTTAAAATGGAGAGTAGACCCATAGGGAAATGAGAAAAATCTACAAAATTTTAGAAGCTCCATCACATCATGCACCTACTCCAAACATCATAGAATAAACATCAACATGAACTACATCAAACCTTTGTCTTGTCTCCATAACCATTGACATCAATGCCAAAAAATTCTAATTCCAATAATGGCTTCCCTTTTTGAAAACCAAAATCTACTTAGCCACCTTTAGCTAACCCTATGTGGTTTCCCCATCGTCTAATGGTGAAATTTAAAATTCTACTGCTCCCCCTCACCCCACTTCTCAAAAATAACACGACACCTCTCATACTCCCATTCTCCAATATTCTCCCTCCTCTCCCCATTAATCACCCTTCTCATTTGGAACCAATTATTTTAAATATGTAGTGATAATTTCATAGCCTAGAGCCTCAAAAAGGAAGGAGGGAACTCATCTCAAAAAAAAAATTCTAAGAAAATCTCACCACCTTAACCTAACATACCTATAAGAAATTAACCCCAACATCCTTTAAAAGAGCCTCTTGGTGAATATTCCCCTTTGGGCCCCCTTAAAAAATATCTCATTATGGATACTCAAAATGACATGCTAATGAATAAATATAATGTGCTTTAGTTTGTTGAGGAAAATCTCACAAACTCTTCCAAGTGAAGGACAATATTCAATCATGGAACATCTAGGGATTGAAAATACTTGCTTGTAAATACCATGTCAAACATTTTATTCAAATTAATCAAATTGATGTCCTCATGCTTTAATAGGTGAAAGTTGGTATAGTTTGCCTCAATTCTACTCTCACTTCCATTTGGCCTAATGCCCGATTCTTTCATACCAACCATGTTAACAGTTGTGGTGGTGTTTTTTTGGGCCTTTCCATTGGTTAGCTAAGAGTACAGTGGAATTTTTTTTCATCCTAAAATCATTATGTTTGGGCTACAACTCTCATTAATGACATGGTCGGTTTTTTCTTTATTTACACTCTTAATTCGCTTGTTGGAAGAACCTTACTTTGGGAATAGTTTTGCATTAGTCTACCTAATATCGAGTGGGTTTTGGGAGGGTACTTTAACATGATGGAGCACCCTTCTACCTATTGTTGGGATATATTTTCTCACCAATCACAATCTAAATTTGAAGCTTGGAAGATGGCTCAAAATTCCCTTGAAGTGCATAACCCCCTCTTTGGTAAATTTAGCCTTCATCTACCTCATTAGCTCAAATGGAATAACTGCATATAAGGATCCTTAAGAAAAATGAGTTGGTTGGATTGCATTTATATCTCATATCTACACCATTCTCCCTTCATTTGATGGCTATCAAGTTTCTTTAGATCTCCTAGCCACTATTTTTTACCATCTTACTATCTTTGACCTTCCCTACAAGATGAATGTTACCCATCTCAAAAAATAATATTGCATTGATGGTCTCATAATTATTTGAAATGTTGAACCAAAACCACAACATGGAATGCATATGGATTAGCTGGTGGGTGAGAACTATTGCTAGGCTTACTATCGTCCTTTGAGATTATGGGCAGACAATCACTACAAAATGTCACAAACTTGAGAAATATCTCAAAGGCTAGCTTGAACATGGGTATGTACACTTATTTCATATAATGCTTGTAACATATCCTTACAATAAATTGTGGCAAACATTGAAAATGTGCTAAAAAATTGGCTATTTATATCAAATTTGTGTCTAACTTCAATGGACTAAGGATGCAAACTACGGGTCTAAATTTTTCTTTCAATATCTTCACCATAGAAGTAAAGTTGAGCATATATTTATTATTAAATTTTTTGATGTGGCCATGTAAATAGCCATTTTGACCTTATGAATGTAAGGAAGCTAAGGTAGTGGAACAACTTCCTACACCAATCTTAAGAGGAAGATAATATAAAACTCTACAGATCTTTACGACAATTACAAAAAATTAAAAAAAACATAAATTTCATGCAATACCATAACAAAGTGATTTACATGGGGAATACCCTTTTAGAAGAAAAACACCACACTCCAAAAGTCACCCAATATATTATTCACAAATCATGAAGATTACAATATACTTGCAAAGAAAGCTTCTCATAGGAGTATCACCAACTAAAGATCCAAAGGCAACACAATCGCTATCAAAGTCTCAAGATACATCCCAATGTCTATCCATAATACAACATCTCTAATAAAATAGGGTTTCGTTCTAGGGAAAGACAAGCCAACAACATATCTATCATCAAATCTACGACATAATATTGAACAGTCTAGATTTACAATAATTTAAAATATACATAAAATGTGGTTTTGGGGGAACTTCCCCCAAACCCCTAGCAGGGCCTACAACCCTCCAACCCCTTGTTAGGGGATGAGCCCCCAAACCTTGCAAGGGGTACCCCCTACCCTGCAGACTCACCTATTAATAGTTTTTTTTGTAATTGAAAGGTTGAGACAAATTTTCCCAAGAAAAAATACCTTCTATGAAAACTTCAAAATATTTTTATTGATGATTCAGGTAATGACATTCTTCTCCCCATTCTTGAGGAGGATATTACTATTCCAAAGAATTAGACCTCAAGTATAGTAAATTTATCGATCAGCTCCTTTTTATATGAGAAATTGATGTTGCCCTTTAGTGTATGGCTTTAGAAAAAATCCTAAGAATTGATGTGCTTGTATTTAAATATTATAGAGCTCTTTGACCTCACACAAATGAGGGGACTTATTAATATTTACCTACAGGGAATTGAAACTAGATCATTAGGAAATGTTATTGAAAAGGCTTGGTGCTTAGGAAGTCTTGAATACATTTTATATCCTTATGGACAATTATTTTAGTTTATCTTTAGGAACATGGGCAATAGTGGCCTCCAAGTCCACATGAATGTTGCTTTGTGATTAATTCATTAGTAATGCAGGATAAGGGAAGGAATTCAAAATGGATTGGGTAGAGACAATACCATGTGTGGAAGATTTATAAGACTCAAGATCCACAAATGTCAAATTATAGTATAAGAGGCCATAATTTTGAAACTATGTCTCACTGTGGTATTAGCAGCAAGACATCAGGTCGTGAAGCTCATATGAGATTTAAAACACTTAAGTAGTCCTACTATGAAATGAAAGTATAGTATATTTATAACAAATGAAATAGTCTGCAAAAAAAGAGGGTAGAATCACATAGGGAGAACAAAAATAGAATTGTGATATAATTTTTAAGAAAAATTGGTTGGACAAGGGCACTAGGTGCCCTAGATTGGTAGGCTATTTTTACTAATTTCAAAATATAAACACGTTCTACAATGTTTAAGTTTCCTATTATGTAATTGTTCAGGTATGAGAATAAGAAGATTTCCATAAATGCATAGAATTGTAATTTTTCTATGTGTAACACAATAGTGAAAGTAATTTTTAGAATCTTCATGCAATTAATACAATTCAAAATATAATTTTTCCTATTTTCCATTACAAAAATTGGCTGATCTTAAGTTGGAAAATCTGAAAAATGTTAAAATTTTCTATCATTTTGTCACAATAATAATGCAATTATTCAGTTTTTATTATATACTTATGACTAAATGATCACATAAACACTTTTCGATGCTTTCAGATTTCAATATGACCTAATGTAGATTTATCAATGAAATTATGAACTTGATCTACTTTGTAATCACTAAAATTAATGTTAGTTGTCTATTGAATGTAAAATGCAATGTAATTTTTAAATGTTTTCAATGATTTTTATGAAAATTATGTATGCCTGAATGATGAATTCACAAAACCTATGAGTCGAGGTTCACAAGAAACTATATAGGTCATTTATACTCTCAACCACTCAAATTTTATAATGATATGCTTCATATTTTGACAGATTTAGAGTGCAAAAGCATTTTTCTTCACCAAAAATTTTGATTAGGAAAATGAATCTAGGTCTTAAATATGACTTCTTCCAATCAAGGACATTCGGGATCAAAAGTGATCTCAATATCCACTTGGCTACAAACCTCAATGGAAGGCTCTCTATAGTTATGATGCCATCTCTTTTTTTGAGTTATTATTTTCACATAGTAGAATTCTTAGATCAATTGACTTTTTCCACCAAAGTCAAAAGATTTTGAGATCATTCAAAGAAAACTTACATCTTGCAAAGGATAAAAAAATATATATGTAGATAGGAAGAGAATAGAGAGAGTCTTTTAGGTTGATTTTTTCTTTAGTGTGCATTATAGTTCCAAAATTAGAGATTTATTTGGGTTGCAGCCATATAATCAAAGTTTCTTGAAGAAAGGCAGAGTAGAAAGGCTCAATGAATCTTACAAAGTCATCAAGAAGGAAGGAGAATTACATCATAAGTTATATGTTCCATCAACTTGTAAGATACATAGTCTTCCATTTTCCATGTTTCGAGAGAGTGGTAGGATGGAAAACTATATTTTTTCCAAAGTTTCCATCACTAGTTGATGATGGAAAGCGGGATGGGACACTTATAAGAGTTTGGGTAACAAGTGGAGAGTAGCAAAGAAATAAAGGTGTAATCAAGCACTTAATCAAATGAAAATATTGGCCCATTAAAGATGCAACATGGAAAGGTACAAAAAATCACAACCATCTAAGTCTTTGTTGCTTGAGGACAAGCAATATTTGGGAGGGAGGATTGTCAATATCCCATTTTCTAAAAATAGCATTTAATATTTTAGCAAGGAAATTTCATAAAATAGCAAGTCAGGTCCTATGGATGAACCGAGAGTTGATTTTTTTAAAATGGGAAATTAAATTTCACTTGTTATTAACTTAATACATATTCATGAAATGATATTAGGGTCCAAGGTGGGCTTGGATTTTCGAGAAAAAGAAAATGACTTGTGATTTTTTTTAGCAGTGAGAGTTAACAATTGATTTTTGGTAGTTTGGAGTGGAGTGTTTAATGGTGATTCTATTCTCAGCATCAGGAGTTACAATATTTCAAATTCAAGTTTCCCTCCCTTGGGCATGGGATTTGGGCACCCAAATTGGTGTTGGAAAAGGGAATTGAATAAAATGTAATTTCCCTCTCAAGTTTCGATTTTTCTAGACATTGTTTTCTCTCATAGGTTGTGACTTTTCTTTAGAGGATGATAAATTGATGAAGGAAGAATCTCCAAGACTGGTAAACCAAGGGGATTGAGGCTTAGAGACAGTGGTTCCAAGGATCTCTAGGAACAATTTCATCTAGAAATTTCCATTGTGCTTAAAGCTTTCTATTCGGTATTTTATTCTAGTTTATTTGTAGGTGTTTTGATGTATTTTGGTGTTCTTATTTTAGATTATGGTTTGTAGATTGTAAATGTTGTTAGTATAATATTTTGATGCTATTTAAATATCATATTAGGGTGATCCCACAATAGTGGTTTACAATTTTTGGCCAAACTAGACATTGAAATTATTATTTTTAACTAAATCTTCACATTCGAGCACCTATAGAAGCTAAACCGTGAGGAATTTGAAGATGATGAAAACTAGAGTATCATCAATTTTTTTTTGTAGATTCTAAAAATATTTTTTTCAAAATTTTTGGAATTAGATTGTGCTTCTTTTTCCATTTCCCATGAAAACTAGTTTTTTTCTTCAGAAAACAACATTTTTAAAAAGTGATGCACACCGTATAACGCATAACTTTTTTTTCATGAAGGTTAAAATTCTAATTCTTTCAAATTTAGATTTGTAACTCCGATATCTAGTGCTTCTACTTGGTTAGATAGTTTTTAATCAAATATTTTTACTTTGATCAATTTTCGAAGTCAAACCAATTACAATTCAGACATAGTGTGACCGTATAGTGCGTAACTTTTTTTGTATATATCAAAATTCTTTTTTTTTGGTTGGATCAAGGACTTCAATATATGGTGCACTCATATTTTTCAATTTTTTTTTGATAATTTTCTATTTTTCCACATGTGTAGAACAAAGACCTTCATTTTTGGTGAAAAACCTATATTTAATAAAACTAAAAAAACATTTATACATAATAAAACCCAAACATATCAAAATTATATTCGTTGGATAGCTCATTTTGAGGACTATTGATTCTAGTTGGGTTTGTGAAGTATCTACCATTTACATGTTCAAACCAAGCTTCAAAGTGAAAAAATTTAGGTTTTTTTGTGTTTGAGGGGGAGAATGAGGGTTAAGGGGAGTTCATACGAACCCCTAGGGGTTCGAGTGAACCACCTCACATAATGCATTTTTATTTGGTTTTTGGGTGGGAAACTAGGGAATGGGTTTCCTCAAACAAGTAGGTTCGTACAAACCCCCAAAATCACATTTTTTGCATGGAGTAATTTTTTGTGAGTGTTCCATCCTCACTAGAATTGTAAACCACTATTGTGGCTTCACCCATTATGTATTTTTCTCCTCTTGAGTTTGTGTGTGAATCTTGGTGAGTCTGCATGAAGTTTTCTTCAGTTTCAGAGTGTGTTGTGGCTTCCAAACAGAGATTTCTTTATGTATTTTTCTGCAGATTTTCATGGCTTTTATTTGATTTATTTAATAAAAAGAATGATTTAATTCCATGTGGAGATCTGTAATAATTTGTTTTCTTCAATTGCAAATTACTCGATTTCTAATTTGATGAATTTTGGTGTATTTTTAGCTCCAAAATTGAGTTTCCTTTGATGCAAATTTTCCATAGATGTATATTGTTGTTCCTTGTTGTTATTAGCATCAATTTGATGCAAAAATCATATTGTAAAAATTCTTGATTGATTCATTCAATGTAATCCAAAGCATTTAGAGAAGGGAGTGGTTGGAAATTACCGAACAGATTAACTACCTACTCATACACTCGAACAAACAATGTAATATACCATATAACAATTATGCTAACATTCCCCCCTTATTACATTGTTTCTAAAACCAAAAAAATACCTTAACAAGGGAGACCCCTTAAAGCTTACATAACAAAACTTGTTGATTAGAAAAAAATATGTGTTAGTGTATTTAAGTTTTCACTTAGGGTAGATTAGTTTCTCTTGGGTGGTTTTTCCTATGTGGGTAGTTTTCCCACCTGCCACTTTGTCTTGCCTTTAAAAAGGTTGTACATTGTGTAATATATGCATCTCATATTTTTCTCTCTCTTTGGTGAAATAGCCTGTGTACTTCTCTTTCTTTTCAATGAAGGTGTATCCTACAAATGGTGATCTTGGGCTCCACTTACATGGTATCAAAGCAAACCATTTTACAACCCTTCTTGTGAGAGTTTTCATCAAAGATTGTTTGAGATCAGTTTGTTTTTTTCAGCATTTTAAATTTTTTCAAATTTCAAAATTTCCTCAATTTCATTTTCCTATTCTTGGGTGGAAGCGATTGAAAGGGATATTTTTGAGGAAATCGTGAGTTTTTTTGGAGGTCTAAAATCTTCAATTGTGCACCAATTATTGATTGAGAGGCCATGATTTCCTTGAAGAGGCACATTTGTTTTGAAGCAAGTTGATTTCTTTGTGAGGAGCTTGAAATTCTATCTTGAAATCCTCATTGGAGGCATTTTTTTTGGCTGACAATTGCTGGAGGCACTTCCCTATTACAAACCCGCATGAAATCTAGAAAGCTCATTTTTCATATTGGATGCAATGATTCTTTTGCTATGTTGGGCACAATTTTTTTTTGGTAGAGGGCAACTTGGAAGGCGATTTACATATACAATCCTTTCTGCTAGGTGTTGTGTGTTCCATTTGTAGGCCAAATCTATTGTGGAGGCCCTCTTTTGTTGTGCATTTAATTCTAATTCTTGGCTTTGGTATTTTTTTTTCAAAATTTATAATTATAAAGTTTGCAATCAAATATTTTCTCTAGGGTTTAGAGGTGGGCCCATACACTATGATTTGGGCATTTCTTCTGGACATTTATCCCACATTCATTTCGTGGAGACATTCTTTGTGCCTTAAACCTGCCAACACTTGCATTGTGTTGTGAAGTTGTTGCAAGGTTCATGGGCAGTTTTGTCTTCTTGTGTGATCTTGGTGATTCATGTGGAAGCTTTGCAATAAGGTAAATCTACTTAATTTTGCTGATTTGAAGGTTTCATGTCTTTGTAAATTCACATAAATTTTATCTTGTCATTATGGGTTTTTCATTTCACCCTTCTCTAATCATGTTGAAGAGGGGGAACTATACACAATGGAAAGATGGTATCTTGAAGCATTTCAGATGGCTTCATCTTTTGCCATACCTATATTGCCACGCCCTTAATATTAGTGTACATCGGGTTATGAATAGTTGGCTTGTGGCTATGTTAGATTTCTATTAAGTCATATTATCATTAGTATATTGTTATTTAGTTGTTTAGGTCATCCTAAGACTTATATAGGTGTGTCTAAGTCGGCCTAGATGATAACCTAGGCATAAATAGGTATATATAGGAGGTTGTGAGTCTTATTTCATCATCAAGTTGTGAAGTGTGTTCTCATTAGAGATATGTGGAGGTTTTCCCCCTTGAAGTGGCTTATTATTATCAGTTATTATCAAGTATTTTCAGCATATTTCAAATCATTTTCTTATATTGTGCAAGTTATTTCATAACATGTGGTATCAAAGCATGATCTTGGCACCGTGTTTTTTCTCAATTTTAGAGGCGATTTTGGGAAGAGTATATCTTTCAAATTTTGGTGAATGTTTTTCTAATTTTTAAAGGGTTTTTGAAGAACATATTAAAGAAGCTACATTCCATATTTCAGAAGAATTGTACTACAATTAAGTGAATTATTGCAGAATTAGGGTTTCTACACAATTTATTTGGAATTTTCATATCTCGCACATCTTATCGAATTGGAGTCTTATTTTTATTTGGTTTTTGAGGAAATACTAAAGGAGATTACAGTAAAAAAATTGGAGGAATTAGAGAAGAAATAAGCAAGTTATTGAAAAATTAAAATTTTCACAATTATCACTCTACACACTGTAAATCTACTTATTTCTTGGAGATTTTTCTAGGTGAGAGTTATTTTGGCTCTAGTAAGTTATAGTAAAAATTTTAGAGAATTTAAGTTTCATTTGTGGGTATGTGCAAGATCATGATGGGCCAAAAAGTGGAAATATGATGGGTATGTGGCTGATGACCTTTTATCTACCCAAAATTGATGAAACAAAAAAGGGTTTTTAAAGGAGATTTTCAGCTTTCCACCAATATAAATTATGCTTTAGTTTGAATTTAATAAGTAATTATTATTCATTTTCTATTTGAATTATGACTAAAGTCCTGATTGATAGGCTGATTGAAAAGCATCTATAGCTTTCAAACAGTATCATATTTTTTGAATCCAAAACATGTCACATTCTATTCTTCATATACTATAGGATTAAAAAAAGAAAAAATGAATTTCATGAATTTTTGACCAAGTTAAGGTGGTCAGACATAAGAATTTTTTATATTTTTTAAAATTTGTAATAAAAATCATAATTAATTATTTACTTGGAAAAAAATTACAAAAAAATATGCATCACATCGGGACATGAGTCCTCTACTTATATCTAAAATATTATAAAAAAATATTATCATTTTATTGTGGTTAGGTTGGTCAGACAGACACCTACTTCTTATTTTTTCCCTGAAATTTAAGTATATTGCATTGAAATTTCAAATTTTCACCAAATAGATTTCTTTTTCTTTTAAACAAACCTAGTAGTTTAGAAACTACATTCAATTTTCTAAAAATTCTATTCTTACTTATTTTTGAATAATATAGATAACTTATTCAAATTTTTATGTCAAGTTGCCTAACTCTGATTTTTTTGAATTTTTTTCCACTAAAGGGCCTATTTTTTCCATGATGATCCTGCACATACCCTTGTGTGATTTATTTCAAAATTAGTGGTTCCCATCATGACAGGGCCTGTAACAAGGGGAAAAAAGAATGTTGTCACTCCGGGGAAGACTCCTAATAAGGATGGGATAACAATAGAGGATATTACTCCTAATGAGGATATCAATAAGGTCAAGGAAGACATTTCCTCAATGAAGATGGATATGTGTGACCTAAGAGGAGATATATCAGACATACGAAACATGTTAAGCACCTACATGGCTAAACCAAGAAAGGAGTTCTCAAGTGACCAAGGTGAAAATTATAGGCTAGCTACCATTGACACAAGCTTTAGTACTCCTATGGGATCTAGGAATTTATTTCCAAAGGTGGATATGTGCAAGTTTGATGGCAAGGATCCTATAGCATAGATAAACCAAATGGAGAATTATTTTGAAGTACACCAAATCCAAAATGGACAAAAGGTCACGATGGCTTCCCTATATCTAGAACCAGATCAATTCATTTGGTATAGCTGGATTTGCACTCATCAAAGGAAAAAGGGGCTCACCATATTATGGTCTATTTTTATGGAGGAACTCCAAGAACAATATAGCAATTGTAGTGTGACAGACAACTTCTTTAGCTAGCTAGCTAAACTTCAACAAACATGATTAGTTAAGGATTATATTCAACAATTCCAAAATCTATCCTTAAGAGTGGATACAATTACGGAGGAAAACTTGAATGATTTATTCTTGGGGGGTCTCAAGGATCACATTCAACATGAGGTATGCATGTTTAGCCCTAGCTCCATAAATGAGTCTTTTATCTTATCATGCATGGTAGAGGAGAAGTATTTGTTTCCTAAGAAGCAAGGGGCTAATGTCACAAGAGAGAAAGGATATTCAACACAACATACTAGCTTGACTCCATAGAAAATTGAGGAGAAAAGAGAAAAAGGGTTGTGTTTCAATTGTGATAGAAAATATAGTCGAGGACATAAATGCAGTGAAAAGAAATTGTTCTATATTGAAGGTCCAAGTGAGGAAGAAGAGGAGGAACCCATACTAGAGGATGAAAGGGAGTCAAATGAGGAATCATATGATTCTCAACCAATCATTTCTTGTCATGCACTCTCAAGGTGGTGGGGTTCTTAAAGAAGCAAAAGGTAACAATGTTGATCGACTCAGGTAGTTTTCATAATTTCATCAACAAAAAGTTAGCTACTCGTCTAAATTATTTTATATATCCAACTCCAGAGTTTCAGGTTTTGATTGCAGATGGTGGTATAGTTATTTTTTTAGGGAAGTTTCATAGCATTAAATTATCCATGGGAGATTATCAACTTGATACCCCAATGTATGCGATATCCATGGGTGTAGCAGATATTGTTTTCGGAGTACAATGGCTTACTACATTGGGAACAATTGAGATGAACTTCCAATAACTATTCATGAGATTTCAATCAGAAGGAAGGGTAGTAGAGCTAAGGGGGTTGAAGGAAAAATCCCCACAAATGGTAAGCTCTAATCAAATTAAAAAGTTGCTTAAGAAAGGAGTGGATGGATTTGTGGCCCAACTATGTTCATTAGAAGTCTCTCAATCTAATGCTCCTACTCATCCAGATTTGCAAGCTATAATTGATCGTCACTCAGTTGTTCTTGGAGATATACCCAAAGGAATTCCTCCTAAGAGAGATCATGATCATGCCATATAGTTAGTTCCAAGGATCCAACCATCGAACATCAGGCCTTACAGGTATCCACACATACAAAAGAGTGAGATAGAAAAAAAATGTTGAGGAGATGCTAGAGGTAGGAATTATCACGCATAGCCAAAGTGCTTACTCCTCGCCTATGGTGATGGTACGTAAGAAGGATGATACTTGGCGCATGTGTCCATATTATAGAGTGCTCAACATGTACACCATTAAAGATAAGTTTCCTATTCTAGACATTGATGATTTGCTAGATGAATTGAATGGAGCTATGTATTTTACCAAGCTAGATCTTAGATCTAGTTATCACCAAATTCAGATTGAGGAAGATATTTGTAAAACAACATTTCAGACTCATGAGGTTCATTATGAATTTTTGGTGATGCCATTTGGTCTTACCAATGTACCATCTACATTCCAAAGTTTGATGAATTCCATTTTTAAGAAGTTCTTGAGAAAGTTTGTGTTAGTATTCTTTGATGATATATTGATTTATAGCAAGACTTGGGAAGAACATTTGAAACATGTGGATCAAGCATTACAAATACTTGAAGATCATAAAATCTATGCTAAGCCATCCAAGTGTGCTTTTGGTCTTATGGAGGTGGAGTATTTGGGACACATAGTTTCACATGAAGGAGTAAAGGTGGACCCTAACAAAATTAAGGCTATCATGGAATGGGGGTATGTGCAGGATCATGATGGGCCAAAAAGTGGCAATATGATGGGTATGTAGTTGACGACTATTTTTTTACCCAAAATTGATGAAACAAAAAGGGTTTTTAAGGAGATTCTCAATTTTCCACAGATATAAATTATGCTTTACTTTTTATCTAATAAGTAATTATTATTCATTTTCTATTCAAATTATGACTAAAGTCCTAATTGATAGGCTGATTGAAAAACATCTATAGCTTTCAAACAGTGTCACATTTTTTGAATCCAAAACATGCGTGACATTCTATGCTTCACATACTATAGGATTAAAAAAAGAAAAATTCAATTTCATGAAGTTTTGACCAAGTTAAGGTGGTTAAACATATGATTTTTTTATATTTTTTAAAAAATTTTAATAAAAAATTCATAATTAATTATTTACTTAGAAAAAAATTACAAAAAAATATGCATTAGATCGGGGCATGAGTCCTCTACTTATATCTATCATATTATAAAAAATATTATCATTTTATTGTGGTTAGGGTGGTCAGACAGAAACCTACTTATTTTTTCCTTGAAATTAAAGTACCACTGCATTGAAATTTCAAATTTTCACCAAATAATTTTTTATTTTTTTTCAAAAACCTAGTAGTTTAGAGACTACATTCAATTTGTTATAGATTCTATTCTTACATATATTTGAAATAATATAGATAACCTATTCAAATTTTTATTTCAAGTTTCCGAACTTTGATTTTTCTAATTTTTTTGCCACTTAAGGGCCTATTTTTTCCATGATGATCCTACACATACCCATAGCCTATTCCAAAAACCATTAAGAAACTGAGGGGTTTCTTGGGATTGACAAGGTACTATAGAATATTTTTGAAGAATTATGGTCATATAGCAGTACCTCTCACCACTCTATTGAAGAAGGATTCTTTTCATTGGAATGAGTCTTCCAATACAACATTTGAGAGATTGAAGGAGGCTATGTGTACAACTCCAGTGCTTGCCACTCCTGACTTCACCAAGGAATTCATTGTGGAATGTGATGTTTTTGGAAATGGGATAGGAGCAGTGCTCATGCAAAAAGGTCGACCAATTTCTTTTGCAAGTCATCAATTAAAGGGTAAGAATCAACTCAAACCTATTTATGAGAAGGAAATGCTAGCAATCATCCATGCAATAAAAAAATGGAGGCCTTATATATTGGGTAGACACTTCAAGGTTAAGACAGATCATGATAGCCTAAAATATTTTTTGGAACAAAGACTATCTTCTGAAGAGCAACAAAAATGGGTCACTAAGATGTTAGGATATGACTTTGAGATTGTATATAAGAGAGGGAAAGAAAATATTGTAGCAGATGCACTTTCAAGTAAGGATGAGAAAGATGAAGCCTTATTGTGTGCCCTTTCAATATTACAAGAAAATTGGGTGGAGGAAGCCAAAGCAGAGTGGAAAAATGATGTTGGGACAAGTAATCTCATCGAATGATTAAAAAGTGATTGTAGTAGTTCAGATAAGTTTTGTTGGAAGGGAGATACTCTTTGGTATAAAGAATGTTTGTATCTCTACAAGAATTCCACTCTTAAACACAAGATTCTCACAGAGTTGCATGAGTCTCTAGTGGGTGGTCATTCAGGATTTTTGAATACATATCATCGAGTCAAGCAAGATTTTTTTTGGGAAGGGCTAAAAGGTGATGTTCAAAAATTTGTGGCTAAATGTTTGGTTTGTCAAAGGAATAAAGGGGATACAATTAAGAAACTAGGTCTCTTGCAACCCTTATCTATTCCTAGCCAGCATTGGGAAGAGGTATCCATGGACTTCATCATAGGGCTTCCCAAATCTAAAGGTCATAATGTCATCATGATAGTAGTTGATCGTCTCACTAAATATGAACATTTCATTGCATTATCACATCCTTTTACAACAAGTGCAGTGGAAATTTTTTTTTGGAGAATATCCAAAACCTACATGGTACACCTAAGGTTATTGTTAGTGATTGTGATCCTATATTCACTAGTCACTTTTGGATAGATTTATTCTCATGTTTGGGTACTCAATTGGCTCATAGATCTTCATACCACCCTCAATCAGATGGGAAAACTGAGGTTGTTAATAAGTGTTTGGAAGGATATCTACATTGTTTCACTTCAGAGAAATAGTCTCAATGGGTAGATTGGCTACCACTTGCAGAATGGTGGTATAACACTTATTTTCATAGCTCATAAAAAATGTCTCCATTTTTGGAACTTTATGCATATCATCCTCCTTCCATCACATCATCCATAAAAGTGTCACCAAGAGTTCAGGAAATAGAAGACCACTTGCTTCATCAACAACAAGTACTTTCAGGACTCAAGAAGAATTTAGCTATGGCACAAAATCAAATGAAACAATAGGCAGACCAGCATCGTAGTGAAAGATATTTTGAAGTTTGGGATTGGGTCTTCTTGAGATTGTAGCCTTATAAGAAAATCTCACTAAAGCAACAAAAAAATAATAATAATTTGTCTCCAAGCTTTTATGGTTCATACCAAATGATGCAAAAGATCGGTAGTGTTGCCTACAAGCTAGAGTTGTCACCAACAACAAAGATACATCTATTTTTTCATGTTTCCTATTTGAAGAAGGCAATTGGACATAATATTCCCACTCAAACACAGCTACCAAATCTTGATGAAGAAGGAAGAATCATTTTGGAACTAGAGTGCATTCATCAAACACGCAAAAAGAAGCTGAGGAATAGAACTCTCACTAAGTATCTAATCCAATGGAATAATTTACCAATTGAAGATGCCACATGTGAGGATGAGGAGTTCATTCAAAAGAATCCAAAATTGATTAGCATTGAGGACAATGCTTCTTTGAAGAAGGGGGCCATGCTGCACCCTTAATATTACTGTACATCGGGTTATGAATAGTCGGCTTGTGGCTATCTTAACTCTATATTAAGTCATATTATCATTAATATATTGTTATTTAGTTGTTTAGATCAGCCTAAGACTTATATAGGTGTTTCTAAGTTGGCCTAGGTCATAACCTAGGCATAAATAGGTATATATAGGAGGTTGTGAGTCTTATTTCATAAGGTTGTGAAGTGTGTTCTCATTAGAGATATTTGGAGGTTTTCCCCCTTGAAGTGGCTTGTTATTCTTAGTTATTATCAAGTATTTGCAACATATTTCATATCATTTTCTTATATTGTGCAAGTTATTTCATAACATATATGGTCTTGTTCCTCCAATTGGTACTTCTTGGAGCAAGAAGCTTGTTTTGTGTTCCACAAGATATCATGTTTTTAAAGTGATTTCTCTTCATGTTGATGATAACACATTGGGTTTCATTAATTACATTGAGTGTCATCATGCTCTATGGACCAAAATTTGGGATTTATATGGAGATCCTGATACTCCATCCTTCCCAGATGGTCTTGCTTTAGATTGTTTTTGTAAGGAAAGCTAGATGCGGAAACAACTCTCCTAATGTCAAAACCTCAGGGAAGAACACATAGACACTTTTAAATTTTACAATTACAGTCAAATTAAGATGCAATTGAAAGCAATAACAGAAACAGTGTATTTGACAAACACATATGAACACTAGATTTACATGGAAAAACCGTTATGGGAGAAAAACCCACCACACCAAGAGAAGTCACTTTTTATTACAGTAATAAAGATTACAAATAGAGTTCTGACTTATCTTTCTGATGTCAGTTTATAGCAGCATTCACCATGAACAACCTTGTTACAGAAAATTCACGTTATAGTCTTCACAGAATAGAATTCATCCACTGATCATACAATCACACAGCAATTCGTCGAGCCATCGACCCAGACATAATCTGCTACTCCAGACTATATTCATGTTGTTCTTATCTATCAAGCTTCCTCTTAGAATTGTCACAATGAACTATCTTCCAATGGTTCCCATTCGGCTCCTCTGATTGGCCATTGATTCACCACGTAGGATGGTCTTCTCTCAGTCAAAGTGATCAACCTGTGTTGGAATGTTAGTGAGATACTAACCATGTCTCCTCGATGCCACAAGACTTAACCATCAATGTCGCCAAGAATCATCCTTATCGTCAAGATGTTACATCGAGTCCAAAGAGCTATCGCTTAGACTTCGCCATGTCACCAAGACCTCATACTGACAATCATCACATGTATCACTATCGCCAAGACTTATCGCTATCGGTGAAACATCATACCAAAGCTTCAAAGTCACATAGACGTGAGTTTTCCATTCAGTGAGACAAACGTCTTTCGCCAAGACATCACACCAAAGTTCAATAAGTATCCAAAGTGATCAATAGTCGGCAAGACTTTTTTCCATCACTAAGACCTCACACCGAGACCTATGTGCTGCTCCAAGTGTATATCATCGGTGAGACACACCAACTATCGCCAAGAGTTCTTCCCTAGTGTTCAAGTCATACTGATGTCCCCAGGATAAAACTGTCAACGAGACATCCATATCGGTAAGACTTCTTACCGAACACCCAAGACTCTCCCCGAAGACTTCAACAAAAAACATTGTCGGCAAGACTTCGATCATTGCTGGGACTTCACACCGAATTACGCCTTTTGGAAAAGGGTCTCCCCAATATACAATATGAATGGCCTGTCGGCTAGAGATCTCCACTCGGCATAGGGTTACAATGACAGTCACAAGTCACAGTGATAAGTTCCTTCGACATGACTTAGACATTGTCTCGGCGACCTATACAAACCACAAGATCCAAAGCATGTCACATTGACTTGTCTCTCTTAGAGGTTTCA
Organism: Sequoia sempervirens; assembly: GCA_007258455.2. Classification (NCBI taxonomy): domain Eukaryota; kingdom Viridiplantae; phylum Streptophyta; class Pinopsida; order Cupressales; family Cupressaceae; genus Sequoia; species Sequoia sempervirens. The sequence goes on along the minus strand of VDFB02026320.1, from coordinate 23,053,181 downwards.
ACCTGTGGGATTGAGGCATATATTTCCAACAATCTCCTAGTTGACAAAGATCACACAAGCACCTCTAGACACAACAAAACTTAATGAAAATCATGGGCACTAAGGCCCATTGAACTAGCACACCACCTAAACTTTTCTGTGCTCACTAGCTTCGTCAATGCATCTGCAACATTCTCTAGAGTATCAACTTTTTCCAAACTGACCTTTCCATCCTCCACCATATCTCATACAAAGTGGTATTGTACATCTATATGTTTCGTCCTGGCATGGAAAGTAGGATTCTTTTCCAAAAAAATTGCACTCTAACTGTCACAAAAATAGTTATTTTCCTTGCATCAAAACTAATGTTAGAACACAAATGTTTTAACCAAACTGCTTCTTTACAAGCACGTGTAGCTGCCATGTATTCAACATTTGTAGTGGACAAAGCGACTACAGCTTGCCGCTTACTCATCCAACTCATTGCACCACAATTCATCATGAAAATGTATCCACTGGTGGACCTCTTGTTGTCAATGTCCCCTGCCCAATCAGAATCCACATAGCCTCGAATACTGAGAGTCCTCTATGATTCAACCAAGTTCCCATGGTAACACAAAGCAAACCTTGAAGTGCCCTTAAAATATCTAAAAACTCTCTTTACAACATCCCAATGTGTCCTTCCAGGATTAGCCATAAACCGACTAAGAACTCCCACTGCTTGGGCACTGTCTGGCCTTGTTCAGACCATTGCATACATAAGACTTCCAATTGCACTAGCATAGGGTACACTGGTAATGTCCTCCATCTTAGTAGGAGATTTTGGACAATCTTCAACAAATAGCTTCGTTCCTTGCAAGACTGGAACAACTAGCTGCTTGCAATCATTCATGCAAAATCTCTCTAGAATAGTTTTGATATACTTACTCTGACTAAGCCAAAAAAATTTACTATTCATATCCCTGGTTCTCTCCATCCCCAGAATATACCTTGCTGCACCAAGATCTTTCATTTTGAACTTAGCAGACAACTGATACTTAAGATAAAAAATCATCAACTTACTATTGCCTATGAACAACATATCATCAACATAGAGAGCAATAATAAGAACTCAATCACTTTCAACTTTATAATACACACAATGATCATATTTTGATCTTACAAATCCCAAAGACAATACAAAAGTATCAAATTTCTGGTACCACATTCTAGGTGACTGCTTTAACACATACAGAGACTTTTAACTTGCAAACCAGGTTCTCTTTACCTTTCTCCACAAAGTGCTTAGGCTGGGACATGTAAATCTCTTCTTCAAGATCACCATGAAGAAATGTTGTCTTCACATCCATCTGTTCGACCTCTAATTCATACGCTACTGCAAGTGACAAAAGAAATCTGATAGATGTCAGCTTAGCTATAGGAGAAAAAATTTCCCCATAATCAATTCCCTCTACCTGGGAATAACCTTTCGCAACCAACCTCGCCTTATATTTTTTCACACTGCCATCCATACCAATCTTCTTTTTAAATACCCATTTGTAGCCAACAACTTTTATGCCTTTAGGCAAGGGCACCAAACTCCAAGTGTCATTCTTTTTTAATGAAGCCATTTCTTCATTCATGGCTTCCAACCAAGAGTCTGAATCAGACATTTTAAATGCCTCTTTCATAGTCCTAGGCTCATCAGTGCTAGAAATTAAAGCATAGGCACAAGTAGAATCTATCAAATAAAACCCATACCTATCAGGTTGTTTTCTTTCATGAGTTGACCTCCTCAATTGCTCAGGATGAGGTTCTTCTTCTTCTTCTAAACTTTCAGAACTGCTTGAGCTCTCCTCAATTTCAGGTACATTTTGAATTCTCAATTCCTCTTTCTCTGGTGTAGGAGGAATTACAACTACATCCTTATTATTTTCTGACTTTGTCTCTAACTGCAGATCCAAGGTAGAAGGCTTTAGCTCACAAAATATTACACTTCTACTGTATACAACCTTCTTTGTATCAGGATTCCAAAGCTTGTATCCTTTTATGCTAGCACTATAGCCAATAAAAATATATTTGACAACCTTGTTCTCCAATTTAGATCTTTTCACATCCAACACATATGCATATGCCTCACAGCCAAAAACATGAATGTGTCTCAAAGAGGGCTTCTTACTAGACCACGCTTCCAAAGGTGTTTTCTCAACAAGAGTAGAATTTAGAGAATGATTAATCAAGTAACAAGCAGTAGCAATAGCCTCAGCCCAAAACTTCTCCTCTAAGCCGACACTACTCAACATACTTCGTGCTCTCTCCATCACTGTCCTATTGAACCTTTCTTCAACTCCATTTTGCTATGGAGTATAAGGTGTAGTCTTATGTCTTTTAATCCCATGGTCTTTACAATACCTCTCAAAATTATTAGAACAAAATTCACCACCATTATCAATCCTTAAACATTTGATTTTTCTTCCAGTCTGATTTTCTACAAGGTTCTTAAATTCCTTAAACCAACTGAACACTTCTGATTTAATTTTTAGAAAATATACAAATGCTCTTCTTGAATAATCATCAATAAATGACACATATTATCTTGATTTAGACAAAGAAAGAACATTCACTGGACGAAAAACATCATAATGAATATAATCTAGCAAACCAGAAGATTTATGAGGACTGGAATAAAAAGAAACATGGTGCTGCTTTCCATATATACAATGTTCACAAAATTCAAATTCAAGGTTACAATCTTCAAGTTTTTTAAACCTTTTTCTCCAATATGGCCTAGCCTATGATGCCATAGCATAGTATTTTCTATTGGAAGTTTAACTTCTATAGAGTTTACAAAATTAGGAATTTTAATATTCTTTTCTCCATGAGTAGCTTTCTGTGACTTTACAGAGACACTATTACATTGAGCAGCATGTGCATCTAGCTTGTACAAGGTACCAATACGAGCACCCCTTGCTAGCACCATTGAGCCTCTCGTTATCTTGTAGCCATTTCCAAAGAACATGACTTGCACTCCAATATCATTCAACTTACTGACAAATAATAGATTTCAAGCCAGACCTAGTATATGCATAACATCCTTGATTCCCTTGACTCTTCCATCAAGGAATTGGATTTTGACTCTTCCATGGCCAACAATCTCCAAAGTTGAATCACTTGCTAAGTACACCTTTCAACCATCGTATTATTCATACCTCATAAACCAGTCTCTATGAGATGTCATGTGGAAAGATGCCCCTGAATCAATTAGCCAGACATCATCTAATGCCTATGTAGACAAGGCTGCAATGAAGCCATCTGCATCACTCTGAGAAGAATCATTATCGGAAGAATTATTCTTCTTCTTCTTTTTCTCCTCTTTACAATCCTTTCAGACATGACTAGGTTGCCCACAGTTCCAACACTTCACCTTGGACTTCTTGCCAAGAGACTTTGATCTCCCCTCTGATTTTGATTTAGATTTCTTGTCCTTCTTCTTGCCTTTCTCTTTTGATCTTCCTCTAACAGCAAGAGCCTCCTTCGCCATCTCAGAAGATTTTCTTCTCATCTCTTCTAATAACAAAGAAGCAACAACATCTTCCATCTTGAAATTCGATGTTGTACTCCCAATAGCCATCACTAGGTGATCCCACGAGTCTAGGAAAGAACACAATAGAAGCATACAACGATCCTCTTCATTAGTCTTTACACCAACAAAAGTTAACTATGCAATCAACATGTTGAATGTGTTCAAATGATCAGCTACAAACCCTCCTTCCTGCATTCTCAAAGTGTACAACTTCTTCCTCAAGAACAGTTTATTCACCAAGGACTTCCCCTGATAAATAGATGCTAGTCTCTTCCACAAGGAAGATGTAGTCTTCTCTTCATGCACATTCAGAAGAATGGAGTCTGTCAAATAGAGCCTTATCAGCCCCTTAGAATTTATATCTGCAAGGTCCCAATCCTCTTGCTTCATGCCTATAGGTTTAGTTCCAGACACAACAAGCCACAGATCACGATCCACTAAGAGATCCTCCATTTTGAGTTTCCACAACTCAAAATTGCTGCCATTGAACTTCTCTATTTCAATCTTTCCTGACGTGCTAGTCATCTGAATCTGCAATTCGAATTTAAAATATTCTACAGGACTCCCACTGAATAGAATTGACTCAAAAAACCCAACGTACCCACAAGGATAAGACAACTGGCCAGGCTCTGATACCACTTGTAAGGAAATCTAGATGCAGAAACAACTCTCCTAACATCAAAACCTCAGGGAAGAACGTAGAGACACTTTTAAATTTTACAATTACAGTCAAATTAAGATGCACTTGAAATCAATAACAGAAATAGACTATTTAAAAAACACATATGAACACCAAATTTACCTGGGAAAACCCTTATGGGAGAAAAACCCACCACACCAAGAGAAGTCACTTTATATTACAGTAATAAGGATTATAAACAGAGTTCTGACTTATCTTTCTGATGTTAGTTTATAGCACCATTCACCATGAACAACCTTGTTATAGAACATTCACGTTATAGTATTCACAGAATAGAATCCATCCACTAATCATACAATCACACAGCAATCCATCGATCCATCGAACCAAACATCATCTGCTACTCCAGACTATATTCATGTCATTCTTGTCTGTCAAGCTTCCTCTCAGAACTATCACAATGAACTGTCTTCCAACAGTTCCCATTCGGCTCCTTCGAATGGCCATTGATTCACCACGTAGGATGGTCTTCTCTCAGTCAAAGCAATCAACCTATGTTGGCATGTCAGTGAGACACTAACCGTGTCTCCCCGATGCCACAAGACTTAACCATTGATGTCACCAAGAGTCATCCTTATCACCAAGATGTTACATCAAGTCCAGAGAGCTATCGCTCAGACTTCGCCATGTTTCCAAGACCTCATAGCGATGATCATCACATGTATCACTATTGCCAAGACTTATCGCTATCGGTGAAACATCATACCGAAGCTTCAAAGTCACACAGATGTGAGTTTTCCATTCGGTGAGACAATCGTCTTTTGCCAAGACATCACACCGAAGTTCACTAAGTATCCAAAGTGATCAATAGTCGGCAAGAATTTTGTCCATCACTTAAGACCTCACACCGAGACCTTTGTGCTGCTATGAGTGTATACTGTTGATGAGACACACCAATTGTCACCAAGAGTTCTTCTCGAGTGTTCAAGTCATACCAATGTCCATAGGATAAAGCTATCAGTGAAACATCCATATCGGTAAGACTTCTTACCGAACACCCAAGACTCTCCCCGAAGACTTCAACAGAAAACGCTGTCGGTGAGACTTCGATCGTCACTAGGACTTCACACCGAAGTACGCCTTTCAACAAAGGGTCTCCCTGATATACGATATGAATGGCCTGTCAGCCAAAGATCTCCACTTGGCATAGGGTTACAATGACAGTCACAAGTCACAGCGATAAGTTCCTTCGGCATGACTTAGACATTGTCTTGACGACCTATACAAACCACAAGATCCAAAGTTGCTAGTCGGCCAGACCCAAAGCATGTCACACTGACTTGTCTCTCTTAGAGGTTTCAGCCTATGGGATTGAGGCATATCTTTCCAACAGTTTTGTAACTCTTAATGATTGCGATAATATACCATATGAATATGATACACTACAAGAGTTTGCTTCTTTGGAACACCTTACACATCTTGATGATGAGGATGATGAGGGTTCCACTCCTACTATAGTGATACATATTGAGCCTTCACATTCATTGGTTGCTACTTTCCATGATCCTGATCAACAGGATGTATAGTTTTTTCTAGATCCACCTCATTGGGATTCTTATCTTGTAGACATATCATTCTTGTTTGTGGAGTCTCACATTGATGATGTTCATCTCCTCTTTGAAGGAGTTGATTTCACTACTTCATATGTGGTGAGGGAACCTTCATACAATATTGTTCTTTCTTCTTCTCTTTTAGTGTCACAGGTTGGAATTGAGTTGGAGTATTTTGAGCAGCATTCAGAGAAATCATTATCTTTGGAGTTTGATGTGTTTAAGTCTTCATTAGATCCTGATTTGATTATGGTATCATTCGGCATCGACATGGAACCATTTGAGAATCCTTCAGAGACTTCATACTTCTTGAGACTTCCTTCCTCATCTCTTGGTTTGGATTTTCTTCATACACCAGTGGATTGGTTTCTTTCCAAGGGGAGAAATATTTTTTGCAAGCATTGGATAGTGTTTTGTCTTCATGCATGCACCATTAGCATAGGAGCTTCTTCATTATAGGGGGGATATGATATCTCATTTTTTCCTTCCTATGGGGGATCATTGATTGTATATATATGATGTATGTAGTCCTTTGGGGGGGTGTGGTTGAGTCCTCCATTCATGTATCAATTTTTATTTCTTTTCTCTCTTTTGGAGAGGGGTTTTTTCCCACAAGGTTTTTCTCCTTTTCTCTAGTTGTGAGATATTGCATTGTAAACCGGTACCTAACATGGTTGTGTAGCTAGGACCCATATTTCTTTTTTGAATTTTTGCATCTACATTCTCCCTAAATTTTCACTTAGGGTAGATTAGTTTCTCTTGTGTGGTTTTTCCCATGTGGGTAGTTTTCCCACCCATCACTTTTTTCTTGCCTTTTAAAAGGCTATACATTGTGTAATATATGCATCTCATATTTTTCTCTCTTTGGTGAAATAGCCTGTGTGCTTCTCTCACTTTTCTATGAAGGTGTATCCTACAAATGGTGATCTTGGCTCCACCTACAATATGTATACATTCTTGAGAAGATTTTCCTTTTGAAGAATCAAATCCTGAATCAAGTGGAAATCGTCCAAGTTACCTCATAACCCTTAGAAAGGTGTAGCTTGAAGATGAATTCCTGAGTTCATCCTCCCATGAACTCCTGAATCACAGACTATGATTATTGGGCAACAATCCTCCAAGTTGTCTCCTTGACCCTCGTAATGGTATAATCCTTGGTCATAGTCTCACAAACTCTCTAGGAAAGAATCCATATTGAGCTCTTCACCAAACCCCTTACCTATCTCCAAAAATAAAACTTCATAATATATGTATTCTTCAAATCTATCAATAATAAGGAAAAGGAAGAAATTAAAGCCAAAAACACTTCTCATGCAAAGAATCATCTCAAAGTTAGAAGCTGGCTTAAGATGATGGAAATTCCACCATCCTCCAGTGCCTCCAGCCTCCAATTTTGACCTTGTTAGATTTTATCCATTTGATATCTTTGATGAGACTTTAGAGGCCTTATCAGATATTGTAAAGATAGCCCCAATTTGAATGGCATTTATAATGTTCTTTGCAATGAATAGAAGAACAACATCTTGCAACTCAATAGTCTCAACATTGAAACCAATAGTGGGAATGAAAATAACAATAACATCAAGTTTCAACTTGTACAATATAGTAATCTTACTAGTATCCAGAATCATCATCAAAATGAACACCTTCTTCTTAGAATAAAAAATATACTCAAAACAAACATGACATATTGAGTTTTCTACATAGGAGTGTGCCTTCTACAAACCAACTGAATAATAACAACTACATTTTTTGCAATAATATTCCCACATAGTAATTTGATAGTTATCACATACCTTCACTCTCTAACCTTGTGACACTTTTGTGGATCTAGTAAATGACTCATGTGTCGTACTCCTTTATTTAATTTTCTTAAGACATAATCTCATAACATATACCTTGAACTCTCAAAACAATATCTCTATGTCACTTCACACACCCTGATAGTAAAGGTGCACCCAAGAAATGGGTAAATCACACACTATAGCTATACCTTCATAAGCGACTAAAAAAATGCATAAGTACCTTGATTTTCTTATGAGATAAACTAGGATCAATTCAAACCCAATAGAAAAAATTCTATAGTTGCAATTTTTATTTAGAACATCCTTTATCAATATGTCATTGGAAATGTTTAGTAAAATATACTTATCTATGTGGCCTACTTCTTTTACTCTACCCCGAATGATGAAGACACTGATCAATCACCCAATTTTCCTAACGATGCTTGAGAATGCAAAAATTATTTTGCTCATGCCTCCTTATCCTAAAAAAAACTTGACACCAAATCTAATTATGGCTTGGACAAAGAAGTACAAAAGTTTACATTTTCTTTATGTATTTTCATCCTTGCAATCCTTTAAACACAACAATGGAATACTTTCAACTTCAATCCTCATCAAAAATATCATTCCAAATAACCCCTGGTATAGCCCTACAAAAAAGTCCTAGCATGCCTCTACAAAAGCTTTCATCCTACACTTCTCCACCATGTTTTCCAAAAAATGCTTCACATATTCTCCTACAAGCAATTCACAATAGATTATAGACACCATAGATAGAAAATTACGAGGACATCATCATATTTCTATGCATAGAGAAAAGAAGACATGAAGCCACCATCAACACACAATCATTTTCAGATTCCAACACACAAGTAAACACTTAGATGCAACATCATATATATTTCATCACTCCAATACCAATGAATCACTCCAGTGCTCTGATACTAAATGTTAGAAAAATGTTGGATTGATTTATTCAATGCAATGCAGAGCATTTATACAAGGGAGTGGTTGGCAAAGTGGTTGGAAGTTACCAAAAATATTAATTGCATGTACTTAGACACTTGAACAAACAATGTAATATACCATATAAAAATTATGCTAAAAAACATAATTAAATTGGTATCAATTCATTCTATTCAAGTTACATATTATTCAAATCAAATTTAAAGTATTTTGATTAATATTTAAACATACCTGATTTTCTCTATTTTAAGATTTTGGTAGAAATAAAAAGTTTCATATTTGAGTTTAATTTTTCATGAGGGATATTACACATTATATTTTACCCTTTCTCAAAACATAGAGAATATTTTAATATTTACTATCAGAATTATTTAAATTCTTAATATTTCATTTGTAGAAACATAGAATTTAAACCATTAATTAAATCAGACATTCATTGGTCATTCATGAGACATAGGGGTTCTAGAATAACTCCTAAATTGGATCTGGATTCACATAATTTTAAATATAACATATTCCATACTTGACTCAAGGATGATCAGGGAATGGATAGGAAGGGCCAAATGTGAAATTTCTAAATTAACCACCATTGGAATAACTTAGACCCAGGTGTAGTGAGGTGGAGAAGTAACCTTGTACTTGTAACCATTCAATGCACATCAAAGGTACCTACTAAATGTGTCTGATTAAGGCACAACATAATCATCCCAAAAAGGTCCAATACCATAATAATAAAATTAAATCTATACATCTACCATATATGTAATTTCTTTTGAACATCAATAGTCAAGATTACATTTAAACGTGGGGTATCATGGAGAATTCTGCAAGCAGGTGGTGGTGGTATCGTGGAAAATTATTCAAGCAAGGTTTGTGTCTTCTTTGGGTGGCGGCATCTGTTATTTTCTACATACACATGGCACATCCTTGGAATCTTAGGTTCTCCATTCAAACACAAAATTGGGAGAAGTCATTTGAAGATCTCTCAGATGAAGACCTTTCTTTAATTTTATGTATGGAATGCCCTAGTGTAGAGGATAGTATTCAAACCATAATTGGGATGGAGATCATTAGGCCTACTTCACGCCAGGTGATTCTTCCTTCTCAGGTGTTATCAATCCTCTTTTCAAAAATTTTGGATATTTCTCAGTCTTTTAAGGAACTAGAATTAGCTGCATAGAAATATGTTAAAAATCAGTTCCTTCATGGTCAAACCTTGCTATCAGCAGTTCAGGGGTACTGCTTTTTTAAGGCTACAGGGTTAGTAGGAGGTATTTTTTCACACAAACTTCTTAGAAAGTGCGAGGTGTTGAATGAGGTATATGAAGCCATGAAAATGGGGTTGCAGGGTAAAAATGATCGATTATTCCTGAAGGTTTTGAGAAATAATTCACATTGTGTTTAAGCTCAGTTGGAAATGGACATAAAAAAAATTATTTTGCAATTTCCTTCCTCAACTTTCATGCATGCTTGGTTGCTCAAAAAAACCCCAATTCTAGGAAATGTGTACCCGAGTTCATGGAAATGTCCAAAAAGAGAATAGTCTCTTGGAGGTTTGTGACATGGACAAAAGGAATGTGGCCAAAGGGAATATTCCCATAGCAGTTGGTGGTATGAGCAGAGACATTGGTTTGAAATTTTATATAAGATGTAAGAGAATAGATAAATGGGAAAGTTGGCTCCTAATGAAAGCCAGGGTGAGAACGAGCCAGTTGACATGGAAGAATAAAATATGGGTTGTTTGTTCCATTTTGCTAGGTATACAGTTATAGTGCATAGTTGATAGCTAATGGGGAAGTTTATTTACAATATTTAGTGGACAGATAATGGGGATTTTTTAGCAGATGAATTAGGCTTGAGTTTAGATCTGGGTTTTTGAAATGGACAATATGTTTGTAATGTATGGGAATAGTGATGTAGTTAGTCTTCTAATCAGGGTAGGGGGATTCTATTTTTGTAGTCTCTAAAAGTGCATTGCCAAGTTTCAGATGGCAATCAGTCATTTTTTGCTACAATTTGCTATGCTGTTACAAATTAATATAAATATATAGGCTTTATGCCTCTTATCCAAAATAAAAAAGATTACATTTAATCTCAACACATATTTAATGTACATCACTAAACTGAAGTAGTTGGCATATCTAAGCATATAAATATATAAAATTCCTACAATCGATATGTTGAGGAACCTCATCTAAAAAATGTAGTGGTTCATACACACCACTTAAAGCCATAAAATAATAACCACAACAATCATGAGAAAATGATGAAGCTAAAATATTGATCTCCCATTAAAAGGATGCAAATATGAGGGGCACAACACTTCCTTTCTTTAATTTTAAATAATAATTCATATTTATATAGTGGAACATAGGAATAAATTGAAGTGTAGGCCATCCCATTAATTTTAATTTTGGGATTACTTTACCATCAAGTCTCAAGTTTGAATTCACATCTCTAAAATTAGAGACCAAAAAATGGGAAATGGAATTTGTCAAGGAAAACACATGGAATAGGGTGCTAGTGCCCCTATCCATCCCTTTTGCATACATTCAAATTGGATTTAGAAGTTTAGGGCCTATTGAAATTAGGAATTATTCAAAATATTAGCACTTCTTGAGTTCAATTTGGTGAAATGTGATCGTCAAAGCATTTTTTGGGTTAGCATTGACACATTCTCTTGGGTTTATAGGGAAGGCCAAGGCTAAGGCATATATAAAATACTTTAATGGATATGTTACTAAAGTGAGTTTCAAATAGAGCGTTAAATTGTACTTTCACCTTAAGGGAGTACAATTTAGGACACTAGAAATCCTTGAACCCCTTTTTTATGTGTAATCTATCTTTTGGAGTTTTTAGATCCCAAAGAAGTAACATCTCAGACCTAGGGCACCCACACCACTATCTCTACAATTCAACCTCATCTCTTAATCATAGGTTCATCTTTGTATCTCATTTTTACATCTATACTCATTCTATCAATTTCATTTTTTGGTTTATGCAATAATTTACATTTTTAGGTCTAGGGTTACATGTCAAATAGGCTTGCTAAAGCACATATAATAATTTATCTTCTTTACAACTCAAAACAGACACAAACCCTAGGATATTAGATCTCCCTTGTGGCAGCAATATAATTATCAACCCTAGTTGGCTTTATGTCCAAATGTGGGGTAAAGTGAAAAGAGGTCAATCTTAGTTAGGGGCATGTGCAAGTTGGGTCCAAAAAATGTTCAAAAGGTGGAAGTATTTTTATTTTTTTTAGAATTTTTCATACTTGGATTGAAAATTTGAAGTGCTTACACATTGAATCTTAAAAATAATTACTAATATGAAATTTAGTATTTTGAATCTAGTTTCCAAATATGTAATTTATTCTAATACCTAAATGATACAAATTAATTTTTAATAGGAACATATATATAAACAATTTTTAAAATTCACCTTTTTAGGACTTCAAACATCGAAAAATAGGCATGACGGTTTTGAAAAAAGAAGGGGTTCACCAAAATTATAACAAATAGACCTATTTTCCCTTATTTCATTAGGAAATGAGATCCACACAATGAAATGATTATCAACCCTTAGGTGAATCAAGTAAAAGTGGGAATTTCTTTAGATTTCCTTATGCTTGAAGGATGGGGGTCAAGGTCAAATAGCACTTTGGGGAGAAAAACTAAAAATTTAGTAAATCAACACCAAAATGCAATCAAAATTTCGGTTAATTCTGGGAAGGGTGAGGAAGTATTTGCTAGTTAGGACAAGGTAAGCTCCTCTTAGGAGGATGATGTTGTGGGTAAGGGTGTGTTCAACTTTGATAGGGAAGAAATTTATGATGTTTTGGGAATTGCTAGAGAGGGTTCCATTATTTTATTCAATTTTTTTAAATGGGTTTTCCATGAACTTAACATGACCAATGTTAAAGTTTTGGGTGAGATGAGTAAAGTTGATGATTCTTCAGTTCAGAACCAGATTGATGAACTGTTTAACTCCTTGAATATTGTGGCGGATAAAACATTTAAGATGAAGCAAAATCTTGAAGGTAGAGTTCTCACCCTGGAGGATCAATTGGACAGGATTTTGTTGGCATATGGCTTTGGGAGACTGTTTATGGCTTCTAATGTTTTCATTGATGGAAATTGGAGTCATTAGCATAATCTGTAGTTTAGAAGTAGCTTATACCAGCAGGAAATGTAGAAGTCAATGCATTATCGGTAGAAAGCATGAAGAATAGGGTATTCAGTTAGATAATCGATCTGTATGCTTCACCAGATCATCATTTTGTTTTGTGGACCCCCAGGAAAGTTTTTTGAGCATGTATGTTACCCTATTGGTAAGTTTTATGGTGTTGCAGCAGTCAGTGTATGAGTTAAGAGATTTGGTAGAATGATTTTCTGTTTATTTGTTCATTATGGCCGACTTGGTGTATATAGCATGTTGCGGATGTATAAGGAGTAGTTGTTTAATTATTTCTAAGTTTGAGAATATTTTTTTGGATCCCAACTATGTCTTAGCTGACTTGTGTGGGTGCACATTAAATATTGCTCATGATTTGAGTTGACTATTGGAGAATATTTCATGTTTTGTTGAAGCTGACTTGAAGCAGTGAAATCTATGTTAGCAGATATATATATATGAGATCGGAAATTCATTTTGGTAAGTGAATGGTGTGGTGAGAAGGTGTGTGTGTGAAAAAGTGCAGAGAAATTGTATGAGAATACATCATAAGATATGTTGAGTGATTTTTTTGCTTGCGTAGAAAAAGGGTTGTTGTAGCAGAGCAAAGCAGAAGTTCGAATTGGATAGAAGGTCCAAAAATCTATTTTATGTTCTTCATCGGAACTGAATCCAGGCATTTGTAGATGCTATCTTCTAAGTTCATTTAAGGCAGTGAGCCTTTCTTATTTTGAGCAGTGAGTTCTAGGCATTGTGCCTGAATGCAAGTGCATTCCCTTTTGTTCATACTTTTAACAGGGTATAATATTGTGGACTAACCTGCACCATGGTTTTTCCCCTTATAGGGTTTCCACATAAAAATATTGGTGTTATGGTGTCTTTATCATCTTGTTTATGTTCATGTGCTAAAAAAGATTTAAGAAGATTTGAATTGAAAGTCAAACTTGTTGAACACTAATTCACCCCCCTCTCACTGGTCCCTGAGTCCAACAATTAGTATCAGAGTAGGTTCCTCTTCAAAAGTTTAACAACTTGAGGTGGATCTTAAATTACAATGGTTCTAGTGGTATTCAACAACAACTTATGGTGGCAGTTGATGATCTTGATCAGTCTAAAGTTGTTAAAGCAGAAAGAGAATAAAATTTTGGAAGATGCTGAGACATTCATTCAATCATTGAAGGAAAAAATCAAAGATTCAAGAGAAAAGAGGAAGGAACTTTGTGATTAGCTAAAGCAGAAAGAGAATAAAATTTTGGAAGATGTTCACCTGAATTAAACCCTAAAAGAAATAACTAAAGAATGTGAAAAACTTGCTAGAGACAATGCTACTATGAAGCTTGAGATGGAATATGTGGTGATGAAGCTAACTAAGGAGATTGAAGAAAGAAAGAAGACTGAGGAGAATCTAGCCCAGTCCTTAAAGGAAAAACCCAAGGAATGCAGTTGAGTTAACAGTGGATTCATTCAAATGTCAATCGAATTGCAACAATCTAGAAATAATGAACAAGAACTTGAAAGACAGATAGTTATTCTCAGAGATGAGCTTGCTACTGCAAATGAGTACAAGGAGAAGTTCAGGATCAGTTCTGCTAAGCTTGATGAACTGACTAAAGGAAAAAAGAATGCAAATGACAAGAGAGGTCTTGGCTATGAGAAAGGAGAAAGCTCCAGATATGAACAAAAGGACTCTAAAAAGAAAACTTTGAAGAACAAAGGAAAAAGATATTTGGTAAGGCAACCCAATGCTCAAAACTTTAATGGTTACTGATTTTTTTATAATAAATTTGGACATATGGCTTATCAATGTAGAAGTAAGATAAATTCTAGCAGTCCATCATTTTTTGGTCAGTGTTTTAATTGCAAAAAATTTGTTCATAAGTCATTAGAATGCAAAAGTATGTTTGTCAGTATAAGGAACATTAAATGCTACACCTATGGAAAATTTGGGCATGTTTCTAATCATTGCAGATTAGGAGGAAACTGGTGGAATGAGTGGTCTAGATAGAGAAATATGGTGTGTTACAATTGCAATAGATTTGGTCACATTGCAAGATTCTATAGGAATAGAAACATGGAGAAAAGAGGTTTGGTATAGAGAAAAATAATTTCACAGAAATATGACAAAGGAAAAGGAAAAGTGTTTGTGGAAGAGATAAGAGATTGGATGAAGAAAACGTGGGTAAAGAAGAGTGAATTTCATGAAGGAAACACGCATGTATTGGAAGTAGCCTCGAGCAACTGATTTCAAGCCATTGGCCTAGGGGGAGTTTTCAAGAAAATATTTTGTCCCCTTGTGCGTAGTTGCTACTAGAATGTAGGAAGTTGTCAACAATTGTGTTACTCATCTTCAAATGTATTAGTGATCATTTGTTTAGTAGGACGAAATCTAGAAGGTACACAGATGGATTCTTCTCTTGTTGTTTGAGAGTGCAGAATAACCAAAACTCCTAAGGAAAAGCATTTAATGTGACAAAAAGGTTAGGTGTAAAAAATTATAAAAGGGTATTTGGAACCCTCATTTATCACCTTGCATCGAAGAAGAAGAGAAGGAGAGCCTCTACAGTAAAATTTTGAAGAATTCAAGCAAACTTGGCAGAAAATTCACTAGGTATTTTTGATCGCTTGTTGAATTTCTAATTCTGTGCTCAAAAGAAAAACCTTGTTCAGTACAGAAAATGAAGCAAAACAAAGGAACAATGACTTTGGATGAATATAGTAGTCGTAAGGTCAAGGATGTAAGAAATTTATTGTCACCTAGTGAATTGAAGTGGCTTGAAGGTGTGAAACATAATAATTTAGACATCTAGAATGAGGGTATGTGCAGGATCATCATGGAAAAAATAGGCCCTTAAGTGAAAAAAAAATTAGACAAATCAAAGTTACGCAACTTGAGGTAAAAATTTGAATAAGTTATCTATATTATTTCAAAAATATGTAATGAGGATATGAACAATATCTGATGTGAATGTAGTTTAGGGTTTGTTTAAAAAAAAAAATGGGTGAAAATTTGAAAATTTTCAGTTTATGTCTTGAAACAAGGGGGTAGGGTCTAACATCATATAATAAATAAATTGTTAGATATTTTTTTATACCCAATGTAGTGACCCATGTCCCATGATGTGATGCATTATTTTTTGTAATTTTTTCCAAGTAAATAATTAATTATAAATTTTATTACAAATTTTAAAAAATATAAAAAAATTGTATGTATGACCACCTTAACTTGGTCAAAACTTCATGAAATTCAATTTTTTTTTTTTAATCCTATAGTATGTGAAGCATAGAATGTGACACATGTTTTGTATTAAAAAAATGTGATACCATTTGAAAGCTATAGATGTTTTTCAATCAGCCTATCAATTAGGAATTTAGTCATAATTTGAATAGAAAATGAATCATAATTACTTATTAAATTCAAAGTAAAGCATAATTTATAATATTGGTAGAAAGTTGAGAATATCATTTAAAAACCCTTTTCATTTCATCAATTTTGGGTAAAAAAAAAGTCATTAGCCACATACCCATCATATTGCCACTTTTTGGCCCATCATGATCTTGCACATACCCATGAGTTTCCTTATTTCACCAACATGTAAGTGGCCAGGTTTATCTTGAACAGATTGGATGATGATATCCTTACTCTAGATAAACCCTATCAAATTTCAAATGATGTAATTAGATATATGACAGGATTATGCAATATTGGAGATGTCACAAAAAAGAAGTCGATTCAAAATGTTGAAGTCAAAGCCCTAATCGGTCTAAAAGGAGATCAGAGGGCTAGGGTAATTACTACGATCAAAGATTCATTGACAGGTACATTGCATATGGAATTTCATACAAAATTTTCTTCAGAAATAGGGAAGGAGCAACCTCTCTAGGCGTAGTCTACATTGCGCACAAAATGATAATGGAAGACAAAGACTTTGATCGGTGTGGATTTCTAAAGGATCAATTAATGGAAAACTTGCAATTGACGAAGGATATAGATTACTCTTTCAGGTTTGGTAGCCTAGTTATATGAATTATGATGTATTTTATGAATTTCTTACCTCAGAATGACAATGTAGTATGGAAGGGAATATATACCAGTTGTAAGAAATTTTTTGAGAATTTCAACACTCTTGAAAATGGTGAACAAGATTATGAAAACTTCTTTAGAATTTTTTTAAGAAAGTTTGAAGTAGGTGGTGTTCCACTCCTGATAAAAGCAGTTGAAGTTGGATATTCTTCCGATAAGGTAGAGAAAAAACATAAAAGAGAAAGAGAGTTAACTAATGACACTCCTCTGGCACCTAAGTCAACAAAAGTTGAGGGAAAAGGTAAAGAGAAGATGGTTGTGGATATAATCGATGAAGATTTTGATGAATACACACCAAGAGATGAATCGAAACCAGTTGAACCGGATGTGATAATAATAGAAGAAAGCGATGAAGAAGGTGTTTTATTCAAGAAAAAAGTATTGCAGATTATTCAAGAAAAAGATGGAATGCAAAAGATTGCTGACATATGGTTAAACGAACCATCATATGAACAAGATGTTATTGAGGACACTCTAGGAAGATAATTTGTGGACAATAACATTGAATTGGAGAGTTTGCAAAATGTTCTTCCAGAAGAATTGATTGAATGTATCAGGGAGGCTATGGAATGTATCAAGGAGGCTATGGACTCTATGTCTCAGGACAGGAAAGAAGAAGAAATAATCTTACATCTGAAGGAGCAATTTAGGCTATCTCTCACCAAACTGAAAAAATAAAATGAATGTGTTAAGGAAATGCATTGACTCAACAAATAAGGTCTACAATTATTTTCTTCGATGGCCTCATGTGGTTGGTAAATACAAGGACAAGTTGGAGCAAATTGAGAATGAGTTGATTAGAATTGGTCAAGATTACAATATGTTTTAGGACTAGGATGGAGCAGTCAAGAAGAAAATTCATGAGTTACAGGTTGAGCATGAAAAGGTTCACTTTTCCAGAAACACTCTTACGGATACTTTCTGTAAAGTGAAGGATCAAACCAAATGAATATGGAGCAAATGATTGAAGTTCTGAAGAAAGGAGAAAAGCTAGAAGAATCCATTACCATTCCTGAATCCCTTGTTTAGGTTATCAATATGACATCAGAAAATAACAATTTGATAACAGTTATTGGGATTGTAGTGGATGCTTGGAAGAAATTTCTTCCGAAGATCATGAAAGATAAGTATAAAATAATCTTTTGATTTGAGTGGCAGTTGAAATTTTTCAAATTTTAATCAATTTTCTGCATTAACAAAGGGGGAGAGAGTGCAGTAGGAGGGAGAGAATAATTTATTTTTTCATTGATGTCAAAGGGGGAGAGAATGTAGTGGAAAAATCCTTGACATCCAAAGGGGGGGCAATGTTGTTATGAGTTTTGAAGTTTTGAATTTTGGTTTTGACACTTAGTCATTTTTCACTAAGTGTTTCCATCAATACCAAAGGGGGAGATTGTTGGCATATGGATTTGGGAGACTGTTTATGGCTTCTAGTGTTGTTATTGATGGCAACCAGAGTCATTAGTGTGGTCCATAGTTTAGAAGTAGCTTATACCGGTAGGAAATGTAGAAGTCAATGTGTTACCGACATAAAGCATGAAGAACAAGGTATCCGGTCAGATAGTCGATCTGTATGCTTCACTGGATCATAATTTTGTTTTGTGGACCCCCAAGAAAGTTTTTTGAGCATGTATATTACCTTATTGGTAATTTTTATGGTGTTGCAGCAGTCGATGTATGAGTTAAGAGATTCAGTAGAATGATTTTCTATTTATTTGTTCATTATGGTTGACCTAGTGTATATAGTGTGTCGTAGATGATAAGGAGTAGTTGTTAATTATTTCTAAGTTTGAGAATATTATTTTGGGTCCCAACTATGTCTTAGCTGACTTGTGTGGGTGCGCATTAAAGATTTCTCATGATTTGAGCTGACTATTGGAGAATATTTCATGTTTTGTTGAAGCCGACTTGAAGCAGTGAAATCTATGTTAGCGGATATATTTATTAGATCGGTAATTCATTTTGGTAAGTGAATAGTGTGGTGAGAAGGTGTGTGTGTGTGAAAAAGTGCAAAGTAGTTGTATGAGCGTACATCATAAGATCTGTTGAGTGAATTTTTTTGCTTGCGTAGAAAAAGGGTTGTTGTAGCAAAGCAAAGCAAAAGTGTGAATTGGATAGAAGGTCTAGAATTTGTTTTATGTGCTTCACCATAACTGAATCAAGGAATTTGTAGATGCTATCTTCTTAGTTCATTTTTGTTGTAATAACAAAAATTTTGTAAGGTAGTAAGCCTTTCTTATTTTGAACAGCAAGCTCTAGGCTATGTTCCTGAATGCAAGTACATTCACTTTTGTTCATACTTTTAACATGGTATAATATTGTGGACTAACCTCCACTGTGGTTTTTCCCCTAACAGGGTTTCCATGTAAAAATATTGGTGCTATGGTGTCTTGATCATCTTTTTTTATGTGCTTGATTCTTGTTTCTGTTCATGTGTTAAAAATGATTTAAGAAGATCACCCCCTCCCCCTCTCAGTGTTCCCTGAGTCCAAAATGTTTATGCTAATTTGGACAAGGGTGGGGAGGGGACTAAATCTGTGGTTAATTTTGAGTTTGTTGGTATTACCTCTCCTTTTGATAGTGCCAAGAAACGTAATGAGATTGTTCATTCTAAAGAGACTGGTGTTGGTGGCAAGCTGATGGAGGAAGAGGTTTTTGTTGATAAGGGTGGTGATAATAATAATGTTTTGATTAGTGAGGTGAATGTGGGTTGGCCTGGGATGAGAATGTGAAAGAATACTAAGGCTTAGGTTAGGGCTCCTATTAAAGAACTATTTGATGTCTTACATGATGGTTAGAAGGTTGTGGCAACCGATGTGGAGGCTGCTGATATCCTGAAGAATATGTAGTGTCATTGTTTGTGGTCCCCCTTTTTGGATGTTATTTTTTTGATGGTGTGTTGTGTATGTGATGATACTTACTTTATGTATTTTTCTTTAGTTTCAATTGTTCTCTTTTGTAAAGGGTTCTAGGCCCCTTCAAAACCTATTTTTTACCTCTAATAAAAAATAAATATTAAACTCAATACTAACAGAACAAGAAATAAATTGCAAACCAGAGAAGGGAAGAATGATGTTTACTAGTCACCAAAAGTGATTTTCCAAAGAAAATCTAGGACTCATTTTCCAGGGGTGAATGGGTCCACTATCAGGGCTTTTCTACAGTTTTTAGGAGCCTCTGATACATAACTGAATCTTCCAATTTTCCCAGGTTTCATAGCTAGAATGTTTGAAATGACTTCAAGATCTTAGTTTCCATGAGATGCCAACAATTTTGACAACTTTGTAAATATTTCTCTTTAAAAAGGTCTTCAATCCTTCTTCAACCTAAATCTATAATCACACATACAAGAGAAAAAAATGTTTTTTTTGGGTGAATAGGGGTTTTCCTTGGTCAAACCCTATTTTGGTAATTAAACCTTGAAATGAAATGAAACATGAAAGAGGGAATGAGGAATGAACAAATCTATGTTACCACTCAACTAACCCTTGATTAAAACCTTGATAATGGAGATCTTAGGAAGTCTGCAACTTGCATGAGATGGCTCCAATGGATGTGGATCTTGATACTTGAATCTTGCTTGAAATAATGCTTTGAATGCTTGAATTGATCATGAAACCTACATCACAATTTTTTCTCCAAAAACATGCATGACTTCACATGACAATTGGAGAATAAGTATCCTTAGATTTTGCTAAAAACCACTAAAAAATTCAAATATCACAAGCCGACATTGAATTATATGTTTGAAATTACTAAAATATTGCCAAAATCATAACTTAAATTTAGGTCCTAAGGTTTAGGGAGGACCCATTCACCATGGGTGAATGGGTCCCAGATCCATAAACCGAGGACACACATTGCTCATTGTAAAGCGTTATATTTAGGCATTAATTATTGTTGGGTTTCCCCTTCAAAAAATGTAATTAAATAAGCTTGGAAAATGAATTAAAGGGCCAATTAAGGAATAATTAAGCTCAACTAATTAAGAGGGCCTAAATAAATGTGTAAATGTAATAAGGTGCATTTAACAACACTAAATTAAGGCAATATTATATCCAATTTAAATAGGAGGGCTCAAAAAAGTGAGAAAATGTAAAGGGTTACATTTTTCTACACTACAAGACCATACCATGCACATGTACAAACACCATAATTTGACCTAAATAAAAGTATTTTCCTAATTCCTTTTGGAGAAATATGTGTAACAAATTGAAGATTGATGAGGATGTTTTTTCACAATTTGTTTTAAAATTAAATTTTTATTTATTTTTATTGGCCCTAATTGTTGTTTTAAAAAACCCCATGTACAAGCACCATAATTTGACCTAAAATAATCATATTTTTTTTCATTATGTAGAGAATTATTTATAGATTTAAGTCATATAATTTTTTTACAAAAAAATAATAAATAAAAAGTTGTTAAGAAAATACAAAAGTCTGACATTTCAAGTTTATAGACTAGTATCCTCATAAATTAATTAAAAAATAGGAAAAATAATCCAATAAAAAATATATATTTGAAAACTAGACATGTGATCTATAATGGGTTTTAATTTAGTAAACCTATTCTAAAAAAAACTATCAACTATATTGCCAAAGACATTTTTTTCTCTTGATATTACCTTGTTTTTTAGTTGTAGGTCCAAGGCTAAGGGTTAGATTACTAATCCTTTCCTAATCCTAAAACCAAATAAAAAATTGGATTAGGATATATAATTCTTTTACAATGGGCACACGCTCTAAAAAAAGATTGTGTATCCACTTTAAAGTGGGTACCCATTTAGGAATAGGATCTTGATCTATGGCTTGGGTTCCTATTCCTAAATAAGTACCCAATTTTTAAAAATAGGTATTTCTTCCTTTCAACATTTTTTTCCACCAAACTTCCCCTCTTTTTGGACCATCTTCTTGCACTTACTCTTAGATCTAGGATCATTTTCCTACTTCACAACCTCATATTGAGGAATTTTGGATAGAATATTCAAATGACCATGAAGTAAGGACTTACCCTTATAATGGACTTACCTTCCAACCAATTAGAACTTTAATGACACATGAAGTTCCACTCAAAGTTCCACATGAGGTTTCCATTATGAACAATACTTGAGCTTTATGATAAACCTATTACAAACATAGAATCAACATAGCTTGAAGAAGATGCTTTGGAGATAGTACCACATAGATTGTTGGAAAACACTAGTGTATGGGTTGAATACAGGAAAAATAAACAATAATCAAGACATATCATGCCTACTGATCCTAAAGGTGCATAGGGAAAAAATAGGATTGATTTAGATTATAGTAATAGGTATGTGCAGGATCATGATGGGCCACAAAGTGGCAATATTATGGGTATTTGTAGGGTATGTGGTTGACGACTTTTTTTTAACCCAAAATTGATGAAACGAAAAGGGTTTTTAGAGGAGATTCTCAACTTTCCACCAATATAAATTATGCTTTAATTTGAATTTAATAAATAATTATTATTCATTTTCTATTAGAATTATGACTAAAGTCCTGATCGATAGGCTAATTGAAAAACATCTGTAACTTTCAAAATTTGTCACATTTTTTGAATCTAAAACATGTGTCACATTCTATGCTTCACATACTATAGGATTTAAAAAATAAAAATTAAATTTCATGAAGTTTTGACCAAGTTAAGGTGGTCAAACATATGAGTTTTTATATTTTTTAAAAGTTGTAATAAAAAATTCATAATTAATTATTTAATTAGAAAAAAATTACAAAAAAATATGCATCACATCCGGACATGAGTCCTCTACTTATATATAAAATCTTATAAGAAAATATTATCATTTTATTATGGTTAGGGTGGTCAAACAGACACCTACTTCTTATTTTTTCCCTAAAATTTAAGTACTACTGCATTGGAATTTCAAATTTTCACCAAATAGATTTTATTTATTTTTAAATAAACCTAGTAGTTTAGAAACTAAATTCAATTTTCTACAAATTCTATTCTTACATATTTTTGAAATAATATAGATAACTTATTCAAATTTTTACGTCAAGTTGCCTAACACTGACTTTTCTAAATTTTTTGCCACTTAAGGGCCTATTTTTTCCATGATGATCCTGCACATACCCTAATTTTTTTCTAAAAAAGAGAAACACTTGTATATTACAAGCTAAGGAGAGTGTATTAAAATGGGCCTCTAAACATTCAAAGAGGTATATTATTGATGACTAGGGACTTCTATCTTCAGAGTGTTCTATGTCCTTTGAAAAGATAATCATGGAAGACTTTCATAGGTAATTTTTTCTTTGGTTGGGATCCTTTGGAGACTTTTGGAGCTGGTTGGTTGGTGGTTTTGGCTGGATGTCTAGTGCTTTGTAATGCTTTTTTGATTCAATAAATTTTAACCCCCTTTTTATAAAAAAAAAATTGATAGAATAAAAGATATTACAAGGGCTAGTGAGAAAATAGTAGTGGTCATTTAGCTGAGCCTTATTCCACTTTGAACTAAAAGAATTCCATTATTATAACCTATACACATCAAATAGTAATATATAAAGGAAAAACTAAACTTATAGAAATCAAGAAGCAAATTTATCCTCTATCCATGAGAGGGACATTAAAGATTGTAGAAGAAATGGAGAAAATAGAGATAGTTAAAGAAAATATGGTAATATGTAAACTTACAAAAATACAAGTTCTTGTCATTCATCTAATATCACAACCTATTGTTGGAGATATTTTGATTGATCAACTAGCTCAAATGCTTGAATAAACTATAGCACCAACAATTCAAGTGGTAGATTTAGAAAAACCTAAACATGAAGACAATATTGATAGTAGTTAGATCTTCGAATGTATTGCTCAAGTTGCAAAGGAACTTCAAAAAGATTTATCTAGAGAATTGGAAAAGAAAGAGGTAGAAGGTAAAACTACATCCACTAAAGGGATGCATAAATAAATTGTCACTAAGGCTTCTTAAAATAAAATAGCATTTGAAAATATAGTTCTTGAGCAAACACAACAACAAGAAGTAATTATAGAACCTCAAGAAGAAGATGTGCATATAGAATAAAGAGTATTTATGGGTGAAATGATGGTGGAATATAATGAATAGGTCAGAAATGATACACTTATGAGAGATAATCTAGTGAATATTAATGAGCAACAACAAATTGAAACCTTAGAGTCAAAAAGTATAAATCTAGAGGAGTTTGATGCACAAGTGAATGAACATGAACTAACTAAGGAGAGATAACTTGTGAGGGAAAAAATAGTTTGGTACATGTACAAATATAAAAAATTCCCTCTTGGCTACTCAAAAAATGCTAGCCTAGATCACAAGTGCAAGTAGTATCCTTATACTTTGAAAGTATAATTAGACAAATTAAAACTCCTAGGATAAAGAAAAGGGAAATAACATTATTAACAATGATAAGGGAAGCTATAGGATCAAGAACTTTACAAGTTGCTACTTCATTGGTAGAGAAGGATAAATATGGCATGACACCAATTGATTATCAACTAACAACTATGGATTTGAGGTAACCAATTATAGAACAAGTAATTAGTGGAATAAATTTTAATATAGATGAATTAGTAGTAATAATGAAGATTGACAAGTTGAAGAAGAAAGAGCTTAAAGCTCAAGTAAGCCATTGTAAGGATACATTCAATAATTACTTGGGCCAAACAAGGATGTGAATCAATTACCATCTAATCCTATGTTACTCTCTAATGATCAAGTGCTTTTACTAGACAAAATGAAAGATATAAGTGGAGTGCCAAAGAAATGGATAAAGTCCACAATTAAAAGTAAAGAGGAAGAAATAAAAGTTTCTAACAAAGGATGGGAGGAAATACTAAAGTGGAAATAGAAAACAAATATATTAAGAGATAATTATATAAAAAGGATAGAATAGAATGAAATAGAAATATCTAAATTGATTAATTTCTAAAATTTTAATAGTAGATTGTTAATAAAGGAAAATTATTTAAGTTGAAAAAGTATGATGTAGGTGAAAACTTGGGTGGGGAAAATGAAGTTTTAAAAGCACATTTTACAAGAATGCCAATAACAAGTAGAAAATTTGAGACAAAAGGCTTTTGATCATATTTTTGAAGATAATATCATAATTTATAAGTTAACACAATCAATGTATGATGATGAGGTGGAGAATCACGAAGAGGTGATAAAAAGGTTCAATGATATATATGATGGAGTATTGGTTGACCTAATAGCCCACCTAAATGAAGATTTGATGAAGTAGGTAGTATATGATGTGAAATTGATAGAAGAATACCAAAAGATAGTCAATGTACAAGTTGAGAAGGTAGCTTCAATTTCTTTGGTATATTTACCCTTATCATCTATGTTGGTGGAGCCAAAGATCACCATTTGTGGAATAAAACTTCACAGAAAATGAGAGAAACAAATTATGCTATTTCACCAGAAAGAGAGTGAAAAATGAGATGATTAAATTACATATTGTACAACCTTTTAAAGGAAAGAAATATCAAATGGGTGAGAAAACAACTCTATGGGAAAAAACCACTTGGAGTAATAACCCTAAGATAAACTTAATACACTAACACCCCCCCTTAAGTGCAAACTTAGGGAGAATTATTATGCAAAAACTGAAAAATGCAATATGGGTCCTGACTACACAAGTATGTTAGGTACCCATTTATAATGCAATATCTCACAACTAGAGAAAAAGAGAAAAAATATGTGGGAAAAAACCCCCTCTCTAAAAGAGAGAAAATAAAAACAAGACACAATGAATGGATGGAGGACTCAATCATACCCACCAAGGACTGCATACATCATGTATATACAATCAATGATCCCGCAATAGGAAGGAAAAAATGAGATATCATATCCCCCCATAATGAAGAAGCTCCAATGCCAATGAAATATGCTTGAAAATAAAAGATGATCAATTCCCACAAGAAACTCCATTCCCCTTAGGGAGAAACAAGTCCACCAGGTGATGAAGAAGCTACTCCATGTCTAACTGAAAATAGGAAGGAAATATCCAAATAGAATAATCCACCACATAATCATGATAAAAAACAACCAAGAAATGTGATGAACCAAGTGAAAGTGAAGGCTCAACAATGCCAACCTTCAAAGAAAATTTAGATGTATCAACTTCCATGCTGAAATTATCATCAAAGAGGAGAGAAATCCTCTCAAGTATATCTCCCAAATCTGCAAAATGAGACTCCACAAATAAATATGAGATTCCTTCCAAATACTCATCCAATAAAATAAGATTTGAGGGATAAAAAATATCATGTTGTGCTGAAAGATCAACCTTTGAAGCAATAGGAGATGTATCAACATGAGTCTGAGTAACTACAAAGTTCAAATGACCAATCTCTCTTGAGGAATTGTTGTCAACACTAGAGCAAGAGGGGTGCAAGGAAAATAGTCATCACCATCAAAAAATTGAGAGAAATTATACAAATGAGACTCATGATTAGCATTACCGACTGTAATGAATTTTCTAGTATCAACCTCTCTGCTGAAAAAAATATCCCTAAAACAACCATCAGCAATCTTTGAAAAAATATCCCTTAAACAACCATCACCAATCTCAACATTTCCTACCCCTGCAACATCCAAAAATTTATTATCTCCCAAATAAATCTTGGAAGTGTCAGTAGGATGAAGACTCAAAAAAGGATAGGGAGTAGAACCCATGTGATGAGATGCTCCTAAATCTAAGAACCATCTATCATGACCAGGATGAGTTGCAGAAGTGACCAGTGCATGTCCTTTACCCATGTAGTGTTTATCTTCTTTTCCACTTACAAATCCTCCATTCCCTAACTTTGTAGAGTTGGATGATGATGGAGATGCAGATGTAGAGGCTGTAGAAGGAGGAGTCACAAATGAGGTCAATGGAATATTTTTTTTCTAAAGAAGAAATGAGAGCTCATCAATCTTCTTCATATAACAATGATGTTCATCATGCCCTTTCTTCTTGAAATATACACAATTGAATTTCTCCTTCTTTGGCTTGTCTTCTTTTGAAGAGGTCGAAGTCTCATTTGACTCTCTTAGGTTTAGATTTCTTCTTCCCTTTGCTCTTAGATCCTTGTACAACCAATGCAAGATTTATAGGGACCCACAGTAACTGGACAAGTTTGGCTTGCTCCCTTGTCAACTGGTCATAAAAAGTCTCAAAAGAAGGAATTTGGAATGAATTTCCCAAGACATTTATTATGGAGTAAAAGGTAGAAGAAAAGACTACAAATGGGCCTCTTAGCTTAGATAGAATAAAAAAGATGGACTCCTTATGAGTTTTACTCTTCCCACATCTCACCAATTATAACCTTGCAGATTTTAACTTGACTAGAAAGTCATCAATGGAGGTAAATACATCAAAGGTAAGAGAGGTCAATTCACCCTCTAATTGTAAGGCACAAAACTCATTCACTTGACCAAATAGGTTATGTAAATTATCCCATATCTCCTTAGGTGTATAACACTCATCAATATGAAAAAGGATACTATCAAAAACATTCAATTTTATCAAACCCATAGCTTCATCACACTTATTTTTATGGGAAAATATTTCATATTCCTTGGTAAGATTAGGTTGGTTATCACTCAGAGTGGACCACAAACCGTTAGACTGAAGCAACCTGTTGGAATCTATGCCTCAATTCTTATTGACAAGAAATTCCTTAAAGGAAAAGTCGGTGTGACATCACGGATGTCTGGCTAACTAACTGTTCTAAAGTTCTAAAATGTACATATCACCATGATAGGGTTCATGTCTTGCCGAAGAGACTATTGTTGTGACTCTCTGAGTTCGGCATGATCTTTTGGCGATCAGAAGAACTCTGGGCGACAATTGATCTCATCGGTGTAACTCTCAGGTCGTGGGGAGATGTCTTGATGAAAGTCTTGAGTCTTGCTGACAGATGTCTTCAGGCCAACTTTGGAAGCTCGATGAAACGTCACGGCGAAAGTCTCATGTCTTGCCGAAAGAAGCCTTCGGTAAAGCGTAGTGAGCTCGGAGAGATGTCACGGTGACAAACACAAGTCTTGGTGATCTGTAGAATGTCTATTCGATGTCGAGCTATCATATGGTTATCGGTATATCTCAATAGCTTCGTTATCATGTCCTAGTGACATTAAAATGTCTTGTCGATGATGAGATGCTTTCGGTATAGGTCTTGCTGAATGGTAGTCATCGGTATGACCGAGGGCTTCGGTATGAAGTCCTGGCGAAGACGATAAGTCTTGCCGACTTGTCAAAGGTTTCGGTGTAGCACAAGGAACTTGACAGAAGGTCTTGGCGAAGACATAGTGTCTTTTCGATAGACTATTTGCTCACTAAGACTGGTGAATTAGCTATGTGTCTCACCAATAAGGGAAATCCTTGCCGATAGGATCGTATTGGACATCATTGGTTTCGGTATAACCTGTTACAGTCGTTATAGCATCTTGCCAACTCGTGGAAGCTATAGCGATGCCGATAGAGAAACTTTGTGGCATCGGGGAGACACTATGAGTGTCTCACCGATATGCCAACAAAGTTGAATTCTCTTTACCAATCTGACCATCCTATGTGGATCATCGTGGGCCAATCACAGGAAGCGGTTTTAAAACATGACAACAGTAGATTTTATGCATTAGTTGCATCACTGGAAAAACTGCATGTAGGAAAAAATCAGGACTCGAATGGAAACTGTCTTTGGTTGGCAATGGCGGGTAAGAATGCATAGTTGGAAAATCATAATGAGATTGTTTAAAGCAGATCGATTATGTTATGAACAATGTGATGAGTTTATCGAATTGTATGAGAGCAATTTCTGTAACGAGTTGAACAGTGAGAATAAGATACTGAGAACTGAACACCAAAAAGTTGTCTTTCTAATTGTATGTAATATTTTGTTACTGAAATACAAAGAGAGTCAGCTTAGTGTGGTGGGTTTTTTCCCGTAAGGGTTTCCCACATAAATCTGTTGTTCACTGTCTTTGAGTATCTTCTCTATTTTTGTAAATCTTTCATATGTGTCTCAATTAGATTGTAATTTGAAAATTAAAAGTACTGTCTACTTACTCCCCTATGGTTTTGACATTTGGAAAGTTGTTTCCGCACCTCTGCTTTCCTTACAAGTGGTATCAGAACCTAGGTAGTTGTGTTGTCCTTGTGAGTGGGTTGGGTTTTTGTGTTAAATCCTTTTCAGTGGGAGTCTGGTAGAGGTCTGTTAATTTAATTGCAAATTGATATGGCAAGCACATATAGTAAGATGGAAATAGAGAAATTCAATGGTAGCAATTTTGAGTTGTGGAAACTCAAAATGAAAGATATGTTAGTTGATCGAGATCTTTGGACGGCTGTGTTTGGAACAATGCCTCAAGGCATGAAGCAAGAGGATTGGGACCTATCTGATAGAAAATCAAAAGGGTTGATAAGGCTCTGTTTAGCTGACTCTGTTCTTCTGAACATGCATGAAGAAAAGACTGCAGCCTCTCTGTGGACAAGACTAGTTGCTATTTATCATGGCAAGTCCTTGGTGAACAAGTTGTTCTTGAGGAAGAAGCTGTACAACTTGAAGATGCAGGATGGAGTTGGTGTTGCTGATCACTTGAATGCTTTCAACATGCTGATTGCTCAGTTAGCATCTATTGGTGTGAAGATAGAAGAAGAAGATCGTTGCATGCTACTATTATG
Source organism: Sequoia sempervirens (assembly GCA_007258455.2). NCBI lineage: Eukaryota > Viridiplantae > Streptophyta > Pinopsida > Cupressales > Cupressaceae > Sequoia > Sequoia sempervirens. The sequence goes on along the minus strand of VDFB02026320.1, from coordinate 23,023,702 downwards.
TTCTTTGCTTGATTCGTGGGATCATCTGGTGATGGCTATTGGGAGTACAACAACCTCATTCAAGATGCAAGATGTTGTTACTTCTCTGTTATCAAAATAAATGAGAAGGAAATCTTCTGAGATGGCAAAGGAGGCTCTGGATGTTAGAGGTAGACCAAAGGAGAAAGGCAAGAAGAAGGACAAGAAGTCTAGATCGAAATCAGAAGGGAGATCAAAGTCTCTTGGCAAGAAGTCAAAGGTGAAGTGCTGGAATTGTGGGCAACCTAGTCATGTCCGAAGGACTGCAAGGAGGAGAAAAAGAAGAAGAACTCTTCTGGAAATGATTATTCTCATAGTGATGTAGACGCCTTCATTGTAGCTTTGGCTACATGGGCATCAGATGATGTCTGGATGATTGATTCTGGAGCATCTTTCCACATGACATCTCATAGAGAATGGTTCACGAAGTATGAAGAATACAATGGTGGAAAGGTGTACTTGGCAAGTGATTCATCTTTGAAAATTATTGGTCGTGGAAGATTCATAATTCAATTCCTTGATGGAAGAGTGAAGGGAATCAATGATGTGATGCATATACCAGGTCTGGCTCGAAACCTACTTTCTGTAAGTAAGCTAAATGATATTGGAGTGTAGGCCACATTCTCTAGAAATGGCTGCAAGATGATTAGAAGCTCTATGGTGCTGGCTAGGGGTGCTAGAATTGGTACTCTATACAAGCTGGATGCACAAGCTATTTAATGCAATAGTGTCTCTGTAAAGTCACTTAAGGCTGCTCATGAAGAAAAGAAGGAAAAAATTCCCGATGGTGTAAACTCCATGGAGATTAAACTTCCAGCAGAGAAGACTATGCTCTGACATCATAAGCTTGGCCACATTGGTGAAAAAGGTTTAAAAACCTTGAAAAATAAAAATCTAGTGGAAGGGCTTGAAGATTGTAACTTTGAATTTGATTTTTGTGAACATTGCATATATGGAAAGCAGCACCGTGTTTCATTTTATTCCAGTCACAAAAATTTTAGTTTGCTTGATTATATACATTCTGATGTGTTTGGTCCAGTGAATGTTCCTTCTTTGTCTAAATCAAGATACTACGTGTCGTTTATTGATGATTACTCAAGAAGAGCATTTGTATATTTTTTAAAAAGTAAATCAGAAGTGTATATTCGGTTTAAGGAATTTAAAAACCTTTTTGAAAATCAGACTTGTAAGAAAATAAAGTGTTTAAGGACTGACAATGGTGGTGAGTTCTATTCAGATGAATTTGAAAGGTACTGTAAAGATCATGGGATCAAAAGACATAAGACTACACCTTATATTCCATAGCAAAATAGAGTTGCTGAAAGGTTCAATAGGATGATAATGGAAAGAGCACGAAGCATGCTGAGCAGTGCTGGCCTAGAGGAGAAGTTCTAGGCTAAACCAGTCTCTACAGCATGTTACTTGGCAAATCGCTCTCTAAACTCTGCTCTTGTTGAGAAGACGCCTTTGGAAGCATGGTCTAGAAAGAAGCCCTCTCTAAGACATATTCGTGTCTTTGGCTGTGAGGCATATGCATATGTGCCATTTGAAAAAAGATCTAAGTTAGAAAACAAAGCTGTCAAGTGTATCTTTATTGGCTACAGTGCTGGAATAAAAGGATACAAGCTTTGGAACCTTGATACTAAGAAGGTTTTGCACAACAGAAGTGTTATCTTTCGTGAGCTGAAACCTTCTATATTGGATCTACAGTCAGAGAAGAAATCAAAAAATGAAAAGGATGTTGCAGCAGTTCCTCAGACACTAGATAAAGAGGAATTGAAAAATTAAAATGTACCTGACACTAAGGAGAGCTCGAGTAGTTCTGAAATTTCTAAAAATGAAGAAGAACCACCTCAGCCTCAGCCTATGAGGAGGTCAACTCATGAAAGAAAGCAACCAGAAAGGTATGGGTTTTCTTTAATAGAGTCTACTTGTGCCTATGCTTTAATCTCTAGCACTGATGAACCTAGGACTGTAAAAGAGGCATTTAAAATGTCTGATTCAAACTCTTGGTTGGAAGCCATGAATGAAGAAATGGCATCATTAGAAAAGAATGACACCTGGAGTTTGGTTCCATTGCCTAAAGGCAGAAAATTTGTAGGTTGCAAATGGATAGTCAAAAAGAAAATTGGTCTGAATGACAGTGTAGAAAAATATAAAGCAAGGCTGGTTGCAAAAGGTTATTCCTAGGTAGAGGGAATTGACTATGGAGAAATCTTTTCTCCTGTAGCTAAGCTAACATCCATTAGATTCATTTTGTCACTTGCATCAACATATGATTTAGAGATTAAACAGATGGATGTGAAAATAGTGTTTCTTCATGGTGATCTTGAAGAAGAAATTTATGTCCCAGCTAGAGCACTTTGTGGTAAAAGGTAAGGAAAGGCTAGTTTGCAAGTTGAAGAAATCTCTGTATGGTTTAAAACAGTCTCCTAGAATGTGGTACCAAAATTTTGACACGTTTTTCTTGTCTTTGGGATTTGTAAGATCAAAATGTGATCACTATGTGTATTACAAAGCTGAAAGTGATCAAATTCTTATTATTGCTTTGTATGTTGATGATATGTTGTTTATAGGCAATAGTAAGCAAATGATTTCTGATCTTAAGTCTCAGTTGTTTGCAAAGTTTGAAATGAAAGATCTTGGTGCAATAGGGTACATTCTGGGAATGGAAATAACCAGGGACAGAAAGAACAAAAAGCTTTGGCTTAGTTAGAGTAAATATGTCATGATTGTTCTAGAGAGATTTTGTATGACTGAATGCAAGCAGTTAGTTGTTCCAGTTACATAGGGAATGAAGCTATCTACTGAGGATTGTCTAAAATCTTCTTCAAAGATGGAGGACATGACTAGTGTGCCTTATGCAAGTGCAGTTGGTAGTCTTATGTATGCTATGGTCTGTACAAGGCCAGACATTGCCCAAGCAGTGGGAGTTCTTAGTTGGTTTATGGCTAATCCTAGAAGAACACATTGGGATGTTGTGAAGATAGTGTTTAGATATCTGAAGGGCACTTCAGACTATGCTTTGTGTTACCATGGTAACTTGGCTGAATCACAGAAGACCCTCAGCATTCAAGGTTATGTAGATTCTGATTGGGCAGGGGACATTAACAGTAGAAGATCCACCAGTGGATATATTTTCATGATGAATGGTGGTGCAGTGAGTTGGATGAGCAAGCGGCAAGCTATAGTCGCTTTGTCTACTACAGAGGCAGAATACATGGCAGCCACTCATGCCTGTAAAGAAGCAATCTGGTTAAAACATTTTTGTTCTAACATTGGCTTTAATGCAGAAAAGATTACTATCTACTGTGACAGCCAAAGTGCTATATGTTTGGCAAAGAATCCTACTTTCCATGCCTGGACGAAACATATAGATGTACAGTATCATTTTGTACGAGATATGCTGGAGGATGGGAAGGTCTCTTTGGAGAAAGTGGATACTCTCGAGAATGTTGCAGATGCATTGGCGAAGCCTGTGAGCACAAACAAGTTCAGTTGGTGTGCCAGTTCGATGGGCCTCTTGGCCCATGAATCTCAGTAATTCTATGTTGCTCTGGAGGTGTTAGTAAGATCTTCGTCAAGTGGGAGCTTGTTCGAATCTATGCCTCAATTCTTACTAACAAGAACTCCTTGAAGGAAAATTCAGTGTGACATCATAGATGTCTGACCGACTAACTGTTCTGAAGTTCTAAAATGTACATATCGCCATGACAGGGTTCATGTATTGCCGAAGAGACTATCGATGTGACTCTCTGAGTTCGGCATGATCTTTTGGTGATCGAAAGAACTCTGGGCGACAATTGATCTCATCAGTGTAACTCTCGAGTCACGGGGAGATGTCTCGGCAAAAGTCTTGAGTCTTGCCGACAGATATCTTCAGGCCACCTTTGGAAGCTTGATGAAATGTCATGGTGAAAATCTCATGTCTTGCTGAAAGAAGCCTTCGGTTAAGTGTAGTGAGCTCGGAGAGATGTGACAGCGACAAACACAAGTGTTGGCAATCTGCAAAATGTCTCGTCGATGTTGGGCTATCATATGGTTATTAGGATATCTCAATAGCTTTGTTATGATGTCCTAGCGACATTAAAATGTCTTGCCAATGATGAGATGCTTTCGGTATAGGTCTTGCTAAATGGTAGTCGTCGGTATGACTGAGGGCTTCGGTATGAAGTCTTGGCGAAGATGATAAGTCTCGCCGACTCGTCAAAGGTTTCAGTGTAGCACAAGGAACTCAACAAAAGGTCTTGGGAAATACATAGTGTCTTTCCGATAGACTATTTGCTCATTGAGACTGGTGAATTCGCTATGTGTCTCGCCGATAAGGGAAATCCTTGCCGATAGGATCGTATTGGACATCGTTGGTTTCGGTATAACTTGTTACAGTCATTATAGCATCTTGCCGACTCGTGGAAGCTATAGTGATGCCGATAGAGAAACTTTGTGGCATCGGGGAGACACTGTGAGTGTCTCACCGATATGCCAACAAAGTTGAATGCTCTTGACCAGTCTGACCATCCTATGTGGAGCATCATGGCCCAATCACAGGAAGTAGTTTTAAAACATGACGACAGTAGATTTTATGCATCAGTTGCATCACTGGAAAAACTGCATGCAAGAAAAAATTAGGACTTGAATGGAAACTGTCTTTGGTTGGCAATGGCAGGTAAGTATGCACAGTTGGAAAATCATAATGAGATTGTTTAAAGCAGATCGATTCTGTTATGAACAGTGTGATGAGTTTATCGAATTGTATGAGAGCAATTTCTATAACGAGTTGAACAGTGATAATAAGCTACTGAGAACTGAACACCAGAAAGTTGTCTTTCTGATTGTATGTAATATTTTGTTACTGAATACAAAGAGAGTCAGCTTGGTGTGGTGGGTTTTTACCCGTAAGGGTTTCCCACGTAAATCTGTTGTTCACTGTCCTTGAGTATCTTCTCTGTTTCTATAAATCTTTCATATGTGTCTCAATTAGATTGTAATTTGAAAATTAAAAGTACTGTCTGCTTACTCCCCTATGGTTTTGACGTTAGGAAAGTTGTTTCCGCACCTCTTCTTTCCTTACACAACCTACACATTTTTATCTTCCAGGTATGGTAATTATGGGGAGTTAATAATTCAATTGACTTAGGAGTAGCCATTGCAACAAAAGGAAAAAAATACACCAAACTGAAGCCTCCAAAAAATCTCAACTAAGCAACTTCTCCAAAAAAATAGCTCCAAGAAATATAACTCAAGAAATTAAAGGAATAATTCTATAAAATTGGAGAAAAAATATTATGCACCTTATTGTTTATTTATAGTAGATTGTTGCACCAAATCAATTTACAAGCCTCCACACAATCATGAGCCTCTTCACAATCTATGATACTTGCTCACACCAACTATGCACACTGCAATGTATTAAAATAGAAAAAATATTCCCCATGCTTCCAATGTGGGATAATGGTTTTAGCAAAAACTTCAAAACTTGGGGACCACCTTTGCTACAATCAAGCTCTAAAATGAAATATTTTTTGGGAAACTTTATAAAGTTTGAAAAAAAGTGTGTCCTCCAAAAAAATGAGTCTTCATAGAGCCAAAAAACCAATAGGCCTTCAATCGATCTCCATTCAACAAAAAGAAATTGTCTCTCAGCAGTAGTGAGCAGTCTACCAAGGGGATCATCCTCCACAAGAATGAAAAAACTGCCCACAAATAGGTAAAAGATTGCACCCTCCATTGCAAACACCTCCAACAATGGAAATCAGGCTACAAAAATGGATGCTCCAGTAGCAAAAGGCGAGTATCTAAAAAAAAATGGCTCCCAAATGCACAAGCACACAACCTTCAAAATCGTAAATGAATTAATTGCTTCCTTCAAGATAGGAAACAAAGACACGCCCTCCAGTATGTAGTTCCAAAAAGGAGGATGCCTCTAGAGAAAAAAATGGCACACCTTCAATGCAAATCAATGCCAATGATGCCTCCAACCAGGCATCCACAACTTCATACATAATTTGGAATCAACAGGAAAAATTGACAGATAGGAAATTTTGAAATTTAAAAAATTTCAAATGTAAAAAAAAAAAAAAAAATCTTAAACACTCAAATGAAAACTCTTAAGGAAGGATTACAGAATGGTTTGCTTTGATACCATGTTGGTGGAGTCCAAGTTAACCATTTGCAGAATAAACCTTCACTGAAAATGAGAGAAGCAAAATATGTTATTTCACCAAAAAGAGATTGAAAAATGAGATGATTAGATTACATATCCCACAACCTTTTAAAGGAAAGAAATATCAAATGGGTGAGAAAACTAATCTACGGGAAAAAACCACCTGGATTAATTACCCTAAGATAAACATAATACACTAACAATCTATATAAGTGGAAGTTAATTTAGGGATTACTAAGGTAAGGAATGACTAAATTTTTGATTGATTTTATTGAATTTAGCTAGAGGTAAGAAGCTTTGGAGAAATAAATTAAGTGACAATGAGTTACACTAAAAGTCAATGGTCATTGTTTGATTATGCAAATGATTAAGTATTGTAGTGTAGGAAAATGCATACCCTTGCATTTTCACACTTGTTTGGTCCCCCTTGCTTTGTTTATCCTTATTTATGTCTTAATTGGTCTTATTTTGTATCCACAAGCCCAATGAACTATATCTTTTTTTGGCTAATCCTGACAAACACTAAAGGGGAATTGATAATTTAATGATTTTGGTTGTGTGTCCCTAAGTTTTGGGTCAGGACTAAGACACCACCTAGGGCATCTTTTTCCCCCAAAGGTCTTGGGACCATGATTTCAAGTGCACCCTAAATGGGCCCCTTTATGGAGTCTATGCCCAAGTTTCATGCATCACCACCTAGGGTGTCTTAGTCCCCCTTAAGTTATTTTTAGGATTCAATTTGAAATCTTGGCAATATTTAGCCTCCTTTAATTAATGAATTCATATGCCAGCTTGTTGTGGTGTAATTTCAGGATATTAAGCATATATAAGTATAAATACAAGGTTCCTTCACTCATTTTGATAACAAGCATTCATGTGTTCATTCCTAAGGCAAGTTTATGAGATCAAGATCAATTCATCAAGCATTTGGAGCCATCATGAAGATTCAAGCATCATATCAAAGATCTTCTTGCATCATGTGTGTTTTTGAGCTAACATTTGTGATGTAGGGTTTTGATTCAAGCAAAAAATTCAAGTCAAGATCTATCAAGCATTCCTTTCATTCAAAATCTACATTCAAGCTAGCCATTTCACACAAGTTTGTAGATTCCATAACAAGGGTTTGGTGAGTTGCAACATAGTGTTTTGTTCATTCATTATTTCCATCCATTTCATTCTATTTCAAGGTTTAATTATCATCAAGGGGTTTGACCAAGTCAAACACCCATTTACTAACAATCAACAAGTTTTTCCCCTCTTGTGTGTTTGTGTTTGCAGATTTAGGTTGAAGACTTGAAGATCATTTGAAGTGCAAAGTTGCAAAGTTGTAAATTTACATTGCAAAGTTGTCATCTTCACGGAAACTCACCTACAGGTCAGATCTAGAAGTTTCAGGACCTAAGCTCAAAGAAGAAGGAAGTGTAGACATCAAGCCTTAGGACCACATTTGAAGATTCCAAAAATTTAGATTGGGACTAAGACAGTAGTAAGGGCGTCTGAGTCCTCCAAGTTGAATTTTGCATAGATTCTTTCAGACCCTGTTCCAACATCTAAAGACTCCACATCTGCCTCGAAAAATAGCAGTGGGACTAATAAGACAGTAAGGGCATCTTAGTCCTCCATAAAATATTTTGACAATTTCTTTGCATTTCCAGAATCCTCATCACATTTCTAGATTTCCCAGGTACACATATCCTAACTTGCTGTTGCATTATTTCATCATTTAGCTTACATTATTAAGTTTTGTGAGTTGAATGTTTACTTGTCTTTTCCAAGCTTTTGCTTAGTGGTGAACCCATGAAAGCTTAAAGAACCCCTTCCTAGGTCTTCCTTGTTGAGAAATGACTCACCTTTGAGGTTGATAGTCAATCCTATTTGGATTTCTAGGACATACTTGAATGATAATTGGAGAAAAGTGGTGTTCTATGACTTAGGTTATAAAGCATCCATTCTCCTATTATTCAAGTATTTGTGAAGTTTTGATAGTGAATCCATTTGATGCATTGCTACCAAAATTTATTCAAATTCCTTGAGTATGTATGATTCGTGTTTGGGCCAACATCCTTCCTTGGATGACCAACAAGCTTGGACGGAGGTGAAGAAAAAGAAATCTCCATCTTTAAAATAAAAACATCAAATGTCCCTAAGATCCTCCAAGAAAGAAGGAATTTTGGAGGTATAATTTGTGGTCACACCCATTTTTGGGTTGCTGCATGTTCTATTAGGTTAGGAGGAAAGTACAATTTTATTTGTGTTGGGGCACCCCTGGTGGATAAGGCATGCATTTATTCTCTTTTTGAATCGTATATTTCGGGAGCTATCCCCTTGACAACACTTACTTATATATATATGAAGACATCTAAATTTTAAAGCATATATTAATGTTTACAAATGAAACTATTAAAAAGGAATATACAAATATATAATTACACTAGAGACACTTCATAGTGACGTAATGAATTTTATGTTGTGTTAAAGTAAAAATCTTGAGAGGTGTCACATTTATAAAAGTAAAACTTAAAACTATAAAATAACTTTTGAGTAAGTAAAGAAAATAAATAGTATAAATAAAATAAAATCATTCTTAATTAAATAATGTAATTCTTAGACATATTTTAGATATATGTATTTAATATATTTTTTAGAAGTAAAAGAAGAATTGCATAGGTTATTAAAATAATATAATATGTTTTTAGATATATAGTAAAATAAAATAAGAATACATTTCTTCATATTTATTAGAATAAAATCACAATTAAAACTAAATTATAACTTTTTAGTGGGTATTGGTATATTGTGATGGCTGAGTTGCGATGTTGTTGTTGTTCTCATCAAGATTGAATTGTTATTGTTGAGTGTTTTCCTTGAAAATGAGGTCCCACCAATTCATAACTCTAAATAAAAAACATTTATCCTTTAAAAACACAACTTTTTAGAACCTTAATTAATTTAGCTGCTTCTCCATTTCTCCTCTTCAACTCTTTACCTATGATGGATCACTAAGTACGATCCGAATTGATGAAAAACCAGCACACAATCAAATCCAAAACCAACTAAATTAATTTTCTTATAGATTGTGGAAATCTAATTGCATTGATTTTAAAAATCTTATTATTTGATTTTTTTAATTTAACTTAAATTTTCCTTAATTTTCATAACCCTGATGTTTTTTTCTCAATTTTCTAATTTAATTCCCATAATTTTGAAAAAAATGAATCTTTTGATTTACAAAATTTACTATGGTTTCAATGTCATAGACATGACCTTTATTATTATTACTTCCAGCACAACTGCTCTCACATGTTGTAAGTGTTGATGGCAATTTTGTTAGTCATAACAGATAGGCCACGTGGAGCTGCAAGTCCAATGCCTATAAAACCATCTACACAAATATTCACATGTCTTTGCAATTAACATAGATAATACAAATCTTCATTATTAAAATAAAACACAATGAATAGTTTATTGGATAAATATTAACTAAAAATTAAAAAATTGAATACAATAATAATCATTCACATGGAGCATTGAGTAAAAAAACAAGTACTCACTTTCATAAACGAATAGCTGGTAATAAATTAATATGAAATATGACCCATGTTGTTGTCCATATATTCCTCTAGATATTTCCTCCACAAGCAATCCAATGCAAATTAAGGTATCTTGAAACTCATTGGTGCTTGTCATTTCGTAGGACCATACGTGTATTAGCCGTACTTTTGAGATTGACGTATCACCAAGAAATATATTATAAAATCGACGTACAATCGAGAAAGACAATAGACCGATGAATTATTAACGAAAGCAGAAAACAATGCTTTCGTTTTTATATTAAATCAGTCAATGTTGCTTGTTTTGCATAACTTTACCTAAACTAGAGAATTAAAACAGATAGATAAAACAAAATTAAAAAAATTACAAACACAATGTAATTCTTACAACTTTTCAGTATTAAAAATCAGAATCTTCATATCCCAGAACAAATTTTGCTTCTCACGCCTGGCTGAAATGCACAGACAATTCTCTTCATATTGAAGTGGCGCCCTTGATGTAAGGAAATCTATGTTGAATTTCATATTCGGGGAGTAACATAGAGAATTCAAGGATTTGAAGATGTTGGGTATGATAGATGTGTTGTGTTGTTCAGTTACATACATCCCTTCTTCTACCAGGAATCTACCATTAATGCTCAGCCAGATTTCTCTTTTAGCTCGCAGATTCATCGACTATCTATTGAGGACTGCTGAGCATATGCGGGACAGATACACAAGGGGAGCTTATCCAGAAGACCATGGCTGGGCGGGAGTTAATGGAGGAAATGATAATATCCCTTGGAATAATCTTACAGCAGCCAGCTTAGTTTACTAAGATTCCCACAAAATCTTGTGCAGTGTATATGTAAATTTTACTGGGCATTGGGATATAGAGTAGTATAATATAATGGTGAAGATTGTTACCAAGCACCCTCTGCCTGTGTAAAAAGTTTTCTGTTTTTGTATAGAAGGTTTTTCTTCCCTTTGTAAAATATTGTCCTCAAAACGTTTGATTGAATGGACAATGGTGTAGAAATGTAATAAATGGGTTTCAAGGATTTCGACCAAAGCTTCTCCTGAGAGGATTAAGCCCCATGATTATCACTGAACATCTGCTTTAATCACACACAGTTTGGGAGAGATCTGGCTGCTTAACTCTGCAGATTAAGAAGGTTAGAGATTTGTAGAAAGCTTTATTTTAAGATTATTTTCCCTAAAGTTTTGTTAGTTTTCAGATCCTTCGATGATATAAAACAGATGTTTATCATAAATCTGATAAATCTGATATATCTGTTTGCATTTTTTTGATTTGTCGATGCTATTTACTTAACCTGATTTAACGTGTTCTTTACTAGTCTTTATTTTTTTAACGCATTAACGCTGTTCAAATAAAAATAATCTCTTGTGGCTTTTTTTTTTCGTTATTGAATCAATGAGAAAAAAAATTATAAGCAAAGAGGACAGTCAATAGTCTGTATAAGAATAAAAGATTTCAAAGAGATGAACCTTTACATGACAATAGCAAGAATACAACCAGTCCAAAGTTCATATGAGGGACCAAGAAGCATATAAAACATTGTACAGCTGGAGATTACAATCTGAATTTTACCAAACTTTGTAACTGCATGGAACGAACTATCTCTTCTTTGTATCTCTTGAGAATATGAAAGTTAATAGACACATAAAATTGAACATTACATTTGGTCAATTTACTATTATTTCTACTATTTAGTTAATATGTACCATCTTGATATTCGTTCAAAATCATTCCCTTTATTTTTCTTAAAATCCAACCTAATATAAATAATTATTCCTAATTATTTATCCATCTTTATTTTTTTCTCCTAAAAATTAAATAACTAATTTATTATTTATTAAATTCCTCTCATGTCACATCTTCCATCACTTCTTATTAACCCCCAAGCTTCACTTGATTCACTCCCTAATCATGTGCATACACTTAATCCAAATCCTCACACAATCTTCCCCTTTACACTCAACCAAGAAATTCTCTCCCTTTTTGCATAAAGATGCTTATACTTAAGGGAATTCCAAATCCTCACACAATCTTCCCCCTCACACTCAACCAAAAACTGCTCTCCCTTTTTACAAAAAAATCCCTTCTACTTAGGGGTGTGGGTCATTTTTCTATTAATTATTTAAAATTCCTTTTCCTTATCCCTTTGGATTATGAGGAAAGGAAATGTCTTTAAGGCATACCTTCTATGGTACTCCAAAATACCTCTCATTTCTCTCACTCATCCTCCTTTTTCCACTTGGCACAATCTTATGCTTTGAGAGGTCACCTTTCATCTCCACCATTGATCTCAAGATCTAATCTCAACCCTTCATCCATTTTCCTCAAAACATATATATCCTCACACTTAGCCATTTTTGAGAGATCACACACCTTTGCATTGGAGCACTGCTATATTGCCGAAATTTCAATTGAGCACACACCAAATCAACCATTATGGGAAAATTTGCTCAACAAGAAGGTTAACATAGTTTGTATTTGTTAAATTCTATGTTGGTTTGATCTTCTTTCACCCAATCTAGGTGTTTGTTTGATCATTGTTTATGTTTGGTTTAATAGGTTAGATCATTCACATTGGCATGATTTTTATACACACATTTTTGGCATGCTTGGTGGGACCCACGTCAAGGGTTATACTAATCAAAATTTGGTGTTTTTAATATTCACATCTTATAAGCTCCATAGGTAAATGCATTATTTTTTGAGTGAATGCAACCTATAGAAAAGTGAATGTTCCAATATGTAAGTGAATATGCTCTTGTGACTCCATCACAAACACACTCTAACGAATGTGTTTCAAATTGAGCGAATGTACTTTGTAGTTATGTAATAGAACATATTTTTAGGTGAATCCATTAGAGATATTACTAATTTGATTATTTGGTGAATCATCCTTGGTTTAGGTGAATCCACTCTTGAATCAACAAATCCACCTTGGTTTAGGAGAATCCACTCTTGAATCAATGAATTTTCTTTGGTATATACAAATCCACTCTTGAATTGACAAAAGCGTTAACCTTTATTCATATTCATTGGAGAAATTTCTAGTGAGGGAATTCAATTAATCTGCTTCAGAATTAGTGAATCCACTTTGTAGTTCAACAAATGCATAGTTTTGGGACTCCAATGAATCTATGAGAAACTCAATGAATATGCTCTATTAATTGGATAATTTGGCATGTGCAAAGGTTTTTCACTTTTGGTCAATTTTTTTGAACTTCTTAATACTTTAGCTACTAAACTTAATTAAAAATAATCTTCAAGGGTTATGCAGTTGAACCCCTATTAGCGAGGGTTCAAATTTGTCCCTTCACGCCTCCACTATCATTGGGGTGGGTGTCCCAACTCACAATATAATTTTCTTTGATCAAACTAACATCATTTGTGCAACCTACATTAGTTAAAGACTGGTGAATTTGAAACTTCTAATATCATCATTTGTAGGTTCATAGTCAAAGATAATATTTATCACTAATCTAGGAACTAAAGTAGATTATAAGGTGATTAATCTTGTACATCACATTTAGGGCCATTTTTCATTATATTCTCTCTCCTTGCACTGTTTGGTTAGCCTAGAGATTAGAAACAATAAAATGATGTCTTTTCTTGTTATCCCAAGAGCTTTAGATCATGTGTACTCTCTCTCCTCATGCTCCATGTGATCTTGGAGATCAAAATCACCTAACATATCTTTCCCATTATGAGGCATATTTAGGTATTTCATCACCCCAAGGGATGACCTTGACCATGCTTTTCGATGAGCTATATAAAGGGGGGAATAAACTATGTACTTCAATCTAGTCATGTTTTGTCTAGCAAAGCCTTAATGTCTAGGTGATTCCATGACTAGAGGTGCAAATTTTGTCCAAGATTTCTAGTGAAATTTCTTGACTCGTGCTTATGACAGGCTAGTGTTTAAGGATTTTCCTTTAGTCACCTATTTTAGATATCTAAAAATATTCATCCACTAGTTGGTGTGGTGCAGGGAATGTGTATCATATGCCAAAATTACTCATAATGTACTTCTATGCACTAAGATAGAACTCATTAAGGTATCACTATTTAGCCACCATTAGTAAGAGGTCCTTTACCCTTTGGGGTTGTGATCTCTAGCTATCCAAATGTAACTAGACAACATTTTCTTCGACTTGTGGGTCTACACTAATTTCCAAACCTACCAGATTAATCTTAGGGCTTGTATGTTTTCCTAGCATGTCTTCATGTGACGATCCTATGCATATCTTGAGTTTGTCTCATCCTTGTTCATCGTATACTATTTTTGATTGTTTATACTCTTTAGCCCTTTTTTCGAGTTATTATAGTCATTAAACAAATCCACCTTGTCCTTGGGTGAATTCATCCCCCTTAGGTGAATCCACCCTATCTCTGTTCCATGTCATTGTCTTATCCAAATTTTCCATCTAATTGGTCAATGAATTTACTCTGTCCTTGGGTGAATTTGTTATCCCTTAGATGAATTCACCCTATCTAGAGGTGAATTTTCCTCTACGTAGCCCATCATCATTCCATCAACACAAGTCCATCCCTATATTAAGTGAACCCATATCCTACTTAGGTGAATCCAACTTGTGCTTGAGTGAATAGATCTAGTCTTAGTGTCTTTTGTTACTCTATCCAAATCATCAATTTCTCATTTAGGAAAATCAATATGTTGATAAGTGAATATGCCTAATCAAATTGCTCAATCACTTAGCAGTCAAAAAATCAATTAAGTGAATGTTCCTTATCCTTCAATGGTTGTATTTGTACTTAGGTGAATTCACCCTTTTTATAGGAAAATATTCTCTTATTCAATGTAAATTACTATCAATCATCAAAATTAATTTCAACCCAAAAGTAGTCAATTTTAAACCTTACAATTTTGTGGTATACTTTGGGGATGGTATTAACCACTCCTTTTAAACTCAAATAACATTATAATGTTTTCCTTAGGATCCTTGATTGTTGTTTCTCCTTAAGCAGACTATTATGAATCTAGGAGAATGTTTCATCATGACATATGGACTTTTATCTTGGGGATAATAATAATTTTTATTATTTAATTTGTATATACAAACATATATTTAAATGTTTTTGTACTCATCACCCATCAAAAATTTATGATTTGGGCATCATTGGATGCGAAATATCATATCACATGAGTTCATAATGGAGTATTTAATATTAAAAATAGATGGATATATCACTAGGCATTAGGGATAGAGAGGGTAATTATATTAATTTTTTTCTTAGGTATTGTTCGTTAGAGAAAGGAAAGGGTTGAGGATTGAGTCTACGGGAGAGAAAGTTGGGTAAAAATTATAAATTTAAATATACATATCCATACTTTTAGATTTTATGAGGCTGTTGTTGGATGCTATGGATGTGTTGCTCATATGTAGTTGTCGTTGATGTCAACACTATTAGAATTTGGTGTATTGAAGGCTCTATATGTCAATGATATTGAGAAAATTATAAAAGAAAGTGTTTCAGGTTCCCAATGGAACTGTGTAGGTCATGAAGACGTCTTGTTTTGTACATTGAAGATCAGTTGTTGTGGAATAAAGGGTTTATTTTTTAGAGTATCTAGATCATCTATCAGAACTTTCAGAGGTCCATATGTAGATTTGATCGTGTAGTGGCTTGATAGTATTTCTATGGTCTCTATCAGTGTTCCTGAGTGAAGTTTGTGTGATTCTAGTTGTTGTGGATGCTTCTCTGTTGTTTCTTGGTGTTCTTGGATGTTTCTAGATTGTGCTCTATCTTTGTGGTATTTCCACATTGATCGGTGTGCTCGTGGTCGAAGATTTTTTCTATGTATGTTCAGTTTCTCATGTTCTTGACCGACATGATGGGTGTAATGTGTGGTGGATCTTTGAGGTGAAATTAATTGAATTCTTTTCATGTTGGAGTTGTTAATTTGGGTCTCCATTATGTTGTAGCCGACCTTGGTGGATTCGCATTGAAAATTTAAATGTAAATTTGGGCTGACATTGTAAATATGTTTTGTTTTTCTGGCTGACTAGGTTGTTGATGTAATCTCATGTTGCAGATATATAAGAGTGATTGTTTCATTGGTTCTTCGTGTGCTTCTTGTGCGGGTGTGCTCCTATGTGTGTATGTGTGAATATAATTCAATTGTAGAGCAGAGTTTGAAGAAGACTGAGCAAAGTCTTAAGTAGTTTGAGTGAAAAGTGAAGGAGTTTTTTGTGCTTAATTGGAACTATAATCAAGCTTGTGCAAAAGCTATTTTCTCAGTTCGTACCCTCTAGATTTAATCCTATTATGTACTGTTGGGTAGTGAGCCCCTTCTGTAACTGAGCAATGAGCTCTAGGAAGTGTGCCTGAATGCATGTGCATTCCCCTTTATTATTTTCATTATACTTTTAACAGGCTATAATATTGTGGAATAACATCCACCGTGGTTTTTCCCCTAACAGGGTTTCCACATAAGAAAATCTTGGTGTTTTATGTCTCTCTAATGTGTTAATTGCTTATGGTTAATTGATTATTCATCAGATCTGAGATTAAGTTAAGTTGGAAAAGTTTATTATTTTGTTACAACTGATTCATGCCCCCCCTCTCAATTGTTTGTCCTTGTTTTTCCACCAATTGGTATCAAATCAAGTTCCTTTGAAGAAGTCTAAAATCTTGAGGTGATCTGAGATGGCAACATATAAGAAGGATAGTCCTAGATTTGATGGAACTAACTACTCACTGTGGAAAGTTAGGATGCAATGTCACCTAAGGTGTATTGGTGAATTTTTATGGAAGATTACAAAATATCCATATGTTATTCCTCAGGATGGTCCCTCCACTACTGATGAGATCAAAGAAGTTGAAAATAATATCAGGGCTATTGAAGCTTTGGTGAGTTCTCTAACAAATTCAGAGATGGAAAATGTGATAGGACTGTAGACAACTCATGAGATTTGGATGAAGCTAGAAACTTTGTATGAAGGAGATGCATAGGTGAAGATGGCTAAGCTACAAATTTTGAAAGGCAACTATGAGAATTTCAAGATGGGTGAAGATGAAAATATCACTTCTTTAATGCATAGAGTAAATGAAATAGTGATGGGTATTAGATGTGTTGATGATTCTCTGGATGAGGATGAAATTGTGGCTAAGATACTCAGATCCTTTCCTCCCTCCTACAAAGTGAAGCCTCGCGCTATTGAAGAGCTCAGATCACTAACAAAGATGACAAGAGACACACTGGCTGGTAAGCTTGTTGCTTTTGAATTAAGTGAATTTGGTGAATCTGTTCCGAAGATTGAATTTGCATTCAAGGCTATTGTATCCAAAAGTAACAAGCAAATATATGGTCTGGGAGAATGTTCCAAAAAGATATCCAAGTATCATGAAGAACTAAAACAACTTGAAGATAAAGAAAGAGAGGTAGAAGAATTGGAAGCACTGATTGTAAAGAAAGAAGGCATAGGAAAAGGTAAGTATGAAGGATTGTTTCCTATTAAATGTTTTTCTTGTAGTAAAATAGGTCATTTTGCATCAAGATGTCCTGAAAGAGTTCCTAGATCTAAGCCTAACAAGTCTAGATTCCAAAAGAAATGTTACTTTGTTGAAGGAGTGATGGATGATGAGTCTAATAAAGATAATGGAAATGAAGATGAATGGGTTTTCATTGCTACCATTGAAAATAGTCTTGTGGCTACTGAATCTACTAAAGATGAGAAAGCTCTTGCAGCCCGAGTTGAAGAAAAGAATGAGAAAGATCTTGCTCACATCATATGATTGGTGATAAGAACAAATTTGTAAGTCTAGAGAAGTATGATGGTGGTGTTGTAAGATTTGGAGACAACAATGCTAGTGTGATTCGTGGCAGAGGTTCTATTTGCCTTGGTGGTAAGGATAACACTGATGATGTTCTTTATGTTGAAGGCTTGAAGCATAATCTTTTGAGTGTTGGACAGATGGTGGAAAAAGGCTATGATCTACAATTCAAATATGGAAGATGCAAGATATGTGGAAGTTCTAGAAATATGATTGCTATAGATAGAAAGACAAAAGGTAATATTTTCAACCTGAATACTGCTAGTGGGAGTTGTTTAATTGCTCAAGTAGATGAAAGCTAGTTGTGGCATAAGAGGCTATGTCATGTAAATTTTGATAACATTGTCAAGGTAAGTTCCACTCAAGCAATAAGAGATCTACCTAAGTTAGTGAAGCCTGCTAACACAATGTGTAAGAAGTGTTAGATGGGTAAACAGACTAGAGTCTCCTTTCAGAGAAAATAGTTTCATTCAAATGATTTACTAGAGCTACTACATACTGATCTTTGTGGTCCCTCTAGAGTCAAAAGTATTCATGGAGAAAGGTACTTTATGTTGATTATTGATGATTACTCAAGAATGATATGGGTTTCCTTCTTAAGAGAAAAATGTGAAGCATTGGAAAAGTTCAAAAGTTTCAAGGCTATGGCAGAGAATGAGAAAGGTCTAAAATTAAATTTTATAAGATCTAACAAAGGTGGTGAGTTCACCTCCAGGGAGTTCAACTCTTTTTGTGAAGAACATGGAATCAGAAGACAATTATCTACTTCCCGAACCACTCAACAGAATGGAGTTGCAGAGAGAAAGAATAGAACGATTTTGGATGCTACTAGAACAATGATGATAGAAGGAAATGTGCCCTAGATCTATTGGAGTGAAGTAAGCACTGTTGTGTATACTTTAAACTGGGTAAATTTTGATGGTAATTTTGGTAAGACCCCTTTTGAGCTATGGTTTGGTTATAAGCCTATTGTTAAATATTTCAAGATCTTTGGAAGAAAATGCCATATCAACAGAGATGATGATATAGGAAAGTTTGATGCAAGAAGTGATGAAGGAATATTTTTAGGTTACTCTACTAAAAGCAAGGCCTACCGATGCTATAATAGAAGATTGAGAAAGATGGTTGAGAATGAAAATGTCAGAGTTGATGAGGACTTTTCCAAATCATCCAAATATTATGGTTATGATTCAGATGAAGACAATACAAGCCAAGGGAAGAATTCTCAAACACAGAACCAACTTCAGATTATTCCATATGTTCCGGTAAAGCAACCTCAATTTGCTCTAGTAAATCAAGTTAGGAAGCACAGACAAGTGCAAGTGCAAAAGAAAGATCAGAAGAACTAGAAGCTTGTAAAAGTCCCAAAACTCCAAGGTATGTAAAGCTAAATCATTATGAAAGTAAAATTATAGGAGATAAGAATAAAGGTGTGCAAACTAGAAGAAAGATTGCAAAAGAGTATTGCCTGATTTCCAAGATTGAACCTAAAGATGTCATAGAAGCCTACCAAGATGACCACTAGATGGAATCTATGAAGGAAGAGTTGACATAGATTGAAAAGAATGACACGTGGACACTAGTTCCCAGACCTAAAGACAAAAATGTGATTGGTACTAAATAGGTGTTTCAAAACAAGTTAAATGAGCAAGGTGAAGAGGTCTAGTATAAAGCAAGACTAGTATGTAAAGGGTATTATCAAATGGAAGGTGTTGATTTTGAAGAAAATCTTGCCCCTGTTGCTAGAATTGAAGTTGTTAGATTATTTCTTGCTTATGCTACATACAAGAACTATAAAGTCTATCAAATGGATGTGAAGTCAACATTTTTGAATGGAGAACTAGAAGAAGAAGTATAGATTGAACAATCAGATGGATTTCAACTAACTAACAAGGAAGATATGGTTTTCCACTTGAAGAAAGCTCTATATGGACTTAAGAAAGCCCCCAGAGCCTAGTATGCTAGATTGGAAAAATACTTACTGAAGCTTGGATTCACTAAAGGTACTTCTAATAGCAATTTATATTTCAAATTGGGTCATGATAAAGAGTTAATTATAGAAGTTTTTGTTGATGACATCATTTTTGGAGGAGATGAAAATATATGTATGAAGTTTGCTGATGAGATGAAGGGTGAATTTGAGATGAGTATGATTGGAGAGATGAAATTCTTTCTGGGATTGCAAGTTACCCAGTTAGACAAGGAAATTTTCATATCTCAATCTAAATATGTGAGAGGGCTACTGAAGAAATTTGGGATGGAAGAATCAAATCCTATTGGTAATCCCATGGTGACTGGATGCAAGTTAACAAAGAATGATGATTCTCCTAAGGTGAATCAAACTAGATACATGTCAATGATCGGTGGATTGCTCTATTTAACCTAGACTAGACCAGATATTATGAATGTTTTGTGTATGGTTGCTAGATTTTAGGCTAATCCAAAAGAATCACATGTGACTATTCTTAAGAGAATCTTCAAATATCTGAAAGGAACAGTTGACTTTGGACTTTGGTATCCAAAGGATGACGATCTCACTTTGAGTGCATATAATGATGTGGAATGGGCTGGAGATGTAGATGATAGGAAAAGTACTAGTGGTGGTGCTTTCTTCCTAGGGAAGAAGTTGGTGTCCTAGTTGAACAAAAAGAAGAATTCCATTTCTCTATCTACTGCTGAAGCAGAATATATTGTTGTTGCAAATAATTGTACTCAAGTTATATGGATGAAATAGGTGTTGAAAGATATTAGGGTGATATATGAAGAGCCTATTGCCATATACTATGACAATTCCAGTGCAATAAATATTTCAAAGAATCTGGTGCCACACTCTAAGACTAAACATATATATCAATCAAGTTTCACTTCTTGAGGGAGAAAGTGAATGAGAAATAAGTCAAATCGGAGTATGTGCCTACTAAAGAACACATTGTAGACATCTTTACTAAATCATTGTTGAAGGATACTTTTGAGTATCTAAGAGGAATGCTAGGGGTAATTACCCCTCCTGATAAGAACTAAAAGATGCATTTACTTGCATCAATCTGTGAGCTACATTGCTATATTTTGATCCAAATTGATGTTTTTGTGGCTGTTACTTAGGGGGAGTAGTCAGATGTGTAGATATGTGGTTCAAAGCATGTATTTGGAAAGGACATGGTTACCTTTTACATTGATGTCAAAGGGGGTGGAGTGTAATGTGAAAAATATTTTGAGGATAAGAGCCTTGTGGGAGAAAAGTAGCTAAGAAGCAAGTGTGTTGGGTTAATGGTATTTTTCACATCATGTGTTGCCATCAATGTCAAAGGGGGAGATTGTTGGATTTTGTGGATGTGTTGTTGATATGTGGTTGTTACTGATGTCAACACTATTAGCATTTGGTGTATTGAAGGTTGTATATGTCAAGGATATTGAGAAAAATGTAAAAGAAAGTGTTCCAGGTTCCTAGTGGAACTGTGTAGGTCATGAAGACGTCTTGTTTTGTATGTTGAATATCAGCTGTTGTGGAATAAAGGGTTTATTTTTTAGAGTATCTAGATCATCTACCAGAAGTTTCAAATTTTTGCATGTAGATATGATTGTGTTGTGGTCTAACAATATTTCTTTGGTCTCCGTCAATGTTCCTGAGTGAAGTTTGTGTGATTATAGTAATTCTAGTTGTTGCGGATATTTCTCTATTGTTTCTTGGTGTTCTTGGATGTTTCTAGATCGTGCTATATATTTGTGGTATGTCCACATTGATCAGTGTGCTTGTGGTTGAAGATATTTTATGTGTATGTTCAGTTTCTCATCTTCTTGACTGACATGATGGGTGTAACGTGTGGTAGATCTTCGAGGTGAAATTAATTGAATTCTTTTCATGTTGGAGTTGTTAATTTGGTCTCCATTATGTTGTGGCTAATCTTGGAGGATTCACATTGAAAATTTAATTGTAAATTTGGGCCAACATTGTAAATATGTTTTGTTTTTCTGGCTGACTAAGTTGTTGATGTAATCTCATGTTGCAAATATATAAGAGAAATTGTTTCATCAGTACAAAGTGTACTTTGTGTGTATGTGTGAATATCATTCGATTGCGGAGTACAGTGTGAAGAAGACTGAGTGAAGTGTGAAGTAGTTTGAGTGAAATGTGAAGGAGTTTTCTATGCTTAATTGGAACTATAATCAAGCTTGTGCATAAGCTATTTTCTTAGTTTTTACCCTCTAGATTTAATCCTATTCTATATTGTTGGGTAGTGAGCCCCTTCTATAACTAAGCAATGAGCTTTAGGCAGTGTGCCTAAATTCATATGCATTCCCCTTTATTATTTTCATTATAATTTTAATAGGGTATAATACTGTGGACTAACATCCACCCTGCTTTTCCCCTAAAAAGGTTTCCATGTAAAAAAATCTTGGTCTTCTTTGTTTCTCTAATGTGGTGACTGCTTATTCATCAGATCTGAGATTAAGTTAAGTTTGAAAAGTTTATTATTTTGTGACAACTGATTCACCCCCCCACCCTCTTAGTTTTCTATCCTTGTTTTGAAAATAGCTGCATAAAAAGGAACTGGTTATGCTAGATTTTTGTAGGAATTACATGTATATATGTTTAATCCTAAATGGTTGAAATGATAAAGGTACTTGTACACCATATAGGAGATAAAATAAATTCTTAGCAAGAGAGATTTGACTTATGTACAACTTTTGAGATAGTTTATGAGGTGAATGAAAAAATATCCTTGTGATCATTCACCAAGTGAATCTCATAAATTAAATTAGTATCTCATTTAATAATGAAAACATTATTTTCTTTTTCACCATTTTTAAAATATTCATAAAAATAATCTCTCACTTGAAAATAATAAGAAAAAATATTTACCCTTTCTACCATATAAATAGTTTTTATTAGAGGTAAATGAATACCTTACTTAAAGGATTACAACATGTATGATAACATGTAAGATAAATTTTATAGTTTGGATGAGTTGATATAAGATGGGTGAACAACTATATTTAATGTTTCTTGGTGTTTATCCCATGCATAAGTATTAACTTATTTTCTTGATCCAAACACATGCAAAGGAAGTTAGAATGAACACATATTCATGTCAAATTATTACCATTAAATTTTTTCACTCATATTCTCATTAGGGATCAATGTTAAATTATCATAGCATAAAATAATCTTAATGTATTTTTTTCATTATCACCCATCAATATTCATTCAACATTTTTCATCTAGAAATGAGTGTGGTAGTGGTGGAAATGAAATGCTTAGTTGAACTTATGTGGGTATAAACATATTATTAAAAAAATAAGTACCTAAACTATATGGTAAAAAGAAGGAATATTTAGTAGGGATTGTTTATTATGATGGGTATAAATAATTCATGGTGCAAGGTATAAATAAAGCTGTGTCATTGAAATTTCTCCGTCATGTATATTCATTGCATGTTTTGTATATATCTTAAGTCATGCTACTTGATATGATAGTCATTTATTGGATTTTGGATTCTACACTTGTACCATTGAACCGTGTAGCATAATACAATCTAATTATAATCCAATTTTCTATAACAAAAATCTTTACACAATTAACAAAACTACCAAAATACATATTCACATGTAAATCTTAATATATAACCTTATATAACACATACTTGAATTACAAGAGTTATTGAATTAATTTATTGCTATTATGTTGCATTTTATGGAATCTAAATTAGTGTAGAAGAATAAAACAACATATATAGCCCCGTCAATAATCCAAATGCAAATATAAATCTGTAATGATATGAAAAGGTCACATGTGGGCATTAGGTATGGAGAAAGTAAAACTCGTGCATGGGAAATACAGCAACTACTCACTGTCACAAACGTGAAAACTACGAATATGTCCATATTTTCCTTCACAGACTTCCTTTGGGAGCAATGCTTACACAATCCTATTATTCCGTATTCTGAAACACATTGGTGCTTGTCAGTTCGTGGGACCTTGAGTATAGAAATACCCGACTGACATTGACGGATAACCTAGAAAGAGAGAAAAAAATTGTCCAAAACCAATCGTGCTCCTCAGGCTGACTGAAATGCACCGACAACTCTTGATATTCAATTGGCACCCTTGATGTAAGGAAACCTATGGTCTATTTTAAAATATTGTTTAGTTAAATCATCAAAGTTTTAAGGCGGATGAGTATAAACTTAGTATTGAAATCCACATTAAATTTCACATTTGTAAAATAACATAACGAGATCAAGGGTTTGAAGATATCAGTGAAGATGTTGGGTGTGTTGGATCTGTTGTTTTCTTCAGTTACATACATTCCTTCCTCCACCAGAAACATACCATTGATGCTCAGGCAGCTTTCTCTTTTAGCTCGCAGACTCTTCTCCTGTCTCCTGAGGACTGCTGAGGATATGCGTGACTCTTATATAAGGCGATCTTATCTTCAGCGCAATATCTGGGCGGGAGTTAATGGAGGAAGTGATGATATCCCCTGGAATAATCTTACAGCAGGCAGCTTAGTTTACTGAGCTTCCCACAAAATCTTGTTCAGCGCATTTGATATAGACAACTATAGTACAATGGTGAAGATTGTTACCGAGCACTCCCTGCCTGTGTATTTAGTTTGCTGTTTTTCTACAGGAGAGGTTTTCCCCTTTGTAAATATTGTCCTCCAAACGTTTGATTGAATGGATAATGGTGTTGAAATGTAATAAAAGGGTTTCATGGATTTTGACCAAAGCTTGTTTTAAGAGGATTATGCTCCATTATTATCACTGAATGTGTTCTCTGATCTCAAACTAGGGGAGATAGTTTCCCAAAGAGAAGCTTATCAGTCTAGCTGCTAAATTCTGCAGTTTAGAGTCAGAGATCTATAGAAAGAGTTATTAGGTTAATTTCCATTAAATTTTGCTAGTTTTCAGATCGTCTGATGATATAAGACAACTGTTTATCATAAATCTATTGTTTCCATCTGCAACTTTTTCATTTATTGATGAGATTTACATGACCATAGTTTAATATGTTTTTACAGAGACACTAACCGATTAACACTGTTTGTTTATTTGTTCATTTGTTTTTTTTTCCATCGAACATAAATATAATAATTAAGAATCTAAAAAAAAAATGAAAAGATTAGCAAACAGTAGCAGTTATTAATAATTTCTATAGGATAAAACCAAATCAAGAATATACGAAACCAACAAAATACAAAATCTTTAGTAAAAACAAATAAAAATAATAAAACTAAATTATTATGAAGGAGTTGGAGAAAGTATGAAGATTGAATAAAAGAAAGGGACTCTCAATTCGCAACCTTCTAGTTACAATTAACATCAAACATCCATTTGTCAAATAGTCTACAACATTCTATTATTTAAGAATATGAATAAAAAGAGATGTACTCAAAGTTTTATGAAAGGTGAAGAATGTGATTCAAAAAAGATTCTAACCTCTAAGAAGATTCATGAAAACTCCTATTATTTATAAGAGAAACAAAAATCATTGAATTTACGTCACAAATTAACTTCTTTCAACCCAACTCATAGCTTTTTTCTAGACCTACAAGGATGTCCTAGGTTTCCGTCTGATTATTTCTGCCAAACTACATAGCTGAAGAGAAAATGAAGTGCACCAAATCAATAGTTCCTCACCCAACTCCACCAATTCCCATTGCACCCAAATTGCTGCAAGAAGAACCATCAATGTTATTTTTAAAAAAAAATAGTAGAGGCCATTAAGTTGCTCTTTTCACCTTAGTAGAATTTTTGGTCTTGGAGCCAAAATAAGTAGAGCTAACCAAATGATCCAAATATAATCGTCTCAAAATCTAAATATCATAGGGAGCTAAGTCTTCATCTATCAAGCCCTTAGCCACCCAAATTTATTTTATCAAGTCCACAATCTATACATACTCTAGAAGACTCTAATAACCTTGGAAGATCCAATGATTCCATTCCAACCAAATTTAATTGATCTAATATGGGAGTCAAACATCAATATTTTTTCAATATTTCCAAGCTCTACACCTTTAAGATTATTTTACCTCCTTCCCTCCCAAGTAAATGTAAATTCAAGCACTGCCCTTGAACTCCACTACTCTAGTAGAGGAAAAAAAGGTTAGCTAACACCTTCCTCTCCTTTGAAACCTTCTAAATCCATTAGTTCTTGAATGGAGGTGGCTCTTATTCCATAGGCCCTTAATCCTAATACTCTCATGTATAGTAGTATTACAAAGGATCAAATCTTGGTGGTCTACTCTTACCCCAAGTCCCTAGCCCATGCAATTGATGGGTTTATTTTCAAATTACTTGTTAATGTTTCCATGTTATTAGAAATATTCACACTCACTAAATATTGTGCTTTTGATGAACATTTTGGAGGATGTTGATCTTCCCACTTCTATAAAATGTCCCCTTGATACCCTTCCTTTGCTGTCTCATACACCATCTAACAATCTTGCATCCAAAGATTGCCATGAAACAAATATGATTTGTTTGATGAATATTTTATTGTTTTGACATTGGATGTTTATTCCATGTATATACATGTGTTCTCTTTTCATTTATATAATATGTAAGCCTTGTCTACTTTCTTATGTGACCCTCATGTGTATGTTCAATTGCTTTTCTATGATCCCCATAGAAGGCTCATGTTACTATCATT
The DNA here is from genome assembly GCA_007258455.2 of Sequoia sempervirens. Taxonomy (NCBI): domain Eukaryota; kingdom Viridiplantae; phylum Streptophyta; class Pinopsida; order Cupressales; family Cupressaceae; genus Sequoia; species Sequoia sempervirens. Next base: position 22,997,504 of record VDFB02026320.1, on the reverse strand, counting down.
ACTTTATGGATATAGGGGGAACACAACTGTGTGGAATTCCTATTTTTGTACCTAATATTCATCCTCTATGTCATCTATTTTGTCTTACACATATTTTAGGAATGATACAAAGTATTGAAACATTCAAGTCTCTTTAATTTGACCTAGAAAAGTCTTTGCCTATTTCTTATTAGACATCTTCCTTTGTAATTATAGTTTTGTATTCCCTGAATGATGTGCTTCACCCTTAATAGCAGAGTATACATAGGGTTATGAGTAGTCAGATTGTGGCTACCTTAACTCTTAATTAAAACATATTATCATTTATATGTTGTTATTTTTTAGATATTTATGCCAACCTAAGGCTTCTATAAGGTTATCTAGGTCGGCCTAGATGATAGATCCTAAGAATAAGTAGGGTTTATAGGATGTAGTGAGTCTTGTTTGATAATGAGATGATGAATTATATCCTAGTTGGAGATATTTGGAGGTTCACCCCCTTGAAGTGGCTTGTTATTCTCAGCTACTATCAAGTATTTTCAAAGTATAGGTAAGTGCAAGATCATGGGGGTCCAAACTAGGCTCTTAAGTGGCAATAAAAATTTAGATACACAAAGTTAGGAAACTTGATATAAAAAAATTGAATAGGTTATTAACATAATTTTGTATCGCAATTTTTTGTATGTAGGCACTCTCTTACACTTCAAGGGTTTTACACCTAAAAGGAGAAATGTAACCCACAAAAACCTAGTGATACACTCAAGACTAATGTAAATATGAATGAAAATGTGCCTAGATGCAATGTATGAATGCACTAAACTGATAAAGGAAATGAATTATTAATGTAAAACCTAAGATATGCAAGTTGTTTGAAAATACATTGTGATATGTAAGAGGACCTAGAAATGAAGGTAAATTGTAACAACAATTGATGAAACCAAAGGTGTGCGCTTGGAAACTGAAAAAGGATAGAATGAAGGCCTGGAATATAGAAAAACCTAATGTAGGATCCAACTGGGACACTTGTGCCAATCTGGGCGACTTAGTTCCAGATCTAGAAAAACTACTTTGGACCCCATTTCGGTGAAATGGGTATCCAAATCTACATAAACCTTCAAAAAAAGGGTGCAATGGGACTAAGTCACACTTTTGGTGACTTATTCCATTTCTGAATTTCTGAAAATCCAAAAGTGGAAATGGAAGCTCTCATTCTATAGTTCGGTTCCTGACTGGCATTTGGTTCTGAAACTCTAATTTTTGGGTTTGAAAGTGACTTTTTGTGGATATTTTAGCTTTGCAAACAAGCTCAAGTCTTCAAAAACTTTGCAAACTATTATTCAATGATCTTCAAACCTTCAAAGTACCTAAATCTACGAGCATACAATGAAAGAGAAAGAAATGTTGGATGTTAGGGCATGGATGTTTGTGTTGGTCAAACTCCCTTTTAGGTAATTAAACCAAAATGAAGAAATAATGTAATGAAGCATGAGACAATGGAGTTAGAGACTTTCCATGATCATTTATCTTTATTTTTTGCAGCAATAGATGAAGAATCTTCCCTTGAATGTCTTAGAAAGCTATCTTGATGACTTAGAATTCCAAAACCCTAGCTTGCTTGACTTGAGGTGGAAGATCAATGATGAATAAGATGAGTGAATTAATATTTTTATGAATTAGGGTTTAGAAGCTTGTTTTTATAGGAAATCCACCTAATTTTCCCATTAATTTGATCCCCAAGGCCAACAAGAAGGAAAAATAAACTTAAAATCCAAATTTTCCCACCCGGACCTCGAAAATAGCCCAAATGGGACTAAGTCACCAGGTTGGGTGACTTAGCCCCACCTGGATGGGACTAATTCACCAAGATGGGTGACTTGGTCCCTCATGGGTTATTTTACTAGTTGGATTGTCTGAGAATGAAGAAATCAGGCTTCTAGTTTGTTCTAGTCAGGTCTTTGATCAAATTAAGCCTCAAGATACATAATATTGGGTCATAGGGGCCTATTAATGATGATGTAAAGAGTAATTATGGCTAGGGACACAAATTTCAATATGAAATTGTGATTAAATGCACTTTAGAACACTAAAATGAGGTCCACATAGCCTAGAAAGGCACAACATCCAGTGTGAATAGAATTTGGTTTAATTTACAAGCCTTCTAGATTAATGTGGGGTGATCCCACAAAGCTAGTTTACAATTTCTGGGAGGAACTGATTTTTGCTGAAATCACATATTTTTACAAATTATAATGATTTAAGCCTTAAAAAGTTCCATTTAAAGCATTCCAATTGAATCTGGTTTGATCAAACTACCTTAGATCAAACCCCCTTGGATAGAACCCCGCTAGTTTTAAATCATACATATAATGGAGTCTCCTTTACACCTATCAAAATGCTGATAAAAAACCACTTTTGATTTAACTTTTGGGGGATCAAATGAATTTACTTAAAATTTATATTTTTTAAGTATGTATTCCTTATTATAAGCTTCCCAAAAAGTATAAATTTAAATAAATTTTATTTTATTATTATATTTATTTTTTATTTCTTGTGAATTTAGGTTTTTCACCAAAAATCAAGCTCTTTGTTCTGCACATGTGGAAAAATAGTAGATTTCAAAAAAAAATAAAAAAATGAGTGCACCAGATATTGAAGTCCTTGATCCAACACAAAAAAAAAAAAATTTCAATACATATAATAAACGTTACATGTTATACGGTCGCGCTATATCTGAAATGTAATTGGTTTGACTTCGAAACTTGATTAAAGAAAAAATATTTAATTAAAAACTATCTAACCAAGTGGAAGTAGTAGATATCAGAGTTACAAATCTAAATTTGAAAGAATTAGAATTTTATCCTTCATGGAAAAAAAGTTATACGTTATACCGTGATTGTCTTTTTGTTAAGATGTTGTTTTCTAAAAAAACTAGTTTTTGAGGCCCGAGATGGAAAAAGAAGTGCAATCTGATTCCAAAAAAATTCAAAAAAATATATTTAGAATCTACAGAAAAAATTTCATGAAACTCTAGTTTGCATCATCTTCAAATTCCTCACGGTTTAGCCTTTATAGGTGCTCGAAAGTGAAGATTTAGTTAAAAAGATATATTTTAGTGTCTAGTTTGGCCAAAACTTGTAAACCACTATTGTGGGATCACCAAGTGATAATGCAATTAAATAAATTTATATCATTGAATTAGGGGAAATATAGGTTCATTAAGTCTAGAGAAGTGTGAAATTCTTTTACAACACTTTACAACACCTTTACAAGACATCGATAAATGCATTCTATTCAATTTGTAGGGGTCCAAGACCTAATGTGGATGTGTAAAATACCTCACAACACTAAATCAAGGCCTCATCAAATCCAATTTCCAATCAATTATTCCCATGTCAAGTAAGATATACACTTTTTGGTGACACATTAAGACCCCACTTTAGTGAGAGGATGAACTTGCTTCAAACTCACACTAAAGTAGACATTCAAGAGGGGTCTAATTGTACCAACGTGGATGAAAAAGGATTAAAAAGATGAAAGAAGGTTGCACAAGCCTCCAAGTTCCAAGATTCTATGTCAAACCAACATAAGCACAAAGGAACACACATGAAAATGATGAAAAAGAATGAAAGAGAGAAGTTGAAAGGAAAGAAAGTCGGATCAAGCTTCAATCGTTTGTCCAGAAAGAAAATGAATACTCATTCTAAGGCGATGGAACTCATGGTTGTTCATCGAGTGAGAAGGCCTAAAGGCTGAGAAACATATAGTCATGGTTGGTATGCACTCACACACACATAGGTGGCTATGGGGAAAATTCATGCCTCAAAATGGGCTTCCCATTCAACTATACCAAAGTTATACCTCTTGATAACTTTAATAAGGTGCCACAAAGGAAAATGACATTTTGAGCTTCATGAGACAAGAAAAGCTTTGTATGCTTAGAGCTCATGAACAAACGTGATGGCACTATAGGCATGCAAACTCTGTTATGCAAGGTGGCCATATAACAAATGCAAAATGCAACATGCAAAGGGATGCTCAAAGGATTCTTGCTTAGTTCATGCGAGATCTATAACTTAGGGAACATTGTGTCTATTGTCCCCAAGAGAGGACCAATCAAAGAATAGAAAATTTCCAACTTAGGGGATGTAGTGTGTCACATCAGGCCACTAAGAGGAATGCAATATGCTAAGATAGATCACACTCATGAAGGAAACTACACCCAATGTCATCCATAAAGTGATAAAACACATTGTATGAAGCGAGAAGGCTACACTAATAACCAACAAAAAGAAAAATACAAATGAATAATGCTAATGTATGTCCCTACTTTAAGGAATTGCTACACACTGTATTGTGAGCAATTACTTTAAAGTAGCAAATGAAAAATAAAAAAAGAAAGAGGATAGGAGAGCCAACTTGGAAAGCCCCTATGCCAAGTCATACATTTCCAAGGCTACGTCATGTGAGAGAAAAGAAAAGGAATGGGTTGCCCCCAAATGAAAACACCAAACACATAAGGGATCTATGGATTTAGGTTCAATATGTTCTTTGTTGCAATGTTTTGTAAAGATCTTAGAACTGGAAGAATGACACAAAGAGAGTGAAAAAAAAGAAAAAAAAAAATTGTTTGGGTTGACATGGAAGATACATAGGGTGTCTCGATGCCTTGCATCATCTCCAAAAGGAAAACACAAGCAAAAAGATAATGAAAATGTGAAAGAAAAGGAAAATATTTTAGGTAAACATGAAAGATACATTTTAGTCTCAATGCCTTGCATCATCACCAAGAGGAAAACACAAGAAAAAGGAAAAAAAGGGGGTCCTTTTGGGTCAACATGAAATATATTTCAGTCTCAATGCCTTGTGTCATCCCCAAAAGGAAAAAACAAGAAAAAGAAAAAAGGTGTCCTTTTGGGTCAATATGAAAGAGACATTTTGGTCTCAATGCCTTGCATCATCATCATAATGTATCGCTAATTTACATCAGGTTCACCAAAATGTATTGCTATTTTTTGTAGGTAGGCACTCTTGCACTTCTAGGGTTTTGCACCTAAAAGGAGAAAGGTAACCCACAAAAACTTGGTAATACACTCAAAACTAACGTAAATATGAATGAAAATGTTCCTAGATGTAATTTATGAATGCACTAAACTAATAAAGGAAATGAATTATTGATGTAAACCCTAAGATATGCAAGTTATTTGAAAACACATTCTGATATGCAAGAGGGCCTAGAAATGAAGGTAAATTGTAACATAAATTGATGAAATCGAAAGTGTGCACCTGGAAGCTGAAAAGGATGGAATGAAGGCCTAGAATCCTAAAAAACTTGATGTAGAAGCCAACTGAGCACTTGTGCCAATCTGGGCGACTTAGTCCCAGATCTGGAAAATATGCTCTAGAGCCCATTTTGGCCAAATGGGTATCCAAATCTAAAGAAATCTCCAAAAAGAGGTTTAGTGGGATTAAGCCACCACTTTTGGTGACTTAGTACACTTCTAAATTTCTAAAAATCTGAAAGTGGAAATGAAAGCCCTTGGTTTGCACTTCAGTTCCTGATTGGTATCTAGTTCTAAAACTCTAATTTTTAGGCTTGAAAGTGACTTTTTGTGGATATTTTGGCTTTGAAAACAAGGTGAGGTCTTCAACAACTTTGTAAACTATTATTCAATTATCTTCAAACCTTCAAAGTACCTAAATCTATGAACACAATGAAAGAGAAAGAAATGTTGGATGTTAGGGCATGGAGGTTTTCCTTGGTCAAACCCCTTTTTAGGTAATTAAACCAAAATGAATAAATAATGTAATGAAGCATGAGAATATGGAGTTAGAGACTTTCCATGATGATTGATCTTAATTTTATATAGCAATAGATGAATAATTTTCCCTTGAATGTCTTAGAAAGCTATCTTGATGACTTAGAATGCCAAAACCCTAGCTTGCTTGACTTGAGGTGGAAGATCAATGATAAATAAGATGAATGAATTAAGATGATTATGAATTAGGGTTTAGAAGCTTGTATTTATAGGCAATCCACCTAATTTTCCCATTAATTTGATCCCCAAGGCCGACATGAAGGAAAAATAAACTTAAAATCCATTTTTTACCACCTAAACCTCGAAAATAGCCCAAATGGGACTAAGTCACTAGGCTGGGTGACTGAGTCTCAACTGGATGGGACTAGTTTTCCTAGATGGGTGACTTGGTCTCACAGGGGTTATTTTGCTCACTAGATTGTCTGAGAATGAAGAAATCAGGCTTCTAGGTTGTTCTATTCGAGTCTTTGATCAAATTAAGCCTCAAGATGCACAATATTGGGCCATAGGGGCCTATTAATGATGATGTAAAGAGTAATTAGGGCCAGGGACACAAATTTCAATGTGAAAGTGTGCTTAAATGCACTTTACAACACTAAAATGAGGTCCACATAGCCTAGAAAGGCACAACATCCAATGTGAATGTGTAAGACACATTACAACACTAGATTAGAATTAGGTTTAATTTACAAGCCTTCTAGATTAATGTGATAATGCAATTAAATATATTTATATCATTGAATTAGGGGAAAGATAGGTTTATTAAGTCTAGAGAAGCGTGAAAGTCTTTTACAACACTTTACAACACCTTTACAAGACATCGATAAATGCATTATATTCAGTTTGCAATAGTCCAAGACCTAATGTGGATGTGTAAAACACCTCACAACACTAAATCAAGGCCTCATTAAGTCCAATTTTCCATCAATTACTCCCATATCAAGCAAGATATACACTTTTTGGTGACACAAAATTGGAAAATATGTAATAACAAAACTTGTAAAAAATTTAATGTAGTTTCTAAGATACTAGTTCTCTTTTAGACAAAGGTAAATCTATTTAGTGAAAATTTGAAATTTCAATGCAGTACTACTAATTTGTTTTTGAAAAAAAAGTAGGTGTATGTATGTCCAACCTAACTACAAGAAAAAACTTGATTATTTTGTAAAAAAAATCAATATAAGTAGAGGACACATGCTTGGATGTGCTACAATTTTTTCATATTTTTTTTTCAAGTAAATTATTAAATTTGAATTTTTTATCATAACTTTTTACAAATATTAAAGCTTGTTTGGTTGTCTACCATAACTTGGTCAAAATTTAATGAAATTGATTTTTTTTTCTATAGTATGGGAAGCATAAAATGTGTCATATCTTTTAGATTTGAAAAATGTGAATTTGTTTGAGAATTTTAGATGTTTTTCAATCAACCTATCAATCTGGACTTTAGTCATAATGCATGTAGAAAGTCAAGAATAATTATCTATTAAATTCAAAATAAGGCATATCTTAAACTAGTGGAAAGCTGACAATTTACTCAATAAAAGCTTTTTGTTTCATAAAATTTAGATAAAAAAGTCACCAGCCACAAAGGCAAACACTACAAAACTAAGGAAAATATCTAAACACATTTTTATAGTTGAATTTCCAATGGATATCCATTTGTAATAGATATCTCTTACATTTAGTGTTTTTAAAATATTTTGTATTATTAGTATATTATTAAAATATATTATGTAATAAATATAGTATATATTATAGTATATAGTATATATAATATATTATATATTATATTATATACTATATAGAATATAGTATATAATATATAGTATACAATATAATAATACAAAACAATATAGGGAGAGAGATAGATATAGAGAGAGAGAGATCTAGAGAGTTATCTAAGTAGGGTGGAATGGATAGATAGAGGGAGAGACCTGAGAGATAGAGGGATAGAGGGAGGGAGAGAGAAAAGAGAGAGAGAGAGAGAGATGGAGTGAGAGATTTATCTAAGTAGGGTGGGAGGAAGAGACTTGAGAGAGAGAGGCAAAGAGAAAGTTATTTGGGTAGGGTGGGAGAGAGAGAGAGACCTGAGAGAGAGAGAGAGAGAGAGATGGAGGGAGATACCTGCTCGAGAGAGGGAGTGAAGGAGAGTTATCTAGGTAGGGTGGGAGGGATAGAGATAGGGAGAGACTTGAGAGAGAGCGAGAGAGGAAAAAACATTGGCACATTCAATGAGAGGTGTTAAATGGAGTGATAAGAAGTTGATTTAGGATTTGGGGATGATGGATTTGTTGTGATAGTGGATTTTGGGACATAGGGATTGGAAATGGACATAGGATATGGAGGCGAGGGATGCTTAGCTCTTGGATTAGCAACTTTGGATGTCATTTTATATTTTTTTATACATTCTTTTTTTTTCTTTGGGATCCACATGGTTATGGTTTTTATTTGGTGGGACTTTGTGGCCTTTAGGATTTGTTGAATTTTAATTGGTTCATGTTTTTATTTGTTTTAGCATAACTTTGTGAGGAGGTATGGTGATCCTTTTATTTTGTTGGATGTTTGGATTTACACATTTTTATTTGTCATCAATTTTTAGTATAATAGCAATGGTATGGGTACAAGGAGATGCATGATATGGAGATAATATATATGTAATGATGGATGTGATATGTTGGATAGAGTGTATGGAGGGATGATGTTGGATGAAATTTATGGAGGTGTTCCTTTGGTGATCCTAATTTATGATTGTGTTAGTGGGGTGTTTATGATGGGTGAAAGGGAAAGGAGATTGGTGGATAAGGGAATGACTAAGGTAAGATGGAGGATGGGACTTTGGGTTATAAAGGCCCAAAATAGATTTGATGGGGGGAGGATATGTGATGGTGGTTTGTAGAAAATAAAGGCCCAAAATGGATGTAGAGGATAAAGGAGGGATAGTGATATTCATTTTAACTGAGTATGATGGAGGGATGTCAATAATTTTTTGGAGGAAGGGTGGTAGGCATCTATTATGATTTTGTAAAAGTCTATCTTAGGTTTTAAAGAGGTTGTAACAATATTTTTTTGATTGGGTTCCTTGGGGTGTATAACTAAGGCCTTGTGAATGTGGATATTTTTTAGATGGGTGGGATCCAAGATACCTTGCTCATGAAGGCCTAATCGTTTTAATTTCTCTAGTTCATGTTCTTGAAAATTAAATTTATAATGGGATTGTTATTTTTGAAACAAGATGTGAGCCAATTTTTAGGTGGAGGGGGATGGGTAGTGGATATAAGTTGTTCCTTTTTTACAACAGAGCCACCATGGACTTGAAATTAAGGGGACAAAAATTATAGGGTGATGGTATTGGGATGGTGTGGATAACTTGGGTATGTGCATGATCATGATGGGCCAAAAAGTGGCGATATGATGGGTCTATGGCTGATGATATTTTTTTTACCCAAAATTGATGAAACAAAAAGGATTTATAAAGGGGATTCTTAGCTTTCCACCAATAAAAATATGCTTTACTTTTAATTTAATAAATAATTATTATTCATTTTCTATTTGAATTAAGACTAAAGTCTTGATTGATAAGCTGATTGAAAAAAATCTATAGCTTTCAAATGATATCACAATTTTTGAATCTGAAACATGTGTCACATTGTATGCTTCGCATACTATAGGATTAAAAAATAAATGAATTTCATGAAGTTTTGACCAAGTTAAGATGGTTAGACATACGAGTTTTTATATTTTTTAAAATTTGTAATAAAAAATTCATAATTAATTATTTACTTGGAAAAAAATTACAAAAAAATATGCATCACATCGGGACATGAGTCCTCTAATTATATCTAAAATCTTATAAAAAATATTATCATTTTATTGTGGTTAAGGTGGTGACGGACACCTACTTCTTATTTTTCCTTGAAATTTAAGTACTACAAGTTGCATTGAAATTTTAAATTTTTACCAAATAGATTTAAAAAAAGAAAGACCTAGTAGTTTAGAAACTACATTCAATTTGCTACAGATTCTATTCTTACATATTTTTATATAATATAGATAACTTATTCAAATTTTTATGTCAATTTTCCTAACTCTGATTTTTTTGAATTTTTTGCCACTTAAGGGCCTATTTTTTCCATGATGATCCTACACATACCCATAAGAGGATGCAAGAGATCCTAAGAGGAATTAGATAGGATGGTATGATATTGATTTGGATGGGGGATGTCTCATTTTGATTTGAAACAAGCTCTTGAAATGTTTGAATTTTTTGGTTAGTATGGTTGGGGTGTTGGATATACTCCTCAAATTGAGTGGATAAATGGATGGAGGATACATAAGATTCATGAGATTGGATTCATATAGTTTTGATGTGTTGGATGGTGTTAGGTGGATGGTGGCATCATCAACGATGACCTTAGGTGGAGATTGTGGGCGACATGATTCCACAAATTTGGGAGGTGTATTTTGTAATGGTTTCTTTGATAAGAGTTCTTTGAATTATTCTTGAGAGAAATAATCATATGTTTTAGGCTTAGATGGATGATTAGAATTATGGATTGGAGGATTAAGATTAAATTGAGGATTATGTATTGGTGGAGGATTAGGATTAAATGGAGGATTATAATTAAATAGAGGATACTGGATTGTTGAATAGTGTGATAATGGATTTTGATTATCGGTAGAGGTGATGGTTTTGTTGTGAAAATATGGAGTTTGGCATATGAATAGGGGATAAGATGGATGTATGGATGTTGGATGAGATGGATGTATGGATAGGGGATAGAATGGATCTCCCTTATCAAAGGTAGGATAAGAATTCCCAATAGATATGCATGGAGAAATAATGTGATAACTTGTACTAGTAGTTTCTTGGTCAAGAGGCATGGGTGGGTGGTGGAAGATTGGGGAAAGCTTGCTAGCAATGAAAACATCAAGGGGATAAATTTTATACTTGATAAAAAATACTATCATCAACATTGAAATTGGGTGGATTGTTGGGATGGTTATGATGAGGGGACTCATCAAAATTAAATATCTATGATGATGATGATTTGATGAGTTAGATGGGGATGAAAGATGAGATTTGATGGGAAGAGATGATTGGAGGAGAGATGGAATGGATTATAAGAAATTATAAGAAATATTAAGATTCATTTGAATATCAAATATTTTTCGGTTCATCTACTAAAGATCATATTAGGATTTAGATTAAGCTCAAAATTGGGAAAAGGTTTATTGATTAAAAATTGGATGAGATGAATAATATTGGGCGATGCCTAAAATGAAAGTTGTAGAATGCAATAGAATCACTTAAGACAAATCACATGCACTAAAGAATGAAGGGATCAACTAAAGGATCCTGCACATACCCAGTTTTTGGTATCACATTTTTTGAATATGAAACATGCATCACATTCTATGCTTCGCATACTATAAGGTTAAAAAAAATGAATTTCATGAAGTTTTGACCAAGTTAAGGTGGTCAGACATACGAGTTATATTTTTAAAAGTTGTAATAAAAAATTCATAATTAATTATTTACTTGGAAAAAAATTACAAAAAAATATATATCACATCAGGACATGAGTCCTCTACTTGTATCTAAAATCTTATAAAAAAATATTATCATTTTATTGTTGTTAGGGTGGTAAACAAACACCTACTTCTTAATTTTTCCTTGAAATTTCAAATTTTCACCAAATAGTTTTTCTTTTTTAAAAATAAACTTAGTAGTTTAGAAACTCTATTCAATTTTCTACAAATTCTATTATTACATATTTTTGAAATAACATAGATAACTTATTCAAAATTTTAGGTGAATTTGCCTAACTCTAATTTTTCTAAATTTTTTGCCACTTAAGGGTATGTTTTTTCCATGATGATCCTGACATACCCTGATAGAACCCTCTCATTATGATATAGAACTATTAATTTATGAACATAATCATTGAATTATGAAAATTCCTTGTGGACATAACTTCCTTGTTATGGTATTTAACTACTTATTTGTGAATATGATCATTGATTTATGTAAATGGATTATGGATGGAACCAACTTGTTATGGTATATAACCATTTTTTGAATGGGATGGTTGATTTATAAAAAGATTTTTATGGAAATAAATACCTCATTATAGTACACAACCACCTATTTATGAATGATACAATAGATTTAGAGTTTATCACTTTAGATTGATGAGAATGTTGAATGAAACCAGGTAAACCCACAATAGTGGGTTACAATTTTTTGCACACAGAAAAATTAGAAATTCCCATCTAAAAATTTAAAATGGCTTACCCCTTCTAGTGAAGAGGGTTTGAATGAGCCCCCACCCCCCTTCTAATGAACCATCCCTTCAAATGACCCCCTATCCCCCTTCTAATGAGACAACCCCCATCAAATGAACCCCCACTTGCATGAACACCCCTTCTAATGAAGGGGGTCCGAATGAACCCCTTTTCTTAAACTTTGCTCCTCTATTTGCAAAATTAATACATTTTTTGACTTTCAAAGCTTGATCTAGAGGTGAAAATGGAGTCAAATAGATGAACCAAGTTGGAGAACCATAGTCTCTGAAACGAGCTTCCCAACAACTATAAATTTGATATATTTTGCTTTTATTTTTTATTTTATTTTATAATTTTACTAAACATAGGTTTTTCACCAAACATCAAGTCGCCACTTTTTGGCCCATCATGATCTTGCACATACCCTCATTCAAAAAAAAAAATTTGAATTTCAAATAATACAAAAAATTATGTGATTGAAAGGCACCTATGTCTAAATTATAATTTGTTTGACTTCAAAACTTTATTAAAAAAATATATATCCAACAAAATGTTATGAAATGAAAAGGAAGCACTATATATCGGTGTTACCAACCTAAATTCAAAATAATAAAAATTTATCCTTTTTAGAAAAAAACTTATACGATTGAAAGTACACATCACCTTTTAAAAATGTTGTTGACTACTTAAAACTAGTTATCAAAGGAGATGCAAAAAAAAATAAAAAAATTCAATTTTAAAAAATAACATTTAAAATCTACAGACAAAATCTCACAAATAAATAGTTTGGATCATCTTCAAATTCCTAACATTTTACCTACTATAGGTGTTGGAAAGTGAAGGTTTTTCTCAAAATGTTGCTTTCAATGTCAAGGTTGGTCAAAAAGTGTAACCCAATATTGTAGGATGACCCAACCACTAAAATAGGCAATTAATTGTGGGATTTGGAGGGAGGATGTGGAACTAGGACCTTATGTTGATGGAAGAAACATAGGATGAAGGGTTGAAAGGATGACTAACAATTAAGATGGCACGGGTTGAGGGGATTTGATTGGATGATGATTAGAGATAATAAAATGGATTGCTATTAGTGTTATCACATTACATTGTGGTGTGGTAGAGGTAATTGCATACACAATTAACCAAACTGCTTACTAACCAACCGTGCGCCAACTGCTTGCTCACCTTTTGTATAAATACATTACTTTACATCAATAATACATCATGAATTTTTCCAACATTTGGTATTAGAGTGGCAAAATAATGTCTAGGAATTTTGAATGATAGGTTGACATGAAGAGGGCATATGATTTGTAGATGTTTCTTAATCTGCAAATGGCAGGCATTGATTGATAAACATTAAGCCAATGGAATGTTAAGCCTATGCGATAAGAATGATGCAAATTTGGTGTATAGTTTTGACTAGTGATGAAAGGAGGATCATAGAATAAAGATTAAATATAAGATTATGTTTAAATCCACAAAAGAGTGTAAAGTGTTTATGTGCCTATTTGGGTGGTAAGTTATTCAAGGTTGAGAATGTCATGAAATTTATCATAAAGTATGTCATCAAAGACATAGGGATGAATAGAATTGTGCCTTTTGAACAATATTTTTAGTAAAAATTTTTGGTGAAGGTGATTGAGTATTGTAAGAATCATGTGCATGACAACACCATCCAAGGTACTTTATTTTTTGTTGTGCTTACAATGACACTAGTTTGAGTATTTGTAAGAATATTTTGCTTCATTTTGTATTGCTACTTTTGGGAATTTCACAAAGAGATGAGAATAGTTCATGGGGAAGGAAATAAATTATCCAAAAGTGAAGAGCTTCACTGAATGACTTTAATTAAGTCTCCATTCAAGATTGGAGATTGAGGAAACAATGATATACATGATATACTGCAATTTTATTTTCCATAGTTTTATTCATTGTTAATGGTCATTGGTGAGCAAAGAAAACATCACATATAGATTATTGTTGCATATTTTATCATCATGGAGATTGTATTAGATAAGTTAGATAAGCATTCTAGTTTTAATTTTCATATTTGGAAAATAAAAATTCAAATGCAACTAATGGATAAGAATTTATGGGGAATAGTGATTGGACAAGAAAAAGAACCTATGGAGGCAACTAAGTTATTGAATTGGAATAGTAGAGATGATAAAGCCAAGGCTATTAAATTAGTTTTTCTCTTTTTGAATCTGAACTACATGTAGATTTAGATAAATCATCAGTGGAAATTTGGGATGCTCTAAATAAATTGTTTGGAGTAAAATCACTTAATGCAAAATTTTCTTTAAAACTTCAATGATTCAATCTCAAAATGGAAGATGGAATCACAATGTAAAATCACATAAGTAATTTGAGGTCTCTCCTTAGGAAATTAGTAGAAGTCAAAGATCTGATAGATGATGATGATGCTAAAGCAATATTGTTAAATATTTTTCTTGTAAAATATAGTAATGTTATTTTTACACTCAGTCTAATAACTTCCAAAACTTTAGAAGATATTATTTTAGCCCTTATAATAGAGGAAAAGAGAACAAACGAAGATAAAAAAGATGAATCGGATATAGGAAACTTTGTGTGCATTGAAGATGAGGATTTATTAGATGATGAAGTTGTTATTAAACACTCTTGTGGTTATGTGTTAGTACTACCAGCCTTCAAAATTAGAGGTTGGCGGCACCGAAGGATAGAGGAATTTCTATCATCTCAAGTCAACTTCTCACTTTGAGATGATGCTTTGCATGAGAAGTATTTTTGGCTTTAATTTTTTTCTTTTCCTTGTTGTTGCTGATATATTTGAGGGTAATGAGGTAGCTTTATGGAGTTCCAACTAATTTAGGATTTGTTTCTTCAACAAATATCCTCACAAAGATGTGTATATTTTGTAATCAACAAGTTTTGTAATGTAACCCTTAAGGAGGGGGGTCCCTTAACAAAAAAGAATTCTCAATTTTCATGGGTACTTTTGTAGGAGCAATGTAATAAGGGGGGGAATGTTAGCATATTACATTGTGATGTGGCAGAGGTAATTGTGTATACAATTAACCATTGAATTTCTTACTAACCAACTGTTCCAAATTATGCTTGCTCACCTTTTGTATAAATATATTGTTTTACATCAATAATACATCAAGCATTTTTACAACAATTAGATTGGAAGAAAATGATTTAAAAAATGAGATTGAATTAGGATTATAAGAATAGGATTAAATTGGGAGAAGGTAGATTTGGATTAGAATTTATTAAAGGAGAGTTTATGGAAATTATTGGGATGGAATAATTTACAGGAAGGGGGATTCATGTTCTGCAATTTGGTTTGTATTATGGTTGGGGGAGGTAGATGATTCAGATGATAGATTAGATAGATTGGGATGAGGTGGATTGTGAAGCTTAACCTTGAAAATGTTTTAAAATAATCAAAATCAATCAACATGAAAATTGTTTAGAATTTAGAGATTTGGATTCAAAGGGTTGCATGAGTTTTGATAATGAAAAATAGAAAGAACAACAACATATAATTATTTAGGTGGGTGTGAAACTTAGTGTGGGCCCATAATGGAATTAACCATTAGTACCATCTACTAAATGAAGAATAGTTAGAGAGAGTCATATACATGTTAAATATCTTACCTTGGAGCCCCAAAGGCTTCACCAAGGCTAATTCTATCTCAAAACCTAGAGGTACATTGTGAGTAGCTTCAAGGGGTGATCCATATCCCTTACACCACACTAAATGAAAATTGATGGCCTTAGGATTCTATTTACAAGCTCACTATGGGTATTATGTGAACTAAGGTCCTATCTACATGCATGAAACTAGGAGCGTCTCACCTATTTCCTTCATCTTATGAGTCTTGGTGGGCTAAGGGTCCCTAGGCTCTACCAAACACGAGGATGAATCCTTTTTGAGGTATAAATTTTAATCTACTCTATTTTTATACCTGTAAGATAGAAAATTGTTGTCGCTTATGGTTTAGGACATATGACAACTATCTTCTATACTTCACATTCAAGGAAACCCTAGAGATCTCAATCCAATGAAGAACAGTGAAAGGGATCTTGCAAAAGGGTTGTCCTAGGGTCTAATTATGAATTAATGAGGGGTTCACCACCAAGATAGGGATTGGAAAGAATAATGAAATTCAAGATCTAATTTTTAAATGTAGTGATGCATGAAACTTGAATGAATGACCTAGAAATGCACATAAATCAAAATAGAAGGTTGTAAAATCAGAAGTGTGCACCTAGAAACTTGTAGAGGCTTGAATGAGGACTTGAAATGCTGAAAATAGTGATTTTTATGTTGAATGGGACTCATACATCAGTCTGGGTGATTTAGTCCCAAACTAGGTTTTCTACACCAAAACTACAATCTGATAGTCTTATTTTGAATATGTAGAAACCCTAAAAAATTGGTTGTACTAGGACTCATACGCCCAAGGTGGCATATCGGTCCCAATGTGATTTTTAAGAGGATCAAGCTTTGATTATGCTTTCCAATTTCTTTTCTTCCTACCATAGTTTGTTTTTGGATATGAAACCTTGATTCCAGACCTGTAGATGACTTTTTGTGAAGATAGCAACCTTGCAAATGAGGGGACAACTCCAACAACTTCCTTCAAAATTTTAACCTAATCTTCAAAGATCCTTCAAGCTCTAAGAAACCTAGATCTATAACCACACATGTAGAGAAAGGAATTTTTATTTATTTTGGGTATGTGCAGGATCATCATGGAAAAAATAGGCTCTTAAGTGATGAAAAATACAATAAAATTAGAGTTAGACAACTTGACGTAAAAATCTGAATAAGTTATCTATATTATTTCAAAAATATGTAAGAATAGAATCTATAGAAAATTGAATGTAGTTTCTAAAATACTAGGTTTATGTATAAAAAAAATCTATTTGGTGAAAATTTGAAATTTCAATGCAGTAGTACTTAAATTTCAGGGAAAAAATAAGAAGTAGGTGTCTATCTAACCACCCTAACCACAATAAAATGATAATATTTTTTTGTAATATTTTAGATATAAGTAGGGCACTCATGTCTCGATGTGATGCATGTATTTTTTTGCAATTTTTTTCTAAGTAAATAATTAATTATGAATTTCCTATTACAACTTTTAAAAAATATAAAAACTCATATTTCTTACCACCTTAACTTGGTCTAAACTTCATAAAATTCAAAAAAAAATTAATCCTATAGTATGTGAAGTATAGAATGTGATGCATGTTTTGGATTCAAAAAATGACTGATACCGTTTGAAAGCTATAAATGTTTTTCAACCAGCTTATCAATCAGGGCTTTAGTCATAATTCAAATAGAAAATGAATAATAATTATTTATTAAATTCAAAGTAAAGCATAATTTATATTGGTGGAAAGCTAAGAATCTCCTTTAAAACCCTTTTTTTTCATCAATTTTGGGTAAAAAAAATGTCATCAACCACATACCCTACACATACCCATCATGATCCCTACACATACCCTTTTTTAGTAAATAGGGTTTTGCCTAGGCCAAACCCCTTTTAGGTAATTAAACCAAATAATGAGAAAATGAAATAAGGAAATGAAACATGAAACATGGAACATGAAACATGAACAATGATACCTTGAATGATGTCTTGTAAATCTGCAATCTAATCATGAAGTGGCCATTAAGGAAGTAGATCTAGATCTTGAAATAAGTATAGAACAATGCTTAACCTTGGATAGTGAATGCCACATCACAACACTAGCTCAACAACATGCTTGATGCTTGATAACCTTGACATAATAATGGATCTTGAATTGTTGCAAAAATTGATGAAGAATTCTTCCCTTGAATGCCTTAGAAGTGATCTTGTAAACTCTCTTGATGCTCTTGTGAAGTGTTGGAATGCTTAACTCTTGAGTGCTTGACTTGATTTCATGAAGGCTTAATGAAATAATGATTTTAGACCTTGTATATATAGGAAATCCATCCAAGTTACCATTTATTAGATCCCAAAGGTCAAAATTCATAAAATTTGAATTTAAAACCTTGATTTCCCGCTCAAAACTCAAAAGAGGGGCCAAATGGGACTCATACGCCACCTATGGCATATGGGTCCCACCTGGATGGAACTCATACATTGAAGGTGGCGTATAGGTCCCACCTAGATGGGAATCATATGCCCAAGGTAGCATATGGGTCCCAAAGGGCCTTTTTGGAGAGAGAAAGTGTCAGGGAGTTAAGAAATTAAGTCTATTTATTGATCTTGTCAGGATTTCGATTGAAATAAGCCTCAGGTTGCATAATATAGGATCTTAAGGGAATATTAAAGATGATATAAAGGCCATAAATTTAAGAGGGCCCAAAATTCAATTTGAAAGTGTAAATAAATATACTTTACAACATCAAATTAAGGCAAAATTAGATCTATTTAGCTTAAAAAGGCCCTAAATCAAATGTGGATATGTACAACACATTACAACATGAGATTAAGGAAACATTAGGTCCAATGGCCCTAAATCTAATGTGAAGGTGTAAATGAATACACCTTACAACATTAAATCAAGGAAAAGTTAGGTTTATTTAGCTTAAAAAGGGACCAAGACCTAATGTGGATGTGTAAAACACATGACAACACTAGATCAAGGTGACCTTAATTTCATTTTAATAACACTAATCATTTCCAAATTAAGAGAAATTCTACCATCTCCAAGAAGGGAGTGTATTTTTTGTTGTTACATTTAGCCTCCACTTTAGTAAGAAGATGAACTTGCATCAAACTCACTCTAAATTACACATTCGAGAGGGGTTTGAGCATACCAATGCAGATGGTCTATGATGAGAAAGATCGAGTGGTCAAGCCCCCAAGATCTGCGATCCTACGTAAAACCGACATAAGCACAAGAGGACACACACAAGGTGTATGATTTGCAACAAAACAAGATTGATGCAGAGCAACTATCAAAAACATCTATTCATTAAGGGAACTTCTATCCCAAGCACAATTGGAGAAGGTCAAATTAAGCAAGCAACCTTGATTCACTCATTTTTCAAAAAAAAACATGAAATTCTCAAGCCATTCATTAGTCTAAAAACATTAACTTCACCAAATCAGTATTATAGACCATTAATAGATTCAATATACCTTGATCAACATCAACTTGATTGATTTAAAAAAAAAACCCGATCACACATTCTGACTCCATCAAATCTTTCAACTTGCTTCAAAACAATTTAATAAATTCAAGGAACAAAAACATAATTTACTTATCTTGCTTCCAATTCTTTTATCTAACACTAAGTCACTTTTACCAATATCAAACTAACTGAGACAAAATAGTTAACTGGTAAAAAAACTCTGAGGCATTCACCTTGATCACTTTGCACACTCAAATCATCCATTTACACCATGATTCCACATTGTTCAAACATCAAAGCAACAAGATATTATCTATCACACCATAGATATAACTTTAACATTATTGATTTAACAACTTCAACACATAATCAATCATCTTTGTCACTATTTTTTTCTAGAATTACACTATCTTGCAAATATAGACCCAAACCCTAGTAGCACATAACAAAAATGGGTATTCCAACTTACCCATGTTGAATCACCAATAACAATATACAGTCTTAAGAGCCTCTTTCATCCATCTTAAACATATTACAACATCAAACCATGTTACTTTGAAAGAAACATTAGAATCAATGGACTATCCTATTGGAACGAGCCTCAAATAGGCCTGAAATCCAAAGTACCTCTCATTAAATCAAACCAAAAATAATCTTTCACCTTGGGAAGTATTAGAATAGGTTAAAAAACTTTTAATTCATCCACTTTTATAGTTTTAAAGATCTCAATATATCATCAAACAACAAACGCTTATCAAATACCCTTGTAGCCTTAAATAAAATAGGGGTTTATAAGTTCTTTGTCTCCCAAACGTTATTTCACTTGGCCACCTACACAAAACAAATACTCTGTATCCTACTCCTTTCTATGCTCATTTCTTCATGACACCCCTTGGAGCCATCATTTTCATGTAGAAAACTCAAAAAATATGAGTGAGAAGCCACTAAATCTTTGTGTTCATGCCTTCCTTGCCTCTGCACACACATCCACACAACATTTAATCACATAAAAAAACCCTACTTATTGTTGGTGTAATTAATTATTTAATTACACTTTAGCATAAGTTTACTTAGGCATATTTTATTTCCTAGGTTAATTATTATCCTTATATTGTTGAGTTGTCTTTTTTCTCAAGATAAGATTAGGGTTTTGCATTATTTCCTTTTTGAAGGCTTTTGTATTATTTGTAAACAATTAATTTCAATAATCATTATGCTGGTTTTTGGTTGAAAAAACTTGCTCTGAGAGTTGATAGAACATCTTTCATTTTTGTTCTAAATATCTGTTGCATTTGATAGGTGATTGCTTGCAGGTGATTCTTGGGGACTATGAAGTTGATTTTTCAACTTCTACATGGTATCAAAGCTCTAGACCTATTGATGTCTGTTTGTGATTTGAATATATTCTCTCACAGTGTCTTTTTCTATGCAAGGGTTTGAAGCCAGGCTATTTTTTTGTGGATCTTGGGCTACGTGAATTTTCTATGCATTTTTGGGCCAAACAGACATCGCCATCATGATCAGAGCATCCAAAAACCATAGGATTGCCTTTCGTTTCGTCAATTTTGGTGAAAGTTGAAAAAAAGGAAAAAAAATAGCTAGAGAGGTCGTACGACCTCCCCAGCACATAGACCAAGGCGAGAACGTAAAAAAAATTAAAAACTAATAGACCCTTTCCCTATGACACTCATGTAAGTGTTGTTTCCCATCAAAATGGGAGACATAGTGCAAGGCTCAAAGGAAGTGAACATATTCTGTGAAGATGCCATATGATGAGATGCTCTTGAATCTAGAAGCCATCTCCCTAATCCAATACCTAAAGAAGCACAAAGAGCATGTCCCTTCATATCTAATGAAGTATGTAAACTATTTGTGCCTATGTTATGTTGTTCTGAAGAAGAAGAATGAGGAGAAGAATATGATGTAGACATCCTAGAAGGAAAATCAATCTAATGTTTTTGAAGAAGATGTTTCAGCTCATTAATGTCCTTCTTGTAACAATTATGTTCTCCATGTCCTTCCCTCCTGTAATATGCACATTTAGTCTTCTCCTTCCTAAATGATTTCCCCTTAGAAGAGGAGGATGAATCTGAGGACTCCTACTACTCATGAGGTTTGGAATCCTTTTATGTTTGTCTCTTTCTTCTGACCTTCTTTTTCACATTGAGTCTTCCACAACACCCAATGAGATCTGGACCACTTTAGAGTCTTTGTTTGGGAAGTAGGATACTATCAAAGGGTTTCAATTAGAAAATAAGCTTATTGGCTTAAATCCTAGGGATTTTGATAGCATCCAGGAGTTTTTCACCAAACTCAAGTCTCTTAGATTAGAGTTGTCACAGTGTGGTGTTAAGAAAGAAGACTCTTAGTTGATATTGTCCATTCTTTCAAAGCTTGGACCAGATTATTCAGTTTTTGTATCTACCTTTTATGTGTAAGGAAAGCTAAGGTGTGAAAGCAACTCTCCAAACGTCAAAACTTCATAGAAGAATGCAGATATACTTTTAATTTTTCAATTACAGTTCAATTCATATGCACTTTGAAATAAATAGCAGAAATAAAGAATTAGACAAACACAGATGAACACCAGATTTATGTGGGAAAACCCTTATGGGAGAAAAACCCACCACACCAAGAGAAATCACTTTGCATTACAGTAACAAATAATTACATACAGAGTTCTGACTTATCTTTTTGATGCCAGATTACAATAGCTTTCACAATGATCAATCTTGTACAGGAACCTTCAAGTTACAATATTTATAGAATATAAATCACTCTGATTATACAACCACATAGCAATCTGTCGATCCTTTGAATCATCTAACCAGAAATCATTTGCAATCTCTAAGTATAACCATGTCGCCCATGTCTATTGACCTTCCTCTTAGTAACGGCTGCAACAGTCCAACTGCTAGCGATTCCCATTCGGCTCTTCTGATTGGTCCATGAGACACCACATAGGATGGTCTTCACATTGTCAAAAGGCTTCAATCTTTGTTGGCATATCAGTGAGACACTTATCATGTCTCCCCAATGCCACAAGACTCAATCATCGATGTCACCAAGAGTTGTTTCCATCGGCAAGAGGTTCCACCTAGCTTACAACTTGTATTGAACTCAACATGCATATCGGTGAAACTATTTCTTTTTCTAGGAAATCCCACCGAAAACTCAAGTCATACCGACAATAGACTTCTTCATCACTGAGACACACATCCATCATTGAAACTTTACTCTGAAGGCTTTAAGTTACATCAAGCACTGAACAATCGGCAAGACATTCATCTTTCACGAAGACCTCACATCGAGCAAACATGTCATACCGAAGCATCCAAGAGTTGGTGAGACTTATCGCTTTCACAAAGACCTTATACCGAGGTCCTAAGTTATACTGAGCCATTAGCATTTCCATCGGCATCCATCTATCACTAAGACATTCAACTGTCACCAAGAGGTTTCACCAAGATCTCTTATGTTATTCTGAAGCCATACTACTATCGGCAAGACCCCATGAGTCACCAAGACTTCATACTGATCATCTTCAGCTACTCTGATGACTTCAGTTGTATCCCCATTAGCGTGACATTCCATTCTCACTAAGACTTCTCCCCGAGACCTCTGGGTTACCCTGAGTGAATACTGTCGGTGAGACATTCCTATCGGTAAGACTTCTTACCGAGCACCCAAGAATTTCCCTAAAGGCTTCAACATAAAACACTATCGACGAGACTTTAGCTATCATTGGGACTTCACACCGAACTAAGCCTTTTGGCCAAGGGTCTCCCCAATATACGATAGAATGGCCTATTGGCCAGAGATCTCCATGTGTGGTGAGAGGTCATACTAAACACAACATGTCACACTGAAGACTCCAATGTGTAAGCATTTGGCAAGACTTCTACAAGGTCACATCGACCTGTACAAAACATAAGGCTACAAATCTGCTCGTCGGCCAGACATAGAATATGTCACACCGACTTGGCTCCAATAAAGGTTTTAGCCTGTGGGATTGAGACACACATTTCCAACAATCTCCCACTTGATGAAGATCACACAGGCACCTCGAGAGCACAAAAAAACTTACTAAAAATCATGGGCACTAAGGTCCTTTGAACTAGCACACCACCTGAACTTGTTTTTGCTCATTGGCTTCATCAATGCATCTGCAACATTCTCCAAAATATCATTTTTTTCCAAACTGACCTTTCCATCCTCCACCATATCTCGTACAAAGTGATATTGTACATCTATATGTTTCATCCTGGCATGGAAAGTAGGATTCTTTGCTAGAAAAATTGCACTCTGACTGTCACAAAAAATAGTTATCTGCCCTACATCAAAACCAATGTTAGAACACAAACATTTTAACCAAACTGCTTCTTTACAAGCATGTGTATCTTCCACGTATTCAGCCTCCATAGTGGAAAAAGTGACTACAACCTACCGCTTACTCATCCAACTCACTGCACCACCATTCAACATGAAAATGTATCCACTGGTGGATCTCCTGTTGTCAATGTCCCCTGCCCAATCGGAATCCACATAGCCTCGAATACTGAGAGTCCTCTATGATTCAACCAAGTTCCCATGGTAACACAAAACAAAATATAAAGTTCCCTTTAAATATCTAAAAACTCTTTTCACAACATCCCAATGTGTCCTTCCAAGATTAGCCATAAATTGACTAAGAACTCCCACTGCTTGGGAAATGTCTGGCCTGTACAGACCATTGCATACATGAGACTGCCAACCCACTAGCATAGGGTGCGTTGGTCATGTCCTCCATCTTAGTAGGAGATTTTGGACAGTCTTCAATAGATAGCTTTGTTCCCTGCAAGACTAGAACAACTATTTGTTTGCAATCATTCATGCAAAATCTCTCTAGAATAGTCTTGATATACTTACTCTGACTGAGCCAAACTTTTCTACTATTCTTGTCCCTAGTTATCTCCATCCCCAGAATATACCTTGCTGCACCAAGATCTTTCATTTCAAACTTAGCAGACAACTGAGACTTAATATCAGAAATCATCAACTTACTATTGCCTATGAACAACATATCATCAACATAGAGAGCAATAATAAGAACTTGATCACTTTCAACTTTGTAATAGACACAATGATCATATTTTGATCTTACAAATCCCAAAGACAATACAAAAGTATCAAATTTCTGGTACCACATTCTAGGTGACTGTTTTAACCCATACAAAGACTTCTTTAACTTGCAAACCAGTTTCTCTTTACCTTTCTCCACAAAGTGCTTAGGCTAGGACATGTAAATCTCTTCTTCAAGATCACCATGAAGAAATTTTTTTTTCACATCCATCTGTTCGACCTCTAAGTTATACGCTACTGCAAGTGACAAAAGAAATCTGATAGACGTCAACTTAACTACAGGAGAAAAAATCTCCCCATAATCAATTCCCTCTACCTAGGAATAACCCTTCGCAACCAACCTCACCTTATATTTTTCCACACTGCCATCCAGACCAATCTTCTTTTTAAATACCCATTTGCAGCCAACAACTTTTTTGCCTTTAGGAAAGGGCACCAAAGTCCAAGTTTCATTTTTTTCTAATGATGCCATTTCTTCATTCATAGCTTCCAACCAAGAGTCTGAATCAGACATTTTAAATTCCTCCTTTACAGTCCTAGGCTCATCAGTGCTAGAAATTAAAGCATAGGCATAAGTAGAATCTATCAAAGAGAACCCATACCTATCATTTTGTTTTCTTTCACGGGTTGACCTCCTCAATTGTTGAGGTTGAGGTTCTTCTTCTTCTTCAGAACTTTCAGAAATTCTTGAGCTCTCCTCAGTTTCAGGTACATTTTGAATTTTCAATTCCTCTTTCTCAGGTGTAGGAGGAATTTCAACTACATCCTTATTGTTTTCTGACTTTGTCTCTGACTGCAGATCCAAGGTAGAAGGCTTCAACTTACAAAAGATTACACTTCTGCTGTATACAACCTTCTCTGTATCAGGTTTCCAAAGCTTGTATCCTTTTATGCTAGCACTATAGCCAATAAAAAAGACATTTGACAGCCTTGTTCTCCAATTTAGATCTTTTCTCATACAACACATGAGCATATGCCTCACAGCCAAAAACATGAATATGTCTTAAAGAGGGCTTCTTACCAGACCACAAGGTGTTTTCTCAACAAGAGAAAAATTTGGAGAATGATTAAATAAATAACATGCAGTAGCAACAGCCTCAGCCCATAACTTCTCCTCCAAGCCAACACTACTTAGCATACTTCGTGCTCTCTCCATCACTGTCCTATTGAACCTTTCTGCAACTCCATTTTGCTGTGAAGTATAAGGTGTAGTCTTATGTCTTTTAATTCCATGGTCCTTACAATACCTCTCAAAATCATCAGAACAAAATTCACCACCATTATCGGTCCTTAAACATTTTATTTTTCTTCCAATCTGATTTTCTACAAGGTTCTTAAATTCCATAAATCAACTAAACACTTTTGATTTACTTTTCAAGAAATAAACAAATGTTCTTCTCAAATAATCATCAATGAATGATACATAGTACCTTGACTTAGACAAAGAAGGAACATTCACTAGACCAAATACATCATAATGGATATAATCTAGCAAACTAGAAGATTTATGAGGACTGAATAAAATGAAACACAGTGTTGTTTTCTATATATACAATTTTCACAGAATTCAAATTCAAGGTTACAATCTTCAAGCCCCTCAACCATGTTTTTATTCTTCAAGGTTTTTAAACCTTTCTCTCCAATGTGGCCTCGCCTATGATGCCAGAGCATAGTCTTTTCTACTGGAAGTTTAACTTCCATCGAGTTTACACAATTAGGAACATTTCCCTCTTTTCCTCCATGAGTAGCCTTCTGTGACTTTACAGAGACACTGTTACATTGAATAGCATGTGCATCCAGCTTGTACAAGGTACCAATACGAGCACCCCTTGCTAGCACCATTGAGCCTCTAGTCATCTTGCAGCCATTTCCAGAGAACGTGACTTGCACTCCAATATCATTCAGCTTACTAACAAAAAGTAAGCTTCGAGCCAGACCTGGTATATGAATTACATCATTAATTCCCTTCACTCTTCCATCAGGGAATTGTATTTTGACTCTTCCACAGCCAACAATTTCCAAAGTTGAATCACTTGCCAAGTACACCTTTCCACCATCGTATTCTTCATACTTCATAAACCAGTCTCTATGAGATTTCATGTGGAAAAATACTCCAGAATCAATCATCCAAACATCATCTAATGCCTGTGTAGCCAAGGCTGCAATGAAGGAATCTACATCACTGTGAGAAAAATCATTGTCGGAAGAATACTTCTTCTTCTTCTTCTTCTCCTCTTTACAATCCTTTTGGACATGACCAGGTTGCCCATAGTTCCAACATTTCACCTTGGACTTCTTGCCAGGAGACTTTGATTTCCCCTCTGATTTTGATTTGGACTTCTTTTCCTTCTTCTTTCCTTTCTCCTTTGATCTTCCTCTAACAGCAAGAGCCTCCTTCACCATCTCAGAAGATTTCCTTCTCATTTCTTCTAATAACAAAGAAGCAACAACATCTTCCATCTTGAAGTTGGATATTGTACTCCCAATAGCCATCACCAGGTGAACCCATGAGTCTGGAAAAGAACACAATATCAAAATACAACAATCCTCTTCATCAATATTCACACCAACAGATGTTAACTATGCAATCATCATATTGAATGCATTCAAATTATCAGCAACAAACCCTCCTTCCTTCATTCTCAAAGTGTACAACTTTTTCCTCAGGAATAATTTATTCACCAAGGACTTCCCCTGATAAATAGATGCCAGTCTCTTCCACAAGGAAGATGCAGTCTTCTCTTCATACACATTGAGAAGAATAGAGTCTGCCAAACAGAGCCTTATCAGCCCCTTAGACTTTCTATCTGCAAGGTCTCAATCTTCTTGCTTCATGCCTGTAGGTTTAGTTCCAGACATAGCAAGCCACATATCACGATCCACTAAGAGATCCTCCATCTTAAGTTTCCACAACTCAAAATTACTTCCATTGAAATTCTCTATTTCAATCTTTCCTAATGTGCTAGCCATCTCAATCTATAATTAGAAATTAACAAACTTCTACAAGACTCCAACTGAACAGAAATTGACACAAAAAACCCAACATACCCACAAGGATAACACAACTGGCCAGGCTCTGATACCACTTGTAAGGAAAGCTAAGGTTTTGAAGCAACTCTCCTAATGTCAAAACCTCAGGGAAGAATGTAGATATACTTTTAATTTTTCAATTATAGTTCAATTAAGATGTTCACTTTGAAATAAATAGCAGAAACAGAGAATTACAAAAACACAGATGAACACCAGATTTACGTGGGAAAACCCTTATGGGAGAAAAATCGACCACACCAAGAGAAATCACTTTGTATTACAATAACAAATAATTACATACAGATTTCTGACTTATCTTTCTGATGCCAGATTATAGTAGCTTTCACAATGATCAATCTTGTACAGGAACCTTCAAGTTACAATCTTTACATAATAGAAATCACTCTGATTATACAACCACATAGCAATTTTTCGATCCTTCGAACATCTAACCAGACATCATATGCAATCTCTAAGTATAACAATGTCTCCCTTGTCTTTCGACCTTCCTCTCAGTAACGGCTACAATAGGCCAACTAATAATGGTTCCCATTCGGCTCTTCTGATTGGTCCACAAGACACCACATAGGATGGTCAAGATTACTCAATCAAAAGGATTCAATCTATGTTGGCATATCGGTGAGACACTAATCGTGTCTCCCCGATGCCACAAGACTCAATCGTCAATGTTGTCAAGAGTCATTTCCATCGGCAAGAGGTTGCACCAATCTTACAACTTGTATCAACCTCAGCATGCATATCGGTGAAACTATCACTTTCTCTAGGACATCCCACCAAAGTCTCAAGTCATACTGACAATAGACTTCTTTATCGCTAAGACACACATCCATCATTGAGACTTTACTCTGAAGGCTTTAAGTTATATCGAGCACCAAACAGTCGGCAAGACATTCATCTTTCGCCAAGACCTCACATTGAGCAAACATGTCATACCAAAGCATCCAAGAGTCGGTGAGACTTATCGATTTCGCCAAGACCGTATAGCAAGGTCCTAAGTCATACTGAGCCATTAGAATTTCCATCAACATCCATCTATCACTAAGAAATTCAATTGTCACCAAGAGGTTTCACCAAGATCTCTTATGTTATTCTGAAGGCATACTACTATCGGCAAGACCCCATGAGTCACCAAGACTTCATACCGATCGCCTTGACCTACTCTGATGACTTCAGTTGTATCTCCATTGGCGTGACATTCCATTCTCACTAAGACTTCTCCCCGACACCTTTGGGTTACCTCGAGTGAATACTGTCGATGAGACATTCCTATCGGTAAGACTTCTTACCAAACACCCAAGACTTTCCCTGAAGGCTTCAACATAAAAAAATTTCAGTGAGACTTTAGCTATCACTGGGACTTCACACCGAACTAAACCTTTCGGCCAAGGGTCTCCCCGATATATGATAGAATGGCATGTCAGCCACAGATCTCAATGGGTGGTGAGAGGTCACACCGAACACAACATGTCACACTGAAGACTCCAATGTGTAATTGTTTAGCAAGACTTCTGCAAGGTCAAAGTGACATGTACAAAACATAAGGCTACAAATCTGCTCGTTGGCCAGACATAGAATATGTCACACCAACTTGGCTCCAATAGAGGTTTCAGCCTATGGGATTGAGACACATATTTCCAACATTATGCCACTATGGATGCAATTGGTACAAGATTCACTATGCCATCTCTTGATGACTTTGCTTCATCTCTCACTTGAGAGCAAGCTAAGTTAGCTAGCATGGGCACGATGAAACCTTCTTCCTCATCATAGGCACTTATTGCATCATAGGAGCCAAAAGATCAGAAGGATTCTATAGGAAAAGGAAAGAAATAGAAACAAAAGGATTCCAAACCTCATGAGCAGCAGAAGGATTCCTTAGATTCATCCTCCTCTTCTAAGGGGAAATCATTTAGGAAAGAGAAGAATAAATGTGCATATTGCAAGAGGGAAGGACATGCAAAACATAATTATAGTTACAAGGACATTGATGAGCTGAAACATCTTCTTCAAAAACATCATATTGATTTGCCTTCTAGGATGTCTGCATCATCTTCTTCTCCTCATTCTTCTTCAAAACAACATAACACAGGCACAACTGGTTTACATACTTCATCAGATATGAAGGTACATGATCTTTGTGCTTCTTCAGGTATTGGATTAGGGAGATAGCTTCTAGATTCAGGAGCATCTCATCATATGGAATCTTCACAGACTATGTTCACTTCCTTTGAGCTTTTCACTATGTCTCCCATTTTGATGGGAAACAACACTTACATGAGTGTTACAGGGAAGGGGTCTATTAGTTTTGGGGACCACTCCTTTCAGGATGTCTTGTGTGTCCCTCACTTGACAAACAACCTTCTTTCCATTTATCAGATCACACATGGAGGCACTAGGATACCTGTGGAGTTCACACCTGATTCGGTTATCATCAGAGACTTGGAGAGTAGAGTAATTATTGCTACTAGGATATTGGATCACTCATCTCAATTGTATTCCTTCACTGATTTTACTACTGATGGCACTTCTATTCCTACAGTGATTCCTCACACTTCTAGTGTGCATCATCATTCAAAGGAGAGATTTGGCTTCTTAAACTTTGGAGTTCTCACTTTGGATCCTATTCTCGAGCCTTTTATTCCATCTCCTCCACCTCTTGTCACTATTTTTGTGGCTACTGATGTGGCTTCTTCTGTTTCAGTGCAGCAGGATCCAGTTAATCATACATCTTTGGAGGTTTCTATTGATACTTCGCCTACTTTGACTTCTTCATTGGTTGAGGTCACACCTACTTCTGTGGAGAAATCTTGGGCTACACCTACTTCACCTTTAGAGATTTCTTTCATTCAACCTCTTCCCTCTCACTTCTTTCAGGAGATGCAGTTTCTTCAGTTCTTTTGGAGCTACTTCATTTTGGGGGGGATTTGTGGTCTCTTTCTTCCTCTCTTATGGGGGGATTCATTTATGTATCTTTTTGATGGATGGTGTCCTTGGGGGTCTTATGGAGTCCTCCATATTTCATCACATAGTTTATTACATTCTATTTTGGGGAGGAGTTTTGTTCCCATGTGGTTTTCTCCTTTAACCCATTTGATTTAGTTTGCATTGTTTTTGTAAATGAGTACCCTGATCAGGCCTTGTTGTTGGGACTCATCTTTGCATAATAATTTCTTGTCCCTAATTTTCACTTATGGGGGGGTGTTGTCATAATTAATTATTTAATTACACTTTAGCATAAGTTTACTTAGGCATATTTTATTTTCTAGGTTAATTATTATCCTTATCTTGTTGAGCTGTCTTTTTGCTCAAGATAAGATTAGGGTTTTGCATTATTTCCTTTTTGAAGGCTTTTGTATTATTTGTAAGACAATTACTTTCAATAATCATTATGCTAGTTTTTCCTTGCAGAAACTTGCTCTGAGAGTTGACAGAACATCTTTCATTTTTGTTTTGAATATCTGTTGCATGTGATAGGTGATTGCTTACAGGTGATTCTTGGGGACTGTGAAGTTGGTTTTTCAACTTCTACACTTATCCCATCCCACCATTCTACTAAGCTTATATTGGTGGGATGGGCCTTAAACTTCTTTAATGACTCCCAAACCCTATTATGGAGGGTTACAGACCGATATGTAGAAAATTGGCTTAAATAAGTGTTTTACTTATTCAAATTCCTTCAAATTGGTTTTGAATGAGAGTTACTTCCCTATACTACCAAAGGAAATAAAGATCTAAGTTTGATGCAACTATATAGGCCCAATAAACAGGGAATAACAAAAAGAAAAACACTAAAATTTGAGGACAGGGAACTTTCTTTATTAGAAACTCTACAGGAATACAATGAAGGACCTTTTGTTCGCCTTACAAAAGCTTTATATAGATATTTTCAACATGTAGATTTACTGCCTCTTCAACTTGAACTAACTAAGTACCTTTTCCAATGAGGTGACTCTTCACATTCTTGTCCTTTTGTGCACTTTTACACTTTTACATCTTTTGCATTTTTGACAGCTTAGTAACATTTTTGCAAATCTAACTTCACCAATGCCCTAGTGATCTACTTGAGACCTTAAATACATTGAAATAAGTCTTCACATGAAATTTTACATGAATTTACAAATAAAATTCAATTTTGAAAAAAAAATCCTATGAGAGGTAACTAGAAGAAAGTCCTATGGACAAAAGGTAAATTTTTTTTTGCAGGTATAGAGGAACATACACGATCAGTTTTTGGCAAGAAGAAGATCAAAGTATAGTTTGTGAATAAGTAATTGCAAGTTGTGAGCAAGTTCAAGTGCACTATTGGAAAAATTTTCCAATACTTGACAAAATGGAAGGGATTACCAGGTGCAAAAGAAAGTGAAGATCAAGAAGACAAGAAAGTTCAAGAAAATGAATGGATCGACAAAGCATTCAAGGGACTTGAATTTCTTTTGGCCAGAAGTATGGTGCAAGAGCACCTTGTGAGTTTTAAGCCTCCATGAGGCAATTCTAGTTTTGGATTTAGTTTGATGTTTTAAAGCTGTAATAAGGTCTATTTAGACCAAATTTGATGTAATTTAGTCATTTTAGATCCTAGGGAGTTATTTTATAAAAGTTGCTCAAATATTGCAAAAATTGCCAAAAGTTGTCATGGCAACATTGTAAAAGTTGCAAAATAGAGAAGTTGAAGAGTCAAGGGATATTAGGTATTGGTTGGTGGTTTATAATTGATCAAAAACATATTTAAGAGGTTTAAAATACTTGGTATGGTCGACCATAGGGAGAGGGGTCGTTTGGATGCAAATTGGAATCAATAAACTCATTATTTTCTTACAAAATATGACTATAATTTGTGTTGTACAGACATGCACTGAATGGTACGGACCTGAAACTCATATTATTGGAAATATAATTTAATTTCAGACATTTTTTGTTCTTACCAACAATTTTGGAAAGGTTGTTTAAGTGGTCTAATGGTCAAATCTTCTTAACAGCCCTGTTCAGAAATTAAGGTTCCAATTTTGAAGAAAAAATTCATATCTCCACTTTCCACAATTGAAATCTCTTAAAAATTGGTGTGAAGATCTGTTATAATATACTCTTCAATATTATCCAAGTTTTAGGGGAAAAAATTGCATTCTTATGCCTTTTTGAGAAAGCCCTAGGCTGTCCCAAGTTGTTTTCATGAGTTTTCCATGTGAATTTGAGGAACTAAAGTAAGGTTTTGAAAAAATATGAATGGAACTGCATGTGTAATGGTGTTTTGAATTTTTTTAGGCTATTTTGAACATGTTTTAAGAATTTATAAGGTTTTAGGAGCATTGGATGATTGATTTTAAATAAACCCCTAGTGTCTAGGTGTTGGATGAGGGTTTTATGGTTTGGCCCTTAGAAGAATGAATTCCTGAGATCTAATGGTGGATTCTATGGTTTTGAAATATTATAATTTTTTCTCCAATAGTTTGTATAGTTTGGACAATTCTGGTGAGTAGTTGCTTTGGAAAAGTGGGCTAATTTGAGCAATTTGTTACAAAATGACCATGGGTGATTGTTTGATATGATGTTGTGCTCTGTAATGGGTCTCTGATGTGAGTTGAGTTGTGGATTGTAAGGAATTGTTAGTGAAAAGATACCTAATTGAGTGGATTCCCTATGCTACAAGGGAAAGATTTGATTTGATGAAATGGTGAAGTTTTGAAGAGATTGTGATATGAAAATTGTGTGTAGATTGGAATTGTGTTTTTATGTGTTGCAGGCCTCCCCCTATTGCATAAAATATACACAAACACACAATGCCAATAACTAAGAGATTAAAAAAAAAAAAAAGAGGCAGATCAAGCCTCGATCGTTTTTCCAATGCGATGCGGATTAGATCTAAGTTGTTTGTCCAAAAAGTGCATGCTCACTCTAAGGCAACAAAACTTCATACTGTCTGTTGGGTAAGTAATCTAAGAGAGTGAGACACATACACATGCAGCTTGTATGCACTCACACACACACGCGAGTGGCTAATAGAAATTCATGCCTTGGATTGGCTTCCCGTCAAACCATACCAAAGTTATACCTCCTAATAACTTTGATAAGGCACCATGCAAAAATGAACTTCAAGCTTCATGAGGCAGGAAAAGCTTTGTATGCTTGATACTCATGAACAAACAAGATGGCTCCACATGCAAGCAAAGTGTATTATGCAAGGTGGCCATATAACGATTATTGTAAATGTGAAATAGTTTAAGGTATGTTCAAGGGGAATTTGCTTAGTTCATGTAAGGTCTCTTCTTAGGGAACATTGTGCCTAATGTATCCAAGAGAGGACAAATCAAAGAAATATCATGCTCTCAGAGGAAATCAAGCCCAATGACACTGCCAAGAAAATGACACATCGCAAGAAGAAAGAAAATCACACAATGGAAAATGAGTGTTGATGTATGTCCCCACTTTAAAGTAGTTGTTGACACCATTGTTGTGATAAATTTCTTTAAAGTAGAAGAAGACATAAGAGCTTAATCAGAAATCCTATTTCAAGTCATATATTTCCAATAAGCTATGTCATGTAAAGAGAAGGGGTTACCCGCCAAAATGTACAACTCAATACATCACATGTGAGCCAACTTAAGGCATGTCATCCACATCCCAAGCTTGCTCTTATATGTTCATGAAAGGTAGTCAACTAGCCAAAAGAGACAACGAAAAGTGACATACGAGGATAAGGCTACCTAACCCCTTTCCCCCACTTGTGTAGGACAAGAGTGAGCCAAGAAACATGCTAAAGTGAGAATCAATATCAATAGAGGAATTAGGTGCTCCCTCATAAGGAAGAGAACCACATTCCTTAAGATGTTGAATTTTTTTACTCAGCCTTACATTCGTTAGTAGAATGACCATGAACTCTATGATATGCACAAAATTAATTCTTGTAGTAAAATTTCTTTCATGTTATTGGAGGGAGAGAGATCAAATGATCTTGGAGGAGTATTGACAAGATAATATCTTGATCAAAAGTAGAGGATGTTTCATTATTTTGTGACAAAGATATCTCTTTCTTAGGACATGATGTCATACTTACACAAAACCCTTTGGATTGCGAAATTTTGTACTCTCCTTTATAGGAGGGTGTAAAATCTATTGAATTCAAATCATAAGTGTTTTGTGTGATGACATTAATGTTAACCAAAAATTTATCTATTTCTATTATTTCTTTCAAAGAATGATAATCAACACCACTAGTGTCTATCATTTCAGGATACACTAATGTTAAAGTTAGCTTAGAAGTGCGTTTTGTAAAAGTGTTGATATTAAGTGAAGGCTTGTTTGTGTCTTTTGAGGGAAATAGCCAAGACCACTATTCTTTTCTTGTGTGTGAGGCTCTATAGGGACATGAATACCTTGTTTTATAGCACCACATCCTTTTCCACTATAACCAAGTTTTTTGACGAGTGCATAACCTTTTCCATAAAGATTTTTCATTTCTTTTGGATTCAGTGGTTTTTGATAATCGGCTTCGTCAAAGTTTTTCGTATAATTTGTTTCATTCTCTAAAGTGGTTGACGAGGATACTTTCAAAGGGTCTTCCAAATTTTTTGTTGACATTACTTCTTTTTCTTTTCCCTTTTCAGATTCTTTGTTTATGATTTTGTATTCTCCCATGAATGTTGGTTTGAAGTCTAAGGAACCCCAATCATCTTCTAATAGCTTTGTGACTTCTTCAATGTGTTTTTCTTTATCTAGCATGGGTTCCACTTGTGTATTTGGTGTTAATTTTTTCAAAGGATTCTCTTTATTTTTCTCAATGTTTAAACAACTATTTGGGCCAAGGTCAGCTTCTAGTGTTTACACTTTGTTGTTGTATACATACTTCATTATACGATGAAGAGTGGAAGGCATTGCATTCATTGCATGAATCCACAGTCTACCTAAAAGAAGGTTGTATGAAAGATCTTGAGGCATAACATGGATCGATGTTTCTAATGTGGCCTTTCTAGTTGTAATAGGCAAAGTGATCACACCAAGCGGTTATTTTCCTACGTTGTCAAATCCTTTAATAGATAAAGAGTTAGGTTGAATTTTTTATTTATCCACACCAAGCCTATCCAAAAGGTTTACACTACACACATTATAGGTGGACCCATTTTCGACGATGGTTATCTTTATGCCTATCCTTTTATATCAATATATTATTATGAAAGCTTCATTTTGTTTTTGCACTTCCAAAGGAGAGATCTCACTTTGGTGGAAAACAATGTCACCATTTATTCCTTGAATTAGGGCTGCTATGTCATATGGTTGCGCATTAGAAGGGATAGGAAATTTTTGTAAGAACTTTGAATCATGTTGTGATATTGAGGGGAGGCTTGAATAACGTCCCATAATGATATCTTAGTAGGATTATTCTTAAGTTGTTCAACAAGATCATACTCCTTTCCACTTTTTGGAGGAAAACGAGGAGGACCAACCAAGATAGGGTTAGGTAATGGGAGGGATGTTGAAGGTTTTTGTATTGGTTGTAGATTGTTTCTAGTGTTATATGTATGAGAAATGGTATTATGATTCGATTTATATGAAACATTATGCTTAGGAGGGTAAAGGATAAGTTCAGGTTTGTTTTGAGTTTGAGGTTTGTGTGAAGGTGGGTAAAGAATTAGAGGGTTCAAAGGATGTCCCACAAGGTATGTAGGAGGTCCATTAATTGAGGGGGATCTAATAGACACTCGAGCATTTATAACCTTAGTGGTCTTGGTTTGATGTATTTATAATAATGGGAAGTCTAGTATCATCTTTTCACTCTTATCTATGGAAGCCAAAATGATGTCACTTTCTTCCACCATGATATCATCCCTAAGAGGAGAGTTCTTAGGAGAACTACAAACTAGATGTTCTTGACATTCAAAGATTGGTTCTTCTAAAATGACTGCATCACAAGTAGGGGAATTATCAATGGTTGAATTGTCTTACTCAATAAAGGTTTCCTTAGGTGAAGAGGGACAACTAAGATTTTCACGACTTTCATCGACCAAAGTATCTTCTTCACAACTAGGAGAGATACTAGGAGAAGGACAAGTATGATTTTCATGATCATTTATGATTTCATTCCTTTTTCCCCTAAATACTTCCAAAATAAGATAGGCAGGGGAAGAATCATAAAGAGGGTTGTTATAGACCTTAAAGATTTGATCATCTAGCACCAACATATCCTCATCATTTGCAATCTCATCTTCTTCCACTAAATCATTCTCACAAGCAAAGGGAGAGTGGAAAGTAGGTAAGGTGATGTTTAGAAATGTGTATGATTTCATTATCTTGTGCTATAGTAACTTCCAATGTAGGAGAGTTTGTAGAAGAGGGGATTCCAAAAATGTCATGATTCTCAATGAGTGCATCTTCTAACACCAAAATGCCTTTGTCACATGTAGGAGAGGTATTAGGAGAAGAAGAACTATTATCACCAGGATTTTCTATATTTTCATCTTCTTCTATCATATCATTCCCACAAATAGGAGAGATAATATGGGGTGTAAGTTTAAGGTAAGAATTAACATTTTCACTCTCTTGCACTAAGAGACTCTCATAACTAGTGAATGCATTGAAAGAATGACTAACATGCTTATTGACTAACTTTTTCTTTGAAAACTTGGAAAAGATAGATACTAAAATTTGTGAAAAGTAATCTATGCGAATTTAAAATGGAAAGATACTTAAATTACAATGTAAAGACCTAGAATGAAATATGTAGATGCAATTTTCAGATTTCAAACAAGGTAATTTACTAATTATACTATACCACAATTTAAAAATGAAATGTTGTAAATGCAAATTTAGAATTAAGAAATGCATGAAATGACCCAATTTAAGCTAGATTTAGTGAAATGCATGTAAAAAAAACTCATCCAACCAAAATAAATGGGTATGTGTAGGATCATCATGGAAAAAATAGGCCCTTAAGTGGTGATGAAAATTTAGAAAAATCAAAGTTAGGAAACTTGACATAAAAATTTGAATAATTTATCTATATTATTTCAAAAATATGTAAGATAAGAGTCTATAGCAACTTGAATTCAATTTCTAAACTACTAGGTTTATTTTTGAAAAAAATCTATTTCGTAAAAATTTGAAATTTCAATGTAGTAGCACTTAAATTTTAGGAAAAAAATAAGTAGGTGTCTGTCTAACCACCCTAACCACAATAAAATGATAATATTTTTTTATAAGATTTAAGATATAAGTAGATGAATCATGTCTCGATGTGATGCACATTATTTTGTAATTTTTTCCAAGTAAATAATTAATTATGAATATTTTATTACAACTTTTAAAAAATAGAAAAAACCGTATGTCTGACCACCTTAACTTGGTCAAAACTTCATGAAATTCATTTTTTTTTAATCCTATAATATGTGAAGCATAGAATGTGACACATATTTCATATTCAAAAAATGTGATCGTTTGAAAGCTATAGATGTTTTTCAATTAGCCTATCTATCAGGACTTTAGTCATAATTTTAATAGAAATGAATAATAATTGTTTATTAAATTCAAACTACAACATAATTTATATTGGTGAAAATATGAGAATCTCATTTAAAAACCCTTTTCGTTTCATCAATTTTGGGTTAAAAAAAGTCGTCAGCCACATACCCTACACATACCCATCATATCACTATTTTTTGGCCCATCATGATCATGCACATACCCAAATAACTAATGGCAGCAAAAAAAAGTGTAGAAACATGGTTTTTAATGTTGTAAAAGGTAGTTTCAATCTGTACTAGGACTAAATCACCTAGAGGGGTGTATAAGTCCCAATGAGGGTTTTTTTGCATAATTTTTAGTAAATTTTACATGTATTTTTATGCTTTTTGGTGTCAGTGATGTCTAAGCTAAGTGGAAATGTAGATTTCAGCTGAAATTAAATTATGCAAGTGTATCATATAATTTTGGCATCCAAGGTCTTTCTAGCACTCTTAGGGTTTTTCACCTAGAAGGAGAAAGATGGGTCAAAATGCAATGTTACACTCAAAATCAATGCAATATGGATGAGATGTGGATGAAATATACCTAGATGCAATGTTTGAATGTAAGAAATTAATAAAATTAATTGATTACTGAATGAAAACTAAAGAAATAAAACTTGTTTGAAAATAGATTGTGTAATGCAAGAATACCTAGAAATGAATGCAAATTGCAACAAATCTTGACGAAACTGAAAGTGTGTACCTGGAATATGGTTGGAGAATGGAAATGGCTTTTAGAATTCTATTGATGTTTATTTTAAGGCATGGTGAGACTTGTGAGGAGTGATATTTACCTATCCTAAATGATGCAAAATAGAATGCAAAAGAAGGAAACAACACTTTACACCTCAACATTGCAATATGTTAAACTCAAAAAAAAAAAGATGAAAAAAACATGTTTATACCATGAGTTTCTCCTTGGTTGGCCATTTGATATTTGATGTTATGTGTGCTCCTTGATGGTAAATGGACTAAAATGGCATGCAAAGTGATGAGAATTCAATGGAAATTCAAATGATGAATGTGGGTATTTGGATAGATGTCTAGAATGGATGCAAGATGAGCTTGAAGGTGCAATAATGGAGGTTGTGAGTGCAAAATGAAAGTATGTTGAGTTTTTGTGAGTTGTGTGAGCTTGACCTTGAAAATTTGAATGTGATGATTAAATCAATTGAGAGAAAATCTTCCATTTTAAGGGAGGAATCTCTAGAGAAATGGAGGGTCAAGATTTTTCCAACATGGACAAGATGAAGGGCTATGGTGAGTTGAGGACTCACAAGCCCTCACATCTTGCCATGTGGAGGATGAAGTGTCAGAAGGAAAAATGAGTTGGAAAAGGAACATGTGAGGTGGAGGTACCTACAATTACCTTGGGATTGGGAGAAGATTTCCTTAAAAAGGAACTTCTTGTTCCCATATGGGAGGAAAGTGACATATGAGGAATTTTAGTATTCCTCAAAAATATCCATGGGGAAGAGAGAAGTGGTTGGAGAAATAAATGTGAATTTTAAATTCACATGATTGGAAATACCTTTTGTTGGAAACAAGCAACACTGATAGGGGGGGTGAATCAGTGTTCTACAAAAATTAACTTTATTATTTTGATCTTTAATCCACTTAGAACATTCAACCAAAAGTAATATGCAAAAACATAAAGCAAACAACCACAACACCATGAAACAAGAACTTTTATGTGGAATCCCTATTAGGGGAAAAACCACGGTGGATGGCCAATCCACAATAAGTTCTGATTATACCCAAAAGAAAGATTACAAAAAGGAATGCACTTGCATTCAAGTACAACTACCTAGAGCTCACTGCTCAAAATAGGAAGGCGCATTGCCTTACAAAGATTTGGATTAGATCCAAGAGAATGAACTAAAATATTAGCATCTACAAATGCTTGATTATAGTTCTAGTTAGGCATTGATGGTGATCTTCTGTCCTTCTGACTGATAATGAACTTCTCCTCTACTCTGCTCTGATCCACACCATAAAATCTTTATTTGCAAGTGAAATTGCACAAGAAATTAGTCTAACACTCTTCAGATATTTGTGACACACATCAACACACCTTCTTCATATCATAAATTGAGATAATCTATCATCTATATATATTTGCGACTAAGGATTTAATCGCTACAAGTCGGCTTAATAAGACTTAGAAATATTTACAACTTGTCAACACAAATCATAAGTAAAATTCAATGCACATCCACAATGGTCAGGTGTAGCTTAGCTTCGACCCAAAATATAATGATTAAACATAAAGATATTCGAATAAACATTCCTTGAATATCCATAATATATTTTAACAACTGAGTCGGCCCCAAAATACAAATAAATAGAAAATTACCAACTAGATCTCCAAACTTACACAAGACTTGGTACAAGGTAATAAATTTTTTGGATAACATAAGAAATGAACTAATGAACTTCTCATGAGATCCACAACTCAACGTAACACCTAGAAATTTGTATGTGAATCATTGAATACCAATCTATCGAATACCCTGTTCTTCCAAACTGACTTCAATCTGACTTTTGGTGGGAGAAAATGATGTCATTTGGATCTGATTACCGACTAGGGTTTCCATCAATGACAACACCAAAGCATAACTAAAGTGCCTCTTGCCAACAATATCCCCCTTTGGCATTGATGGAAACACTTAGTGAAAAATGACTAAGTATCAGATCAAAACCAACATGAGTAACACTAACATTACAAAACTTCAAAAAGAAACTTCAACCTTGAAAACAACTCCCCCTATATTGACTATAGATTTTTCACTATACACTTCTCCCCCTTTGACATCAATGGAAAAAATTGGGAAACCAAGACAAAATTTCAAAACTGTATAGGTACAACCTTGTAACTTACAAAAGTTTGAAAATATCTACAAAATTTTGCTTCAACACTCTTAGATTGTCATCACAAACCTTTTTGAGACTTTCTAAAACTATTATGTGACCACACATTAAATAGGATTGAGCCTCTACAATTTCAAGATTCTCTGGGTCACTAACTGCTACAACAGCTTCTGCTTCCTTCAGAGCACTTACTATCTCAATCTTCAAAAAAATTTGTCCCCTGAGCTCACATACTCTCTCAACAATTATGTCATTCTCATTATTTAAACATCTTATTTTGTCAAGTAAGGTTGTTACTTGACCTTCTTGTTGAACCACATCACCAACTAAAGGATCAAAAGTAGTAGAAATGGTAGCTAATTGATTTTCTAGATCCTTCACCTTTTTCTCATTACCTTCATTAAACTTAGATAGAGCTAAAAAAGAATTGTAGGCTTTTCCAGCTTCAGATATAAAACCTTGAATGTTCTTCATGCAGGTAGCTAACATAATCTTATCCTTTGCAATCATTGCCTTCAATTGACTAAGTCTTTTCTTGTTAAACTCCTTTTACACTTTAACCTCAGCAAATTTCTCAAGAGACTCAAATTGAGTACTTACAGGATTTATGAGCTTCTTTAGCTCACCAGAAGAGGAACCTAAAGGATCCATCACATGGGTAGGCATTAGATTCTATAGAACTCTAGATGCAAGATTCAACAATTCACTGTCCTCTATGTGACACTTCATAATCTTCTCACTGGCCTTATCTTGAGCAATTGATGTAACCTTCATCATCTGAATTTGCGACAAAGTAGATAGATTGATTGAACTTTCATCCAACTTAGTATCAAAAACTTCCTACACTCCACCAAAGATCTCTCCAGTGCCTTGGAAGTGTCTCTTGCCTCCACTCTGATTTCCTGAACCTTTTCTTCTTCATCCTTAGGTTCTCTTGAGACTATTACCATATTTATTCCAGACACTTCTACCTCTTCATTTTGCACCACCTTTTCTTCGGCTAATACCACCTTAGGTGTCTCTATATTTTCCATACTAAGAGGAATCAAAATATCCTCAACTTCTGGAGGACCAAATGCATTCATATTCTCCTTATTCACATTCTCTTCCTCATTTACATTTATCTCCTCATTCACTTCCACATTTCCTAGAACATGTTCAGTATACATTTCCTCAATGTTAATCTTATTCTTTGACATAAAACCTTCTAGAATTTCCTTAGTTTCAACAACCACAACATCAGTTTCACCAATCATGAGTTTATTCACCCTTGTCTTGCTATTAAATTCCCTTTTGGCTCTTTCAAGGAGTGAATCCATATCTTCAATTGACATTTCTGGACATAAATTTGCAAGAACTCTCTTCCTCAGATTCTCTTCTTCTATTCTAGCACTTAATCTTCTCGATTCCAGAATATCATACAAATTCTTGGGTAGGCCAGACAATCTCAACAAGAACTTTATTAAAGATGTCCATATGTTTTATTGTAGCCTTTTGTAGAATTCTCTGAACAAATTCATCAAAAGTTTCATACAATTTAGAGAGGGGCTTGAGATTACCATCATTGACAACTGCATTCACAACTTCATCAACAGACATACCAGGTTTATCAACTTTAGCCTTCTTTTCCTTTTCTTCTTTGCTAGAGGATTTTCTTTTGTTCAACTCGACTACCTAAGTTCCAGTAGCTCTTACTTCTTTCAAAACTTCCTCTAATTCTATTTCCTCATCTTTTGAAACATGTTTATATGTTCTTGCACTTTTGTTCTTCTTCCTTTTATCAGAAGTCTTGTCTTGAGCTGGCTTTGTTGTTGGGGAACTCCTTGTAGATCTAGTGTGGGCAGAGGATGCACTAGGACTAGCATACTTTTTCTTTTTCTTTTTCTTCTACTGCTTCTGCCTCATCTCTCCTCCTTCTTGTTTCTCTCAAGGCTTCTACAGGTATTCCCATCCTTTCTACAAAAAAAATTGTTTCTTTTCTTACTCTACTAATTAACACTGGTTTTCTCAATTCCTCATGAACTTGCATACTTTTCTCTGCATATGTTTCAAACCTCTTTTCTCCTTGATCCAAAGGTGAATTCAGCAAGTGTTTTGCATACATCTTCATAATTTTTTCCTCTACTTCGTATCCCATTGACATGATCGAAATTGCTTTGGACTCAACAACTTCCATATGACATTGGTCAATATGTACCATGAACTAAATAGTATCTTTGTACTGTTCCACAATTGAAGTGGGAATCCTTTCCCTGGCAGACATCATATCCTGGAAATTTTTGAAGTAACTCCCCATAGGGTAGTGTTCTTGACCTAGCGGTCACCCATTCCAAACAACTTGTTCCTTATCTGAATAGCTGCGGGCTCATCGTT
Organism: Sequoia sempervirens; assembly: GCA_007258455.2. Classification (NCBI taxonomy): domain Eukaryota; kingdom Viridiplantae; phylum Streptophyta; class Pinopsida; order Cupressales; family Cupressaceae; genus Sequoia; species Sequoia sempervirens. Next base: position 22,954,386 of record VDFB02026320.1, on the reverse strand, counting down.
TTGCCAATGAACTTTTCCAATGCCTAGAACTTCATTCATGAAATAGAAAAATTAGCACAAGAGCAGATTACCATATTTGAAAGTATTCTTCTTTTCTTTTTTGATTTTTCCTAGATTTTCCAACAACTAACTTCTAAGCACCTCACACAAATCATACTTTGCATTCTTCTTTACCATCTCATAAGCTACATAGATGGTCGTACTGGATAGAAAATTGTCCCAGCTGGAATGGTATATCTTGTAACCAATGACCATTGATGTGAATTTCACATCTACTTCAACAATGTCTTCTATTGTCATTTCCCTTCTATCCCACTGCGCATCTGTTTCCTTAGTAACCTTTTCATTCTTTACAGATTTCAAAACAGGAAGTCTACCAGAAGAATTCAGACCTGTTACTACACATATAACTTCTATTGTGATTTTGAAGGGTATATTCAGCCACATGAACTCGTCATGAACACGGCTCAAAATGTATCTCACCCATTCAATTTTCCTCAAATACAAGAAATCTCACAAACTATGCAAACTTCTTCTCTTCTAGGGTTTGAAATTTCAATTTTATAATAAAATCTTCTCAAACTATATGATAAGAGTACAAATTCATTATTTGAAAGGTGCCTAACTCTTCAATGTTTGCATGAATATATTCCCTAATATCCTTTGTGTGCAAAAATCCATACAACATAGATGAAAATGCTCATAAGGGTTCAGTCTCAATAGATTTGTAAGGGTGCCATTTAAACGTAGGACGGGGTTTTTCCTTGACCTCTACAACTAATGGAGTGGCCATGATTGCAAATTCAGAAATTCACAGGCATTTTAAAAGAATACCTTTTTGTCGGATTGAGGTTCGATCGCAGATTTTTCTTCGCACTCTGAATCTTTCCACAATTCAGCAAAGTTCACTCCAAGGCTTCTTCAAACTGCTTTCCTTCAAAATGAAAAGTGGCAAATGAAGAATAGGAGTGGATTTTTATCATTTTCACAACTAACCTTTTTGTCACAATAAATGTTTTAACCCTAGTACATCTAGTTATTATGTTTCATGCATAGAGATAGATAAACCTTCTACGAATCTTTTATATTACATAATACCTTCTCAAATTAGTTGAACAACATCTGAAAAGAATTTATCCACCTACTAGATGGGTCCACATTCTAGTACCAAATTCCTATAGAGGGTTAAAGGATTTTTCTGACAGCTCCATAGGCCAAAGGCCTAAAACTAATTCCTAGAGGAATTACCAGAAGCATATTTTGGTGGAAGGACATTTTCTTCAACAGAGGGCTCCTTCTTCACCCATTTATGCTGCATCTTCCTCTTGATCACATCTGTAGTGACTTTCCCTTTTCCTTTAACATCCTGTTGCATATTCTACCTTACCGGACCTCTTTTGTTCCAACAAAATCTGGCAATATGCCCAACTTTGTTGCAGTTGTAACACAACATTTCTCTATTCAGACCAACTATCCCACTAATTTTTCCTTGATCTACACTCTTTAGCAATATGCCCAAGTCTATTGCATGCATAACATCTAACATCTCTATGAAAGTTATTCATCACAACTCTGCATTCATTTGATTTATGGCCAAACTTGTTACAATTAAAGAACTGACCTGAGAATGATGATCCACTTTGATATATCTTGCTTCTACACTAAGAGGCCATATGTCCAAACCTATTGCAGGTAAAATAGTAACCATTGAATCTTTGAGCATTCGTTTGTCTCACCAGATTCCTTCTAGCTCCATGCATCTGATTTTCTTGTCGGAATCTTCCTTGTCCAGAATTCCTTTGTCCAAAGTTCCTTTGTCCAGATCTGGAACTTCCACCTACCTCATAGCCAAGACCTTGCTTGTCACCATCAGTCCTCTGACCTTTAATCAGTTCATCAAGCTTGGTTGAACTGGCTTTGAATTTTTCCTTTTACTCATTTGCAGCAGTAAGTTCATCTTTGAGATCATCAAGCTATTTTTCAAGAACTTCCTCATTGTTCTTAGATTGTTCCAATTCATTCTCCAATCGGCTGCATTGTTCATATTTTTCTTTCAAATATTGAGCAAGCTTTTCTTTATTTTTCTTTCTATCTTCATACTCCTTAGTCATTTTCATCATGATAAACTCCATCAAATGCTTCAAGGCAGCATTTTCTTTAGAAAACTTTTCACACTCTTATGTTTTCTCCTTTAAGGCATGATTGATTTGTTCATATTCCATGATTTTTTTCTTCTGCTTGAGCTGATCACATAATTTCTTTCTTTTCTCCCTTGATTCATTGATCTTGTCTTTCAATGATTGGATGAATTTTTCTGCATTCTCAATATTTTCCTGCAGTTCCCAGTTCTCAGATCTTGACTAGTCAAGATAATCCAAGGCCACCATAAGTTGTTGTTGAAGACTACTTGTATCCATTGAAAACACTTTCTAAGATCTCCCCAAGATGTTAGAATTCTTTCGAGGAACTAGATTTGATACCAATTGTTGGGAACAAGCAACACTGAGAGGGGGGGCTGAATCAGTGTTCTACAAAAATTAACTTTATTATTTTGATCTTTAATCCACTTAGAACATTCAACCAAAAGTGATATGTAGAAACATAAAGAAAACAACCACAACACCATGACACAAGAATTTTTACATGGAAACCCTATTAGGGAAAAAACCATGGGGGATGGCCAATCCACAATAAGTTCTAAGTATAGGGTGTTGGCAAGAAGTTGAGTCCACTTTTTAGCGAAAAAGTGGAAGTGTTTTCCCTAATTTTGAGAATTTGACACATTTGACCTTAAAATTTGAAGCACTTAGAGATGGAATCTTTGAAAATGTCACAATCATAAAATGTAGTACTCAGAGTCTAGTTTCCAAATATGTAATTTATTTCAATACCCAGTTTGTACAAATTGAGTTTTAATAGGAATTTCTAAAAACCACTATTTAAAAGTCACTTTTTTATACCATACTATGCACGTGTACGACATTAATATTTTGACCTAAACTATCATATTTTTCTAAATCCTTTTGGGAAAAGATTTGTGACTCACTGAAGCTTGTTTTCAATATTTTTTGTACCTTTTTATTGATGTTTTTTTGGTTAAATTTTTATTAGGCATATTTGTCGTTTTGAAAAATCGTCGTGTACGACTCACATAAGATAACCTAAACTTATCATTTTTTTATTTTTTATTTTTAAATTGAAAAGAATTGTCTGAATTTTGTTCTTGTGCAATCCGTTCGTCAAAATGTTATGTTGATCAAAAGTCATTAAAATACTAAAAAAACCTGATAATTCAAGTTTATGGACTAGTTTCATTAGAAATTAATTGAAAATTTGAAAAATTAATCAAATTAAAAAAAAAAATTATATATTTGGAATCTGCACTGTCTCATCTATAAGGGGTTTTAATTTCTTAAAAAAAATCTACAAAATAGGTCTTGAGACATATGTCCAAAGTCACTATTTTCCTGTGACATTAATAGGACCTTCAAGTTGCAGGTCAAACCAGGTCCAAAGCTTAGGTTCATGTCCCCAACCCATTTCCCGAACCAAAAAACAAGCCAAAAACCCACCCAAAAATTCATAATTTAAAAAATGGGATCATGTTTCATAAAAAAACATTTTTTATGGTTCTATGAAATGGGATCCCATTTTGAAAATCCTAAAAAAATGGAAATTTTTCAAAAGTTGGAAGTTTCCAAAAATAGAAAGTTTTCAAAATGGGATCCCGTTTTGAAAATTTTCCAAAAATGGAAATTTTAAAAAATGAGATCCCATTTTTTAAACTTAGGCTCGAGATCCCGAAGCTAAACGAGATCCCTTTTTAAAAAACAGGATCCCATTTTTTGAAAAATGGTATCCTGTTTATTAAAAAGCGGGATCCCATTTTTTGCAAGCCGATTTCATTTTTTTTCTTAAGGCAAAAACTTCCACATTTTGTGGACTCATATTCTTGCATTTACCCTATACCCAAAAGAAAGATTACAAAATGGGAATGCACTTGCATTCAGGCACATTGCCTAGAGCTCATTGCCTTACAAAGATTTGGATTAGATCCAAGAGAATGAACTGAAAGATTATCATCTACAAATGCTTGATTACAGTTCCAATCAGGCTCTAATGGAGATCTTCTATCCTTCTAACTAATACTAAACTTTTTCTCTACTCTACTCTGATTCACACCACAAAATCTTTATGTGCAAGTGAAACTGTGCAAGAAATCACTCTAACACTCTTCAGATATTCATAACACACATCAACACACCTTCTTCATATCATAAAGTGATATAATCGATCATCTATATATATCCACAACTAAGGATTCAATTGCTACAAGTCACCTTAATAAAACTTAGAAATATTTGCAACTTGGCTCAAATCATAAGTAAAATTCAATGTGCATCCACAATGGTCGGTTCTAGCTTAGCTTGGACCCAAAATATAATGATTAAACATAAAGATATTCGAATAAATATTCCTTGAATATCTGCAATATATTTTAACAACTGAGTCAATCCCAAAATACAAATAAACAAAAAATTACTAATCGGATCTCCAAACTTACACAAGACTTGGTACAAGGTATTGAAATTTCTAGATAACATAGAAATGTACTGATTAACTTCTCATGAGATCTAAAACTCAAAGTAACACCCAGAAATCTATAAGTGAATCATTGAATACCAATCTGCTCGATACCCTGTTCTTCCTTATTGACTTCAATCTGACTTCTGGTGGGAGCAAATGATGTCATGCGGATCTATTTACTGACTAGGGTTGCCATCAATGACAACACCAAAGCATAAATATAGTGTCTTTTGCTAGTACCTTGTGGATAATACAAGGTCCCTATAATGGAAGGTTCTTGACCCCATGTGGCTGATGTGACAAGTGGGGGAATTTAGAATTTCCCAACAACTTGCATGGGGAAGAGAAATGCATTGAATGAATAAATGTGAATTTTAAATTCACATGCGGAAGAGGTCAAGGCTTAAAAGGGAAAGCACTTATGATAGGTTGACTTGGAGTACATTCCAAAGATGACATGTGATTAGATTAAGGTTGTGCAAATAAGTGATTAAGAATATTAATGAGGGATTAGAGGCAAGTGGCCAAATATGGAGGATGTGACATTAATCTTGATTAAAAGTGTGGACATCCTAATCATGGATTAATAAGACTAATCCATATTAGAAGAAGGTTATGGAGGATGTGACAAGGAGAGAGAAAGAGAGGAATTTAAAATCGATTTAAATTCCAAAAAGGCTAAACGACCAAATTAAATAAATTGATGTATTTATTTAATTTAGAGAATGAATGAAAGGTAAAGTATTCAATTATAAAATTAAATACTTTAGGAACTTTAGGGAAATGAGAAATATTAATTAAATAGGTTATTTAACTAATATTTATGAAATAAATGGATGAAGGGGATGGGTTTGACCATGTGGGAATGGTCAAATTTGGATGTCTACATTTTGCCCCTCTTTGAAATATTGTTAGAATAATAGTGTTTCGAAGAAAAATAAAATGTAGATGACTCTATAAAGGAAGCAGCTAGAAAATGATGCCTCAGCATGGGAGGATCTACGTGAGCTATCAAAATAGAGGGAAATAAAAGGAGGTGCCCCAATCTCACAAGGGAATGATCATGACGGAGGAATGGAGGAAAATGGTAGGGTATGCCCCATCGAGAGGGTGGTTCGGGAAGAAAAAGGGGCCCCAGGTCACTTCTCAATATAAGGAGAAAGAAGGTACCATTGGATAGAACTCGAAAAACCATGAAGATTGAATTTTGAACGGAGTCAAACGGACATACAATTTCCAAATGGTGGCCCTAGGAAGTTAGAGGATTAATTGAATTAAAAGAGGTTTAAATAAAGGGGAAAAATACCCTTCACTTAAAAAAGGTTAAAATGGAGGGAAAAAGTTATATAAGCAATTTTGGAAATTACCATTCCTCATTTGCACATGTGGCAGTTGAGTGAGAGAGAGTGAAGAGAAGAGGAAGGACACAAGGAGACGACGATGCCGGAGGATTACGATTCAGACATCATCCACCAGGGGGATGAGGTACAAAAGTTCTTCCATGAGCACGTGGTTCCATGCCAGGTTAGGTTCAAAACCCTCTTTGTGATTTTAAGCATTTTTTGGTATAATTTTGAATTTTAATGCTTGTTTGAAATTGTGGGTTTTTCGATTGGGGTAGTTTAGGAAAATGGGTTGGGGGTGAAGTTTGGATTTTTCCCATTGGGTAAGTAGAATCACCTACTAGAGGTGAGGGAGAGGGGATGAATTTTCCCCATTAGAGGGTAAATTTACCCAGAAAAAAAAAGAAAAGAAATGCCCGAAAAGGGCAAGGGGAAAAACATGGGAGGGTGGATTTTCCCTGGGATCGAGAAAATCCTCCCAAAAAAATTAGTTAGGGGGGAATGGGTGACTATACCTAGCAGAGGGGTGACCCTACCCAAAAGGAGGCGACCCTGCCCAAAAGAGGGGCAACCTTGCCCCAAGAGGGGTGACCTCATCTAGGACAGGGGTGACCCTACCTAGGTGCGGCCGCCCATCCAAGGGTGGGTTCACCTGCCCTCCGGGTGGGTTTTCCCATCCTTCAGGTGCATTCACCCACCTTTGAGGTGTGCTTTTCTACGACTGGGGTAGGCTCGCTTGCAGTCGGGGTGGGTCTACCTGTAGGCTGGGGTGGGTTCGCCCAACAACAAGCCGAGGTGGGTTCACCCAATGGGCAAATAGGGGAGAGAAAAAAGTAAACAAGACCCAGAAAAATGGGTAAAGCCTAGGAAAAAATAGTGAAAAGAGAGTCTGGGATTGGGGAAATGGACAAGAGAGAGGAGATGAGGAAAAAGATAAGGTGACTGACATATTTCTTCGTGTGAATGCAGAGCTTCGATAGTTTGTGGACATGTGAGAGGTGGTCATAGGTGTTGCAGGTGAATATAGCAGCCATGAACAGAGCAGACCATGAGGCTCTGTCACGGGAAGGACTGCTACATTTATTAGAATACCCTATGATTAGAGCACATTAGGCAATGCCGACAACCCTGATTGTGCGTTGGAGTTCAAAGACTTTGACTTTCCATCTCCTGATAGGGGAGATGACTATGACATTGGAAGACGTGTGGCGGATACTAAGGCTACCTATAGTAGGCCACCTAGTGAATGCGATGACATTAGAGGGAGCGGAGCTAGATCATACCATGTGGGTGTTGTTTGTTTGAGATGACCTACCTATGCAGAGGTAGAGGTTGGACGTGGATCGATGCCTGGTGTTGTGAGTGCCACCGCTACCACTGCACCTATACAGGCTAATTAGTGGATTTTTGTTACCAGATCAGAGTGGGCGCTTCTACAGCCTAAGCTACATGGAGGTGATACGACACCTCGTTGAGGGGAGAGAGGGACAATTCACATGGGGTACATTCGTACTAGCACATTTTTACAGAGACATGCACATCGTGTGCTACCAAGAGGTGCTCAGCGTGTCGCAGGTGACACTACTATAGGTATGGGCCTGGGAGCACATCAATGTTGTCAGGCCAAGAGTGGTGAGAGTAGGATTGGAGGATGAGACAACACTAGTAGCTTACTGGAACAGGACAAAGTATGACTGGGTGTGGCACTATGAGGGCTTCGAGAATCTTGATAGATGGAGGACAATGGATGACCTTCAGGAGGAGGATATAGTGTGAAGTTCGTACATGACATTGTGTTTTTTGGGATGGAGGAGAGATGAGGAGAGGTAGAGAGGCTACTTTTGCACCAGATGCTACATATTCAGGAGGGAGCCACAGATAGTGGAGGCACATAGGCCAGATAGAGTGACTAGACAGTTCAGGGTTACATAGGACATTTTGCATTGGCTAGAGAGGTTTAAACAGATTATGCGAGAGTGGCCATGGGGAGAGCTAATTTCACTGAGGTTTGCAAGAGAGCACTGGGAGACATTGCAGCTAGTACTCTACCTAGGTAGGACTGGGGGGAATTAGAGGTAGAAGCAATAGTTTGATATGCTGCATGGAATACCCATCACCAATCTCCACAGATTACCCTAGAGGAGCCAATTGTGGGGGCACTAGGGTTTGGGCCAGAGGATAGGAGGTAGCTTGAGCAACAGGGCAGTAGGGGGATACAGGGGCCACAAGATAGTAAGATAGAGGACAGGGTGAGGCTGGGGCTGCAGGGCAGTAGGAGAGGATGAGGAGGAGGAGATAGTGAAGGAGAGCCAGAGTGGGGATCAAGGCAAAGGAGGGGAGAGATGAGGTAGGGGTGGCAAAGAGGGATGTTAGAAGGTAGGAGGCAACTGGAGTAGCAGGGCAGCAAGAGAGAGGACAAATGGTAGTTGGGGTTGCAGAGCAGCAGGAGAGGGTGAGGGGGAGGAGGAGACCATAGAGGAGAGCTCAGGTGGAGATCGGGGCAGAGAATGGGAGAGATGAGGCAGCTGTGGAGATGATGGATGAGTGAGATGAGGAAAAGGTGGAGGTGATGGATATGGATGTTCATGATATTCCCCCATTGGCCATGGTACCACCTATAGTAGAGGATCCATCTATACTGTTGAGAGGGGCCATGGTGAGATTATAGATCATCGAGTAGAGACTGAGAGATACAAAGGTGGCAAGATGTAGACTAGAGGAAAATGTGAGCATGTTGCGTGCAAAGGTGGCCAACATGTAGGAAGAGGGCGAGAGGGTTTTTCAGAGATGTAGCTGATGTGATGTCACAGCATGAGGAGGAGCTACGGGTAGAGAGGGATGGTCTATGAACTAAGGTGAGCCAACTACGGGAAGAGGTGACTCGGCTGGAGGAAGAGGTATCTAGAGAGCATGAGGAGGCGATGGATGTGAGATGGGAGCGAGACAAGCTAGAGGTGATGGTGACTATACTATAGTCAAGGGACAACAAGAGCCTAGAGGAGTGATAGAGAAGGGATGAGTAGGGACCATGGCAGAGGTGAAGAAGGACATGGATGATTTGAGGAGACAGGTGGAGGGGCTATTGAGAGAGAGGATTGAGCTGAGACGGGAGTGAGACGAGCTCTGTGATAGAGCCGAGGTAGAACAACAGAGAGTGGGAGATATGGGGTTGATGTAGGAGAGGGAGGATGCTATGAGGGCCCAAGTGTAGGCCTTGCAGGCAGAGAGGGACATAGGAAAGACATAGGTGTAGACCCTGTAGGGGGATAGGGATGTCACATGGATACAGGTGCATACCCTATAGATTGAGAGGGATGCATCACAGAGACAGGTGTAGACCCTACAGAGTGAGAAGGATGCGACAGTGGCTTGGGCACAAATAGTGGAGAGAGGAAGAGATGCAGTGCAGGCTCAGGCACAAGCAACACAAGGTGAGGGTGGTGAGATGGGGGTAGAGGTGCAGAGATTGTAGGCATAGATACAAGCCATGCAAGCTAAGAGGGACAGGGCCATAGAGCAGGTGTCATAGATGGGAGTAGAGATAGATTATCCAAGATATGCACAAGACACATGGGTGCAAGAGTAGAGATCCCTATGTGGATCCTAGGACAGATACAGGGGAGAGTGGGATGTAGTCAAATATCAGGAGGCGGAGCATGATAAGTACATGCAAGAGGCCAATTACTATATGGCATCCTACCATACATCAATTCCAGAGGAGTGGTGGATACCTCCCTATGTGTGACCGAGACCATAGATGCCAGTGATGCAGTATTAGATTTCCAAACCACACAAAAACAGGGTACATCTAACCCAATTGAATCAGGAGAAGATCAAATTGAACAAGCAACTTTACTTCACTATTCTTTCATCAAAATACACTTCTTTACTCAACAAAGTCCATCAAATTCTTTGATCAAACAACAAGGAAAACAATCATCCATTTCTCCAAAACATCATACCACATCATCATCAGATTTAAACACAACTTATTCAACAACCAATTGATTGTACCAATTCAATGACTCCATTAGAAATTGTGAATCAATCTATACTTACACTATTCATCCAACTCACCACTCTTCTAAAATTGATTCAATTTAGGCAAAAGGCAACATTCACTCTATCTTGCTTCCAAGCTCTCAATAGACCTACCATTACTTTTATCCACACTATTTAGAATAAAACAAACAATTATCAGATCAAGAAACTATGTCCATTCTTTCATCATGCATCAAATCTGCCCATGTATGTACCTTATTCCTCAATAACAACAAACCAATGTAATATAGCCTTCAAACTATCATCAAGCATTCCAAAACACATCATTCATTGGGTTTTAATTGAAACCATTCAATACATCTATTAGAAATCAGATATGCACCCTATATCAGATTTGCAAAATCAGACTATCTGTTGAAACATGTAAACTCTTTTCAGATGTGGGTGATCTATGCGAAAAGAGAATCTCTAGAGTGAGCTGATTCTCCAAATGATGGATCCTATTCTAAGTAATTTTCTAGGAAAAGCGATAGAGGAAATGACTAAAATTAAAACCTATGACTTAAGGGACTTTCATAATTGATAATGATTTAATGATGATTCTGATTTTCTTCTCACAAACAACTTTCAGAAATCAACAATATCTCACAACCTCTCATGAACAATCAACACAAATAATTTTCATGAAGATTTGAGTTTAAACACAACATGCAGCCTATATCTAATGAACTTTCTGCACTAAAATTGTAACTCTAGGACATGATAAGGATTCTGCAAGCATAAATCACAATACAACATCAAACTAAACTGCAAAAAGCACAAAATTGAGAAGTAGGAATGCTACTTCTATTCAACTGTAGGAGTATGCCCAAAATTTGAAACTTAGTACAAAGGAAGTTTACGAGCTTAAAAATGTGTATGAGCAAGAAACTAAAATCTGAACTCTCTAGAAAAACTAAGTTTTCTTCAAGATATATCTCCAAAACCCTAATCCGAGCTCAATAAGATAGCTCAAGGAAAGGTATCAAAAATGCCTCAAAAGTCTACACAAAAGCGGAAAAAACACACTTTTTGCAAATACAAATTGAAAAGCATCTCAAAATAGGCCAAATTTTCTTTTAGAGCAAAAAAAAACCTTATCTCTCTAGCAGAATCTCAAATCTGACCCAACGAAAAAGCAAGAAATTTGCTAAAAATAGCGAAGAATTAAAGCAATTTATAAAATATCACTTTAATCCTGCTTTACATGGCTTGCAGACTTTATATCCTCACAATTAGATTTATTTTTTGCATTTAAATATTTTGGAAATCTTTTACAATAATACAACTTATCTCTCCAATACAATCTTGATTTTCTTAAAAAATCATAAAATATAAGATGCATCTCCTATCCATATCCTAATTTATTTCTTTAAAATCAATCTGAAAACAAAATAAACCCTAAGTCATAAGTGCAATGATTTTACAATTTTTATTGATTTCCCACAAAATCAATTAAAATCAAGGATATTTATCACTATCCATTTCTTACTAAGGCACTATTAATCACAAATCCCTAAGTCTATAGCCCCTTACATTGCCAACATTTAATCAAATAAGCCTAAGGACTTAGGCAAATGGCACCACCATATTCACAAGGCTCGACCTGGGCATTGAAAATCAGCCACATGACACATTCAACTTGCAACATTTGATAATTAATGTGAAATAAAATAGGCCCCAAGTTTGAGCAAGGTCAACATGGAAAAAAAAAGGGCATACCCTAAATCACTTCATTTCATCTTTGAGACTCTTGGGAAGAATGCTCTGCAAGTAGCGCTGCCATGAGAAGGTTAGGGTTTCAGCTTTGAGACTTGATTCAAGCTCACTCATCTTCTATTTTGATCACATTAGTCCTCTACTTCTTAATGGTAAGCTCGTCCGTCATTTACTTGATTCCACTCATTCTTGGCTTCTTTGATGAGAATGAAGGCCTCACTGGCTGCGACTATATCATACTTCTAATGAATTTTTTCCATCTCTATACTCTTCTCCTCACTGGCTGCCAACATATGAGCTAGGGTTCCATTTTTTGAAGAATATTTGAGCTCCATGTTGGCTGCTATATTTGAATCTCCATGTTCTATGATGGTAATAATTCTTTGAGAGTTTCCTATGAGTTCTTTGTGACTTATTGCTTCGTTTTCCACATAAATTTCTTGGATTTTGTCGCGACATAAACACATTTTGTGTGTTGATGCCATATCATTGGCCACCATACTTGAGTTCAACTTTGAATTTTGAAAGCTTTGTGAGCTCAACTGAGGGTTATGTATTCTTCTACAAGCAACAATGGTAAGCCTTCTACTCCCTGTTGTTTTCATTCCAGTAAAAGAAAGCCTATGAAGCTTCCCATTTTTGCAAAAGGTTGATTTGTAACTCCATAGCCATATGATGGTTGTACCATTACATGCTCTTATCAGGTATTCTGAGACTAATATGGGCTCGAACCATGATGGCTTTCTACTCCTACATTTTCTTTTGTGATCCATGTCTAAACCATTACATAGGTAAACTGTATTTTGAAGAACATGCTTATCTGGATGCATTTCCTGTTATATTCAAGCTCAACTATGAGAGCACTGAATAAATATTTTTTCCTGACAAAACCCCACCTAGGTATATGATATTCTGAAGAACACACATTTCTATTGCTTTTCTATTGAAAACCATCACATGGGTATCTTGAAAATAGTAAGAAATCTATATATTTTGATATTCAAAACCCCAATGTGTGTATTCTAGAAATCATGGAAAATCAGGATTCTGAGTAAAAATCTACATCTGGGTATTTATAAAAACTTGAAAGAATCTTCTCATTTTTGTATTTTGTCAAGAACCCACGTGGGTGTTCATGAAAATGAAACTATTTTCTTTTTAAATTTCAAAACCCCAATGTGGGTATTCTAAAAATGAAAGAAAATTGTCTTTTAAGGAGAATAATGTGTATTCTGGGTCTCTCCAAAATTCGAGCTTGAATGCTTCATTGCATTTGAATTGTATTCTAAATTCTGTAAAAACCCCTATATGGGTAAATGTTACCTTGAAGAAGAATACACTTCTGAGACAAAAAAATCATATCGGTACTTGTGATTTCTATATTTATCTCCAAACCCAATGTGGGTATTTGACATACTCAAAATTATAAATTTGTAGCTCTATTTTATCTTTGTGACACCATATGCTTACTTCCTTCTATTAAGACAAAATTTTATAAGCTTTGAATTGTGTAAAAAGATGCTTCCCTTGTATGAAAACACAATTTTCTTTCTACACAAGACATCTCCATTGATTCTGAAAGAGGAAACTCTATATATTTGAATGATAAACAACGAAACACTTCAAATCCCTGTTGTATTCCTCTTGGGACAACACACTAAGCCTTTAGGAAAAATGAAAAACACGTGTTGAAACCTTTCATTCCTGAAGGTGGCCAATGGTATTTCACTTTACTCTCACCTTCCTATGATCAAAAGCTTTTAGGCCTATTGTTTTAAGAGAATGACCACCTCATCTTTCACTGTATAATTTATTTCTTGTAGGGTAAAAAATCATGCAATGTAAGCAAGGAAAAAGTGTCTGCATTTTGAATATCTTGGTGTGAATAAATGTCTTGTACCTAGATAATTCATTCACTACATAAATTAGGGGACATATTCACATGCTAAGTTTACTTAGGAAAAAGATTCTTTCTAGAAGTCTTAGTTGGATTTTTGATTCATTGCATCAGGTATTTGAGAGTCTTCCTAATTGGGATTCCTATTTGATAGACATTGCTTCTTTGTTTGTGGAGTCTCACATTTCAGATTTGGAGGACCAATTTGAGGGTCTATCTCTCCTATTTGATCATAGTTATGGATCCACTATTATCACTTCATGTTTTTCTATCGAGTTTGTTCAAGATCAGTTTCCATTGGTTCCTGGTTTGTCACAGTTTGTTGGGATTGGGCATGTACCTGATTGGATTGTGGTGTCATCTTCATCATCCAAGAACTTGGCAACACATGAGCAGATTTTAGAGACACATTCTACACAAATATGGATTCCTCCTCCTTCCAATTCCTATTTAGAATGGGAAGCATTCCTGTAGTTATACTTGGTGTATATTCTTCCCAAGGGGAGAAACATTGTTATCATTGGATTATGTTCTGTCTTCAGACATTAACCATACTTGCAGGTGATCATTCATTGTGGGGGGGATATCTTATCTCTCTACTTCCCTCTTATTGGAGGGTATTTGATTGTATATACATGATGGATTTTGTCCTTGGGGGGTATCATTGAGTCCTCCATACATCATGTTTGTTTTTTTTTGTTTTCCCTCTTTTGGAGAGGATTTTTGTCCCATTGGGTTTTCTCCTTTTCTCCACTTGTGAGAGATTGTTTGCATTTGCATTGTAAATGGGTACCTAACATGGCCTAGTAGCTGGGATCCATCTTCATCTTTGCATAGTTTGCATAATAATCTTCTCCCTAAGTTGCACTTAAGGGGGGGTGTTAGTGTGAATAAATGTCTTGTACCTAGATAATTCATTCACTAGGTAAATTAGGGGACATATTCACATGTTAAGTTTACTTAGGAAAAAGATTCTTTCTAGAATTCTTAGTTGGATTTTCTAGAACTTATCTTATCTAGCAAGGATGCATCATTTCCTAGGTGATTAGGTTGTTAGTTGTCTCATGTCATAGGATTATGACATTTTCCAACATCATGTTCATTATTACATTTCAACCTTGCATATATAAGCAAGGCATCTCTTGTACATTTGTATATACATCAATATTCAAACATTATTCAATCTTGCATTGTGAAGCAAGCTTTCTTTCCATTCGCTCTCTTGTGGAAGTGGTTTTGGTTGCAACTATTCTTGGGGGTGTTGGGGAGTCACCATTTACTCCTATAGAATCTCTGTAATCCACACACTTCCTGTACTTCCCTTCAGTATGCTTGGTGGGTTAATGTCTTCTATCTGGCACTCTTCATGCATTTTTATGCTCCATTTAATCAAAACTGTACCATGCACTTGCTCTCTTCTAAAATGAAAATCTGAAACAAAGCTCCTTGTTGAGGCATTATATATGCCTGTTCACTATCATTGCTTAAAGATAGAATACTATTGTAATATCATGAAACAAGATGCGTAACAACACCCATGATAGAAAAATGCAAACTGTACAGCAATACCTATGATTTGCAATTATGAAAATGATGTATTCTAGATGAATTGATTGAGCTCATTTAAACCTATTGTTCACATGTAGCTTTCAAGAAGCATACTTGATTGTTATGAGTGAACAGTCGACTTAATAACTTGACGGATGAACTCTATTTTACTCTTTTAGTTGTATATTTCCTTTCTTGATGAACATGATGATTGCACTCCTTCTCTCAACCCCATCTGTAATGTATAAGGGGTATCATGTCGAGCTCTACCCTTGTGGGAGCCTATTTTTTCCCACATGCTTGGTCTTCAAAAGATAATTAGCTACATGAATTTTCCTATACCTCCACAAGGAAACAAATGATGTTAGCATAAAAACAATGTATGATGGTGATGCTTTCTCTTTTCAGTTCATGTTTCTGCTCTTTCTTTTAGTTGATTCCATGTATTTCAAAGAGTTAATTATATGTCTATTGGTAGAGATTGTAGTATAACTCATATCAGGAGCTCTTAATTGACACCCCTCTCAATCTCTTGTAGGCACACCTAGAAGCAGAAGTAGGACAAAGCAAGCAACAAGCATCTCAACTTAAGATGCAGAATTGAAAATGATGGATATGTCTTCTTCTATCTGCTTTCAATTCTTTTACCTTCAGCTATATAGTTTACTTTCCATAATGAATGGAATTAGCTCAAACCATGGCTTGTGTGGATAGTAAATTTCTTCTTTCATTTCCATTCTAAAAGAAATGCATTGAAATACAATGTTGTAGTTGTCATTTGTATTCTTGCAATCAAATGAACATATTGTAATGTGAATTGTTTCATGAAATAAACAAAAGCATTTTGTTATGCTTTATCATTTGTATATTTAGTTTTGTACTCCATTTGGTTTTGCAAAAACATGAGTAATATTTCTGAAACTCAATTTTCTCAAACACTTGCATAACTGTCACTTGATAAATAAAGTGTAAACAACACTTGAGCATAAACAGAAATAACTGTTTTTTCCACCTTAAGATATAACAATATTTAATCAGCTCCACCAATTGAGCTGTAGCGAAAAATTGGTAACATCTAATACAAAACCATCATATTTTCCTACTTTGCAATCAAGACACCATTCATGCACATTGAACTCACATGTCCAAATATTTAATACCATCAAACTCTACCCTCTCAACTTTATCCAAACATTGATACAACTTCAATATCATTGTGCAAACAATTTCATCACAAATCTAATCACAAATAACTCTATTTTGACAAATTCCTTGTAGGTAATCAAATCCCTAAATAGAGTGATATAGTTCTAATCCTTTTGGAACAAAACAAACTCCTTACAGAATTAGAAACCCATTTTAGAGTATTTAAACATATCCCAAAAGAATTACCACTTGTTTTATAAAACATAGAAGAAACAACCCGCTATCTACTGGTAAAAGCTCCCAATTAGGCCATTTTATCAAAGTAAGTGGTCTTTAAACATCCACAAAATAATCAATAACCCCAAACAGTCTTGGTATAGGTTAAAAAACCCCAAATTTATCCACTTTATGGAATTGAAAGGCTCATTTTGATAACATATTATAAAACCCTTGTTTAGAGGCTTTTTAACACAAAATGAGAGAGGGTTTATTGAAAAAGGATATTGCAAACCTTGAAAACTCCTACCACCACTTGAAGAATATCATACTAGGTCCTACTTGTGCCTTAGGAATCAAATTCTAGCCTTCAAATACGTTTCTTCATCATGTGCCATCTTAAAACCATCTCCTTTCTAAGAAAAACCTATGTTTTCTGTAGGGGCAACACTCAAAACTCAGTATTCTCTTCCATCCTGCATCTGCACACACAACCACACTTACCACACACCAAATATAAGCTAATTATCCCATCCCACCATTCTACAAGATCTACATCGGTGGGATGGATGTTAGAAACCCTAAGGGACTCTCAAAACCTCTGTTTAAGACCGAGCCCCTAAAAACATTTGCTATCAAAACTTTAATTATTAATAAGTTATCCTCAAACCCTTATTAAAAGAAGGTAGACTCTTTATTCTATGATTTCAAATGAAATACTAAGCCAACAAGATGTTGTACAAAGACCGTATAAAAGGAAAAAACTCAAATTTAGCAAAACACAAAATTTATTTAACAAAGTTCTCTTCAAGAATACAAAAACTACTTTCTTTCTCACCCCTACAAATGCGTTTATAAATTTTTCTCTTCCCATAAATACCTCTTCAACTTATTTGAACAACCTATTCCTCCAAATCCCACATTGTCTTTTCATATTCCTATTTTTTCCTCCTTTTACATATTTGACAATATTACAAGTTTTACTTTTTTTCACCTCTTTGACCACCTTGGACCTATTACATGGCTTGAATAAATTCAAATTATACTTTAAACGTGGCCTTGAAACATTATTTTAGACTTGAACACACAAATTTTACAAAGCCTTTTGAAGGAATTTAATGACCAAGGTGCTCCTGCACTATCCAACCCCATCCCAGTCAGGAGGGACACGTACCCACAAATACAGTATTTGGAGAGAGACTCCCCCACATAGAGGAGGAGTGGCAGACTCACCCTAGAGATCAGATGTGGATCGTAGTTGAGAGGGGAGAGGATAGTTGACAAGATACCATTTTTTGACAGGTGCAAGATGGGTGTACAGTTCAGGGCAACAAAGACCAGAGTTGATTAAGAGCCTTGTACTTGTACTTTATTCAATGATATATGTGATGGATATTTATTTTGATTAGATGATGGACATTATTATGGAATATATGATGGAATTTGTATTTTTATTTTTATACATGATATGTGATAAAAATTAATGACACTATGTGATGTTCATATGATGGATGATTCTATTTATGCATATCTATGTGTTTATGCTTTTATGATAGATGATCATGATGATGTGATATATGTATATGCTTATGATGATGTATGTTGATGCTTACATGGATAAGATGTATGATATGTATGATGACTTATGTGTATGATGTAGGATGTGATGGATGATTTATGACTTTAAATGCTATGGATATGATTCTGACCATTTTTTTATGCAAGTGGCGATGTATGCAATGTGTTAATGATATGGATTAATGTGGAAATGAATGGACAATGAAATGAATTTAAGATGCTTAGAATAACCAAATTATATTAATCTAAACAACTTAGAAGAAATATGAGATGCTAATTCACCTGAGATGGAATGCAATGAACCTATAATATGACATGAGATGTAAAAACACTAATAGATAAATGAAATGTAATGTGGATGGTAAATGGACTTTGCTTGCGATCATGCTTGCTTTAGCTTATATAAAATAAAGATGTATGATATATGAGTGAGATGGCATAACATAAAGTGAAATGCAATATGAACATAAGTGTTAATAAGAACTTGCGTGGTAATGAGGGTAGATGGTAGGTGTATTGTTGGTTTAATGGAAATTACTTTCCTTGTAATAATTATAAAATTAAGGGAAGATGTGTGTGAAACTTCACCTGTCAAGAACCATTTGTATCCTAAGAAGAACAAGAGATGGGAGGTGAATGTTTGCACAACCAAAATCATAGGTTATGGGTTGAGTATGAATGCAATACAACCGAAGTGATCATGAAATGCAATCCTAATGTAATTTTCCATTTTTGGAGCATTGATTTTTTCTATAGCATAAGACACCAAGTGCCAAGGTATGTGAAACCAAGGAAAGATTAGCGTCCAATGCATAAAAAAACACAATAGACAAGAAGGCTATCCCAACACCCCAAAGTCACGAAGACCTTGGTCGGGCCAGGAATTGGTATAACCACAAGCACAAAGGGATTCCCTAGCATAACAAAAGACCTTAGGGATCTTGGTGGGTACTATGTGGGACAACCCATAAGACAAAAACAAAGAAAAAAGATCAAGATATGTCCCTACGTTGACCAATCAAAACACACCATAATATGATAGACTATGGTGATCTTGACAAGTGGTGATAGGGAGCTCAAATGATAAACAAAAGCCAAAAGTATCAAAAGATTGCAATCAATTTCAAAATGTCCTTTGCCATAGGATCAAGGGGATGGATGGGGTTGATGAGGTCTATTAGGAAGGATGCATCTTGTTGAGACCAAATATGGATACTAAACTAATAGATCGATAAATGACATAGGAAATTATGAAACCGATTGAATCTCATGATATGAGTGGATCTCATTTGTGAATAAACAACTAGATAAGGACATAATTGACAACACGACACAAGACATGAGACACAAGACACAATACTAACACATGCTAGTGACCTAGGGGCTCGAGGGTTGATCAAAGATTAGCCTTGCCTACGTGAAAGCGTAGAGCCCTTGTAGTTCAAGAAAAGACCATGGATAAAAGCAGAAAGAGGACGATGGAGACAACCGATGGAAAAAGACGACAAAGAAAAAAAAAAGAAAGTAAAGAAAAGCCTTGGGGTGGATCAAAAGATCAACCTTTCCTACGTACAAGTGCAGGGGAAACGTAGTTCGAAAAAGGACAAAATATAGACCAGGGATAAGAGTGTAAAGGGGACAATGGAGACCATGATGGATGACTAAAATAGGATGGAAAAAATGCCTTGGGTGTGGATCAAATGATTAAGCTTTCCTATGTGAAAGTGCAGGGGCAACGTAGTTTGGACTGACCAGGGATAAGAGCAGAAAGGGGATGATGGAGACCACCATGGATGACCAAAATAGGATGGAAAAAATTCCCTAGTGGTGGATCAAATGATATACATTGCCTACATGAAAGTGCAGGGGAAATGTAGTTCAACAAAGGACAAAAAAGACTGACGTGATAGGATGGGATCTAGATGAAGACTGACACAATGAAGGAATCCTAGATGGACACGAAGGACTGACAAGATGACAAGACTGGAGACACAAGCTCATATTAGGATAAGAGCTCAAGATGATAGATATCATATGAAGATCGTTCAATTCTCAACCAAAATATACCAAGCGACCAGAGGATGCATGTGGATGGGAGGATAGGATCGATGGGATGATAAGATATGAGATTAGAATGGATGGAAGCATAAAGTAACTAGGACAAAAGGTAGATAATGATTAAGCCCTTTACGAATGGTGCTTGTGACCAGGATTTCACCAAATATACTTGTCCAAGGCACCACCAAGGGTGGTTTTCACCATAGGATGAATTATTTCTCTTTACTATTTTTTTATTTTTCTATTTTTTTTATTTTTTTCTATTTTTTTATCATTTTTTACTTTTTTGTTGTATTTTTTTTATTTTGGTAGGATAGGATATACTAGTTGATTTAAGTGTAGAACCTTTTTAGGTGCATGATATTAATGAGATCCTCTAGGGGCTCTCCTTCAGGCGTGGAAAGTCTATAGGCCCTTGATCTATACTTGGCTTTGATGACATAAGGACCTAGCTAATTCACTTCAAATTTTCCTTTCTTATCTCAGTCCTACTAAGTGCATTGATTCTCCTTGAGGACTAAATCACCAATGTTGAACTGGCGAGGACAAACCTTCTTGTTGTAGCTTCTTTTCAGATGATTCTAATAGGTTTGAAGGTGGTCATATTCTTTGATCCGTCTTTCATCTAGGAGTTCCAATTGGCTAAGTCTTGCAACTCGAGCATCTTCATCACTAATAAGATTCTTCAAGGATATTCTCAGTGATGGGATTTCTACCTCAATTGGTAAGATAGCCTCAACACCATAGATGAGAGAATACGAAGTGGTGCCAGTAGGGGTGCAGATGGAAGTGCGGTATGCCCAAAGGGTGGGATGGATGTGAAGGTTCCAATCTCCACCAATATTGTTGACCACCTTTTTGAGGATTCTGATGAGGCTTCTATTGGTGGCTTCTTCCTAACCATTACCCTAGGGGTAATAAACCATATACCAACGATGTTGGATATGGAAGGTGTCACAAAGGTATTTCATAGCTTGGTTCTTGAAAGGATTTCCCTTATAAGAAATAATGGTGGATGGTATTCCATATATGCAAAGAATATGGAAGAGGATAAACTTGGAAATTTGAGTACCTATGATTTGTGAGAGTGGCATTGCTTCCACCCACTTGGTGAACTACTTAGTTGCGGTAATGATGAAGGTATGGCCATTGGAGGATGGGGGATATATCTTGCTGATTAGGTCAAAACCCCACTGAGAGAAGGGCCATGGTGCTACAAGAGGATGTAGATCCTATGTTGGAGCATGTATCAGATTGGTGTGCTATTGACAGGGTAAGCACTTCTTGAAAAACTCACAAGAATCATGTTCTAATGTAGGCCAGTAATATCCTACTCAGAGAATTATCTTAGCTAGGGCCATGCCATTTGAGTGGGCCCCACATACACCACTATGTACTTCCATTAATGCAGTTTGGGCTTCAGTATCATTTAGGCACGAGAGGAGGGTTCCATCATACCCACATCGATAAAGTGTATCACCTACGATGGTGTAATAGGATTTTCATTGGATGAAATATTTTCTTTGATACCATGTGAGATCAGGAGGTAGGATATTGTCATGAAGGTAAGTGTAGATATCATTGTACCATGGTGAGGTGGGACCTATAATTTCACACACTATCTCACTCTCTAAGATATCATAAGCTTGAATTAACAGTTGTTCAATGAGAAACTCACACTCTATTTTGTCTTTGGGCATGTCAATTAAGGAACCAATGGTAGCCATGGCATCTGCTACCTTTTTCTGTACTCTTGGAATCTGATCAAACTTGATGGAAGTGAAATACTTCTTGAAGTCATCTACCATGCATTTATAGGGTAGTAACTTATCATCTTTTGTGAGAAACTCATCATTGACCTATTTGATGATTAATTGAGAATCACCAAAGACTCTTAGCTGGGTGATATGCCATTGGATTGAAATTTTGAGGCCAATAAGAAGAGCTTCATATTCATCTATGTTATTTGTGCATGGAAAAGCCAATCTGAATGACTTCGGTATATAATCTCCTTGGGGAGTTACGAGAAATATTCCTGCCCTTGATCCATTGTGTGTGTATGACCCATCAAAGTATAATGTCCATGTGGCTGCTTCTGTTACTGTGAAGACTCCTTCATCAGAAAATTTTGTTGTTAAGGGGTAGACATCTACTAGGGGAGCATCTTCCAACTGATCAGCTATCACTTGTCCTTTAATAGCTTTCCAATCCACATATTCTATTTCAAATTCACTCAAGAGGGTATGTGCAGGATCATGATGGTCCAAAAAGTGGCAATATGATGGGTATGTGGCTGACGAATTTTTTCTTACCCAAAATTGATGAAATGAAAAGGGATTTTAAAGGAGATTCTCAACTTTCCACCAATATAAATTGTGCTTTACTTTGAATTTAATAAGTAATTATTATTCATTTTCTATTCAAATTATGACTAAAGTCCTAATTGATAAATGGATTGAAAAACATCTATAGCTTTCAAACGGTATAATTTTTTTTGAATCCAAAACATGCATCACATTCTATGCTTCACATACTATAGGATTAAAAAAATAAAAATTGAATTTCATGAAGCTTTGACCAAGTTAAGGTGGTCAAACACATGAGTTTTTTATATTTTTTAAAATTTGTAATAAAAAATTCATAATTAACTATTTACTTGGAAAAAATTGCAAAAAAATATGCATCACATTGGGACATGAGTCCTCTACTTATATCTAAAATATTATAAAAAAATATTATCATTTTATTTTGGTTAGGGTGGTTAGACAGACACCTACTCCTTATTTTTTCCTTGAAATTTAAGTATTACTGCATTGAAATTTCAAATTTTCACCAAATAGATATTTTTTTTTAAAACAATCCTAGTAGTTTAGAAACTAAATTCAATTTTATACAAATTCTATTCTTATATATTTTTGAAATAATATAGATAACTTATTCAAATTTTTATGTCAACTTGCCTAACTCTGATTTTTCTGATTTTTTTGCCACTTTAGGGCCTATTTTTTCCATGATGATCCTGCACATACCCAAGAGCATGACCTACTTAGCCATGTGACTAGTTAGAATTTTCCTAGATAGCAGGTATTTGAGTGGATCGACCTTGGAGATGAGCTTTACTAGATGACTAAGCATGTAATGTCAGAGTTTTTGCAAACTAAAAAACCACGACTAGGAAACCTTCTTCCATTGGGGAATAATTAAGCTCATAACCAACCAAGGTCTGGTTGATGTAATAGATTTCTCTTTCCTTTGATGACTCATGGTGTTGTACCAGCAATTCCCCTAGTGCCACTGATGTAGTAGAAATATACAATAGGAGTGGCTTACCAGGAATTGGTGGCATAAGGATTGGTGGGTGAGCCAAATACTCCTTGATTTTTTCAAAGCCAAGTTGACACTACTGAGTCCACTTAAAAGAATTGTCCTTCTTTAGGAGATGAGTGAATGACTGACACTTATTAGCTAATTGACAAATGAACCGTCAGATGGATTGTAACTTACCCTAATGGCTCCTTAACTATTTGAGATTATGTGGTGGAGGCATATCCATAATTGCTTTAACTTTAGCTAGATCGACTTCTATACCTCTTCAGGAGAGAATGAAACCCAAGAGTTTTCCTGATGTGACCCCAAAGGCACATTTCTTCAGATTTAGCCTTAGCTTATATTGCTCTAGACGCTTAAAGATCTTCTTGAGTACCACAGGATGTTCTCCCCTTGTTCTCATTTCCCTAATAGATCATCAACATAATCTTCCATTATGATGTGGATGAGGTCGTGGAAGATAATGGTCATGGATTGCTGGTAAGTTGCCCTTTCATTTTTAAGGCCAAAGAGCATAACATTATAACATAATTTTCCCCATGGTGTGGTGAATTTTTTTTTATGTTGATCTTTAGGTGATATTCTAATATGATTGTATTCAAAGAAGCCATCCATAAGGAAAAGAATCCCGTGCCCTCCAGTGAGGTCAACCAGCATGTCAATGTTTGACAAAGGAAAATCATCTTTGGGACAAGCCTTGTTGAGGTTAGGAAAGTATATACATACTCTGATAGTGCCATTTGGTTTGGCTATAGGGACTACATTTGAGATCCAATCTGAGTAGTTAATGGGCCTTATGAATCCAACGTCTAATAGTTTCTCCAATTCTTTCTTAACTAGTAGAGCCACTTGGGGGTGCATTTTTTAGAGCTTTTTCTTGATAGGTTTGGCATCAAGACGTACATCCAAGTGATGTACTACTAAAGTAGGATCAAGACCTAGCATGTTTGAATATGTCCATGTGAAGTTGATGATGCCTTCTTTGAGAAGCTTGGTGATGGTAGAATATTCTTCCTCTAACAGTGCTTTGGCTACATATGTAATTTTGGGATCCTTCTTAGTTCCCAAATTTATTTCTTTTGTTTCTTCTATCAGGATGGATGATCATTCAAAGATCTGAGTTCCAACAAGGGGAAGATTAAAATTCCCATCTAGTGCCTTATCGAGGTTTTTTCTATCAGATACGCCCTTTGTTTTTACTTTTTCTAGGTCAAGAAGCACCTCAGGGAGGTTTTTGGTAGGTGACCTTTTTTTATTTTGCTTCTTTTTACTTTTATGGTTAGGGTGTTCATATTTCCCCAATCCCATAAGATGTATGTACTGATCTATAGAAGGAAAGGTATCGATAGGTATGCTACCATGTAGGTCCCAGTCTATGAGTTTAGGATGTTTAAGGGATAGGCTAATGGTGTAGATGTATAAGCAGTTGAACATGGAAGAGAGCTCAATGTGATCAACATCATCATATGCATGTATGATTGATTCCTCCTCTGGTATGTCTTCAAGGAGACTATTGCTCTCAATAACATTGTTAGAGGCACTAGATGATGCTATAGGTCCCTTTTGTTTTGTGTCATGACCCAAGCCCGAGTATCTTGGTCTTATTGTAGCCTCAATATGTTGTTTCCTTCCTTTCTCTTTGGTGCCAAGGAACCCCCTGATAATTTTACTTCTCTACAAACTTAGAGGGCCAAGGATAGTTCTCCTATAAATATTCTTTCAAAGGTGGGGAGGGATTAGGTTCCTCATAGTAGACCCATTGGCTTATGTCATCTTCTACTGCATCTTGTCTTAACCCAAGAGAGCGGTAAGTAGTGGTTCCTACGTTCTTGGAGCTCAAAGTGATAGTCTTGTCTTTTGGTTTTAGTGTAGACTATGAGGGTTGGCCATATGAATGTGGTGAGGGTGGCATAGTTGCCAGGTTCAAAGCTATGCATATCTCATATTCACCACATCCCTTGTCAATGATATGGACTTTAGTAAGGGTGGAATCAGATGTGGATGATGGAGTGGATGAAGTGGTGGCTAATGCAGTGGTAGATGAGTGGTATGATGACGTTTGTGGCAGTCCCATTTCCACTCTAGGACAATAGTGGGATTGAGGAGAAGAAGCTTCTAATGTGCGGAAATATTCAAATGGTTGAGGGTCTATGTGTATAGTAACTTCTATCCATTGAATGGGAATTTTAGACATTGATGGTATGTGGATGATATGGCTTGTATGGCGTGGTCCATGGATGATCAAGGAGGAGGTTATAGGGGAGTTCCAGATCGAGGACATGACAAGTAGTATATTGCACAACTAGACCAACCTGGATTGGAAGACATATTGTTCGTTTGGAATCACACTTTGCATTATCATACACCTTGATTGTGATGACTTGATTATTTAAATTAGCATGGGTGTATCCAACCTCTTTTATGAAATTCAATGTACAAAGGTTCAGGGCAGAACCATTATCTACCAAGAACCTCTTTAATTTATGACGATTTACTAGGACCTCTAGATGGAGGGGACAATTATGATTAGAGTCAATGCAGGGCATGTCATTTTGGCTAAAACCTAGTTGATAGGTTGCTTAGAGGTGCCCTACCAATACTTGAAATTGTGTAGGGTCTATGTCATTAGGAACTTGAGTGTCCCATAAGGACTTATTTAGGATTTCTTGGTGTGTGGGAGAAGACTTAAGCAAGTTTAGAATGGATATTTGTGTTGAAGTCTTTCCTAGATGGTCAAGAATGTTGTATTGAGAACTCACAAGTTGGGGTTGGGTGGATGCGGAGGCTCTAGGGACTATGATGTGGGTTTGATGGGTGGTAATAGCACACTGAGGATCCTTTCCTCGTATGTGTATCATAGATACATGTGGTTCCACTTGTTCAATGTGCATGATGAGACCTTCAAAGTTAAGTGGCACATTTTTGAAACTGATGTTAGTGGTGTTATTATTTTGATTATTATTGTTTCTAGGTCATGGGTTTGAATTTGACGTATTAGGCCCTTGGTTATTTTTAGGGAAGGAATTCTGATATATCATCAATTGAGCATTGGACGAGGGTGTCATGTTGGAATCCACATGTATGTCACCCTAATCTATAAGATCCTAGATGTATGTTTTTAGACCCCTATACTTATTCAATGTATTCCCTTTAATCCTATGGAACTCATAGTATTCATTTTCCTTAAACTAGTTTGGTTTGGGTTTGGATTCATCAAGGGGCTTAGTCACATGATATGTAATCGGGTAATTAGCTTGCATAAGCCTATTAAACATGTCACTTAGGGGTTCTCGTAATGGAGTGAATTGACGCTTGTTACCCCCTTGATTGTTTTGATTGGATTTTTGGGGTGGACGAGGTGCCCCTTGAGGCACTGATATAGCATTAGGCATTGACTATTGTGGAGGAGGATATTGTTTCTTTTGGGAAGCATTGGCCACTTGGACGTGTTTAGTATTAGTGACACCATCATTGACAACATTTTTTTTTGTTCCAATAACGAGGTTTGTCTCCAAATTATTTCTCATTATCAGAGTTAAAGGTTTTCACTAGCCCTTTGGAAACAAGGTCTCTCTTAGGAATAGGACCTTTCTCCATGATTTTAGCAAAGTTTGTGACATAATGGAGTTTAAATTTGTGGGCCATGTCAGGATGAGAGTTTTTGATGAACAAGGTGACCATGTCCTTTTCCCTTAGTGGGGATTTTATGCGACTGGCTAGGGATCTCCATCTTTGAAGATAGCTCACAAAGGTTTCTCCCTCATGCTATTTTTCCTTCAGGAGGTCTAGTGTATCAATATCCTTCTCCAGATTGAAGGAGAAGTGGGAGACAAACTTTTTTGAAAGTTGAGCAAAGGACTTGATAGATCCTTTCTTAAGACCCATAAACCAATCAAGAGCTATTCCCTGTAAACTCCTAGGGAACAATTTCTCATGAGGTAATTGGAATTATGCATGACTTCTTGACAGTGGGTGTAGAACTCGTGAAGGTGAGCCTTGGGATCTTTGGTTCCTTTATATTTATCAAATTTTGGCATTTCAAAATGCTTTGGGAAAAAAACTAATGAAATAGAAGTATCAAATGGATAGGGACAAATTTCCTCAAACTTGAATGATTGTTTGTTGGTCCTAGCTTGCAAATCCTTTAGCACATCTTTGACTTCTTCCAGATCTTGATTGATAGGCATTGTGGGAGTCGGATTAGATGAACTAGGCTGATTGTATGGAGGATACTGCTGATATGATGAGGATGGTGCTAAAGCAGCTAGATCATAAGAGGGTTGAGGTGTATATGGAGGCATTTGTTGGTACTGATTGGGGTAAGTGGATTGAGGATTGACATAAGTTGGATAGAAGGATGACAAATTTTGATGGTAAGAGCTGGAAGCCACTTGCTGGTATGGTGGCTATTGTTGATAGTATGAAGTGAATGGAGTACCATGTTGGTATTGTGTGGCAACTTGATAGTACAATGATGTGGAAGCCCCTTGCTGGTAAGGCAATGGTTGCTGATAGTAAGAGGTGTATTGAGCACCCTATTAATAAGGTGGTTGTTACTATGTATAGGATGTGGATGAAGCACCTAGTTGGTATGAAGGTTCTTGCTAAGCGTAGTATGGATTAGACTGGTAATTGTATACAACATTGGGTTGTTGTGTGGTGTATGGAGGTTGTTTTGGATTAAACTGTTGTTGGCATGGGTTTGTGTAAGGAGGTAGTTGAGTCTGTGGGGGGTTCTAGGCGGTCACATGAATTTTTTTATTAGGATTGGATGTAGCAGCATAAGCAGTGTATGTACTAGATAGGTGGTAAAGATATTGTGTGAAATGATTCTGTTGTGTTTGCGTGGGAATATATGTAGGATGGGGTGGTTGTTACTACTATGGGAGTTGTTGATAAAGTGGGTGAGATGGGATGTGTTGATGTTGTAGGACTATTGTAGAAGCATTATGGGGTGATTGCGACGAATGTGGTGTAGTTTGTGTGACTTGATGTGGGGCTTGTGTTGGATAGTGACATTCTACTATGGTGGTTGTTGATGGGGTGGTTGAGATGAAATAGTAGCAACAACATGTGGCAGCGTTTACAAAGGGATATTAGTATGTTTCGGTGGTGCCTACATCACAGTGGATTGATCCAGATTAACAGGAGGCTGCTGAAATGTAGGGATATTACCTTGAGTTGGCAGTAGTAGATTACCAATAGGTGCAGGTCCTAGAGGTGGAATTAATGCAAGAAGTGGAGTGCCCTCAGTGTTGATGGGTGGTTGACCTGGATGTTGAGGTGGGAGTGGTGGAGCTGACAGAATGTTTTGTGGCATTCCATAGGCATAGGGGTCATTAGGATCAAGTGGTGTTGTAGAGGTAGCAAATGGGAAGCGATGATAATTGGTGACTTGGTGTATCATAGCATTTACGAACTCAGGATGATACCAATTCTCTATAGGTGCACCTTCAGGGACATATGAATTTTTTGGAATGTTTTTGTGAAGTCTGCAAGTCTTGAGGTACAAGAAGAGTCTGGGCATTGGTATATTGTGACATATTAAAGTCGGGTGGTGGTTTGAACCCTGTCATGATCAGAGTGGTGAGAATATTATCCCCACGCTCGTTGAGGAGGTGATCCGTCATTTGAACATTAGTGGGATTGCTAAGATATTCATCAACCGTGACTTCAAGCTAATTGACCATGTTTTCGTCTCTGGGTGGTGAGGTGTTTTGGACGTTAGTATTGGATTGTGATGATGCACCATTATTGGAATCTTGAGGGATATTCACACTGTTGTTGGGATCTTGTAGGATGTTTGTAGTGTTGTTGGGATCCTGAGGGATATTCAAGTGGGAACCTTAGGCTTGTTGTTCATCCATTTGTTTCTTAGCTTGTGATTGAGTTTGAACGGGCATGAAAATGAAAAAATACTATGTAACTAAGATGCGATTAAACTCTAGAATGCAATGGAGAGATGACATAAACAATGATTGAAGGATTAATTGGATGATGGATTAGCTAATTGGATGATTTGATAAGGATGAGATTGGATTGGATTGATAGATTGGATGATTGGATAAGGATTAGATTAGATTAGATTGGATAAGGTTGGTTGATGAAGTGATTGATAAGTTTGGATGATTGGATAAGATTGGATGATGGAAGGGATTCTAAACTAGGTTCAAAGATCACCCTAGGTGACTTAATATACTAATTGATCAGATTAAGGATAGGTAGATGATTGTGGCAGGGTATGTGCAGGATCATAATGGGCCAAAAAGTGGCAATATGATGGATATGTGGCTGACGAATTTTTTTATAGCCAAAATTGATGAAACGAAAAGGGTTTTTAAAGGAGATTCTCAACTTTCCATGAATATAAATTATGTTTTACTTTGAATTTAAAAAATTATTATTATTCATTTTCTATTTGAATTATGATTAAAGTCCCACTAATAGGTTGATTGAAAAACATTTATAGCTTTCAAATGGTATCACATTTTTTGAATCCAAAACATGCATCACATTATATACTTTGCATACAATAGGATTTAAAAAAATATTGAATTTCATGAAATTTTTACTAAGGTGGTGAGACATACAAGTTTTTTATAATTTTTAAAATTTGTGATAAAAATTCATAATTAATTATTTACTTGGAAAAAAATTACAAAAAAACATGATCACATCTAGACATGATTACTACTTATATCTAAAATATTATAATTTTTATCATTTTATTGTGGTTAGGTTAGTCAGATGTGAATATGATACTGTATTTTTCCCTTCTAAAAATTTAAGTACTAATGATTTGAAATTTCAAATTTTCACCTCAACAGCTTTTAAAAAAATTTTAAAATAAACCCTAGTAGTTTAGAAACTACATTCAATTTTCTATAGATTCTATTCTTACATATTTTTGAAATAATATAGATAACTTATTCAATTTTTTACGTCAAGTTGCCTAACTCTGATTTTTCTTTTTTTTTTGCCACTTAAGGGCCTTTTTTTTCCATGATGATCATGCACATACCTAGCATTGAATCCAACTTAAGATGGAAGTGGACTGATAGGGTTGAATAATGATGACTGACTCAGGACAGATGGTGATCCTAAGCAGACATTATAGGATGATGATCGATTTTAGACACCTAGGTCAATTCAGATAACTTCAAATGAAGTTCAAAGGATTTGGATTGAGAAAATGATGAGGTGTATGCAACCTGGAGATGCTTTATGATGTACCTCTATGATTAAAATGATGCAAATGGAAATTTTGGGTGAACAGAAGATGTAAAATGGTTGGATAAAGATCAGATTCATCTAACCAAGGTGTAAGACTGCCCAACTAGGGGGAAAGTTCACCCAATAGGAGGTCAGTTTCACCCAACTAGAGGTCAATTTTTCCTTTCTGAAGGTTAGGTTCACCCAACTGGAGGTCAGGTTCACCTAACTAGAGGTCAGGTTCTTCCAACTAGAGGTTAAGGTCACCCAATTGGAGGTAAGGTTCATCCAACTGAAGGCTAGTTTCACCCAATTAGAGGTTAGGTTCACCCAACTAAGGTTCAGGTTCACCCAACTAGAGGTTAGGGTCACCCAAGTTGAGGTTAGGGTCACCCAAGTTGAGGTCAAGGTTGCCCAAGTTGAGGTCAGGGTCACCCAAGTTGAGGTCAGGGTTACCCAAGTTTGTCTAAATCAAAAAAGAGGATCCAATGGACTATTAGAACAAGCAAATGGATGCTCAGAACAGGGAAATAGAGGCTCAAAATGGGAAAACAGACGCTCAAAACGGGCAAACGAACATTCAAAATGAGGAAATAGATGCTCGGAATGGGAAAATAGATGCTCAGAATGGGAAAACAGATGTTCAGAATAGGGAAACGAATGCTCAAAATAGGAAAACAAATGCTCAGAATGGGAAAATAGACATTCGGAATGGGGAAACAAATGCTCAAAACAAGGAAATAGATGCTTGGAATAGGTAAATAGAAGGCGAAAATAGTTGTCCAAGATGTAAAATCACCCAAGTTGGGGCAGGGTCATCCAACTTAGGGTAGGGTCACCCAACTTAAGGCAGGTTTTCCCAATTTAAGGCATGGTCACCCAACTTAAGGGTAGGGTCACCCTTGTTGAGGGCAAGGTCACCTATTTGGTGAAAAGATAGATAATTCTGACAGAAACAAGCTGAGAAGGGACTAAGACAGAAGGAAAGGTCACCCTTGTTCAAGGCAGAGTCACACCTAGTCAGGGAAAGGTCACCTCCGTCAACAAACCTAAACTTGACTTAGGTGAAAATGGCTATGGAAATAGACCAAAAACACAACAAATAGTAAGCAGGAGGTAAGACTGACTTGACTCAACAGAAATTCACTATTTTCACACAAAAAAGATAGTTCAAATAGCACAATCCTAAGATTAGTATGAAGGGTATGGCCAACACAATCCTCTAACTAGGTTGAACAAGACAACTAGGGAGTCATCGATATATTCTCGGTACATGAGGCACAATCATAAACACCAGTCCATCACAGGCATGAGTTGGGTACCTCAATGAAATACTAAAGGCTTGGACCAGCTCTTCATGCCTTATCTAGGTATCACCCTAGCTTTGATGCTCTGCCAGACATGATGTGACTAGATTGGGGTACAACTTTGGCTCTCCCCCCTTTGTATACCCCACCAGTACACATGGTTGGGATCATCCCTTGGGGTGATGAAATCCCCAAGAAGGTCTCGCTAAAAAGAGAACACTAATCATTTTTGACTACTCCCTAGGCTCACACGAAGTGCAAGGGGAAAGCTTTAAACTATATAGTTCCCCTTGGGCAACATAGAGAACTAAGTAAGCTATGATTTATCTTCACCCAAGATCACCAAATGGTGCAAGGGGATTGGATATGTCAATAGCTTAGTTTGTAAATACAACACAATATATTTGACTTCCCCTAGTCAAACTATGTGCCTAAGTAGTATGAAAAATGAAAGACAAACTATCTAACTAATAATAGGGCCCATTCATCTTGCAACAAATATGTTAGAATTTTTATCCTTTGTTCTTCAACAAGCATGAAACAAGCTGCACAAATGTTAGTAAAAAATTAGTACAATCACCAACAGGATGAGTTAGGGGGTCAGTATTAATCAAAACAATAGAAAACAGAGCTTGAAAATGAATTTTAAATCATTGTTTTACCTCGTAGATGCCTCTGTTTAGGTCAGGTTCGCCCCTGTTCAAGGAAAGTTCACCCTTGTGCAAAAAATAGGGAGAAATTTTTTCTATTGTCTCTCAAATAGGCAACTCTGCAAGGCAAGGTCACCTCTGTTCAGGTCGGGGTCACCTGTCTTGGGGTAGGTTCACCTATCCTAGTGCAGGTTTGCCTCTATGTAACCTAAACCTACAAAATATCAAAAAACAAAAAACGTGAAAGCAAAAAAGACCTATTGTGGGTCCCACCAGGTGTGCCAAAAATGTGAGCAGTGCTATTTATCTATCCTAAATGATGCAAAATAGAATGCAAAAGAAGGAAACAACACTTTACACCTCAAGATTGGGCTATGTTAAACTCAAACAAAATAAAGATGAAAAACAACAAATTTATACCTTGTATGAGTTTCTTCTTGGTTGGCCCTTTGATAGTTTATGTTATGTGTGCTCCTTGATGGAAAATGGACTAAAATAGTGTGCAAAGTGATGGGGATTCATTGAAGATTCAAATGATGAATGTGGGTATTTGGATAGATGTCTAGAATGGATGCAAGATGAGCTTGAAGGTGCAATAATGGAGGTTGTGAGTGCAAAATGCAAGTATGTTGAGTTCTTGTGAGTTGTGAGCTTGAGCTTGAAATTGTGAATATGATGAATGAATCAATTGAGAGGAAATATTCCATTTTAAGGGAAGAATCTCTAGAGAAATGGAGGGTCAAGATTTTGCTAACATGGACAAGATGAAGGGCTGTGGTGAGTTGATGACTCACAAGCCATCACATCTTTCCATATGGAGGATGAAGTGTCACAAGGAAAAATGAGTTGGAAAAGGGACATGTGAGGTGGAGGTACTTGCAAGTACCTTGGGATTGGGAGAATATTTCCTTAAAAAAAAATTCTTGTTCCCATATGGGAGGAAAGTGACATATCAAGAATTTTAGTATTCCTAAAAAATATCCATGGGGAAGAGATAAGTGGTTGGAGAAATAAATGTGAATTTTAAATTCACATTATTGGAAGTACCTTGTGAATAAGACAAGGTCCCTATAATGGAAGGTTCTTGACCCCATGTGATTGATGTGACAAGTGAGAGAATTTACAATTTCCCAACAACTTGCATGGGGAAGAGAAATGAATTGAATGAGTAAATGTGAATTTTAAATTCACACGGGGAAGAGGTCAAGGCTTAAAAGGGAAAGCACTTATGAAAGGTTGACTTGAAGTACATGCAAAGATGGAATGTGATTAGATTAAGGTTGTGTAAATAGGTGATTAAAAAGATTAATGAGGGATTAGAGGCAAGTGTCCAAATATGGAGGATGTGACATTAATCCTGATTAAACATGTGCACATCCTAATCATGGATTAATTAAACTAATCCAGATTAGAAGAAATTTATGGAGGATGTGAAAAAGAGAGAAAAAGAGAGGAATTTAAAATTGATTTAAATTCCAAAAAGGCTAAATGACCAAATTAAATAAATTGATGTGTTTATTTAATTTAGAAAATGGATGAAAGGTAAAGTATTTAATTAAATAAGTTATTTAATTAATAATTATGAAATAAACAGATGAAGGCGACCGGTTTGACCATGTGGGAATGGTCAAATTTGGATGTCTTCAGGAGTCATTCGCCATTCTGGATGAATCAGTCCCAGTTCTGCAAAACTATTTCAAAACCCATTTTGGACAAAAGGGTATCTAAAAATGTAGAAAACTCAAAACTGACCTAAAAGTGGGATTCATTCGCCACTGATGGCCAATGAGTCCACTTTTCAATTTCTGAATATTCAAAGGTGGAATCTAGAGATTTTTTGCACTTTCTACTTCTCCAAGTGTTTTGTTCTGAAACTATCAGATTCAAGCCTGAAAGTCATTTTTTGTTGATATTTTTCTTCGGACAATGAAGAGAAGATCTAAACAACTTTGAAACTTTATTCTTAATTATTTCCAAGCTTCCAAAATGTCTAAATCTGCAAACACACAAGAAGAGAAGAAGAAATGTTGGATGTTAGGGCATGGGGGTTTGCCTTGTTCAAATTTCATTTGAGTAATTAAAGGGTATATGCAAGATCATCATGGAAAAAATAGGCCCTTAAATGGTGAAAAATTCAGAAAAATCAGAGTTAGGAAACTTTACATAAAAATTTGAATCAATTATCTATATTATTTCAAAAAATATGGGGTGATCCCACAATAGTGGGTTACAATTTTTGAATGAAGAAAATTATATTTTCAAGAGAAAAACATTAAAACATGTTTCATTCGGAAGAGGGTTTTATCGAAGGTGGTTCGCCTAACATAATCCTTTCACTTGAAGGATGTTCTGAATCAACCCCTCCCAAGTTTTTGACTTTTTGGGAAACCCCGCGAAAATATTTGGTGGGGGGTTCATTCGAAGCCATCTTTCCATCGAGCGCTAATTTTCCCTACTAACCGCTAATTTTCCCTCCTCTAAAGTTAGCAATGAGGTTTGGTAGACATCAATTTGCTGCACGAGGTCCTTTCCATCAGGAGTGTCATTTTCATCAACAGCAGTAGACAAATGGCAATTTGATGTGACTTCTGGTTATTTCATGTGAAAGCAAGGCAAATGGCAGCAAATGAACAACAACCAAGTGAGTGGAAATGATTCTAACTCACAGCCAATATTTTCCTTTAAAATGCTGCATTAATCTTCTGTAGAATGAATCTAGCAACCAGGTGCATGGAAATGATTTTAACTCACAACCAATAAGTTGTCAGATGCTTAATTAATAGCAGGGGCACATTGATATGTGGTATCGGTGGAGATTAGAAATAGGTTGTTATAGGTTGGATACTTCTCCGTATCCACCCCCACCTTGCCATGATTCGATAGGGATAAACGATCTATAATTCCCCTCCTAACTACCTGGGTGAATCGTGTTTTCAGGAAGGGCATTATCCAACCTTGAGCTCGAGCTATTGTCTTGCCTCCCATCGCTTTAGCATTTGATTTTGTTAGGGTTTGTTTTTATGGTTTAAAGGTGTCATTTAAGAGCCATTTAAAGGTTATATTATCAACTTTCACTAGGTTGATCCCAGGCTTGTCATTGATAGCATGCATTTCACATCTGTATTCACATAACAGATGCAGTTGGAGTGCAGTCATACCTTAAATGATGTCTGTAACCATCATTTTGGTGAGATTCCCATCATCTCTCACAAAATAAAACATGTGTGGCACTTTTCGCTCTTCAAGCCTTGACACTAAATTTCTTGTTAGTACTCGTCCCATCTCCCATTTTTCTTTCTTCTGGTATCTGACATCCAGGTCTGGTGTGGAATGCATCCCTGGGGGATGGTTATAAAGAACAAGTCTGAGATGCATTCATTATTATTTGGAAGTCTGATGTGAGGTGAATTGACTGTAGGTTTATTGTTACTATCAATGAAATTGTGGTGTCCTCTCTTTTGTTCAAGGGGTCAAATGCATTTTAAGCATGTACATTCGAATTTCATTGATCAACAAGACTCTAGCATGGCTAATTTATGTTTAGACCAGGTAAAGACATCCCAAATTCTTGGAATTTTTGTTTTCTTTGTTCTTTTTATTTCATGACTGATTCGTCATAGTCCAGTCTTCACCCAGCCATGGCTGGCTTGAAGAAGCACGATGGATGAGAGTCTAACTAGATTCTATGCTTTTGAACTAGTTAAGGGTCTGTAATAAGTTTATAATTGTCTTCACATTTTATCATATATTTAACAAAGTTTAATTGATCAATATTTATTTAAGCATTTAGCTATGACTCGAGGGAGCTTAGAGCTATAGGTTTTGTAATAAACTCAACACATTAGGGCTGCCCCTACACATGGAATTCGTATTTTTGTCATACTATTTGGATTACCCCAAATACCCACTTGACATGAAATCCCTTAATTTTTCTTTTTGTTGTAGATGAACAACAAGTTATGATCTTCAATACTTTTAGCCTCTATACCTTTCAGCTTTTTCCAAGCATTGCATGTTCATAAGATTAACCTACACTAAAATAATCAGTTTTTGCATACTATATTATTTTATTGCTCCAAGACAATAGGTTGTAAATACCTTTCATACGAGGAAACAAATCTTTTTCAATTTTTTAGATCTCAGTGTTGTTGGTTAGATTTGACTGGGACCCATACAAAATTTTAATGGAAAAATGGCGTATGAAATAAGTGATGAACAGGCGCATGGGACAGCAGTAAAAAACACTGATACGGAGATGGGTTGTCAGCGTGTAGGTCAAATAATAACATATAAACGGGGTCGGGTTAACTTGAATGGTATTCTAAACCATCAATAATGGAGATAAGATGGTCAAGCAAGGCATGAATGATATGAATGTGTTGGAAGACTCAGACTAATTACAAGAAAATGGTCAAGAATATGATAATGGCTTCAGACTAGATATTGAACATTGAATGATCTCTAGATTTATTATAGTGCTCATTATAATACCTAGCTCATCAAAAGCATGGTCCATGAAGAAGCCAATTTCTCCACAAATATCATCAAAATACAAATTCCCTTCAACAACATTTGTATGTAGCATATTTGAGAAATGTTTGGTAACTCATTGTCAATGATTTTTTATATGACACGTGAATTTTCTCCTGCAAGTGCCAAAGGTACACAAGCTGCCATAATTGGCTCATCATCATTCAGTTTGGTAGTTGCATGCATTGCTCTTGAAAGCCTACCACTAGAATCAATATATTTAATCATTGACTTATTACCAAGTTTTGATCCAAAATTGTAACTAATTACCAAGTTTTCATCCAAAAAGTTAACCTGATTCCAAATTCCATACCAGAAAAGCTAATTTATTCACTAAGATGTGGTGGAATGAAATGGATCTGAAATGTTTCCAAAGTCCCAATTTATTTTCTTCTATAGACGCATAGCAATAGACCTCATACCATAGCCAATCTACCCAAGGGTCTCAACAAGATAAACATAGAAACTACTTCCCATAAGTAGATTTAGAGGAAGGGAATGATGAAATATAGTAGACACTCCTGCCCTACTTGTACAACTACTCATGGTCATGCCAGCTCAGGTGATTTCAAAATTCTTTTTTATTATGATTTCAAATTTTCATTTTTGAATAAATTATTTGCAACATTCCATTCAGAAAATGACCAGCCAGCATGATCTAGGATGTGCCACCATGCCACCATATTTTTATTCTACTTATAAGAAATTTCATTGATAAATTAAGTATATTTTTAAATAGAAAGATTAAAAACAACCAGACTTCCAAGAAATTAATATGCTGCATTAGTAATAAAATAAGGAATAATTATATTTCATTGTCCCAGCAGCATTAGCAGCAGTAGATACAGTAGTATAACCGGTAGCATATCGATTGCCCATTTTAAATCTGCCAGTCCCAGATCCTCTAGGTATGGATTCAGCTGACCTAGTAGTAGTTTATCTCAAATCATCGCCACAGAATGAGGACAGAGCATTACAGTTCATCATTTCAGACCTAGAATTGCTCCAAGTTCTCCCTTCATGCAGAGTAAGTTCTTATTAACCCTTTCCTATGGGTCTATCCCTTTATATGAATGATTAATTTATATAGTCTCAATTTTACTATATCAATTATTAACTTGATCTTTAGGTTAATAAGAACTTACTCTATCAATTATTAACTTAATCTTATTAACGCTCAGAGTTAAGGAATTGCAGAATCCCTTGATCAAAATTTAATTTGTTTCTTTCCAAGAAACAAATGCAAGTAATATTTGAGGGTTGGGCATGTTCTAAAGCATAAAAATCTCTGCAATAATCATTCCAATTTATTTTAACTTTGATCTAGGTTCCAAAGTGATACCCACCACACTTAGAAACAAATCCCACACCTTTATTCTTCAACAGACAGTTGCAAGGTAGCGATTCTGAGTTTGATGCAGCAAAAGGAGCCTCTTTGATGCATTAGGTCTTTCTAGCCCAAGATCCCATCTGAATGATTTCAAAATTTCAATCAATTGATCCAGGTTAGGCCATAGCTCCATTAATAAAAATTTCTAAGTGGGTTGAGAACCAAAATGTCATCAATATCAACAACAATTCTCCACATTCATCAAACAATACATTTTAGCTTTCATTAAGATCCCATTTGGCAGGGACTGTAGCTACAGCGCAACTCCTTTTTGTTTAAGAGTTTTCAAACTTAGGGTTGCCTGATTGCCAACCCTGTCACAATATAATCTATAGTTAACTCTTTGTCTATGTTCTTTCAAATGATTACATCTCTGTCAGTTGTCCAACAACTATTAATTTGTGGGTGTCATAACTTAGCCATAAATTCCTCTGCAAATCATTTTAGCTAAAAATTATATAAGTTGTTGCATATTGGTCAGTAAAGTGGGCAGGATATAAGCATATTGTACTGTTGCATATCACTTTAAGAAAAAAAAATCATCAGAGCTCATTACCACTAGATTCATTATTTATTTGTGTTGGGTAATGACTGGAGGTGTAATATATGGTGGCTGCTCTATTACAATTGTTGAAGTTTTGATAGAGCAATGGAAGATAAGAATGTTGAAGC
The DNA here is from genome assembly GCA_007258455.2 of Sequoia sempervirens. Classification (NCBI taxonomy): domain Eukaryota; kingdom Viridiplantae; phylum Streptophyta; class Pinopsida; order Cupressales; family Cupressaceae; genus Sequoia; species Sequoia sempervirens. Next base: position 22,915,165 of record VDFB02026320.1, on the reverse strand, counting down.
AATTCTTGATTTGTATAGTTTTTGAAGATTGTAATGGGAAATCTAGTAGATACTGCAGATGGATCAGATGGCAATGTGAGAATGTGTATTCAATACAAACCTAACCATAAAAAGGATTGTTCCATCTTCTATTTTGGTATACAAGGAGAATACCAGGAAAAGTTTTTTTCTCATTTCATTTTTGTTTTGTTACATTTATTTAATAGTGTTGGAAATAAATCACACCTGGATCAAAGATGGACTGGTCATTTAATTTTCCTTATGTTACATTTATATAATAGTGTTGGAAATAAATCACACCTGGATCAAAGATGGACTGGTCATTTCATTTTGGTTTTGTTACATTTATATAATAGTGTTGGAAATAAATCACACCTGAATCAAAGATGAGTTGGTCATCTTAACTGATCCTTTGAAATCTTAACAAAGAGATATGTGAAGCTCTTTCTCAATAGAGGATGAGAAATACATTCTCTGAATGAGTTCTTGTGCAACAGAGAGAAGCATTGAATGTAAACAAAGAATGGAAATCTCAATAGTTGTTTTATATTCATTTCATCTCACACTGTGTACACATTCTATGAATTCCATCTCTTTTAGGGTTGGACTTCATTTTCCATGTTCAGGTATGATCATCACTTACAGTAATGGACTTCATTTTTTTCATGTTTAGGTATGATCATCAACTACAGTAATGTAGATTCTTTTTTTTGTTTATTACCAATCACTAGTGTAAACTACAAGCAGTTATTAATGGTAATCTTTGAGTGTTTTTCTTATAGTAAGGCTGCAACAGTGTTCATTAATGTATCATATGGCTTGCTTTGGAACCATTGTCAAGTCTATAGTAAGTGCACTGTGAATCATGTAGAATTGTTGATGGAAGTAATAAACTAATATGAATTTCAACCATATGTTTGCCATTATTTTGTTCGCTTAGATGATGAGTACACATTAGAAATAATGTAAATGTCATTGAACTGGCCACAAGTGGAATATGACTGGTGAACAGGAAAAAATATTAAACAAGAAAAAAGAAAGACATGGTGGTGAGAATAATCTCCTCATGAAAAAAAATATAGTGGGTATCTCTGTATACACCATATGCATGAGGTACTTTTTTGCAGGACCAAAATGTCTAGAAAAAAAGGAACATTAATTATAAGAGATGCGTATACACCTTAAAATGGTCACATCACATTGTCTGGTAATTAATTAAATATTTTTAATATTTAATTAAAATCTTCGAATTCTATCTGCGTATAAATAAATTTAAATAATTTATTTATATTTCTTCCATATTTTGATTAAATAAATAATAATATTTAATCATCTTTTCGTATTCATTTCTTAATTAATTAAATAATCATTATGATTTATTTATATTAATTATCAATAATCTTCGTTTGAATATCTTATTCAAATAAAGATTAAAATTTTATTCTTCTTCTAAATATCATTTACAATTAAATATTCCAAAAATATTTAATTATTTCCTCTAATTCAATTTAAATATTCACTCTTAAATTCATTTCAAAATTCCTCTAATTCGATTCAAAAATATATTTATAATTAAATATTCCAAAAATATTTAATTAAATCTTCTAAAAATTTCATACTCTTCTAAAGTCACATCATAATTAAATATTTCAAAATATTTTAATTAAATCCATGATATAAAATCAAAATCCAAAATGCAATAAATTAAATAAATTTATTTATTTTATTTAATTTGGGATTTATCTTCAACACCCGTGAAACAAACTGCCCAAACAGAAAATTAATTTTCTCTGTTTCTGTGCAGGCTTGTTCTCGTGGGTTGAAGACAGGAATCCATCCTTCTCTCCAACCTCTCAACCTCTCCCATTTTCTTCTCAACCTCTTCATCTCTCACCATTCAAACTTACCAGACAATCTCACAGCCGTAGATTCTTGCCAGCCGGGATTGAGCCTGCAAAAATCTATAAATACAACTGCCAGGAACTCCAAATCATATAGAAGTTTTTAGCAGAGAAACTATAGTCAAATAGCTCTTAAGCATCCATAGCATAAGCCTTTTTAGCATTCATTTTCATTTTATTTCATAGCATAGTAGCATATCATGATACATTTCATTCACAGCCCCTGTGTATAATCTACAGCCCCTGTTCATATCCGTTAAACAATTTCACTCCACCAGCATATAGAATAGTAGTTTTCATTTGTATACTCGTTCTACAGTAGCCATTTGGAGGAGCTTACATCAAATATGAGAGCAGCAACTTCAAATTCCTAGAGATAGAGGAAAATGGGACGGCTCTGAAGAAAACTTTGTTTGATTTGAATTCATTTAGCTTTTCTTTAGATTAAGGTTTCATTTAGTGTTTTGTTTTCAATTAGATTAACAATAAACAATACACATTTTTGGCGCCCACCGTGGGGCTCTTGCCCCCTTTTTAATGTTTTATTTGCAGTTTCTTTTGACAGGTTACAGGTAAAAATAGTGGAATAGCGCAGACAACACGTTTCGGGAATGTCATCTCCAGTTTAGCGCATCTGAAGTCTGTTGCTTAGCACACCCGTGATGACTTTTACGGTCTCGCAATCCATTTTGCTGATGCCCATAATACTATTGCGGCCTTCATTAATACTATTGCAGCGCCCATGTGATCGGTTACTGCGGCATCATAATCATTTTGCAGGCGCCCTGTACTTATTGCAGCGCCCGTAAAGCTTCTTGCAGCGCCTTTAATGCCTGTTGCAGCACAAATTTTTAAAGAATGTATTCTGTAATCTGTAACTCTAGATTAGTTTAACTGATTCCGACGCAGCCGCGGACAGTTAATAATTTTAAAGCATAAAATTAACCAATCCTAGGGTAATCATTTAAAGCATAAAAAGAACCAATCCTAGGGTAGTCATTTTAAGCATAAAATTAACCAATCCTAGGGTAGTCATCTAAGGTAAAACGAAGCAATCCTAGGGTAGACACTTCATCTTTCAATTTGGGCTTAAAATGAATTTTCTTTTTATGTGAAGCAAAATCTTCACTTAGTTTAGAAAATTTTCATTTGGTGCTTAAAAACTGAACCTTTGTTTGCTTTGCTTCAACGGTGATAGGCCTATGCTCTCCCCTTAACTGGGTGATCAAAATGCCAAACTCACCTATTTCCTTTTATGCATTTTACAGTTTTATTAAAACCTTGTAGAGAGCCTGCTCTTGTGGAAAAAAGTACTCACCCAAGAGGAATGACTCAAGTGGGTTCAAGCCAAAGCAGGGCTATTCCACCCCACTATAAAATTTAAAGCAAAATTGGGGAAACCCTCTTTTGATGGTAGTGTGCATTGATAACCATCCCCAAAGCCTTTGTTCTAAAGGTAGGGAGGTCTCTCGAGGGAGTCTATCATTTTCCGCACCGAACGGAAAACCTTACTAAGAACCTAGTGTAGTATCTTACCGAGTCAGTTTCTGAACATCATTTTAATCACAGTGCAGGGGAGGGAAGAATCTACCCCCAAGATACTCACCATATAACTGCCAAGGATTGTTTGTTCAGGGGATCCGGTATCCACTTCTGTCACTCTGAGTATGCACCTAGAAAAGACAAAAACATGGGCGCCCTTTCGGGGGTGACATGGCTGTGTGAGTCGATGCAGTTCTAAGATGTGGGCTGTTGATTGCTATGATGACCTACTTGAGAACTAAGAGTGAGTCTGTTTGAAGTGCTTATCATGTGTAAAACCAGTGAAAACAATTTTTGAACAACATTTTGGTCATACACTTCTTGTTTAGCATAGGGCTTAAAACAACTATTCTACAACTTGCTTGATGTGTTTTCAATATATTAATTCAGTAAAGATCATCTAAAACTCACAATTACATTGATCACACTTATCATTTTTCAAGACTAGGATCAAATCTCAAAATAGTGCATCTTTTCAAACAAGTTTTTGATTATTTATTCAACTTCCCCAACAGGATTCTGATATCCTTTCATCTTGGAAGCCACAATCAAGAGTTAGAAATGTCATTTGATCATATCATAAGATTTTCATCTTATCAGATCAAGACATTATCATTTTTGCACTTATAAACCTATGATCTAAGTCTAGAAGAACATTTCAAAAGTATATGCCTATTGTCCACTTTACAACATGGGTGATAGGGAACAAAATCTTTTTCATAGGTTTCATACTAGGAATAGTTCAAATAATGAGATAACCGATGAAATGATTCAAGAAGTTGAACAAGATCCACAGTTTCACATAATTTTGGACAAGATGTTAGAGCGAGATAAAGAAGGCTACTTTCTTTTCTTAGCAAACCAAGGTGCCAAATTGCCCTCTAACTACAATATGGAGAAAATTAAGGAAGATCCTGAAAAGACAAACTCCATTAAATGATCTTAGTAGTTTTCCCCAACAAACAAGAGCACTCCAAAGGCAAATCAAGGAAATACAAGGGGGCACAACTATGAAGTCCTTTGACGGAAATATGAATGTAACCTCTTCTCCTCCAAAAGCAACATCATCCAAATTCAATGTTTTTGAATTTTTGCAAAGGTTACATAAGAATCCCAAATCTAAGCCCTCAAATAAAATTGACCAATCCTATCATGTCATGCATTTATCTTCATCCCCCAAAATTCCAAATGAACCTCATGATTCTTTCACTCAAGATAACGATTCCATTCAATCACCTTCTTCTATCATACCCTTTACATCCAATGATTCATTTCAATCTACACATCTTGATCAAAACATTCTACAAACCCTTCCTATCTTTGATCAAGATCCCATCTCTCAAGGACCATATGATGATCCCCTCCTTTCATTATTCACCCATCATAATCCTCTTCCATCTCAAGAGACAAACGTTCCTCCAAGTTCTTCTTCGTCATCATCTAATCAATCCATACCATCCCATGATTCTATTGCATTACAAGATCATGATATTTCTTCCATCCTATCTAATGATGTCTTACCAATTGATGATCAAGATATGATTTCTACAAAATTTCATGATTCCCTTCCTCATCAAGATCAATATAATCTTCCATTCAAGGATACCCTTTCATCCCATGAAGATGATTATCCTCCTCATGATCAAGATATACCTTTCATACCACTTCATAATCCTTTTCCAAGTCAAGATCAAAACACTCCATCATCCCCATGTCAAGAGCCTATCACACCTATTCAAGTTATCCATGAACCCCACACCTATAAATTGGGATCCTCCTCCTTTATCCATTCTAGTTTACTTCCAAAACCTATCTTCTCATCCATATCATATCCTCTTCACAATGGACTCGCATCTTGTTTCACAAACAATACATATCACATTGGTAAACGAATGTGTGAAATTATGAATTACAAAGGAAAAGGTTTAGGTCTTCATGAGCAAGGTATCCTAGAACCCCTTTCTGTCCAAGCACATCCATATTCTCATGGCCTTGGTTATACACCTCATACTCAACCTAGGTATCCTAGTCCATCAAACTCTCCATCTATCCTAGGTTCTTATCCTAGTCCAATAAAAACACCATCTATCCTAGGTCCTTATCCTAGTTCATCAAACCATTCATCTATCCTTGGTCCTTATCATCCCAACCTTAGCTCATCAATCCTTTCATCCATATTAGGGTCCCACATTTCTCCATCTCCTATTCTTCAAGAACAACAAAAACACATATCCTTGATCCACTTTCAAAATTCTTCCTTCATTAACTCATCC
>VDFB02026320.1:22867792-22909349 GCA_007258455.2 Sequoia sempervirens | reverse complement strand
AATTTCAAATTTTCACCAAATAGTTTTTCTTTTTTAAAAATAAACTTAGTAGTTTAGAAACTCTATTCAATTTTCTACAAATTCTATTATTACATATTTTTGAAATAACATAGATAACTTATTCAAAATTTTAGGTGAATTTGCCTAACTCTAATTTTTCTAAATTTTTTGCCACTTAAGGGTATGTTTTTTCCATGATGATCCTGACATACCCTGATAGAACCCTCTCATTATGATATAGAACTATTAATTTATGAACATAATCATTGAATTATGAAAATTCCTTGTGGACATAACTTCCTTGTTATGGTATTTAACTACTTATTTGTGAATATGATCATTGATTTATGTAAATGGATTATGGATGGAACCAACTTGTTATGGTATATAACCATTTTTTGAATGGGATGGTTGATTTATAAAAAGATTTTTATGGAAATAAATACCTCATTATAGTACACAACCACCTATTTATGAATGATACAATAGATTTAGAGTTTATCACTTTAGATTGATGAGAATGTTGAATGAAACCAGGTAAACCCACAATAGTGGGTTACAATTTTTTGCACACAGAAAAATTAGAAATTCCCATCTAAAAATTTAAAATGGCTTACCCCTTCTAGTGAAGAGGGTTTGAATGAGCCCCCACCCCCCTTCTAATGAACCATCCCTTCAAATGACCCCCTATCCCCCTTCTAATGAGACAACCCCCATCAAATGAACCCCCACTTGCATGAACACCCCTTCTAATGAAGGGGGTCCGAATGAACCCCTTTTCTTAAACTTTGCTCCTCTATTTGCAAAATTAATACATTTTTTGACTTTCAAAGCTTGATCTAGAGGTGAAAATGGAGTCAAATAGATGAACCAAGTTGGAGAACCATAGTCTCTGAAACGAGCTTCCCAACAACTATAAATTTGATATATTTTGCTTTTATTTTTTATTTTATTTTATAATTTTACTAAACATAGGTTTTTCACCAAACATCAAGTCGCCACTTTTTGGCCCATCATGATCTTGCACATACCCTCATTCAAAAAAAAAAATTTGAATTTCAAATAATACAAAAAATTATGTGATTGAAAGGCACCTATGTCTAAATTATAATTTGTTTGACTTCAAAACTTTATTAAAAAAATATATATCCAACAAAATGTTATGAAATGAAAAGGAAGCACTATATATCGGTGTTACCAACCTAAATTCAAAATAATAAAAATTTATCCTTTTTAGAAAAAAACTTATACGATTGAAAGTACACATCACCTTTTAAAAATGTTGTTGACTACTTAAAACTAGTTATCAAAGGAGATGCAAAAAAAAATAAAAAAATTCAATTTTAAAAAATAACATTTAAAATCTACAGACAAAATCTCACAAATAAATAGTTTGGATCATCTTCAAATTCCTAACATTTTACCTACTATAGGTGTTGGAAAGTGAAGGTTTTTCTCAAAATGTTGCTTTCAATGTCAAGGTTGGTCAAAAAGTGTAACCCAATATTGTAGGATGACCCAACCACTAAAATAGGCAATTAATTGTGGGATTTGGAGGGAGGATGTGGAACTAGGACCTTATGTTGATGGAAGAAACATAGGATGAAGGGTTGAAAGGATGACTAACAATTAAGATGGCACGGGTTGAGGGGATTTGATTGGATGATGATTAGAGATAATAAAATGGATTGCTATTAGTGTTATCACATTACATTGTGGTGTGGTAGAGGTAATTGCATACACAATTAACCAAACTGCTTACTAACCAACCGTGCGCCAACTGCTTGCTCACCTTTTGTATAAATACATTACTTTACATCAATAATACATCATGAATTTTTCCAACATTTGGTATTAGAGTGGCAAAATAATGTCTAGGAATTTTGAATGATAGGTTGACATGAAGAGGGCATATGATTTGTAGATGTTTCTTAATCTGCAAATGGCAGGCATTGATTGATAAACATTAAGCCAATGGAATGTTAAGCCTATGCGATAAGAATGATGCAAATTTGGTGTATAGTTTTGACTAGTGATGAAAGGAGGATCATAGAATAAAGATTAAATATAAGATTATGTTTAAATCCACAAAAGAGTGTAAAGTGTTTATGTGCCTATTTGGGTGGTAAGTTATTCAAGGTTGAGAATGTCATGAAATTTATCATAAAGTATGTCATCAAAGACATAGGGATGAATAGAATTGTGCCTTTTGAACAATATTTTTAGTAAAAATTTTTGGTGAAGGTGATTGAGTATTGTAAGAATCATGTGCATGACAACACCATCCAAGGTACTTTATTTTTTGTTGTGCTTACAATGACACTAGTTTGAGTATTTGTAAGAATATTTTGCTTCATTTTGTATTGCTACTTTTGGGAATTTCACAAAGAGATGAGAATAGTTCATGGGGAAGGAAATAAATTATCCAAAAGTGAAGAGCTTCACTGAATGACTTTAATTAAGTCTCCATTCAAGATTGGAGATTGAGGAAACAATGATATACATGATATACTGCAATTTTATTTTCCATAGTTTTATTCATTGTTAATGGTCATTGGTGAGCAAAGAAAACATCACATATAGATTATTGTTGCATATTTTATCATCATGGAGATTGTATTAGATAAGTTAGATAAGCATTCTAGTTTTAATTTTCATATTTGGAAAATAAAAATTCAAATGCAACTAATGGATAAGAATTTATGGGGAATAGTGATTGGACAAGAAAAAGAACCTATGGAGGCAACTAAGTTATTGAATTGGAATAGTAGAGATGATAAAGCCAAGGCTATTAAATTAGTTTTTCTCTTTTTGAATCTGAACTACATGTAGATTTAGATAAATCATCAGTGGAAATTTGGGATGTTCTAAATAAATTGTTTGGAGTAAAATCACTTAATGCAAAATTTTCTTTAAAACTTCAATGATTCAATTTCAAAATGGAAGATGGAATCACAATGTAAAATCACATAAGTAATTTGAGGTCTCTCCTTAGGCAATTAGTAGAAGTCAAAGATCTGATAGATGATGATGATGCTAAAGCAATATTGTTAAATATTTTTCCTTTAAAATATAGTAATGTTATTTTTACACTCAGTCTAATAACTTCCAAAACTTTAGAAGATATGATTTTAGCCCTTATAATAGAGGAAAAGAGAACAAAAGAAGATAAAAAAGATGAATCAGATATAGGAAACTTTGTGTGCATTGAAGATGAGGATTTATTAGATGATGAAGTTGTTATTAAACACTCTTGCGGTTATGTGTTAGTACTACAAGCCTTCAAAATTGGAGGTTTGTAGCACCGAAGGATAGAGGAATTTCTATCATCTCAAGTCAAATTCTCACTTTGAGATGATGCTTTGCATGAGAAGTATTTTTGGCTTTAATTTTTTTCTTTTCCTTGTTGTTGCTGATAGATTTGAGGGCAATGGGGTAACTTTATGGAGTTCCAACTGATTCAGGGTTTGTTTCTTCAACGAAGATCTTCACAAAGATGTGTATATTTTGTAATCAACAAGTTTTGTAATGTAACCCCTAAGGAGGGGGGTCCCTTAACAAAAAAAAATCTCAATTTTCATGGGTACTTTTGTAGTAGAAATGTAATAAGGGGGGGAATGTTAGAATATTACATTATGATGTGGTAGAGGTAATTGTGTATACAATTAACAATTGAACTACTTACTAACCAACTGTTCCAAATGCTTGCTCACCTTTTGTATAAATATATTATTTTACATCAATAATACATCAAGAATTTTTACAACAATTAGATTGGAAGAAAATGATTAAAAAATCAGATTGAATTAGGATTAGAAGAATAGGATTAAATTGGGAGAAGGTAGATTTGGATTAGAATGTATTAAAGGAAAGTGTATGGAAATTATTAGGATGAAATAATTTACAGGAAGGTGGATTCATGTTCTTCAATTTGGTTTGTATTATGGTTGGGGGAGGTAGATGATTCAGATGATAGATTAGATAGATTGGGATGAGGTGGATTTTGAAGCTTAACCTTGAAAATGTTTTAAAATAATCAAAATCAATCAACATGAAAATTGTTTAGAATTTAGAGATTTGGTTTCAAAGGGTTGCATGAGTTTTGATAATGAAAAATAGAAAGAACAACAACATATAATTATTTAGGTGGGTGTGAAACTTAGTGTAGGCCCATAATGGAATTAACCATTAGTACCATCTACTAAATGAAGAATAGTTAGAGAGAGTCATATACATGTTAAATATCTTACCTTGGAGCCCCAAAGGCTTCACCAAGGCTAATTCTATCTCAAAATCTAGAGGTACATTGTGAGTAGCTTCAAGGGGTGATCCATATCCCTTACACCACACTAAATAAAAATTGATGGCCTTAGGATTCTATTTACAAGCTCACTATGGGTATTGTGTGAACTAAGGTCCTATCTACATGCATGAAACTAGGAGCGTCTCTCCTATTTCCTTCATCTTATGAGTCTTGGTGGGCCAAGGCTCCTGAGGCTCTACCAAACATGAGGATGAATCCTTTTTGAGGTATAAATTTTAATCTACTCTATTTTTATATCTGTAAGATAGAAAATTGTTGTCGTTTATGGTTTAGGACATATGACAACTATCTTCTATACTTTGCATTCAAGGAAACCCTAGAGATCTCAATCCAATGAAGAACGGTGAAAGAGATCTTGAAAAAGGGTTGTCCTAGGGTCTAATTATGAATTAATGAGGGGTTTACCACCAAGATAGGGCTTGGAAAGACTAATGAAATGAAAGATCTAATTTTTAAATGTAGTGATGCATGAAACTTGAATGAATGACCTAGAAATGCACATAAATCAGAATAGAAGGTTGTAAAATTAGAAGTGTGCACCTAGAAACTTGTAGAGGCTTGAATGAGGACTTGAAATGCTGAAAATAGTGATTTTGATGCTGAATGGGACTCATACACTAGTCTGGGTGATTTAGTCCCAAACTAGGTTTTCTACACCAAAACTACAATCTAATAGTCTTATTTTGAATCTGTAGAAACCCTAAAAAATTGGTTGTACTAGGACTCATACGGCCAAGGTGGCATATCAGTCCCAATGTGTTTTTTAAGAGGATAAAGCTTTGATTATGCTTTCCAATTTCTTTTCTTCCTAGCATAGTTTGTTTTTCGATATGAAACCTTGATTTTAGACCTGTAGATGACTTTTTGTGAAGATAGCAACCTTGCAAATGAGGGGACAACTCCAAAAACTTCCTTCAAAATTTTAACCTTATCTTCAAAGATCCTTCAAGCTTTAGGAAACCTAGATCTACAACCACACATGTAGAGAAAGGATTTTTTATTTTATTTTGGGTATGTGCAGGATCATGATGGAAAAAATAGGCTCTTAAGTGACGAAAAATACAATAAAATTAGAGTTAGACAACTTGACGTAAAAATTTGAATAAGTTATCTATATTATTTAAAAAATATGTAAGAATAGAATCTGTAGAAAATTGAATGTAGTTTTTAAAATACTAGGTTTATGTATAAAAAAAATCTATTCAGTGAAAATTTGAAATTTCAATGCAGTAATACTTAAATTTCAGGGAAAAAATAAGAAGTAGGTGTCTATCTAGCCACCCTAACCACAATAAAATGATAATATTTTTTTGTAATATTTTAGATATAAGTAGGGCACTCATGTCTCAATGTGATGCATGTATTTTTTTGCAATTTTTTTCCAAGTAAATAATTAATTATGAATTTCTTACAACTTTTAAAAAATATAAAAACTCATATTTAACCACCTTAACTTGGTCAAAACTTCATCAATTTTTTTTTAATCCTATAGTATGTGAAGTATAGAATGTGATGCATGTTTTGGATTCAAAAAATGACGATACTTTTGAAAGCTATAGATGTTTTCAATCAACCTATCAATCGACTTTAGTCATAATTCAAATAGAAAATGAATAATAATTATTTATTAAATTCAAAGTAAAGCATAATTTATATTGGTGGAAAGCTAAGAATCTCCTTTAAAAATCCTTTTTTCATCAATTTTGGGTAAAAAAATGTGATCAGCCACATACCCTACACATACCCATCATATCACCACTTTTGGGCCCATCATGATCCTGTACATACCCTTTTTTAGTAAATAGGGTTTTTCCTAGGCCAAACCCCTTTTAGGTAATTAAACAAAATAATGAGAAAATGAAATAAGGAAATGAAACATGAAACATGAACAATGATACCTTGAATGATGTCTTGTAAATCTGCAATCTAATCATGAAGTGGCCATTAAGGAAGTAGATCTAGATCTTGAAATAAGTATAGAACAATGCTTAACCTTGGATAGTGAATGCAACATCACAACACTAGCTCAACAACATGCTTGATGCTTGATAACCTTGACATAATAATGGATCTTGAATTGTTACAAAAATTGATGAAGAATTCTTCCCATGAATGCCTTAGAAGTGATCTTGTAAACTCTCTTGATGCTCTTGTGAAGTGTTGGAATTCTTAACTCTTGAGTGCTTGACTTGATGTCATGAAGGCTTAATGAAATAATGATTTTAGACCTTGTATATATAGGAAATCCATCCAAGTTACCATTTATTAGTTCCCAAAGGTCAAAATTCATAAAATTTGAATTTAAAACCTTGATTTCCCACTCAAAACTTAAAAGAGGGGCCAAATGGGACTCATACGCCACCTATGGCATATGGGTCCCACCTAGATGGAACTCATACACTAAAGGTGGTGTATAGGTCCCACCTAGATGGGAATCATATTCCCAAGGTGGCATATGGGTCCCACAGGGCCTTTTTGGAGAGAGAAAGTGTCAGGGAGTTAAGAAATTAAGTCTATTTGTTGATCTTGTCAAGATTTCGATTGAGATAAGCCTCAGGTTGTATAATATAGGGTCTTAAGGGCATATTAAAGATGATATAAAGGCCATAAATTTAAAAGGGCCCAAAATTCAATTTGAAAGTGTAAATAAATATACTTTACAACATCAAATTAAGGAAAAATTAGATCTATTTAGCTTAAAAGGGCCCTAAATAAAATGTGAATATGTACAACACATTACAACATGAGATTAAGGAAACATTAGGTCCAAGGGCCCTAAATCTAATGTGAAGGTGTAAATGAATACACCTTACAACATTAAATCAAGGAAAAGTTAGGTTTATTTAGCTTAAAAAGGGACCAAGACCTAATGTGGATGTGTAAAACACATGACAACACTAGATCAAGGTGACCTTAAGTTCATTTTAATAAAACTAATCATTTCCAAATTAAGAGAAATTCTACCATCTCCAAGAAGGGAGTATAATTTTCGTTGTTACATTTAGCCTCCACTTTAGTAAGAGGATGAACTTGCATCAAACTCACTCTAAATTACACATTCAAGAGGGGTTTGAGCATACCAATGCAGATGGTCTATGATGAGAAAGATCGAGTGGTCAAGCCCCCAAGATCTGTGATCCTACATAAAACTGACATAAGCACAAGAGGACACAGACAAGGTGTATGATATGCAGAAAAACAAGATTGATGCAGAGAAACTATCAAAAACATCTATTCATTAAGGGAAATTCTATCCCAAGCACAATTGGAGAAGGTCAAATTAAGCAAGCAACCTTGATTCACTCATTTTTCAAAAAAAATCATCAAATTCTCTAGCCATTCATTAGTCTAAAAACATTAACTTCACCAAATCAGTATTATAGACCATTAATATATTCAATATACCTTGATCAACATCAACTTGATTGATTTAAAGAAAAACCCAATCACACATTCTGACTCCATCAAATCTTTCAACTTGCTTCAAAAAATTTCAATAAATTCAAGGAACAAAAACATCATTTACTTATCTTGCTTCCAATTCTTTTATCTAACACTAAGTCACTTTTACCAATATCAAATTGACTGAGACAAAATAGTTAACTGGTAAAAAAACTCTGAGGCATTCACCTTGATCACTTTGCACACTTAAATCATCCATTTACACCATGATTCAACATTGTTCAAACATCAAAGCAACAAGATCTTATCTATCACACCATAGATATACCTTTAACATTATTGATTTAACAACTTCAACATAGAATCAATCATCTTTGTCACTATTTTTTTCTAGAATTACATTGTCTTGCAAATATAGACCCAAACCTTAGTAGCACATAACAAAAACGGGTATTCCAACTTACCCATGTTGAATCACCAAGAACAATATATAGTCTTAAGAGCCTCTTTCATCCATCTTAAACATATTACAACATTAAACCATGTTACTTTGAAAGAAACATCAGAATCAATGGACTATCCTATTGGAATGAGCCTCAAATAGGCCTGAAATCCAAAGTACCTCTCATCGAATCAAACCCAAAATAATCTTTCACCTTGGGAAGTATCATAATAGGTTAAAAAACTTTTAATTCATCCACTTTTACAGTTTTAAAGATCTCAATATATCATCAAACAACAAACCCTTATCAAATACCCTTGTAGCCTCAAATAAAACAAGGGTTTATAAGTTCTTTGTCTCCCAAACCTTATTTCACTTGGCCACCACCACAAACACCTTGTAAATAACCTACACAAAACAAATACTCTGTATCCTACTCCTTTTTATGCTCATTTCTTCATGACACCCCTTGGAGCCATCATTTTCATGTAGAAAACTCAAAAAATATGAGTGAGAAGCCACTAAATCTTTGTGTTCATGCCTTCTTTGCCTCTGCACACACATCCACACAACAAAATCACATAAAAAAACCCTACTTATTGTTGGTGTAATTAATTATTTAATTACACTTTAGCATAAGTTTACTTAGGAATATTTTATTTCCTAGGTTAATTATTATCCTTATCTTGTTGAGTTATCTTTTTGCTCAAGATAAGATTAGGGTTTTGCATTATTTCCTTTTTGAAGGATTTTGTATTATTTGTAAACAATTAATTTCAATAATCATTATGCTAGTTTTTGCTTGAACAAACTTGCTTTGAGAGTTGATAAAACATCTTTACTTTTTGTTTTGAATATATGTTGCATTTGATAGGTGATTGCTTGCAGGTGATTCTGGAGGACTATGAAGTTGGTTTTTCAACTTCTATATGGTATCAGAGCTCCAGACCTGTTGATGTCTGTTTGTAATTTGAATATATTCTCTCACAGCATCTTTTTCTATGCAAGGGTTTGAAGCCAAGCTATTTTTTTGTGGACCTGGGGCTACGCAAATTTTTTGTGCATTTTTGGGCCAAACGGACGTCGCCATCGTGATCATAGCGTTCAAAAATCCCAGGATTTCCTTTCATTTCATCAATTTTGGTGAAAGTTGAAAAAAAGGAAAAAAAATTAGCTAGAGAGGTCGTACGACCTCCCCAGCACATAGACCGAGGTGAGAAACATAAAAAAAATTAAAAACTAATAGACACTTTCCCTGTAACACTCATGTAAGTGTTGTTTCCCATCAAAATGGGAGACATAGTGCAAGACTCAAAGGAAGTGAATATAGTCTGTTAAGATGCCATATGATGAGATTCTTTTGAATTTAGAAGCCATCTCCCTAATCCAATTCCTGAAGAAGCACAAAGAGCATGCCCCTTCATATCTAATGAAGTATGTAAACTAGTTGTGTCTATGTTATGTTGTTCTGAAGAAGAAGAATGAGGAGAAGAAGATGATGTAGACATCCTAGAAAGAAAATCAATTTAATGTTTCTGAAGAAGATGTTTTAGCTCATCAATGTCCTTCTTGTAACAATTATGTTCTACATGTCCTTCCCTCTTGCAATATGCACATGTAGTCTTCTCCTTCCTAAATGATTTCCCCTTAGAAGAGGAAGATGAATCTAAGGACTCCTTCTGCTGCTCATGAGGTTTGGAATCCCTTTATGTCTATCTCTTTCTTCTGACCTTTTTCACATTGAGTCTTGCACAACACCCAATGAGGTTTGGACCACTTTAGAGTCTTTGTTTGGGAAGCAGGATACTATTAGAGGGTTTCAATTAGAAAATAAGCTTATTGGCTTAAATCCTAGGGATTTTGACAGCATCTAGGAGTTTTTCACCAAACTCGGGTCTCTTAGATTATAGTTGTCACAGTGTGGTGTTCAGAAAGAAGACTCTCAGTTGATATTGTCCATTCTTTCAAAGCTTGGACCCGATTATTCAGTTTTTGTATCTACCTTTTATGTGTAGGGAAAGATAAGGTGCGAAAGCAACTCTCCTAACGTTAAAACCTCACGGAAGAATGCAGATATACTTTTAATTTTTCAATTATAGTTCAATTAAGATGCACTTTGAAATAAATAGCAGAAATAAAGAATTAGAAAAACACAAATGAACACCAGATTTACATGGGAAAACCCTTACGGGAGGAAAACCCACCACACCAAGATAAATCACTTTGTATTATAGTAACAAATAATTACATACAAAGTTCTGACTTATCTTTTTGATGCCAGATTACAATAGCTTTCACAATGATCAATCTTGTATAGGAACCTTCAAGTTACAATCTTTACAAAATAGAAATAACTCTGATTATACAACCACACAACAATCCATCGATCCTTCAAATCATCTAACCAGACATCATTTGCAATCTCTGAGTATAACCATGTTGCCCCTATCTATCGACCTTCCTCTCAGTAACGGCTGCAACAGTCCAACTGCTAGCGATTCCCATTCAGCTCTTCTAATTGGCCCACAAGACACCACATAGGATAGTCTTCACTTGGTCAAAATGCTTCAATCTATGTTGGCATATCGGTGAGACAATAATCGTGACTCCTCAATGCCACAAGACTCAATCATCAATGTTGCCAAGAGTCATTTCCATCAGCAAGAGGTTCCACCGAGCTTACAACTTGTATTGACCTCAGCATGCATATCGATGAAACTATTTCTTTTGCTAGGACATCCCACCGAAGTCTCAAGTCATACTGACAACAAACTTCTTCATTGCTAAGACACACATCCATCGTTGAGACTTTACTCTAAAGGCTTTAAGTTACATAGAGCACCGAACAGTTGGCAAGACATTCATCTTTCACCAAGACCTCACATCGAGCAAACATGTCATACCGAAGCAGCCAAGAGTTGGCGAGACTTATCGCTTTCGCCATGACCTTATACCAAGATCCTAAGTCATACTGAGCCATTAGTATTTCCATCAGCATCCATCTATCGCTAAGACATTCAACTATCAGCAAGATGTTTCACCAAGATCTCTTATGTTATTCTGAAGCCATACTACTATCAGCAAGACCCCATGAGTCGCCAAGACTTCATACAGATCATCTTGAGCTACTCTGATGACTTCAGTTGTATCCTCGTCAGTGTGACATTCCATTCTCGTTGAGACTTCTCCCTGAGACCTTTGGGTTACCCCGAGTGAATACTATCGGTGGGACATTCCTATCAATAAGACTTCTTACTAAACACCCAAGACTTTCCCTAAAGGCTTCAACATAAACCACTGTCGACAAGACTTTAGCTATCACTGGGACTTCACACCGAACTAAGCCTTTCGGCCAAGGGTCTTCCCAATAAATGATAGAATGGCCTATCAGCCAGAGATCTCCATGGGTGGTGAGAGGTCACATCAAACACATGTCACACCGAAGACTCCAATGTGTAACCATTTGTCAAGACTTCTACAAGGTCATAGTGACCTGTACAAAACATAAGGCTACAAATCTGCTCGTCGGCCAGACATAGAATATGTCACACTGACTTGGCTCCAATAGAGGTTTTAGCCTGTGGGATTGAGACACATATTTCCAACAATCTCCCACTTAATGAAGATCACACAGGCACCTCCAGAGCACAAAAAAACTTACTAAAAATCATGGGCACTAAGGCCCATTGAACTGGCACACCACCTGAACTTGTTTGTGCTCACTGGATTTGTTAATGCATCTGTAACATTCTCCAAAGTATCATTTTTTTCCAAATTGACCTTTCCATCCTCCACCATATCTCATACAAAGTGATACTGTACATCTATATGTTTCGTCTTGGCATGGAAAGTAGGATTCTTTGCCAGACAAATTGCACTCTGACTGTCACAAAAAATAGTTATCTTCCCTACATCAAAACCAATGTTAGAACACAAATATTTTAACCAAAATACTTTTTTACAAGCATGTGTATCTTCCATGTATTTAGCATCCATAGTGGACAAAGCGACTATAGCCTGCCACTTACTCATCCAACTCACTACACCACCACTCAACATGAAAATGTATCCACTGGTGGATCTCCTGCTGTCAATGTCCCCTGCCCAATCAAAATCAACATAGCCTCGAATACTGAGAGTCCTCTATGATTCAACCAAGTTCCCATGGTAACACAAAGAAAAATTTGAAGTGCCCTTCAAATATCTGAAAACTCTTTTCACAACATCCCAATGTGTCCTTCCAAGATTAGCCATAAACCAACTAAGAACTCCCACTGCTTGGGAAATGCCTGGCCTTGTACATAAAATTGCATACATGAGACTGCCAACCACACTAGCATAGGGTACACTGGTCATGTCCTCCATCTCAGTAGGATATTTTGGACAGTCTTCAATAGATAGCTTCATTCCCTACAGGACTGGAACAACTAGCTGCTTGCAATCATTCATGCAAAATCTCTCTAGAACAGTCTTGATATACTTACTCTGATTGAGCCAAAGTTTTCTACTATTCCTATCCCTAGTTATCTCCATCCCCAGAATATACCTTGCTACACCAAGATCTTTCATTTCAAACTTAACAGACAACTAAGACTTAATATCAGAAATCATCAACTTACTATTGCCTATGAACAACATATCATCAACATAGAGAGCAATAATAAGAACTTGATCACTTTCAGCTTTGTAATAGACACAATGATCAAATTTTGATCTTACAAATCCCAAAGACAATACAAAAGTATCAAATTTCTGGTATCACATTCTAGGTGACTATTTTAGCCCATACAAAGACTTCTTTAACTTACAAACTAGTTTCTCTTTACCTTTCTCCACAAAGTGCTTAGGCTAGGGCATGTAAATCTCTTCTTCAAGATCACCATGAAGAAATGTTGTTTTCACATCCATCTGTTCGACCTCTAAGTCATACACTACTACAAGTGACAAAAGAAATCTGATAGACATCAGCTTAGCTATAGAAGAAAAAATCTCCCCATAATCAATTCCCTCTACCTAGGAATAACCCTTCGCAACCAACCTCACCTTATATTTTTCCACACTACCATCCAGACCAATCTTCTTTTTAAATACCCATTTGCAACCAACAACTTTTCTACCTTTAGGCAAGGGCACCAAACTCCAAGTTTCATTTTTTTCTAATGATGCCATTTCTTCATTCATGGCCTCCAACCAAGAGTCCGAATCAAACATTTTAAATTCCTCCTTTACAGTCCTGGGCTCATTAGTGCTAGAAATTAAAGCATACGCACAAGTAGAATCTATCAAAGAGAACCCATACCTATCATGTTGTTCTCTTTCATGGGTTGACCTCCTCAATTTTTGAGGCTGAGGTTCTTCTTCTTCAGAACTTTCAGAACTGCTTGAGCTCTCCTTAGTTTTAGGTACATTTTTAATTTTTCAATTCCTCTTTCTCATGTGTAGGAGGAATTTCAACTACATCCTTATTATTTTTTGACTTTGTCTCTGACTACATATCCAAGGTAGAAGGCTTCAGCTTACGAAAGATTACACTTCTATTGTATACAACCTTCTCTGTATCAGGATTCCAAAGCTTGTATCCTTTTATGCCAGCACTATAGCCAATAAAAAATACATTTGATAGCCTTGTTCTCCAATTTAGATCTTTTCTCATATGGCACATGAGCATATGCCTCACAACCAAAAACATGAATATGTCTTAAAGAGGGCTTTTTACCAAACCACAAGGTGTTTTCTCAACAAGAGCAGAATTTGGAGAATGATTAAATAAATAACATGCAGTAGCAATAGCCTCAGTCTAGAACTTCTCCTCCAAGCCAACAATACTCAACATACTTCTTGCTCTCTCCATCACTATCCTATTGAACCTTTCTGCAACTCCATTTTGTTGTGGAGTATAAGGTGTAGTCTTATGTCTTTTAATTCCATGGTCCTTACAATACCTCTTGAAATCATCAGAACCAAATTCACTGCCATTATCAATCCTTAAACATTTTATTTTCCTTCCATTCAAATTTTCTACAAGGTTCTTAAATTCCTTAAATCGATTGAACACTTCTAATTTACTTTTTAAGAAATAAACAAATGTTCTTCTTGAATAATCATCAATGAACGATACATAGTACCTTGACTTAGACAAAGAAGGAACATTCACTGGACCAAATACATTAGAATGGATATAATTTAGCAAACCAGAAGATTTATGAGGACTAGAATAAAATGAAACATGATGTTGTTTTCCATATATACAATGTTCACAGAATTTAAATTCAAGGTTACAATCTTCAAGCCCCTCAACCATGTTTTTATTTTTTAAGGTTTTTAAACCTTTCTCTCCAATGTGGCCTAGCCTATGATAATAGAGCATAGTCTTTTCTGCTGGAAGTTTAACTTCCATAGAGTTTACACAATTAGGAACATTTCCCTCTTTTCCTCCATGAGTAGCCTTATGTGACTTTACAGAGACCCTGTTACATTGAATAGCATGTGCATCCATCTTGTACAAGGTACCAATACGAGCACCTCTTGCTAGCACCATTGAGCCTCTAGTCATCTTGTAGCCATTTCCAGATAACGTGACTTGCACTCCAATATCATTCAGCTTAGTAACAAAAAGTAAGTTTCAAGCTAGACCTGGTATATGCATTACATCATTAATTCCCTTCACTCTTACATCAAGGAATTGAATTCTGACTCTTCCGTGGCCAACAATTTCCAAAGTTGAATCACTTGCCAAGTACACCTTTTCGCCATCATATTCTTCATACTTTGTAAACCAGTCTCTATGAGATGTCATGTGGAAAGATGCTCCAGAATCAATCATCCAGACATCATCTGATGCCTCTGTAGACAAGGCTGCAATGAAGGCGTTTGCATCATTGTGAGAAGAATCATTGTCGGAAGAATACTTCTTCTTCTTCTTCTCCTCTTTACAATCCTTTTGAACATGACCAGGTTGCCCACAGTTCCAACATTTCACATTGGACTTCTTGCTAGGAGACTTTGATCTCCCCTCTAATTTTGATTTGGACTTCTTCTTTCCTTTCTCCTTTGGTCCGCCTCTAACAACAAGAGCCTCCTTCGCCATTTTAGAAGATTTCCTTCTCATTTCTTCTGATAACAAAGAAGTAACAACATCTTCCATCTTGAAGCTGGATGTTGTACTCCCAACAGCCATCACTAGATGATCCCATGAGTCTAGAAAGGAACACAATATCAGCATACAACGATCCTCTTCATCAATCTTCACACCAGCAAATGTTAACTGTGCAATCAGCATATTGAATGTGTTCAAATGATCAGCAACAAACCCTCCTTCTTTCATTCTCAAAGTGTACAACTTCTTCCTCAGGAACAATTTATTCACCAAGGACTTCCTCTGATAAATAGATTCTAGTGTCTTCCACAAGGAATATGCAATCTTCTCTTCATGCACATTGAGAAGAATGGAGTCTGCCAAACAAAGCCTTATCATCCCCTTAGACTTTCTATCTACAAGGTTCCAATCTTCTTGCTTCATGCCTGTAGGTTTAGTTCTAGACATAGCAAGCCACAGATCACGATCCACTAAGAGATCCTCCATCTTAAGTTTCCACAACTCAAAATTTCTTCCATTGAACTTCTCTATTTCAATCTTTCCTAATGTGCTAACCATCTCAATTTGTAATTAGAAATTGACAAACTTCTACAAGACTCCAACTGAATGGAAATTGACACAAAAAACCCAACATACCCACAAGGATAACACAACTAGCCAGGCTCTGATACCACTTGTAAGTAAAGCTAAGGTGCAGAATAAACTCTCCTAATGTCAAAACCTCAGGGAAGAATGTAGATATACTTTTAATTTTTCAATTACAGTTCAATTAAGATGTGCACTTTAAAATAAATAGCAGAAACAGAGAATTACAAAAACACAAATGAACACCAAATTTACGTGGGAAAACCCTTATGAGAGAAAAACCCACCACACCAAGAGAAATCACTTTGTATTACAGTAACAAATAATTACATACAGAGTTCTGATTTATCTTTCTAATGCTAGATTACAACAACTTTCACAATGATCAATCTTGTACATGAACCTTCAAGTTACAATCTTTACAGAATAGAAATCACTCTGATTATACAACCACACAACAATCTATCGATCCTTCAAATCATCTAACCAGACATCATCTACAATCTCTGAGTATAACCATGTCACCCTTGTCTTTCAACCTTCCTCTTAGTAATGGCTTCAATAGTCCAACTGCTAGCGGTTCCCATTCAGCTCTTCTAATTGGTCCACAAGACACCATGTAGGATGGTCTTCACTCAGTCAAAAGGATTCAATCTATGTTGGCATATCAGTGAGACACTAATTGTGTCTCCCTGATGCCACAAGACTCAATCATCGATGTTTCCAAGAGTCATTTCCATCAGTAAGAGGATCCACCAATCTTACAACTTGTATCGACCTCAGCATGCATATCGGTGAAACTATCACTTTCACCAGGACATCCCACCAAAGTCTCAAGTCATACCGACAATAGACTTCTTCATCGCTGAGACACACATCCATCATTGAGACTTTACTCCCAAGGCTTTAAGTTATATCGAGCACTGAATGGTCAGAAAAATATTCATCTTTCGCAAAGACCTCAAATAGAGAAAACATGTCATACCGAAGCATCCAAGAGTCGGCGAGACTTATCACTTTCGCCAAGACCTTATACCAAGGTCCTACATCATACCTAGCCATTAGCATTTACATCAGCATCCATCTATCGCTAAGACATTCAACTATCACCAAGAGGTTTCACCAAGATCTCTTATGTTATTCTGAAGGCATACTACTATCAGTAAGACCCCACGAGTTGCCAAGACTTCATACCAATCGTCTTGAGCTACTCCAATGACTTTAGTTGTATCTCCGTCAGTGTGACATTCCATTCTCGCTGAGACTTCTCCCCGAGACCTTTGGGTTACCCTGAGTGAATACTATCATTGAGACATTCCTATCGGTAAGACTTCTTACCGAACACCCAAAACTTTCCTTGAAGGCTTCAACATAAAATTTTTTTGGTGAGACTTTAACTATCGATGGGACTTTACACCGAACTAAGACTTTCGGCCAAGGGTTTCCCCGATATATGATAGAATGGCATGTCAGCCAAAGATCTCCATGGGTTGTGAAAGGTCACACCGAACACAACATGTCACACTAAAGACTCCAATGTGTAACCATTCAACAAGACTTCTGCAAGGTCATAGCGACCTATACAAAACATAAGGCTACAAATCTGCTCGTTGGCTAGACATAGAATATGTCACACCGACTTGGTTCCAATAGAGGTTTCAGCCTGTGGGATTGAGACACATATTTCCAACATTATGCCACTATGGATGCACTTGGTACAAGATTCACTATGCCATCTCTTAATGACTTTGCTTCATCTCTCACTTGAGAGAAAGCTAAGTTAGCTAGCATGGGCACGATGAAACCTTCTTCCTCATCACAGGCACTTATTGCATCGTAGGAGCCAAAAGATCAAAAGGATTCTACAGGAAAAGGAAAGAAATAGAAACAAAAGGATTCCAAACCTCATGAGAAGCAGAAGGAGTCCTCAGATTCATCCTCCTCTTCTAAGGGGAAATCATTTAGGAAAGAGAAGAATAAATGTGCATATTGCAAGAGGGAAGGACATGCAGAAAATAATTACAGTTACAAGAAGGATATTGATGAGCTAAAAAATCTTCTTCAGAAACATCAAACTGATTTTCCTTCTAGGATGTCTGCATCATCTTCTTCTCCTCATTCTTCTTCTTCAAAATAGCATAACACAAGCACAACTGGTTTACATACTTCATCAGATATGAAGGGACATGCTCTTTGTACTTCTTCATGTATTGGATCAGGGAGATGGCTTCTAGATTCAGGAGCATCTCATCATATAGAATCTTCACAGAATATGTTCACTTTCTTTGAGCTTTGCATTGTCTCCCATTTTGATGGGAAACAACACTTACATGAGTGTTACAGGGAAGGGGTCTATTGGTTTTGGGGACCACTCCTTTCAGGATGTCTTGTGTGTCCCTCACTTGACAAACAACCTTCTTTCCATTTATCAGATCACACATGGAGGCACTGGGAGATCTATGGAGTTCACACCTGATTCAGTTATCATCAGAGACTTGGAGAGTAGAGTAGTTATTGCTACTAGGATATTGGATCACTCATCTCAGTTGTATTCCTTCACCAATTTAGCTACTGATGGTGCTTCTATTCCTATAGCTATTCCTCACACTTCTAGTGTGCATCATCATTCAAAGGAGAGATTTGGCTTCTTAAACTTTGGATTTCTCACTTTGGATGCTATTCTCAAGCCTTTTATTCCATCTCCTCCACCTCCTGTCGCTATTGTTGTGGCTACCAATGTGGATTCTTCTATTTCAGTGCAACAAGATCCAGTTGATCATACATCTTTGGAGGTTTCTATTGATTCTTCACCTACTTTGACTTCTTCATTGGTTGAGGTCACACCTGCTTCACCTTCAGAGATTTCTTTCATTTGACCTCCACCCTCTCACTTCTTTCAGGAGATGCAGTTTCTTCAGTTCTTTTGGAGCTACTTCATTCTGGGGGGTATCTGTGGTCTCTTTCTTCCTCTCTTATGGGGGGATTCATTTATGTGTCTTTGTGATGGATGGTGTCCTTGGGGGGTCTTATGGAGTCAACCATCTTTCATCATGTAGTTAGTTTATTACATTCTATTTTAGGGAGGAGTTTTGTTCCCATGTGGTTTTCTCCTTTACCCCGTTTGATTTAGTTTGCATTGTTTTTGTAAATGATTACCCTGATCAGGCCTTGTTGTTGGGACTCATCTTTCACTAATAATTTTCTTCTCCCTAAGTTGCACTTATGGGGGGGTGTTGTCATAATTAATTATTTAATTACACTTTAGCATAAGTTTACTTAGGCATATTTTATTTCCTAGGTTAATTATTATCCTTATCTTGTTGAGCTATCTTTTTGCTCAAGATAAGATTAGGGTTTTGCATTATTTCCTTTTTGAAAGATTTTGTATTATTTGTAAAACAATTACTTTCAATAATCATTATGCTAGTTTTTGCTTGCACAAACTTGCTCTGAGAGTTGATAGAACATCTTTCATTTTTGTTTTGAATATATGTTGTATGTGATAGGTGATTGCTTGTAGGTGATTCTTGGGGACTGTGAAGTTGGTTTTTCAACTTCTACACTTATCCCATCCCACCATTCTACTAAGCTTATATTGGTGGGATGGGCCTTAAACTTCTTTAATGACTCCCAAACCCTATTATGAAGGGTTACAGACCGGTATGTAGAAAATTGGCTTAAATAAGTGTTTTACTTATTCAAAGTCCTTTAAATTGGTTTTGAATGAAAGTTACTTCCCTATACTACCAAAGGCAATAAAGATCTAAGTTTGATGCAACCATATAGGCCCAATAAACAGGGAACAACAGAAAGAAAAACACTAAAATTTGAGGACAGGGAACTTTCTTTATTAGAAACTCTACAGGGATACAATGAAGGACCTTTTGTTCACCTTACAAAGGCTTTATATAGATATTTTCAACATGTAGATTGATTGCCTCTTCAACTTGAAATAACTAACTACCTTTTCCAATGAGGTGACTCTTCACATTCTTGTCCTTTTGTGCACTTTTACACTTTTACATCTTTTGAATTTTTGATAGCTTAGTAATATTTTTGCAAATCTAACTTCAACAACGCCCTAGTGATCTACTTGAGACCTTAAATACATTGAAATATGTCTTCACATGAAATTTTACATGAATTTACAAATAAACATTCAATTTTGAAAAAAATTCCTATGAGAGGTAACTAGAAGAAAGTCCTATGGACAAAAGGTAAATGTTTTTTTGCAGGTATAGAGGAACATACACGATCAGTTTTTGGCAAGAAGAAGATCAAAGTATAGTTTTTGAAGAAGTAATTGCAAGTTGTGAGCAAGTTCAAGCGCACTATTGGAACAATTTTCCAATACTTGAAAAAATGGAAGGGATTACCAGGTGCAAAAGAAAGTGAAGATCGAGAAGACAAGAAGGTTCAAGCAAATGAATGGATCAACAAAGCATTCAAGGGACTTGAATTTCTTTTGGTCGAGAGTATGGTGCAAGGCACCTTGTGAGTTTTAAGCCTCCATGAGGAAATTCTAGTTTTGGATTTAGTTTGATGTTTTAAAGCTGTAATAAGGTCTATTTAGACCAAATTTGATGTTATTTAGTCATTTTAGGTCCTAGGGAGTCATTTTATAAAAGTTACTCAAATATTGCAAAAATTGTCAAAAGTTGCCATGGCAACATTGTAAAAGTTACAAAATAGAGAAGTTGAAGAGTCAAGGGGTATTAGGTATTGTTTGGTGGTTTGTAATTGATCAAAAAAAGATGTAAGAGGTTTAAAATACTTGGTATGGTCGACCACAGGGAGAGTGGTCGTTTGGATGCAAATTGGAATTAATAAACTCATTATTTTCTTACAAAATATGACTATAATTTGTGTTGTACAGACATGTACTGAATGGTACAGACCTGAAACTTATATGGTTGGAAAGATAATTTAATTTCAGACATTTTTTGTTCTTACCAGCAATTTTGGAAAGGTCGTTTAAGTGGTCTAATGGTCGAATCTTCTTAACAGCCCTGTTCAGAAATTAAGGTTCTAGTTTTGAAGAAAAAATTTATATCTCCACTTTCCACCATTGAAATCTCTTAAAAGTTGGTGTGAAGGTCTGCTAGAATATACTCTTCAATATTATCCAAGTTTTGGGGGAAAAAAATACATTCTTATGCCTTTTGAGAAAGCCCTAGGCTGTCCCAAGTTGTTTTCATGAGTTTTCCATGTGAATTTGAGGAACTAAAGTAAGGTTTTGAAAAAATATGAATGAAACTGCATGTGTAATGGTGTTTTGAGTTTTTTTAGGTTATTTTGAACATGTTTTAAGAATTTATAAGGTTTTAGGAGCATTGGATGATTGATTTTAAATAAACCCCTAGTTTTTAAGTGTTGGATGAGGGTTTTATGGTTTGGCCCTTAGAAGATTGAATTCTTGAGATCTAATGGTGGATTCTATGGTTTTGAAATATT
Source organism: Sequoia sempervirens (assembly GCA_007258455.2). Classification (NCBI taxonomy): domain Eukaryota; kingdom Viridiplantae; phylum Streptophyta; class Pinopsida; order Cupressales; family Cupressaceae; genus Sequoia; species Sequoia sempervirens. The sequence goes on along the minus strand of VDFB02026320.1, from coordinate 22,888,046 downwards.
ATAATTTTTTCCCCAATAGTGTGTATAGTTTGGACAATTTTGGTGAGTATTTGCTTTGGAAAAGTGGGCTAATTTGAGCAATTTGTTACAAAATGACCATGGGTGATTGTTTGATATGTTGTTGTGCTCTGTAATGGGTCTCTGATGTGAGTTGAGTTGTGGATTGTAAGGAAGTGTTAGTGAAAAGATACCTAATTGAGTGGATTCCCTATGCTACGAGGGAAAGAGTTGATTTGATGAAATGGTGAAGTTTTGAAGAGATTGTGATCTGAAAATTGTGTGCAGATTGGAATTGTGTTTTTGTGTGTTGCAGGCCTCCCCCTATTGCATAAAAGATACATAAACACACAATTCCAATGACTAAGAGATTAAAAAAAAAAAGAAGAAAAGAGGCAGATCAAGCCTCGACCGTTTGTCCAACACGATGTGGATTAGATCTAAGTTGTTTGTCCAAAAAATGCATGCTCACTCTGAGGCAACAAAACTTCATACTATCTGTTGGGTAAGTAATCCAAGATAGTGAGACACATACACATGCAGCCTGTATGCACTCACACACACACGCGAGTGGCTAATAGAAATTCATGCCTTGGATTGGCTTCCCATCAAACCATACCAAAGTTATACCTCCTGATAACTTTGATAAGGCACCATGCAAAAATGAACTTCAAGCTTCATGAGGCAGGAAAAGTTTTGTATGCTTGATACTCATGAACAAACAAGATGGCTCCACATGCAAGCAAAGTGTATTATGGAAGGTGGCCATATAACGATTATTGTAAATGTGAAATAGTTTAAGGTATGTTCAAGGGGATTTTGCTTAGTTCATGTAATGTCTCTTCTTAGGGAACATTGTGCCTAATGTATCCAAGAGAGGACAAGTCAAAGAAATATCATGCTCTCAGAGGAAATCAAGCCCAATGACACTGCCAAGAAAAGGACACATCGCAAGAAGAAAGAAAATCATACAATGGAAAATGAGTGTTGATGTATGTCCCCACTTTAAAGCAGTTGTTGACACCATTGTTGTGAGAAATTTCTTTAAAGTAGAAGAAGACATAAGAGCTTAATCGGAAAGCCCTATGTCAAGTCATATATTTTCAATAAGCTATGTCATGTAAAGAGAAGGGGTTACCCCCCAAAATGTATAACTCAATACATCACATGTGAGCCAACTTAAGGCATGTCATCCACATCCCAAGCTTTCTCTTATATGTTCATGAAAGGTAGTCAACTAGTCAAAAGAGACAATGAAAAGTGACATACGAGGACAAGGCTACCTAACCCCTTGCCCCCACTTTGTGTAGGACAAAAGTGAGCCAAGAAACATGCTAAAGTGAGAATCTGTATCAATAGAGGAATTAGGTGCTCCCTCATAAGGAAGAGAACCACACTCCTTAAGATGTTGAATTTTGTTACTCAAAGCCTTACATTCGTTAGTAGAATGACCATGAACTCTATGATATGCACAAAATTAATTCTTGTAGTAAAATTTATTTCATGTTATTGGAGGGAGAGAGATCAAATGATCTTGGAGGAGTATTGACAAGATAATATCTTGATCAAAAGTAGAGGATGTTTCATTATTTTGCGACAAAGATATCTCTTTCTTAGGACATGATGTCATACTTACACAAGACCCTTTGGATTGCGAAATTTTGTACTCTCCTTTATAGGAGGGTGTAAAATCTATTGAATTCAAATCATAAGTGTTTTGTGTGATGACATTAATGTTAACCAAAGATTTATCTATTTCTGTTATTTCTTTCAAAGGATGATAATCAACACCACTAGTGTCTATCATTTCAGGATGCACTAATGTTAAAGTTAGCTTAGAAGTACATTTTGTAATAGTGTTGATATTAAGTGAAGGCTTGTTTGTGTCTTTTGAGGGACAATAGCCAAGACCACTATTCTTTTCTTGTGTGTGAGGCTCTATAGGGACATGAATACCTTGTTTTATAGCACCACATCCTTTTCCACTATAACCAAGTTTTTTTACGAGTTCATAACCTTTTCCATAAAGATTTTTCATTTCTTTTGGATTCAGTGGTTTTTGATAATCAGCTTCGTCAAAGTTTTTCGTATAATTTGTTTCATTCTCTAAAGTGGTTGAGGAGGATACTTTCAAAGGGTCTTCCAATTTTTTTGTTGACATTACTTCTTTTTCTTTTCCCTTTTCAGATTCTTTGTTTATGATTTTGTATTCTCCCATGAATGTTGGTTTGAAGTCTAAGGAACCCCAATCATCTTCTAATAGCTTTGTGACTTCTTCAATGTGTTTTTCTTTATCTAGAATGGGTTCCACTTGTGTATTTGGTGTTAATTTTTTCAAAGGATTCTCTTTATTTTTCTCAATGCTTAAACAACTATTTGGGACAAGGTCAGCTTCTAGTGTTTACACTTTGTTGTTGTATACATGCTTCATTATACGATGAAGAGTGGAAGGAATTGCATGAATCCATGGTCTACCTAAAAGAAGGTTGTATGAAAGATCTTGAGGCATAACATGGATTGATGTTTCTAATGTGGCCTTTCTAGTTGTAATAGGCAAAGTGATCACACCAAGCGGTTGTTTTCCTACATTGTCAAATCCTTTAATAGATAGAGTTAGGTTGAATATTTTATTTATCCACACCAAGCCTATCCAAAAGGTTTACACTACACACATTACAGGTGGACCCATTGTTGAAGATGGTTCTCTTTATGCCTATCCTTTTATATCAATATATTATTATGAAAGCTTCATTTTGTTTTTGCACTTCCAAAGGAGAGATCTCACTTTGGTGGAAAATAATATCACCATTTATTCCTTGAATTAGGGCTGCTATGTCATATAGTTGCACATTAGAAGGGATAGAAACTTTTTGTAAGCACTCTGAATCATGTTGTGATATTGAGGGGAGGCTTGAATAACATCCCATAATGATATCTTAGTAGGATTATTCTTAAGTTGTTCAACAATATCATACTCCTTTCCACTTTTTGGAGGAAAATGAGGAGGACCAAGCAAGATAGGGTTAGGTAATGGGAGGCATGTTGAAGGTTTTTGTCTTGGTTGCAGATTGTTTCTAGTGTTATATGTATGAGAAATGGTATTATGACTCGAATGCTATGAAACATTATGCTTAGGTGGGTAAAGGATAAGTTCAGGTTTGTTTTGAGTTTGAGGTTTGTGTGAAGGTGGGTAAAAAATTAGAGGGTTCAAAGGATGTCCCACAAGGTATGTAGGAGGTCCATTAATTGAGGGGGATCTAATGGAAACTTGAGCATTTATAACCTCATTGGTCTTGGTTTGATGTATTTATAATAATGGGAAGTCTAGTATCATCTTTTCACTCTTATCTATGGAAGCCAAAATGATGTCATTTTCTTCCACCATGATATCATCCCTAAGAGGAGAGTTCTTAGGAGAACTACAAACTAGATGTTCTTAACATTCAAAGATTGGTTCTTCTAAAATGACTGCATCAAAGTAGGGGAATTATCAATGGTTGAATTGTCTTTCTCAATAAAGGTTTCCTTAGGTGAAGAGGGACAACTAAGGTTTTCATGAATTTCATCGACCAAAGTATCTTCTTCACAACTAGGAGAGATATTATGAGAAGGAAGTATGATTTTCATAGTCATTTATGATTTCATTCCTTTTTCCCCTAAAGACTTACAGAATAAGATAGGTAGGGGAAGAATCATAAAGAGAGTTGTTATAGACCTTAAAGATTTGATCATCTAGCACCAACATATCCTCATCATTTTCAAGCTCATCTTCTTCCACTAAATCATTCTCACAAGCAAAGGGAGAGTGGAAAGTAGGTAAGGTGATGTTTAGAAATGTGTATGATTTCATTCTCTTGTGCTATAGTAACTTCCAATGTAGGAGAGTTTGTAGAAGAGGGGATTCAAAAAATGTCATGATTCTCAATGAGTGCATCTTCTAACACCAAAATTCCTGTCACATGCAGCAGAGGTATTAGGAGAAGAGGAACTATTATCACCAGGATTGTCTATATTTTCATCTTCTTCTATCATATCATTTCCACAAATAGGAGAGATAATATGGGGTGTAAGTTTAAGGTAAGAATTAACATTTTCACTCTCTTGCACTAAGAGACTCTCATAACTAGGGAATGCATTGAAAGAATTACTAACATGCTTATTGACTAAATTTTTCTTTGAAAACTTGGAAAAGATAGATACTAAAATTTGTGAAAAGTAATCTATGCGAATTTAAAATGGAAAGATACTTAAATTACAATGTAAAGACCTAAAATGAAATATATAGATGCAATTTTCAGATTTCAAACAAGGTAATTTACTAATTATACCATTCCACAATTTTAAAATGAAATGTTGTAAATGCAAATTTGGAATTAAGAAATGCATGAAATGACCCAATTTAAGCTAGATTTAGTGAAATGCATGTAAAAAAAACTCAACCAACCAAAATAAATGGGTATGTGTAGGATCATCATGGAAAAAATAGGCCCTTAAGTGGTGATGAAAATTTAGAAAAATCAAAGTTAGGAAACTTGACATAAAAATTTGAATAATTTATCTATATTATTTCAAAAATATGTAAGATAAGAGTCTATAGCAACTTGAATTCAATTTCTAAACTACTAGGTTTATTTTTGAAAAAAATCTATTTGGTAAAAATTTGAAATTTCAATTTAGTAGCACTTAAATTTTAGGGAAAAAATAAATAGGTGTCTGTCTAACCACCCTAACCACAATAAAATGATAATATTTTTTATAAGATCTAAGATATAAGTAGATGAATCATGTCTCGATGTGATGCACATTATTTTGTAATTTTTTCCAAGTAAATAATTAATTATGAATATTTTATTACAACTTTTAAAAAATAGAAAAAATTGTATGTCTGACCACCTTAACTTGGTCAAAACTTCATGAAATTAATTTTTTTAATCCTATAATATGTGAAGCATAGAATGTGACACATATTTCAAATTCAAAAAATGTGATATTGTTTGAAAGCTATAGATGTTTTTCAATCAGCCTATCTATCAGGACTTTAGTCATAATTTTAATAGAAATGAATAATAATTGTTTATTAAATTCAAACTACAACATAATTTATATTGGTGAAAATATGAGAATCTCATTTAAAAACCCTTTTCGTTTCATCAATTTTGGGTTAAAAAAAGTCGTCAGGCACATACCCTACACATACTCATCATATCACCACTTTTTGGCCCATCATGATCATGCACATAACCAAATAACTAATGGCAGAAAAAAAAAGTGTAGAAACATGGTTTTAATGTTGTAAAAGGCAGTTTCAATCTGTACTGGGACTAAATCGCCTAGAGGGGTGTATAAGTCCCAATGAGGGTTTTTTTGCATAATTTTTAGTAAATTTTACATGATTTTTTATGCTTTTTGGTGTGAGTGATGTCTAAGCTAAGTGGAAATGTAGATTTCAGCTGAAATTAAATTATGCAAGTGTATCATAGAATTTTGGCATCCAAGGTCTTTCTAGCACTCTTAGGGTTTTTCACCTAGAAGGAGAAAGATGGGTCAAAATGCAATGTTACACTCAAAATCAATGCAATATGGATGAGATGTGGATGAAATATACCTAGATGCAATGTTTGAATGTAAGAAATTAATAAAATTTATTGATTAATGAATGAAAACTAAAGAAATAAAACTTGTTTGAAAATAGATTGTGTAATGCAAGAATACCTAGAAATGAATGCAAATTGCAACAAATCTTGACGAAAATGAAAGTGTGTACCTGGAATATGGTTGGAGAATGGAAATGGCTTTTAGAATTATGTTGATGTTGATTTTAAGGCATGGTGAGACTTGTGAGGAGTGATATTTACCTATCCTAAATGATGCAAAATAGAATGCAAAAGAAGGAAACAACACTTTACACCTCAACATTGCGATATGTTAAACTCAAACAAAATAAAGATGAAAAAAAACATATTTATACCATGAGTTTCTCCTTGGTTGACCATTTTATATTTGATGTTATGTGTGCTCCTTGATGGTAAATGGACTAAAATGACATGCAAAGTGATGAGAATTCAATGGAAATTCAAATGATGAATGTGGGTATTTGGATAGATGTCTAGAATGGATGCAACATTAGCTTGAAGGTGCAATAATGGAGCTTGTGAGTGCAAAATGAAAGTATGTTGAGTTTTTGTGAGTTGTGTGAGCTTGAGCTTGAAAATGTGAATGTGATGATTGAATCAATTGAGAGAAAATCTTCCATTTTAAGGGAGTAATCTCTAGAGAAATGGAGGGTGAAGATTTTGCCAACATGGACAAGATGAAGGGCTATGGTGAGTTGAGGACTCACAAGCCCTCACATCTTGCCATGTGCAGGATGAAGTGTCAAAAGGAAAAATGAGTTGGAAAAGGGACATGTGAGGTGGAGGTACCTGCAATTACCTTGGGATTGGGAGAAGATTTCCTTAAAAAGGAACTTCTTGTTCCCATATGGGAGGAAAGTGACATATGAGGAATTTTAGTATTCCTCAAAAATCTCCATGGGGAATAGAGAAGTGGTTGGAGAAATAAATGTGAATTTTAAATTCACATGATTGGAAATACTTTGTGTTGGAAACAAGAAAAACTGAGAGGGGGGGTGAATCAGTGTTCTACAAAAATTAACTTTATTATTTTGATCTTTAATCCACTTAGAACATTTGACCAAAAGTAATATGCAAAAACATAAAGCAAACAACCACAACACCATGAAACAAGAACTTTTATGTGGAAACCCTATTAGGGGAAAAACCATGGTCGATGGCCAATCCACAATAAGTTCTAATTATACCCAAAAGAAGGATTACAAAATAGGAATGCACTTGCATTCAAGTAGACTACCTAGAGCTCACTGCTCAAAATAGGAAGGCTCACTGCCTTACAAAGATCTAGATTAGATCCAAGAGAATGAACTAAAATATTAGCATCTACAAATGCTTGATTATAGTTCTAGTTAGGCTTTGATGGCGATCTTCTGTCCTTCTAACTGATACTAAACTTCTCCTCTGCTCTGCTCTGATCCACACCATAAAATCTTTATTTGCAAGTGAAATTGCGCAAGAAATTTCTCTAACACTCTTTAGATATTTGTGACACACATCAACACACCTTTTTCATATCATAAAGTGAGATAATCTATCATCTATATATATTCGCGACTAAGGATTTAATCACTACAAATTGGCTTAATAAGACTTAGAAATATTTACAACTTGTTAGCACAAATCATAAGTAAAATTCAATGCACATCCACAATGGTAAGTTGTAGCTTAGCTTCGACCCAAAATATAATGATTAAACATAAAGATATTTGAATAAACATTCCTTGAATATCCGTAATATATTTTAACAACTGAATTGGCCCCAAAATACAAATAAACAGAAAATTACCAACCGAATCTTCAAACTTACACAAGACTTAGTACAAGGTAATAAAATTTTTGGATAACATAAGAAATGTACTAATGAACTTCTCATGAGATCCACAACTCAACGTAACACCTAGAAATTTGTACGTGAATCATTGAATACCAATCTTTCGAATACCCTGTTCTTCCAAACTGACTTCAATCTGACTTTTGGTGGGGGAAAATGATGTCATTTGGATCTGATTACCGACTATTGTTTCCATCAATGACAACACCAAAGCATAACTAAAGTGTCTCTTGCCAACAATATCCCCCTTTGGCATTGATGGAAACACTTAGTGAAAAATGACTAAGTGTCAGATCAAAACCAAAATGAGTAACACTACCATTACAAAACTTCAAAAAGAAACTTCAACCTTGAAAATAACTCCCCCTATAATGACTATATATTTTTCACTATAAACTTCTCCCCCTTTGACATCAATGGAAAAAACTGGGAAACTAAGACAAAATTTCAAAACTATATAGGTACAACATTGTAACTTACAAATGTTTGATATCTACAAAATTTTGCTTCAACACTCTTAGATTGTCATCACAAACCTTTTTGAGACTTTCTAGAACTATTATGTGACCACGCATTAAATAGGATTGAGCCTCTGCAGTTTTAAGATTCTATGGGTCACTAACTGCTACTCTCTCAATAATTATGTCATTCTCATTATTTAAACATCTTATTTTGTCAATTAAGGTTGTTACTTGACCTTCTTGTTGAACCACATCACCAACTAAAGGATCAAAAGTAGTAGAAATGGTAGCTAATTGATTTTCTAGATCCTTCACCTTTTTCTCATTACCTTCATTAAACTTAGATAGAGCTAAAAAAGAATTGTAGGCTTTTCCAGCTTTAGATATAAAACCTTGAATGTTCTTCATGCAGGTAGGTAACATAATCTTATCTTTTGCAATCATTGCATTCAATTGACTAAGTCTTTTCTTGTTAAACTCCTTTTACACTTTAACATCAACAAATTTCTCAAGAGACTCAAATTGAGTACTTCCAGGATTTATGAGCTTCTTTAGCTTGCCAAAAGAGGAACCTGAAGGATCCATGGCATGGGTAGGCATTAGATTTTGCAGAACTCTAGATGTAAGATTCAACAATTCACTCTCCTCTATGTGAGACTTCATAATCTTCTCACTAGCCTTATCTTGAGCAATTGATGTAACCTTCATCATCTAAATTTGCGATAGAGTAGATAGATTGATTGAACTTTCATCCAAATCAGGATCAAAAACTTCCTACGCTCCACCAAAGATCTCTCCAGTGCCTTGGAAGTGTCTCTTGCCTCCACTCTGATTTCCTGAACCTTTTCTTCTTCATCCTTAGGTTCTCTTGAGACTATTACCGTATTTATTTCAGACACTTCTACCTCTTCATTTTGCACCACCTTTTCTTCAGCTAATACCACCTTAGGTGTCTCTATATTTTCCATACTAAGAGGAATCAAAATATCCTCAACTTCTGGAGGACTAGATACATTCATATTCTCCTTATTCACATTCTCTTCCTCATTTACATTTATCTCCTCATTCACTTCCACATTTCCTAGAACATGTTCAGTATACATTTCCTCAATGTTAATCTTATTCTTTGACATAAATCCTTCTAGAATTTCCTTAGTTTCAACATCCACAACATCAGTTTCACCAATCATGAGTTTATTCACCCTTGTCTTGCTCTTAAATTCCATTTTGGCTCTTTCAAGGAGTGAATCTGTCTCTTCAATTGACATTTTTGGACACAAATTTGCAAGAACTCTCTTCTTCAGATTCTCTTCTTTTGTTCTAGCACTTAATCTTCTCGATTCCAGAATATCATACAGATTCTTGGGTAGGCCAGACAATCTCAACAAGAACTTTATTAAAGATGTTCATATGTTTTATTGTAGCCTTTTGTAGAATTCTCTAAATAGATTCATCAAAAGTTTCATACAATTTAGAGAGGGGCTTTAGATTACCGTCATTGACAACTGCATTCACAACTTCATCAACAGACATACCAGGTTTATCAACTTTAGCCTTCTTTTCCTTTTCTTCTTTGCTATAGGATTTTCTTTTGTTCAACTCGACTACCTAAGTTCCAATAGCTCTTACTTCTTTCAAAACTTCCTCTGATTCTATTTCCTCATATTTTGAAACATGTTTATATGTTCTTGCACTTTTGTTCTTCTTCCTTTTATTAGAAGTCTTGTCTTGAGCTGGCTTTGTTGTTGGGGAACTCCTTGTAGATCTAGTGCAGGCAGAGGATGCACTAGGACTAGCATACTTTTTCTTTTTCTTTTTCTTCTGCTACTTCTACCTCATCTCTTCTTGTTTCTCTCAAGGCTTCTATAAGTATTCCCATCCTTTCTACAAAAACTTTTGTTTCCTTTCTTACTCTCCTAATTAACACTAGTTTTCTCAATTCCTCATGAACTTGCATACTTTTCTCTGCATATGTTTCAAACCTCTTTTCTCCTTGATCCAAAGGTGTATTCAACAAGTGTTTTGCATACATCTTCATAATTTTTTCCTCTACTTTGCATCCCATTGACATGATCCAAATTGCTCTGGAATCAACAACTTCCATATGACATTGGTCAATATCTACCACGAAGTAAATAGTATCTTTGTACTGTTCCACAATTGAAGTGGGAATCCTTTCCCTAGAAGACATCATATCCTAGAAATTTTTGAAGTAACCCCATAGGGTAGTGTTCTTGACCTAGCAGTCACCCATTCCAAACAACTTGTTCCTTATCTGAATAACTACGGGCTCATCATTTTTCCAATGAAATTTTCCAATGCTTAGAACTTCATTCATGAAATAGAAAAATTAGCACAAGAGCAGATTACCATATTTGAAAGTATTCTTCTTTTCTTTCTTGATTTTACCTAGATTTTCCAACAACTAACTTCTGAGCACCTCACACAAATCATACTTTGTATTCTTCTTTACCATCTCATAAGTTGCATAGATGGTCATACCGGATACAAAATTGTCCCGACTGGAATGTTATATCTTGTAACCAATGACCATTGATGCGAATTTCACATCTACTTCAATAATGTCTTCTATTGTCATTTCCCTTCTATCCCACTGCACATATGTTTCCTTAGTAACCTTTTCATTCTTTATGTATTTCAAAATAGGAAGTCTACCAAAGGAATTTAGACCTGTTACTACAAATACAACTTCTATTGTGATTTTGAAGGGTATATTCAACCACATGAACTCATCATGAACACGGCTCAAAATGTATCTCACCCATTCAATTTTCCTCAAATACAAGAAATCTCACAAACTATGGAAACTTCTTCTCTTCTAGGGTTTGAAATTTCAATTTTACAATAAAATATTCTCAAACTATACGATAAGAGTACAAATCCATTATTTGAAAGGTGCCTAACTCTTCAATGTTTGCATGAATATATTCCCTAATATCCTTTGTGTGGAAAAATCCATACAACATAGATGAAAATGCTCGTAAGGGTTTAGTCTCAACAGATTTGTAAGGGTGCCATTTAAACTTAGGATGGGGTTTGTCCTTGACCTCTACAACCAGTGGAGTGGCCATGATTGCAAATTTAGAAATTCACAGGCATTTTAAAAAAATACCTTTTTGTTGAATTGAGGTTCGATTGTAGATTCTTCTTCACACTCTGAATCTTCCCACAATTCAGCAAAGTTCACTCCAAGGCTTCTTCAAACTGCTTTCCTTCAAAATGCAAAGTGACAAATAAAGAATAGGAGTGGATTTTTATCATTCACACAACTAACCCTTTTTGTCGCAATAAATGTCTTAACCCTAGTACATCTAGTTATTGTGTTTCATGCGCAGAGATAGATAAACCTTCTACAAATATTTTATATTGCATAATACCTTCTCAAATCGGTTGAAAAACATCTGAAAAGCATTTATCCACCTACTAGATGGATCCACATTCTAGTACCAAATGCCTATAGAGGGTTAAAGGATTTTTCTGACAACTCCCCCTAGGCCAAAGGCCTAAAACTAATTCCTAGAGGAATTACCAAAAGCATATTTTGGTGGAAGGACATTTTCTTCAACAGAGGGCTCCTTCTTCACCCATTTATGCTGCATCTTCCTCTTGATCACATTTGTAGTGACTTTCCCTTTTCCTTTAACATCTACTGCGTACTCTGCCTTACTGGACCTCTTTTGTTCCAACAAAATCTAGCAATATGCCCAACTTTGTTGCAGTTGTAACACAACATTTCTCTATTCAGACCAACTATCCCACTAATTTTTCCTTGATCTACATTCGTTAGCAATATGCCCAAGTCTATTTCATGCATAACATCTAACATCTCTATGAAAGTTATTCATCACAACTCTGCATTCATTTGATTTATGGCCAAACTTGTTACAATTAAAGAACTGACTTGAGAATGATGGTCCACTTTGATTTATCTTGCTTCTACACTAAGATGCCATATGTCCAAACCTATTGCAGGTAAAACAGTAACCATTGAATCTCTGAGCATTCGTTTGTCTCACCAGATTCCTTCTAGCTCCATTCATCTGATTTTCTTGTTGGAATCTTCCTTGTCTTGAATTCCTTTGTCTAGACTTGGAACTTCCACCTTCCTCATAGCCAAGACCTTGCTTGTCACCATCAGTCCGCTGACCTTTAATTAGTTCATCAAGCTTGGTTGAACTGGCTTTGAATTTTTCCTTGTACTCATTTGCAGCAGTAAGTTCATCTCTGTGATCATTAAGCTATTTTTCAAGCACTTCCTCATTGTTCTTAGATTGTTCCAATTAATTCTCTAATTAACTGCATTGTTCATATTTTTCTTTCAAAGGTTGAGCAAGCTTTTCTTTATTTTTGTTTCTATCTTCATACTCCTTAGTCATTTTCATCATGACAAACTCCATCAAATGCTTCAGGGCAGCATTTTCTTTGGAAAACTTTTCACACTCTTATGTTTTCTCCTTTAAGGCATGATTGATTTGTTCATCTTCCATGATTTTGTTCTTCTACTTGAACTGATCACATAATTCCTTTCTTTTCTCCCTTAATTCATTGATCTTGTCTTTCAATGATTGGATGAATTTTTCTGCATTCTCAATATTTTCCTGTAGTTCCCGATTCTCAGATTTCGACTGGTCAAGATAATACAGGGCCACCATAAGTTTTTGTTGAAGATTACTTGTATCCATTGAAAAAAATTTCTAAGATCTCCCCAAGATGTTAGACTTCTTTCGAGGAACTAGATTTGATACCAATTTTTGGAAACAAGCAACACTGAGAGGGGGGGTTGAATCAATGTTCTACAAAAATTAACTTTATTATTTTGATCTTTAATCCACTTAGAACATTCAACCAAAAGTGATATGTAGAAACATAAAGCAAACAACCACAACACCATGACACAAGAATTTTTACATGGAAACCCTATTAGGGAAAAAACCATGGGGGATGGCCAATCCACAATAAGTTCTGAGTATAGGGTGTTGGCAAGAAGTTGAGTCCACTTTTTGGCGAAAAAGTGGAAGTGTTTTCCCTGATTTTGAGAATTTGACACATTTGACCTTAAAATTTGAAGCACTTAGAGATGGAATCTTCAAAAAAGTCACTAATCATAAAATGTAGTACTCAGAGTCTAGTTTCCAAATATGTAATTTATTTCAATACCCAGATTGTACAAATTGAGTTTCAATAGGCATTTCTAAAAACCACTATTTAAAAGTCACTTTTTAATACCATACTATGCACGTGTACGACATCAATATTTTGACCTAAATTATCATATTTTCTAAATCATTTTGGGAAAAGATTTGTGACTCACTGAAGCTTGTTTTCGATATTTTTTTGTACTTTTTTATTGAATTTTTTTTTGTTAAATTTTTATTAGGCATGTTTGTCAAGAATTGTCTAAAATGAGCTCATTTTGATAAGAATTGTCTAAATTTTGTTCTTATGCAATCCGTTCGTCAAAATGTTATGTTGATCAAATTTATTAAAATACTAAAAAAACTTGATAATTCAAGTTTATGGACTAGTTTCATTAGAAATTAATTGAAAAATTGAAAAAATAATCAAATTAAAAAAAAAAAATTATATATTTGGAATCTACACTGTCTCATCTATAATGGGTTTTAATTTCTTAAAAAAATTCTACAAAATAGGTCTTGAGACATATGTCCAAAGTCACTATTTTCCTATGACATTAATAAGACCTTCAAGTTGCAGGTCAAATCAGGTCCAAAGCTTAGGTTCATGTCCCCAACCCATTTCCTGAACCAAAAAACAAGCCAAAAACCCACCCAAAAATTCATAATTTAAAAAACGGGATCCTGTTTCATAAAAAAAATATTTTTTATGGTTCTATGAAATGGGATCCTTTTGAAAACTTTGAAAATGGAAATTTTTCAAAAGTTGGAAGTTTCCAAAAATAGAAAGTTTTCAAAATGGGATCCCGTTTTGAAAATTTTCCAAAAATGGAAATTTTAAAAAACAAGATCCCTTTTTTAAACTTAGGCTCGAGATCCCAAAGCTAAACAAGATCTCATTTTTTAAAAATAGGATCCCATTTTTTGAAAAATGGGATCCTGTTTATTAAAAACCAGGATCTCATTTTTTGCAAGCCGATTTCATTTTTTTTCCTAAGGCAAAAACTTCCACGTTTTGTGGACTCATCTTCTTGCATTTACCCTATACCCAAAAGAAAGATTACAAAATGGGAATGCACTTGCATTCAGGCACATTGCCTAGAGCTCACTGCTTAAAATAGGAAGGCTCACTGCCTTACAAAGATTTGGATTAGATCCAAGAGAATGAACTGAAAGATTATCATCTACAAATGCTTGATTATAGTTCCAATCAGGCTCTAATGGTGATCTTCTATCCTTCTAACTAATACTAAACTTCTACTCTACTCTACTCTGATTCACACCACAAAATCTTTATGCACAAGTGAAATTGTGCAAGAAATCGCTCTAACACTCTTCAGATATTCATAACACACATCAACACACCTTCTTCATATCATAAAGTGATATAATTGATCATCTATATATATCCACAACTAAGGATTCAATTGCTACAAGTCACCTTAATAAAACTTAGAAATATTTGCAACTTGTCAGCTCAAATCATAAGTAAAATTCAATGTGCATCCACAACGGTCGGTTCTAGCTTAGCTTGGACCCAAAACATAATGATTAAACATAAAGATATTTGAATAAACATTCCTTGAATATCTGCAATATATTTTAACAACTGAGTTGATTCCAAAATACAAACAAACAAAAAATTACCAACCGGATCTCCAAACTTACACAAGACTTGGTACAAGGTATTGAAATTTTTGGATAGCATAGAAATGTATTGATGAACTTCTGATCATGAGATCTAGAACTCAAAGTAACACCCAGAAATCTATAAGTGAATCATTGAATACCAATCTGTTGGATACCCTGCTCTTCCTTACTAACTTCAATCTGACTTTTGGTGGGAGCAAATGATGTCATGCGAATCTGATTATTGACTAGGGTTGCCATCAATGACAACACCAAAGCATAACTATAGTGTCTCTTGCCAACACCTTGTGGATAATACAAGGTCCCTATAATGGAAGGTTCTTGACCCCATGTGGCTGATGTGACAAGTGGGGGAATTTAGAATTTCCCAACAACTTGCATGGGGAAGAGAAATGCATTGAATGAATAAATGTGAATTTTAAATTCACATGTGGAAGAGGTCAAGGCTTAAAATGGAAAGCACTTATGACAGGTTGACTTGGAGTACATTCCAAAGATGACATGTGATTATATTAAGGTTGTGCAAATAGGTGATTAAGAAGATTAATGAGGGATTAGAGGCAAGTGGCCAAATATGGAGGATGTGACATTAATTCTGATTAAAAGTGTGGACATCCTAATCATGGATTAATTAGAGTAATCCAAATTAGAAGAAGGTTATGGAGGATGTGACAAGGAGAGAGAAAGAGAGGAATTTAAAATTGATTTAAATTCCAAAAAGGCTAAATGACCAAATTAAATAAATTGATGTATTTATTTAATTTAGAGAACGAATGAAAGGTAAAGTATTTAATTATAAAATTAAATACTTTAGGAACTTTAGGGAAAGGGGAAATATTAATTAAATAGGTTATTTAATTAATATTTATGAAATAAATGGATGAAGGGGATGGGTTTGACCATGTGGGAATGGTCAAATTTGGATGTCTACATTTTGCCCCTATTTGAAATATTGTTAGAATAACAGTGTTTCAAAGAAAAATAAAATGCAGATGACTCTATAAACGAAGCAACTAGAAAATGATGCCTCGGCATGGGAGGAGCTACGTGAGATACCAAAATAGAGGGAAATAAAAGGAGATGCCCCAATCTCACAAGGGAATGACCATGACAGAGGAATGGAGGAAAATGGTAGGGTATGCCCCCTCGAGAGGGTGGTTTGGGAAGAAAAAGAGGCCCTGGGTCACTTCTCGATATAAGGAGATAGAAGGTACCATTGGATAGAACTTGAAAAACCACGAAGATTGAATTTTGAATGGAGTCAAATAGACATACAGTTCCAAATGGCAACCCTGGGAACTTAGAGGATTAATTGAATTAAAAAGAGGTTTAAATAAAGGGGAAAAATACCCTTCACTTAAAAAAGGTTAAAATTGAGGGAAAAAGTTATATAAGGTAATTTTGGAAATTACCATTCCTCATTTGCACATGTGGTAGTTGAGTGAGAGAGAGTGAAGAGAAGAGGAAGGACACGAGGAGACGAAGATGCTGGAGGATTACGATTCAGACATCATCCACCTGGGGGATGAGGTACAACGGTTCTTCCATGAGCACATGGTTCCATGCCAGGTTAGGTTCAAAACCCTCTTTGTGATTTTAAGCATTTTTTGGTATAATTTTGAATTTTAATGCTTTATTTGAAATTGTGAGTTTTTTGATTGGGGTAGTTTAGGAAAATTGGTTGGGGGTGAAGTTTGGATTTTTCCCATTGGGTAAGAAAAATCACTTGTTAGAGGCGAGGCAGAGGGGGTGAATTTTCCCCATTAGAGGGTAAATTTACCCAGAAAAGAAAAGAAAAGAAATGCCTGAAAAGGGCAAGGGGAAAAACATGGGAGGGTGGATTTTCATTGGGATCGCGAAAATCCTCCCAAAAAAATTAGTTAGGGGGAATGGATGACTATGCCCAGTAGATGGTGACCCTGCCCAAAAGGGGGTGACCCTGCCCTGAAGAGGGGCAACCTTGCCCCAAGAGGGGTGACCTCACCTAGGATAGGGGTGACCCTACCTAGGTGCGGCCGCCCATCCGAGGGTGGGTTTACCTACCCTTCGGGTGGGTTTTCCCACCCTTCAGGTGGGTTCACCCACCTCTGAGGTGTGCTCTCCTACGACTGGGGCAAGCTCACCCGCAGTCGAGGTGGGTCTACCCATGGATGGGTTGGGTCTACCTACAGGTTGGGGTGGGTTTTCCCAACAACAAGCTGAGGCAGGTTTTCCCAATGGGCAAACAAGGGAAAGAAAAAAGAAAAAAAGACCGGGAAAAATGGGTAAAGCCTAGGAAAAAATAGTGAAAAGAGAGTTTGGGACTAGGGAAATGGACAAGAGGGAGGAGATGAGGAAAAAGATAAGGTGACTAACATATTGCTTGGTGTGAATGCATAGCTTTGACAGTTTGTGGACATGCGAGAGGTGGTCATAGGTGTTGGAGGTGAATATAGCAGCCATGAATGGAGTAGACCATGAGGCTCTGTCACGAGGACTGCTACATTTATTATAATACCCTATGATTAGAGCACATTAGGTGATGCTGACAACCTTGATTGAGCATTGGAGTTCAGAGACTTTGACTTTCCATCTCCTGATAGGGGAGATGACTATGACATTGGAAGACGTGTGGCGGATACTAAGGCTACCTATAGTAGGCCACCTGGTGAGTGCGATGAAATTAGAGGGAGTGGAGTTAGATCATACCATGTGGGTGTTGTTTGGTTGAGATGACCTACCTATGCAGAGGTAGAGGTTGGACATGGACCGATGCCTGATGTTGTGAGTGCCACCGCTACCACTACACCTATACAGGCTGATTAGTGGATTGTTGTTACCAGATCGGAGTGGGCACTTTTATAGCCTGAACTACATGGAGGTGATATGACACATCATCAAGGGGAGAGAGGGACAATTCACATGGCGTACATTCGTACTAGCATAGTTTTACAAAGACATGCACATCGTGTGCTACCGAGAGGTGCTCAGCATGTCACAAGTGACGCTGCTACGAGTATGGGCCTGGGAGCACATTAGTGTTTTCAGGCTAGGAGTGGTGAGAGCAGGATTGGAGGATGAGACAACACTAGTAGCTTACTGGAACATGACAAAGTATGACTAGGTGTGGCACTATGAGGGCTTCGAGAATCTAGACAGATGGAGGAGGACACTGGATGACCTTTAGGAGGAGGATATAGTGTGGAGTTCATACATGACACTGCGGTTTTGGGGATGGAGGAGAGATGAGGAGAGGTAGAGAGGCTACTTTTACACCAGATGCTACATAGTCATGAGGGAGCCATAGATAGTGGAGGCACATAGGCCAGATAGAGTGACTAGACAGTTTAGGATTACATAGGACATTCTACGTGGGCTAGAGAGGTTTCAACAGATTATGTGAGAGCAGCCATGGGGAGAGCTAATTTCATCGAGGTTTGCAAGAGAGCACTGGGAGACATTGCAACTAGTACCCTACCTAGGTAGGACTGAGGGGGAAGTAGAGGCAGGAGTGATAGTTTGATACATTGCATGGCATACCCATCACCAATCTCCATAGATTACCCTAGAGGAGCCAATTGTGGGGGCACTAGGGTTTGGGCTAGAGGATTAGCTTCAATTGGAAGGCCAAAGGAGAGGGAGGAGGGAGCAGTAGAGGAGAGGATAGGAGGTAGCTTGAGAAATAGGGCAGTAGAGGGAAACAGGGGCCACAAGATAGTAGGATAGAGGACAGGGCGAGGCTGGGGCTGCAAGGCAGTAGGAGAGGATGAGGAGGAGGAGATAGTGAAGGAGAGCTAGAGTGGGGATTGAGGCAAAGGAGGGGAGAGATGAGGTAGGGGTGGTAGAGAGGGATGTTAGAGGGTAGGATGCAGTTGGAGTAGAAGGGCAACAAGAGAGGACAAATGGTAGTTGGGGCTGCAGAGCAGCAGGAGAGGGTGAGGGGGAGGAGGAGACCACAGAGGAGAGCCCAGGTGGAGATCAGGGTAGAGAATGGGAGAGATGAGGTAGATGTGGAGATGATGGATGAGTGAGATGAGGCAAAGGCAGAGGTGATGGATATGGATGTTCATGATATTCCCCCATTGGCCATGGTACCACCTATAGTAGAGGATCCAACTATTCTGTTGAGAGGGGCCATGGTGAGATTATAGATCATCGAGTAGAGACTGAGAGATACAAAGGTGGCATGATGCAAACTAGAGGCAGAGGTGAGCATGTTGCATGTAAAGGTGGCCAACATGTAGGAAGAGGGTGAGAGGGTTTTTCAGAGATGTAGCCGATGTGATGTAGCAGCATGAGGAGGAGCTATGGGTAGAGAGGGATGGTTTATGAACTAAGGTGAGCCAACTATGGGTAGAGGTGACTCAGCTAGAGGGAGAGGTATCTAGAGAGCACAAGGAGGTGATGGATGTGAGATGGGAGCAAGACAAGCTAGAGGCGGTGGTGACTATACTATAGTCAAGGGGATAGTGAGAGCCTAGAGGAGTGATAGAGAAGGGACGATTAGGGACCATGGCAGAGGCAAAGAAGGACATGGATGATTTGAGGAGATAGGTGGAGGGGCTATTGAGAGAGAGGATTGAGCTGAGATGGGAGTGAGATGAGCTCTGTGATAGAGCCAAGGTAGCACAACAAAGAGTGGGGGATATGGGATTGATGCAGAAGAGGGAGGATGCTATGAGGGCCCAAGTGTAGGCCTTGTAGGCGGAGAGGGACGTAGGAAAGACATAGGTGCAGACCCTGTAGGGGGATAGGGATGTCACATGGATATAGGTGCATACCCTATAGATTGAGAGGGATGCATCATAGAGACAGGTGTAGACCCTACAAAGTGAGAAGGATGCAACAGTGGCTCGGGCATAGAAAGTGGAGAGAGGAAGAGATGTAGTACAGGATCAGGCACAAGCAACATAGGGTGAGGGTGGTGAGATGGGGGTAGAGGTGTAGAGATTGCAGGCATAGATACAAGCTAGGGATAGGGCCATAGAGCAGGTGTCATAGATGGGGGTAGAGATAGATTAGCTGAGATATGCACAAGACACATGGGTGCAAGAGTATAGATCCCTATGTGGATCCTAGGACAGATACAGGGGAAAGCGAGATGTAATCAGATATTAGGAGGTGGAGCATGATGAGTACATGCGAGAGGCCAATTATTATATGGCATCCTACCATACATCAATTCCAGAGTAGTGGTGGATACCTCCCTATGTGCGACCAAGACCACAGATGCCAATGATGAAGTATTAGATTTCCAAACCACACAAACATAGGGTACATTTGACCCAATTGAATCAGGAGAAGATCAAATTGAACAAGCAACTTTACTTCACTATTCTTTCATCAAAATTCACTTCTTTACTCAACAAAGTCCATAAAATTCTTTGATCAAACCACAAGGAAAACAATCATCCATTTCTCCAAAAACATCATACCACATCATCATCAGACTTAAACACAACTTATTCAACAACCAATTGATTGTACCAATTCAATGACTCCATTAGAAATTGTGAATCAACATATACTTACACTATTCATCCAACT
>VDFB02026320.1:22837364-22867692 GCA_007258455.2 Sequoia sempervirens | reverse complement strand
TAATGAAACAAATTCAACTCTCCTAATTTAAAAATTAAAACAAACAATAATCTTTTTAAAGATTAAATCAAAACCTCCAAAACAATATAAGCCCGGAATGATAAGATTAAGGGGCTTAAATCAATTATTATAGATTTTTATGTATAAATGAGGGATTATTGTGTAAAAATGGAGATATGGGGGATTTTAATAAATTTTATGGTTTTCACCAAATTGGGTGAAACTTTTGTATAAAAAGGGGTGAAAGGGAGAGAGGAATTGAGTGGTGATTGAAAGAATCTTGGAGAGTGATATTTGCAAGGTGTTTTTCTACACCAAAAATTGTAAAAGATTCAGAAAGTGAGACTGTGAGGAGTTTATGCTGATCTCAGAAGCTGGATATTGTAAGAAAGTTGATGCTTGGCAATATCAATAAAGCGGTCCATCATTGAGAAGCGGACCCAGAGACGTAGCTCACACCGAGCGAACTCCATTATCAAGAGTGTTCTCTCTCCTTTTCTTTTTGTCTCATTAATTCTTTCTGTATTTTGATTCTTTAAGATTCTCAGTTTATGTTCTTGAATCTACTTGAAGTTAAGTGAACTCTACTTGTAATTAATTCAACAGTTTTAGACACAATCACGCATTACTGCTACGATCAGGGATAAAATCTGTAATTGGATTAAGTTTTCAAATAACTTTATGTCCTAGTTTACAGATCATCTAGAGAGCACAAGGAGGTGATGGATGTGAGATGGGAGCAAGACAAGCTAGAGGCGGTGGTGACTATACTATAGTCAAGGGGATAGTGAGAGCCTAGAGGAGTGATAGAGAAGGGACGATTAGGGACCATGGCAGAGGCAAAGAAGGACATGGATGATTTGAGGAGATAGGTGGAGGGGCTATTGAGAGAGAGGATTGAGCTGAGATGGGAGTGAGATGAGCTCTGTGATAGAGCCAAGGTAGCACAACAAAGAGTGGGGGATATGGGATTGATGCAGAAGAGGGAGGATGCTATGAGGGCCCAAGTGTAGGCCTTGTAGGCGGAGAGGGACGTAGGAAAGACATAGGTGCAGACCCTGTAGGGGGATAGGGATGTCACATGGATATAGGTGCATACCCTATAGATTGAGAGGGATGCATCATAGAGACAGGTGTAGACCCTACAAAGTGAGAAGGATGCAACAGTGGCTCGGGCATAGAAAGTGGAGAGAGGAAGAGATGTAGTACAGGATCAGGCACAAGCAACATAGGGTGAGGGTGGTGAGATGGGGGTAGAGGTGTAGAGATTGCAGGCATAGATACAAGCTAGGGATAGGGCCATAGAGCAGGTGTCATAGATGGGGGTAGAGATAGATTAGCTGAGATATGCACAAGACACATGGGTGCAAGAGTATAGATCCCTATGTGGATCCTAGGACAGATACAGGGGAAAGCGAGATGTAATCAGATATTAGGAGGTGGAGCATGATGAGTACATGCGAGAGGCCAATTATTATATGGCATCCTACCATACATCAATTCCAGAGTAGTGGTGGATACCTCCCTATGTGCGACCAAGACCACAGATGCCAATGATGAAGTATTAGATTTCCAAACCACACAAACATAGGGTACATTTGACCCAATTGAATCAGGAGAAGATCAAATTGAACAAGCAACTTTACTTCACTATTCTTTCATCAAAATTCACTTCTTTACTCAACAAAGTCCATAAAATTCTTTGATCAAACCACAAGGAAAACAATCATCCATTTCTCCAAAAACATCATACCACATCATCATCAGACTTAAACACAACTTATTCAACAACCAATTGATTGTACCAATTCAATGACTCCATTAGAAATTGTGAATCAACATATACTTACACTATTCATCCAACTCACCACTCTTGTAAAATTGATTCAATTTAGGCAAAAGGAAACATTCACTCTATCTTGCTTCCAAGCTCTCAATAGACCTACCATTACTTTTATCCACACTATTTAGACTGAAACAAACAATTATCAGATCAGGAAACTATGTCCATTCTTTCATCATGCATCAAATCTGCCCATGTATGTACCTTATTCCTCAATAACAACAAACCAATGTAATATAGCCTTCAAACTATCATCAAGCATTCCAAAACACATCATTCATCGGGTTTTAATTGAAACCATTCAATACATCTATTAGAAATCAGATATGCACCCTATATCATATTTGCAAAATCGGACTATCTGTTGAAACATGTAAACTCTTTTCAGATGTGGGTGATCTATGCGAAAAGAGAATCTCTTGAGTGAGTTGGATCTCCGAATGATGGATCCTATTCTAAGTAATTTTCTGGGAAAAGGGATAGAGGAAATGACTAAAATTAAAACCTATGACTTAAGGGACTTTCAAAATTGATAATGATTTAATGATGATTCTAATTTTCTTCTCACAAACAACTTTTAGAAATCAACAATATCTCACAACCTCTCATGAACAATCAACACATAAATAATTTCATGAAGATTTGAGTTTAAACACAACATGCAACCTATATCTAATGAACTTTCTGCACTAAAATTGTAACTCTAGGACATGATAAGGATTCTGCAAGCATAAATCACAATACAACATCAAACTAAACTATAAAAAGCACAAAATTGAGAAGTAGGAATGCTACTTCTATTCAACTATAGGAGTATGCCCAAAATTTCAAATTGAGTACAAAGGAAGTTTACGAGCTCAATAATGTGTATGAGCAAGAAACTAAAATCTGAACTCTCTAGAAAAACTAAGTTTTCTTCAAGATATATCTCCAAAACCTAATTCGAGCTCAATAAGATAGCTCAAGGAAAGGTATCAAAAAATGCCTCAAAAGTCTACACAAAAGCGGAAAAAACACACTTTTTGCAAATACAAACTAAAAATCATCTCAAAATAGGCCAAATTTGCTTTTAGAGAAAAAAAACCTTATCTCTCTAGCAGTAATCTCAAATCTGACCCAAGGAAAAAGCAAGAAATTTGCTAAAAATAGGGAATAATTAAAGAAATTTATAAAATATCACTTTAATCCTTCTTTACATGGCTTGCAGACTTTATATCCTCACAATTAGATTTATTTTTTGCATTTAAAGATTTTGGAAATCTTTTGCAATAATACAATTTATCTCTCTAGTACAATCTTGATTTTCTTAAAAAATCATAAAATATAAGATGCATCTCCTATCCATATCCTAATTGATTTCTTTAAAATCAATCTGAAAACAAAATAAACCCTAAGTCATAAGTGCAATGATTTTACAATTTTTATCGATTTCCCACAAAATCAATTAAAATCAAGGATATTTATCAGTATCCATTTCTTGCTAAGGCACTATTAATCACAAATCCCTAAAGTCTATAGCCCCTTACATTGCCAACATTTAATCAAACAAGCCTAAGGACTTAGGAAAATGGCACCACCATATTCACAAGGCTCGACCTCGGCATTGAAAATCGACTACATGACACATTCAACTTGCAACATTTGATAATTAATGTGAAATAAAATAGGCCCCAAGTTTGAGCAAGGTCAACATGGAAAAAACAAGGGCATACCCTAAATCACTTCATTTCATCTTTGAGACTCTTGGGAAAAATGCTCTACAAGTAGCCCTGCCATGAGAAGGTTAGGGTTTCAGCTTTGAGACTTGATTCAAGCTCACTCACCTTCAATTTTGATCACATTCATCCTCTACTTCTTAATGGTAAGCTCATCTGTCATTTACTTGATTCCACTCATTCTTTGCTTCTTTGATGAGAATGAAGGCCTCACTGGCTATGGCTATATCATACTTCTAATGAATTTTTTTCCATCTTTGTACTTTTCTCCTCACTGGCTACCAACATATGAGCTAGGGTTCCATTTTTTGAAGAAGATTTGAGCTCCATGTTGGCTGCTATTTTTGAATCTCCATGTTCTTTGATGGTAAGAATTCTTTGAGAGTTTCCTATGAGTTCTTTGTGACTTCTTGCTTCGTTTTCCACATAAATTTCTTGGCTTTTGTCATGGCATAAACACAATTTCTGATGTATTTTGGCAATTCAACATTTTGTGTGTTGATGCCATATCATTGGTCACCATACTTGAGCTCAACTTTGAATTTTGAAAGCTCTGTGAGCTTGACTGAGGGTTATGTATTCTTCTACAAGCAACAATGGTAAGCCTTCTACTCCCTGTTGTTTTCATTCCAATAAAAGAAAGCTTATGAAGCTTCCCATTTCTGCAAAAGGTTGATTTGTAACTCCATAGCCATATGATGGCTGCACCATTACATGCTCTTATCAGGTATTCTGAGATTAATATGGGCTCGACCCATGATGGCTTTCTACTCCTGCATTTTCTTTTGTGATCCATGTCTAAACCCTTACATAGGTAAACTGTATTTTGAAGAACATGCTTATCTAGATGCATTTCCTGTTATATTCAAGCTCGGCTATGAGAGCACTGAATAAATATTTTTTCCTGAAAAAACCCCACTTGGGTATATAATATTCTGAAGAACACACATTTCTATTGCCTTTTTGTTGAAAACCCTCACATGGGTATCTTGAAAATAGTAAGAAATCTGTATATTTTCATATTCAAAACCCCAATGTGGGTATTCTAGAAATCATGGAAAATTTGGATTCTGAGTAAAAATCTGCATTTGGGTATTTATAAAAACTTGAAATAATCTTCTCATTTTTGTATTTTGTCAAGAACCCACGTGGGTGTTCATGAAAATGAAACTATTTTCATTTTAAATTTCAAAACCCCAATGTGGGTATTCTGAAAATGAAAGAAATTTGTCTTTTAAGGAGAATAATGTAAATTTTGGGTCTCTCCAAAATTCGAGCTTGAACACTTCATTGCATTTCAATTGTATTCTAAATTCTGTAAAAACCCCTATATGGGTAAATGTTACTTTGAAGAAGACTACACTTCTGAGACAAAAAAATCATATCGGTACTTGTGATTTCTGTATTTATCTCCAAACCCAATGTGGGTATTTGACATACTCAAAATTGTAAATTTGTAGCTCTATTTTATCTTTGTGACACCATATGCTTACTTCCTTCTGTTAAGACATAAATTTTATAAGCTTTTAATTGTGTAAAAAGATGCTTCCCTTGTATAAAAACACAATCTGCTTTCTACATAAGACATCTCCATTGATTCTGAAAGAGGAAACTCTATATATTTGAATGATAAACAATGAAACACTTCAAATCCCTATTGTATTCCTCTTGGGACAACAAACTAAGCCTTTAGGGAAAATGAAAAACATGTGTTGAAACCTTTCATTCCTAAAGGTGACCAATGTTATTTCACTTTACTCTCACCTTCCTATGATCAAAATATTTCAGGCCTGTTGTTTTAAGAGAATGACCACCTCATCTTTCACTATATAATTGATTGCTTGTAGGGTCAAAAATCATGCAATGTAAGCAAGGAAAAAGTGTCTGCATTTTGAATATGTTGGTGTGAATAAATTTCTTGTACCTAGATAATTCATTCACTACGTAAATTAGGGGACATATTCACATGTTAAGTTTACTTAGGAAAAAGATTCTTTCTAGAAGTCTTAGTTGGATTTTTGATTCATTGCAATAGGTATCTGAGAGTCTTCCTAATTGGGATTCCTATTTGATAGACATTGCTTCTTTGTTTGTGGAGTCTCACATTTCAGATTTGGAGGACCAATTTGAGGGTCTATCTCTCCTATTTGATGATAGTCATGGATCCACTATTATCACTTCATGTTTGTCTATGGAGTTTGTTCAAGATCAGTTTCCATTGGTTCCTGGTTTGTCATAGTTTGTTGTGATTGGGCATGTACCTGATTGGATTGTGGCATCATATTCATCATCCAAGAACTTGGAAACACATGAGCAGATTTTAGAGACACAATCTACACACATATGGATTCCTCCTCCTTCCAATTCCTATTTAGAATGGGAAGCATTCCTGCAGTTATACTTGGTGTATATTCTTCCCAAGGGGAGAAACACTATTTGTAGGAATTGGATTATGTTTTGTCTTCAAACATTAACCATACTTGCAGGTGATCATTCATTGTGGGGTGGATATCTTATCTCTCTACTTCCCTCTTATTGGGGGGTATTTGATTGTATATACATGATGGATGTTGTCCTTGGGGGGTATCATTGAGTCCTCCATACATCATGTTTGTTTTTTTTGTTTTCTCTCTTTTGGAAAGGATTTTTGTCCCACTGGGTTTTCTCTTTTTCTCCACTTGTGAGAGATTGTTTGCATTTTCATTGTAAATGGGTACCTAACATGGCCTAGTAGCTAGGACCCATCTTCATCTTTGCATAGTTTGCATAATAATCTTCTCCCTAATTTGCACTTAAGGGGGGGTGTTAGTGTGAATAAATGTCTTGTACCTAGATAATTCATTCACTAGGTAAATTAGAGGACATATTCACATGTTAAGTTTACTTAGGAAAAAGATTCTTTCTAGAATTCTTAGTTGGCTTTTCTAGAACTTATCTTATCTAGCTAGGATGCATCATTTCCTAGGTGATTAGGTTGTTAGTTGTCTCATGTCATAGGATTATGACATTTTTCAACATCATGTTCATTATTACATTTCAACCTTGCATACATAAGCAAGGCATCTCTTGTACATTTGTATATACATCAATATTCAAACATTATTCAATCTTGCATTGTGAAGCAAGCTTTCTTTCCATTCTCTCTCTTGTGGAAGTGGTTTTGGTTGCAACTATTCTTAGGGGTGTTAGGAAGTCACCATTTACTCCTATAGAATCTCTGTAATCCACTCACTTCTTGTACTTCCCTTCAGTATTCTTGGTGGGTTAATGTCTTCTATCTGGCACTCTTCATGCATTTTTATGCTCCATTTAATCAAAACTATACCATGCACTTGCTCTCTTCTAAAATGAAAATATGAAACAGAGCTCCTTGTTGAGGAATTATGTATGCCTGTTCAAGATCATTGCTTAAAGATAGAATACTATTGTAATATCATGAAACAAGATGCATAACAACACCCATGATAGAAAAATGTAAACTATACAGCAATACCTGTGATTTGCAATTATGAAAATGTTGTATTCTAGATGAATTGATTGAGCTCATTTAATCCTATTGTTCACATGTAGCTTTCAAGAAGCATAATTGATTGTTATGAGTGAACAGTCGGCTTAATAACTTGACAGATGAACTCTATTTTACTCTTTCAATTGTATATTTCCTTTCTTGATGAACATGATGATTGCACTCCTTCTCTCAGTCCCATCTATAATGTATAAGGGGTAGCATGTCGAGCTCTACCCTTGTGGGAGCCTATTTTTTCCCACATGCTTGGTCTTCAAAAGATAATTAGCTACATGACTTTTCCTATACCTGCACAAGGAAACAAACGATGTTAGCATAAAAACAATGTATGATGGTGATGCTTTCTCTTTCCAGTTCATGTTTCTACTCTTTCCTTTAGTTGATTCCATGTATTTCAAAGAGTTAATTATATGTCTATTGGTAGAGCTTGTAGTATAACTCATATCAGGAGATCTTAATTGACACCCCACTCAATCTCTTGTAGGCACACCCAAGAGTAGAAGTAGGACAAAGCAAGCAACAAGCGTCTCAACTTAAGATACAGAATCAAAAATGATGGATATGTCTTATGCTATCTGCTTTCATTTCTTTTACCTTCAGCTATATAGTTTACTTTCCATAATGAATGGAATTAGCTAAAACCACAGCTTGTGTGGATAGTAAATTTCTTCTTTCATTTCCATGCTAAAAGAAATGCATTGAAATGCAATGTATTATTTTTCATTTGTATTCTTGCAATCAAATGAACATATTGTAATGTGAATCATTTCATGAAATAAACGAAAGCATTCTGTTATGCTTTATCATTTGTATATTTAGTTCTGTACTCCATTTGGTTTTGCAAAAACATGAGTAATATTTCTGAAACTCAATTTTCTCAAACACTTGCATAACTGTCACTTGATAAATAAAGTGTAAACAACACTTGAGCATAAATAGAAATAACTATTCTTTCCACCTTAAGATATAACAATATTTAATCAGCTCCACTAATTGAGCTATAGCGAAAAATTGGTAACAACATCTAATACAGAACCATCAGATTTTCCTACTTTGCAATCAAGACATCATTCATGCACATTGAACTCACATGTCCAAATATCCAATACCATCAAACTCTACCCTCTCAACTTTATCCAAACATTGATACAACCTCAATATCATTTTCCAAACAATTTCATCGCAAATCTAATCACAAATAACTCTATTTTGACAAATTCCTTGTTCTAGCAATCATTTCATCAATTTCCTTGTAGGTAATCAAATCCCTAAATAGAGTGATATAGTTCTAATCCTTTTGCAACAAAACAAACTCCTTATAGAATTAGAAATCCATTTTAGAGTATTTAAACATATACCAAAAGAATTACCACTTGTTTTATAAAACATAGAAGAAACAACCTGCTATCTACTGGTAAAAGCTCCCAATTAGGCCATTTTATCAAAGTAAGTGGTCTTTAAACATCCATAAAATAATCAATAACCCCAAATAGTCTTGGTATAGGTTAAAAAACCCCAAATTTATCCACTTTATAGAATTGAAAGGCTCATTTTGATAACATATTATAAAACCCTTGTTTAGAGGCTTTTTAACACAAAATGAGAGAGGGTTTATTGAAAAAGGATATTGCAAACCTTGAACACTCCTGCCACCACTTGAAGAATATCATACTAGGTCCTACTTGTGCCTTAGGAATCATATTCTAGCCTTCAAATATGTTTCTTCATCATGTGCCATCTTAAAACCATCTCCTTTCCAAGAAAAACCTGTGTTTTCTGTAGGGGCAACACTCAAAACTTAGTATTCTCTTCCACCCTGCATTTGCACACACAACCACACTTACCACACACCAAATATAACCTAATTATCCCATCCCACCATTCTACAAGATCTACATCAGTGGGATGGATGTTAGGAACCCTAAGGGACTCTCAAAACCTCTATTTAAGACCGAGCCCCTAAAAACATTTGCGATAAAAACTTTATTAATAAGTTATCCTCAAACCCTTATTAAAAGAAGGTGGACTCTTTATTCTATGATTTCAAATGAAATACTAAGCCAAAAAGATGTTGTACAAAGACTGTATAAAAGGAAAAAACTCAGATTTAGCAGAACACAATTTATTTAACAAAGTTCTCTTCAAGAATACAAAAACTACTTTCTTTCTTGCCACTACAAATGCGTTTATAAATTTTTCTCTTCCCATAAATACCTCTCCAACTTATTTGAACAACCTATTCCTCCAAATCCCACTTTGTCTTTTCATATTCTTATTTTTTTCTCCTCTTACATATTTGACAATATTACAAGTTTTACTTTTTTTCACCTCTTTGACCACCTTGGACCTATTACATGGCTTGAATAAATTCAAATTAGACTTTACGTGGCCTTGAAACATTATTTTAGACTTGAACACACATATTTTATAAAGCCTTTTGAAGGAATTTAATGACCAAGGTGCTCCTGCACTATCCAGCCCCATCCTAGTCAAGAGGGACACGTACCCACAGATACAACAGTTGGAGAGAGACTCCCCCACATAGAGGAGTGGCAGAATCACCCCAGAGATCAGATGTGGTCAGATCGTAGTAGAGAGGGGAGAGGATAGGTGACATGATACCATTTTTTAATAGGTGCAAGATGGGTGTACAGTTCAGGGCAACAAAGACCAGAGTTGATTAAGAGCCTTGTACTTGTACTTTATTCAATGATATATGTGATGAATATTTATTTTGATTAGATGATGGACATTATTATGGACTATATAATGGACTTTGTATTTTTATTTTTTATATATGATATGTGATAAATCTTAATGACAATATGTGATGTTCATATGATGGATGATTCTATTTATGCATATCTATGTGTTTATGCTTTTATGATAGATGATCATGATGATGTGGTATATGTATATGATTATGATGATGTATGTTGATGTTTACATGGATAAGATGTATGATATGTATGATGACTAATGTGTATGATGTAGGATGTGATGGATGATTTATGACTTTAAATGCTATGGATATGATTCTGACCATTTTTTTATGCAGGTGGCGATGTATGCATTATGTTAATGATATGGATTAATGTGGAAATGAATGGAAAATGAAATGAATTTAAGATGCTTAGAATAACAAAATATGATTAATCTAAACAACTTAGAAGAAATATGAGATGCTAATTCACCTGAGATGCAATGCAATGAACCTATAATGTGACATGAGATGTAAAAACACTAATAGATAAATGAAATGTAATGTGGATGGTAAATGGACTTTGTTTGTGATCATGCTTGCTTTAGCTTATATAAAATAAAGGCGTATGATATATGAGTGAGATGGCATAACATAAAGTGAAATGCAATATGAACATAAGTGTTAATAAGAACTTGCATGGTAATGAGGGTAGATGGTAGGTGTATTGTTGGTTTAATGGCAAGTACTTTCCTTGTAATAATTATAAAATTAAGGGAAGATGTGTGTGAAACTTCACTTGTCAAGAACCATTTGTATCCTAAGAAGAACAAGAGATGGGAGGTGAATGTTTGCACAACCAAAATCATAGGTTATGGGTTGAGTATGAATGCAATACAACCGAAGTGATCATGAAATGCAATCCTGATGTAATTTTCCATTTTTGGAGCACTGATTTTTGCTATAGCATAAGACACCAAGTGCTAGGGTATGTGAAACCAAGGAAAGATTAGCGTCCAGTGCATAAAAAAAACACAATAGACAAGAAGGCTATCCCAACACCCCAAAGTCACAAAGACCTTGGTCGAGCCAGAAATTGGTATAACCACAAGCACAAAGGGATTCCCTAGCATAACACAAGACCTTAGGGATCTTGGTGGGAACTATGTGGGACAACCCATAAGACAAAAACAAACAAAAAAGATCAAGATATGTCCCTATGTTAACCAATCAAAACACACCATAATATGATAGATTATGGTGATCTTGACAAGTGGTGATAGGGAGCTCAAATGATAAACAAAAGCCAAAATTATCAAAAGATCACAATCAATTTCAAAATATCCTTTGCCATAGGATCAAGGGGATGGATGGGGTTGATGAGGTCTATTAGGAAGGATGCATATTGTTGAGACCAAAGATGGATACTAAACTGACAGATCGATAAATGACGTAGGAAATTATGAAACCGATTAAATCTCATGATACGAGTGGATCTCATTTGTGAATAAACAACTAGATAAGGACATACTTGACAACACGACACAAGACATGAGACACAAGACACAATACTGACACATGCTAATGACCTAGGGGCTCAGGGGTTGATCAAATATTAGCCTTGCCTACGTGAAAGCACAAAGCCCTCGTAGTTCAAGAAAAGACCATGGATAAAAGCAAAAAGAGGACGATGGAGACAAGCGATGGAAAAAGACGACAAAGACAAACACAAGAAGGCAAAGAAAAGCCTTGGGGGTGGATCAAAAGATCAACCTTTCCTACGTACAAGTACAAGGGAAATGTAGTTTGAAAAAGGACAAAATATAGACCAGGGATAAAGTGTAAAGTGGATAATGGAGACCATGATGGATGACCAAAATAGGATGGAAAAAATGCCTTGGGTGCAGATAAAATGATCAAGCTTGCCTACGTGAAAGCGCAGGGGCAACATAGTTTGACAAAGGACTGACCAGGGATAAGAGCGGAAAGGGGATGATGGAGACCACCATGGATGACCAAAATAGGATGAACAAAATGCCCCAGTGGTGGATAAAATGATCAACCTTGCCTACGTGAAAGCATAGGGGAAATGTAGTTCAACAAAGGACAAAAAAGACCAACATGATAGAATGGGATCTAGATGAAGACCGACACGATGAAGGAATCATAGATGGACATGAAGGACTGACAAGATGACAAGACTAGAAACACAAGCTCAGATTAGGATAAAAGCTCAAGATGATAGATAGCATATGAAGATCGTTCAATGCTCAACCAAAATATACCAAGTGACCAGAGGATGCATGTGGATGGGAGGATAGGATTGATGGGATGGTAAGATATGAGATCAGAATGGATTGAAGCATAAAGTAACTAGGACAAAAGGTAGATAATGATTAAGCCCTTTACAAATGGTGCTTGTGACCAAGATTTCACCAAATGTACTTGTCCAAGGTGCCACCAAGGGTGGTTTCCACCATAGGATGAATTATTTCTCTTTACTATTTTTGGATTTTTCTATTTTTTTTATCATTTTTTACTTTTTTGTTGTATTTTTTTTATTTTGGTAGGATAGGATATACCAGTTGATTTAAGTGTAGAAATTTTTTAGGTGCATGATATTAATGAGATCCTCTAGGGGCTCTCCTTCAGGCATGGAAAGTCTATAGGCCCTTGATCCATACTTGGCTTTGATGACATAAGGATCTAGCCAATTCACTTCAAATTTTCCTTTCTTATCTTAGTCTTGCTGAGTGCACTGATTCTCCTTGAGGACTAAATCACCAATGTTGAAGTGGCGAGGATGAACCTTCTTGTTGTAGCTTCTTTTCAGATGATTCTAATAGGCTTGAAGGTGGTCATATTATTTGATCCATCTTTCATCTAGGAGTTCCAATTGGCTAAGTCTTGCAACTCGAGCATCTTCATCACTAATAAGATTCTTCAAGGATATTCTCAGTGATGGGATTTCTACCTCAATTGGTAAGATAGCCTCAACACCATAGATGAGAGAATACGAAGTGGTGCCAGTAGGGGTGCAGATGGAAGTGTGGTATGCCCAAAGGGTGGGATGGATGTGAAGGTTCCAATCTCCACCAATATTGTTGAGCACCTTTTTGAGGATTCTGATGAGGCTTCTATTGGTGGCTTCTACCTGACCATTACCCTGGGGGTAATAAAGCGTATACCAATGATGTTGGATATGGAAGGTGTCACAAAGGTATTTCATAGCTTGGTTTTTGAAAGGATTTCCATTATAAGAAATGATGGTGGAAGGTATTCCATATCTACAAAGAATATGGAAGAGGATAAACTTGGAAATTTGAGTACCTGTGATTTTTGAGAGTGGCATTGCTTCCACCCACTTGGTGAACTACTTAGTTGTGGTAATGATGAAGGTATGGCCATTGGAGGATGGGGGATATATCTTGATGATTAGGTTGAAACCCCACTGAGAGAAGGGCCATGGTGCTACAAGAGGTTGTAGATCCTATGTTGGAGCATGTATTAGATTGGCATGCTATTGACAAGGTAAGAACTTCTTGAAAAAATCACAAGAATCATGTTCTAATGTAGGCCAGTAATATCCTACTCAGAGAATTATCTTAGCTAGGGCTATGCCATTTGAGTGGGCCCCACATACACCACTATGTACTTCCATTAATGTAGTGTGGGCTTCAATCTCGTTCAAGCACCGGAGGAGGGTTCCATCATACCCACATCGATAAAGTGTATCACCTACGATGGTGTAATAGGATGTTTATTGGATGAAATATTTTCTTTGATTACGTGTGAGATCAGGAGGTAGGATATTGTCGTGAAGGTAAGTGTAGATATGATTGTACCATGGTGAGGTGGGACCTATAATGTCACACACCATCTCACTCTCTAAGATATCATAAGCTAGAATTAACAATTGTTCAACGAGAAACTCACACTCTGTTTTGTCTTTGGGCATGTCAATTAAGGAACCAATGGTAGCCATGGCATCTGCTGCTTTTTTCTGTACTCTTTAAATCTGATCAAACTTGATGGAAGTGAAATACTTCTTGAAGTCATCTACCATGCATTTATAGGGTAGTAACTTATCATCTTTTGTGAGAAACTCATCGTTGACCTATTTGATGATTAATTGAGAATCACCAAAGACTCTTAGCTGGGTGATATGCCATTGGATTGAAATTTTGAGGCCAGTAAGAAGAGCTTCATTTTCATCTATGTTATTTGTGCATGGAAAAGCCAATCTGAATGACTTCGGTATATAATCTCCTTGGGGAGTTACAAGAAAGATTCCTGCCCCTGATCCATTGTGTGTGTATGACCCATCAAAGTACAATGTCCATGTGGCCGCTTCTATTACTATGAAGACTCCTTCATCCAAAAATTTTGTTGTTAGGGGGTAGGAATCTACTAGGGGATCATCTATGAATTGATCAACTATCACTTGTCCTTTAATAGGTTTCCAATCCACATATTCTATATCAAATTCACTCAAGAGGGTATGTGCAAGATCATGATGGGCCAAAAAGTGGCAATATGATGGGTATGTGGCTGATGAATTTTCTCTTACCCAAAATTGATGAAATGAAAAGGGATTTTAAAGGAGATTCTCAAATTTCCACCAATATAAATTATGCTTTACTTTGAATTCAATAAGTAATTATTATTCATTTTCAATTCAAATTACGACTAAAGTCCTGATTGATAAATGGATTGAAAAACATCTATAGCTTTCAAACGGTATAACATTTTTTGAATCCAAAACATGTGTCACATTCTATGTTTCACATACTATAGGATTAAAAAAATAAAAACTGAATTTCATGAAGCTTTGACCAAGTTAAGGTGGTCAAACACATGATTTTTTTATATTTTTTAAAAGTTGTAATAAAAAATTCATAATTAATTATTTACTTGGAAAAAAATTACAAAAAAATATGCATCACATTGGGACATGAGTCCTCTACTTATATCTAAAATCTTATAAAAAAATATTATCATTTATTTTGGTTAGGGTGGTTAGACATACACCTACTCCTTATTTTTTCCTTGAAATTTAAGTACTACTGCGTTGAAATTTCAAATTTCACCAAATAGATATTTTTTTCTAAAACAAACCTAGTAGTTTAGAAAATACATTCAATTTTATACAAATTCCATTCTTATATATTTTTGAAATAATATAGATAACTTATTCAAATTTTTATGTCAACTTGCCTAACTTTGATTTTTCTGATTTTTTTGCCACTGCAGGGCCTATTTTTTCCATGATGATCCTGTACATAGCCAAGAGCATGACCTACTTAGCCATGTAACTAGTTAGAATTTTCCTAGATAGCAGGTATTTGAGTGGATTGACCTTGGAGATGAGCTTTACTAGATGACTGAGCATGTAATGTCAGAGTTTTTGTGAACTAAAAAACCACGACTAGGAAACCTTCTTCCATTAGGGAATAATTAAGCTCATAACAAACTAGGGTCTGGCTGATGTAATAGATTTCTCTTTCCTTTGATGACTCATCGTGTTGTGCCAGCAATGCCCCTAATGCCACTGATGTAGTAGAAATATACAATAGGAGTTGCTTACTAGGAATTGGTGGCATAAGGATTGGTGGGTGAGCCAAATACTCCTTGATTTTTTCAAAGCCAAGTTGACATTACTGAGTCCACTTAAAAGCATTGTCCTTCTTTAGGAGATGAGTAAATGACTGACACTTGTTAGCTAATTGACAAATGAACCGTCAGATGGATTGTAACTTACCCTAATGGCTCCTTAACTGTTTGAGATTATGTGGTGGAGGCATATCCATAATTTCTTTAACTTTAGCTAGATCGACTTCTATACCTCTTCGGGAGACAATGAAACCCAACAATTTTCCTGATGTGACCCAAAAGGCACATTTCTTCAGATTTAGCCTTAGCTTATATTGCTCTAGATGCTCAAAGATCTTCTTGAGTACCACAGGATGTTCTCCCCTTGTTCTCAATTTCCCTAATAGATCATCAACATAATCTTCCATTATGATGTGGATGAGGTCATGGAAGATAATGGTCATGGCTCGCTGGTAAGTTGCCTTTGCGTTTTTAAGGCCAAAGTGCATAACATTATAACAGAAGTTTCCCCATGGTGTGGTGAAATTTGTTTTATGTTGATCTTTAGGCGAAATTCTAATATTATTGTATTTAAAGAAGCCGTCCATAAGGAAAAGAATCTTGTGTCCTCCAGTGAGGTTAACCAGCATGTCAATGTTCGACAAAGGAAAATCATCTTTGGGACAAGCCTTGTTGAGGTTAGGAAAGTCTATACATACTCTAATAGTGCCATTTGGTTTGGCTACAGGGACTACATTTGAGATCCAATCCGAGTAGTCAATGGGCCTTATGAATCCAACATCTAATAGTTTCTCCAATTCTTTCTTAACTAGTAGAGCCACTTGGGGGTGCATTTTTTAGAGCTTTTTCTTGATAGGTTTGGCATTAGGATGTACGTCCAAGTGATGTACTACTAAAGTAGGATCAAGACCTAGCATGTTTGAATATGTCCATGCGAAGTTGATGATGCCTTCTTTGAGAAGCTTGGTGATGGTAGAATATTCTTCCTCTGACAGTGCTTTGGCTACATATGTAATTTTGGGATCCTTCTTAGTTCCCAAATTTATTTCTTTTGTTTCTTCTATCAGGATGGATGATCATTCAAAGAGCTGAGTTCCAACAAGGGGAAGATTAAAATCCCCATCTAGTGCCTCATCGAGGTTTTTACTATCAGATACACCCTTTGTTTTTACTTTTTCTAGGTCAAGAAGCACCTCAGGGAGGTTTTTGCTAGGTGACCTTTTTTATTTTGCTTCTTTTTACTTTTATGGTTAGCGTGTTCATCTTCCCCCAATCCCATAAGATGTACGTACTGATCTATAGAAGGAAAGGTATCAATAGGTGTGCTACCATGTAGGTCCCAATCTATGAGTTTAGGATGTTTAAGGGATAGGCTAATGGTGTAGATGTATAAGCATTTGAACATGGAAGAGAGGTCAGTGTGATCAACATCATCATATGCATGTATGATTGATTCCTCCTCTGGTATGTCTTCAAGGAGACTATTGCTCTCAATAACACTATTAGAGGCACTAGATGATGTTATAGGTCCCTTTTGTTTTGTGTCATGACCCAAGCCCAAGTATCTTGGTCTTATTGTAGCCTCAATATGTTGTTTCCTTCCTTTCTCTTTGGTGCCAAGGAGCCCCCTGATAATTTTACTTCTTTGCAAACTTAGAGGGCCAAGGATAGTTCTCCTAGAAATATTCTTTCAAAGGAGGGGAGGGATTAGGTTCCTCATAGTAGACCCATTGGCTTATGTCATCTTCTGGGGCATCTTGTCTTAACCCAGGAGAGCGGTAAGTACTGGTTCCTACGTTCTTGGAGCTCAAAGTGATAGTCTTGTCTTTTGGTTTTAGTGTAGACTACGAGGGTTGGCCATATGAATGTGGTGAGGGTGGCATAGTTGCCACGTTCAAAGGTATGCATATCTCATATTCACCACATCCCTTGTCAATGATATGGACTTTAGTAAGGGTGGAATCAGATGTGGATGATGGAGTGGATGAAGTGGTGGCTAATGCGGTGGTAGATGAGTGGTATGATGATGTTTGTGGCGGTCCCATTTCCACTCCAGGACAATAGTGGGATTGAGGAGAAGAAGCTTCTAATGTGTGGCAATATTCAAATGGTTGAGGGTCCGTGTGTATAGTAACTTATATCCATTGAATGGGAATTTTAGACATTGATGGTATGTGGATGGTACGACTTGTATGGCGTGGATCCATGGATGATCAAGGAGGAGGTTATAGGGGAGTTCTAGATCGAGGACATGACAAGTAGTATATTGCAAAACTGGATGAACCTAGATTAGAAGACATATTGTTCCTTTGGAATCACGCTTTGCATTATCATACACCTTGATTGTGATGACTTGATTATTTAAACTAGCATGGGTGTATCCAACCTATTTTATGAAATTCAATGTACAAAGGTTTAGGGAAGAACCATTATCTACCAAGAACCTCTTTACTTTATGATGATTTACTGGGACCTCTAGATGGAGGGGACAATTATGATTAGAGTCAATGCAGGGCATAACATTTTGGCTAAAACCTAGTTGATAGATTGCTGAGAGGTGCCCTACCAATGCTTGAAATTGTGTAGGGTCTATGTCATTAGGAACTTGGGTGTCCCATAAGGACTTATTTAGGATTTCTTGGTGTGCGAGAGAAGACTTAAGCAAGTTTAAAATGGATATTTGTGTTGAAGTCTTTCCCAGATGGTCAAGAATGTTGTATTGAGAACTCACAAGTTGGGGTTGGGTGTATGCGGAGGCTCTAGGGACTATGATGTGGGTTCGATGGGTGGTAATATAACATTGAGGATCCTTTCCTCGTACGTGTATCATAGATACACGTGGTTCCACTTGTTCAATGTTCATGATGAGACCTTCATAGTTAAGTGGCACATTTTTGAAACTGATGTTAGTGGTGTTTTTATTTTGATTATTATTGTTTCTAGGTCATGGGTTTGAATTTGACGTATTAGGCCCTTGGTTATTTTTAGGGAAGGCATTCTGATATATCATCAATTGAGCATTGGACGAGGGTGTCATGTTGGAATCCACATGTATGCCACCTTGATCTATAAGATCCTAGATGTACATTTTTAGACCTTGACACTTATTCAATGCATTCCCTTTAATCTTGTGGAACTCATAGTATTCATTTTCCTTAAACTAGTTTGGTTAGGGTTTGGATTCATCAAGGGGCTTAGTCACAGGATATGTAATCGGTTAATTAGCTTGCATAAGCCTATTAAACACGTCACTTAGGGGTTCTCCTAATGGAGTGAATTGATGCAGCTTGTTACCCCCTTGATTGTTTTGATTGGATTTTTGGGGTGGACGAGGTGCCCCTTGAGGAACTAATATAGCATTAGGCATTGACTATTGTGGAGAAGGATATTTTTGCTTCTGGGAAGCATTGGCCACTTGGACGTGTTTAATGTTAGTGACACAATCATTGACAACATTTTTTTTTTTGTTCCAATAACGAGGTTTGTCTTCAAATTATTTCTTTTTATCAAAGTTAAAGGTTTTGACTAGCCCTTTGGAAACAAGGTCTCTCTCAAGAATAGGACCTTTCTCCATGATTTTAGCAAAGGTTGTGACACAATGGAGTTTAAAGTTGTGGGCCATGTCAGGATGAGAGTTTTCGATGAACAAGATGACCATGTCCTTTTCCCTTAGTGGGGATTTTATGCAACTGGCTAGGGCTCTCCATCTTTGAAGATAACTCACAAAGGTTTCTCCCTCATGCTATTTTTCCTTCAGGAGGTCTAGTGTATCAATATCCTTCTCCAGATTGAAGGAGAAGTGGGAGATAAACTCTTCTAAAAGTTGAGCAAAGGACTTGATAGATCCTTTCTTAAGACCCATAAACCAATCAAGAGCTATTCCCTGTAAACTCCTAGGGAACAATTTCTCATGAGTTAATTGGAATTATGCATGACTTTTTGACAGTGGGTGTAGAACTCATGAAGGTGAGCCTTGGGATCTTTGGTTCCTTTATATTTATCAAATTTTGGCATTTCAAAATGCTTTGGGAAAGGAACTAATGAAATAGAAGGATCAAATGGATAGGGACAAATTTCCTCAAACTTGAACGATTGTTTGTCGGTCCTAGCTTGTAAGTCCTTTAGCACATCTTTGACTTCTTCTAGATCTTGATTGATAGGCGTTGTATGAGTCAGATTAGATGAACTAGGCTGATTGTATGGAGGATACAGCTGATATGATGAGGATGGTGCTGAAGTAGCTAGATCATAAGAGGGTTGAGGTGTATATAGAGGTGTTTGTTGGTACTGATTGGGGTAAGTGGATTGAGGATTGACATAAGTCGGATAGGAGGATGATAAATTTTGATGGTAAGAGCTGGAAGACACTTGTTGGTATGGTGGCTATTGTTGATAGTATGAAGTGAATGGAGTACCATGTTGGTATTGTGTGGCAACTTGATAGCACAATGATGTGGAAGCCCCTTGCTGGTAAGGTGATGGTTGATGATAGTAAGAGGTGGATTGAGCACCCTATTAATAAGTTGGTTGTTACTATGTATAGGATGTGGATGAAGGACCTTGTTGGTATGAAGGTTCTTGCTAAGTGTAGTATGGATTGGACTGGTAATTTTATGCAACATTGGGTTGTTGTGTGGTGTATGGAGGTTGTTTTGTATTAAACTATTGTTGGCATGGGTTTGTGTGCAATTGTAGAGGATTAGTGTAAGGAGGTAGTTGAGTCTATGGGGGGTTCTGAGTGGTCACATGAATGTTTTTATTAGGATTGAACGTAGTAGCATAAGCAGCGTATGTACTAGATAGGTGGTAAAGATATTGTGTGAAATGATTATGTTGTGTTTGCATGGGAACATATGTATGATGGGGTGGTTGTTACTACTATGGGGGCTGCTAATAAAGTGGGTGGGGACTGTTGATAAAGTGGGTGAGATGGGATGTGTTGATGTTGTAGGACTATTGTAGAAGCATTATGGGGCGATTGCGACGAATGTGGCATAGTTTGTGTGACTTGATGTGGGGCTTGTGTAGGAACGGTAGTGTGTTGTTGAGGAATTGAAATGTTTTGTCATGGAATAGTGATGTTTTGTTATGGGATAGTGACATTCTACTATGGTGGTTGTTGATGGGGTGGTTGAGATGAAATAGTAGCAACATGTTGTGGTAGCATTTACGAAGGGATATTAGTATGTTTCGGTGGTGCCTACATCACAATGGATTGATGTAGATTAACAGGAGGCTGCTGAAATGCAGGGATATTACCTTGAGGTGGCAGTAGTAGATTACCAATAGGTGTAGGTCCTAGAGGTGGCATCAATGCAAGAAGTGGAGTGCCCTCAGTGTTGATGGGTGGTTGACCAGGATGTTGAGGTGGGAGTGGTGGAGCTGACAAAATGTTTTGTGGCATGCCATAGGCATAGGGGTCATTAGGATCAAGTGGTGTTATAGAGGTAGCAAATGGGAAGCAAGGATAATTGGTGACTTGGTGTATAATAGCATTTACGAACTCGGGATGATACCAATTCTCTATAGGTGCACCTTCGGGGACATATGAATTTTTTGGAATGTTTTTGTGAAGTCTACAAGTCTTGAGGTACAAGAAGAGTTTGGGCGCTGGTATATTGTGACATATTAAAGTCGGGTGTTGGTTTGAACCCTGTCATGATCAGAGTGGTGAGAATATTATCCCCATGCTTGTTGAGGAGGTGTTCCATCATTTGAACATTAGTGGGATTGCTAAGATATTCGTCAACCATGACTTCAAGCTAATTGACCATGTTTTCATCTCTGGGTGGTGAGGTGTTTTGGAAGTTAGTATTGGATTGTGATGATGCACCATTATTGGAATCTTGAGGGATGTTCACACTATTGTTGGGATCTTGTGGGATGTTTGTAGTGTTGTTGGGATCCTGAGGGATATTCAAGTTGAAACCTTAGGCTTGTTGTTCATCCATTTATTTCTTAGCTTGTGATTGAGTTTGAACGGGCATGAAAATGAAAAACTACTATGTAACTAAGATGTGATTAAACTCTAGAATGCAATGGAGAGATGACATAAACAATGATTGAAGGATTAATTAGATGATGGATCAGCTGATTGGATGATTTGATAAGGATGAGATTGGATTGGATTGATAGATTGGATGATTGGATAAGGATTAGATTAGATTAGATTGGATAAGGTTGGTTGATGAAGCGACTAATAAGTTTGGATGATTGTATAAGATTGGATGATGGAAGGGATTCTAAACCAGGTTCAAAGATCACCCTAGGTGACTTAATATACTAATTGATCAAATTAAGGATAGGTAGATGATTGCAGTAGGGTATGTGCAGGATCATGATGGGCCAAAAAGTGGCAATATGATGGGTATGTGTCTGACGAATTTTTTTATAGCCAAAATTGATGAAACAAAAAGGGTTTTTAAAGGAGATTCTCAGCTTTCCACCAATATAAATTATGTTTTACTTTGAATTTAAAAAATTATTATTATTCATTTTCTATTTGAATTATGATTAAAGTCCGATTGATAGATTGATTGAAAAACATTTATAGCTTTCAAATGGTATCACATTTTTTGAATCCAAAACATGTGTCACATTATATGCTTTGCATAATATAGGATTAAAAAAATAAAATTGAATTTCATGAAGTTTTAACCAAGTTAAGGTGGTCAGACATACAAGTTTTTATATTTTTTAAAATTTGTGATAAAAAATTCATAATTAATTATTTACTTGGAAAAAATTACAAAAAAATATGCATCACATCCGACATGAGTCATCTACTTATATCTAAAATCTTATAAATTTTTTTATCATTTTATTGTGGTTAGGCTAGTCAGATAGACACCTACTTCTTATTTTTCCCTAAAATTTAAGTACTACTGCATTGAAATTTCAAATTTTCACCAAATAGCTTTTAAAAAAAAAATAAACCTAGTAGTTTAGAAACTACATTCAATTTGCTACAGATTCTATTCTTACATATTTTTGAAATAATATAGATAACTTATTCAATTTTTTACGTCAAGTTGCCTAACTCTGATTTTTCTAATTTTTTTGCCACTTAAGGGCCTTTTTTTTCCATGATGATCATGCACATACCTAGCATGAATCCAACTTAAGATGGAAGTGGATTGATAGGGTCGAATAATGATGACTGACTCAGGACAGATGGTGATCCTAAGCAGACATTGTAGGATGACGATCGATTTTAGACACCTAGGTCAATTGGAGATAACTTCAAATGAAGTTCAAAGGATTTGGATTGAGAAAATGATGAGGTGTATGCAACCTGGAGATGCTTTATGATGTACCTCTATGATTAAAATGATGCAAATGGATGCAATTTTGGGTGAACAGAAGATGTAAAATGGTTGGATAAAGATCAGATCATCTAACCAAGGTGTAAGACTGCCCAACTAGGGGGAAAGTTCACCCAATAGGAGGTCAGTTTCACCCAACTAGAGGTCAAGTTTTCCTTTGAAGGTTAGGTTCACCCAACTGAGGTCAGGTTCACCTAACTAGAGGTCAGGTTCTTCCAACTAGAGGTTAAGGTCACCCAAGGTTGGAGGTAAGGTTCATCCAACTGAGGCTAGTTTCACCCAATTAGAGGTCAGGTTCACCCAACTAAGGGTTCAGGTTCACCCAACTAGAGGCTAGGGTCACCCAAGTTGAGGTTAGGGTCACCCAAGTTGAGGTCAAGGTTGCCCAAGTTGAGGTCAAGGTCACCCAAGTTGAGGTCAGGGTTACCCAAGTTTGTCTAAATCAGAAAAGAGGATCCAATGGACTATTAGAAACAGAGCAAATGGATGCTCAGAACAGGGAAATAGAGGCTCAAAATGGGAAAACAGACGCTCAAAACGGGCAAACGAACATTCAAAATGAGGAAATAGATGCTCGGAATGGGAAAATAGATGCTCAGAATGGGAAAACAGATGTTCAGAATAGGGAAACGAATGCTCAAAATAGGAAAACAAATGCTCAGAATGGGAAAATAGACATTCGGAATGGGGAAACAAATGCTCAAAACAAGGAAATAGATGCTTGGAATAGGTAAATAGAAGGCGAAAATAGTTGTCCAAGATGTAAAATCACCCAAGTTGGGGCAGGGTCATCCAACTTAGGGTAGGGTCACCCAACTTAAGGCAGGTTTTCCCAATTTAAGGCATGGTCACCCAACTTAAGGGTAGGGTCACCCTTGTTGAGGGCAAGGTCACCTATTTGGTGAAAAGATAGATAATTCTGACAGAAACAAGCTGAGAAGGGACTAAGACAGAAGGAAAGGTCACCCTTGTTCAAGGCAGAGTCACACCTAGTCAGGGAAAGGTCACCTCCGTCAACAAACCTAAACTTGACTTAGGTGAAAATGGCTATGGAAATAGACCAAAAACACAACAAATAGTAAGCAGGAGGTAAGACTGACTTGACTCAACAGAAATTCACTATTTTCACACAAAAAAGATAGTTCAAATAGCACAATCCTAAGATTAGTATGAAGGGTATGGCCAACACAATCCTCTAACTAGGTTGAACAAGACAACTAGGGAGTCATCGATATATTCTCGGTACATGAGGCACAATCATAAACACCAGTCCATCACAGGCATGAGTTGGGTACCTCAATGAAATACTAAAGGCTTGGACCAGCTCTTCATGCCTTATCTAGGTATCACCCTAGCTTTGATGCTCTGCCAGACATGATGTGACTAGATTGGGGTACAACTTTGGCTCT
This sequence comes from Sequoia sempervirens, assembly GCA_007258455.2. Classification (NCBI taxonomy): domain Eukaryota; kingdom Viridiplantae; phylum Streptophyta; class Pinopsida; order Cupressales; family Cupressaceae; genus Sequoia; species Sequoia sempervirens. The sequence continues at coordinate 22,843,560 of VDFB02026320.1, read as the reverse complement.
CCCCCCTTTGTATACCCCACCAGTACACATGGTTGGGATCATCCCTTGGGGTGATGAAATCCCCAAGAAGGTCTCGCTAAAAAGAGAACACTAATCATTTTTGACTACTCCCTAGGCTCACACGAAGTGCAAGGGGAAAGCTTTAAACTATATAGTTCCCCTTGGGCAACATAGAGAACTAAGTAAGCTATGATTTATCTTCACCCAAGATCACCAAATGGTGCAAGGGGATTGGATATGTCAATAGCTTAGTTTGTAAATACAACACAATATATTTGACTTCCCCTAGTCAAACTATGTGCCTAAGTAGTATGAAAAATGAAAGACAAACTATCTAACTAATAATAGGGCCCATTCATCTTGCAACAAATATGTTAGAATTTTTATCCTTTGTTCTTCAACAAGCATGAAACAAGCTGCACAAATGTTAGTAAAAAATTAGTACAATCACCAACAGGATGAGTTAGGGGGTCAGTATTAATCAAAACAATAGAAAACAGAGCTTGAAAATGAATTTTAAATCATTGTTTTACCTCGTAGATGCCTCTGTTTAGGTCAGGTTCGCCCCTGTTCAAGGAAAGTTCACCCTTGTGCAAAAAATAGGGAGAAATTTTTTCTATTGTCTCTCAAATAGGCAACTCTGCAAGGCAAGGTCACCTCTGTTCAGGTCGGGGTCACCTGTCTTGGGGTAGGTTCACCTATCCTAGTGCAGGTTTGCCTCTATGTAACCTAAACCTACAAAATATCAAAAAACAAAAAACGTGAAAGCAAAAAAGACCTATTGTGGGTCCCACCAGGTGTGCCAAAAATGTGAGCAGTGCTATTTATCTATCCTAAATGATGCAAAATAGAATGCAAAAGAAGGAAACAACACTTTACACCTCAAGATTGGGCTATGTTAAACTCAAACAAAATAAAGATGAAAAACAACAAATTTATACCTTGTATGAGTTTCTTCTTGGTTGGCCCTTTGATAGTTTATGTTATGTGTGCTCCTTGATGGAAAATGGACTAAAATAGTGTGCAAAGTGATGGGGATTCATTGAAGATTCAAATGATGAATGTGGGTATTTGGATAGATGTCTAGAATGGATGCAAGATGAGCTTGAAGGTGCAATAATGGAGGTTGTGAGTGCAAAATGCAAGTATGTTGAGTTCTTGTGAGTTGTGAGCTTGAGCTTGAAATTGTGAATATGATGAATGAATCAATTGAGAGGAAATATTCCATTTTAAGGGAAGAATCTCTAGAGAAATGGAGGGTCAAGATTTTGCTAACATGGACAAGATGAAGGGCTGTGGTGAGTTGATGACTCACAAGCCATCACATCTTTCCATATGGAGGATGAAGTGTCACAAGGAAAAATGAGTTGGAAAAGGGACATGTGAGGTGGAGGTACTTGCAAGTACCTTGGGATTGGGAGAATATTTCCTTAAAAAAAAATTCTTGTTCCCATATGGGAGGAAAGTGACATATCAAGAATTTTAGTATTCCTAAAAAATATCCATGGGGAAGAGATAAGTGGTTGGAGAAATAAATGTGAATTTTAAATTCACATTATTGGAAGTACCTTGTGAATAAGACAAGGTCCCTATAATGGAAGGTTCTTGACCCCATGTGATTGATGTGACAAGTGAGAGAATTTACAATTTCCCAACAACTTGCATGGGGAAGAGAAATGAATTGAATGAGTAAATGTGAATTTTAAATTCACACGGGGAAGAGGTCAAGGCTTAAAAGGGAAAGCACTTATGAAAGGTTGACTTGAAGTACATGCAAAGATGGAATGTGATTAGATTAAGGTTGTGTAAATAGGTGATTAAAAAGATTAATGAGGGATTAGAGGCAAGTGTCCAAATATGGAGGATGTGACATTAATCCTGATTAAACATGTGCACATCCTAATCATGGATTAATTAAACTAATCCAGATTAGAAGAAATTTATGGAGGATGTGAAAAAGAGAGAAAAAGAGAGGAATTTAAAATTGATTTAAATTCCAAAAAGGCTAAATGACCAAATTAAATAAATTGATGTGTTTATTTAATTTAGAAAATGGATGAAAGGTAAAGTATTTAATTAAATAAGTTATTTAATTAATAATTATGAAATAAACAGATGAAGGCGACCGGTTTGACCATGTGGGAATGGTCAAATTTGGATGTCTTCAGGAGTCATTCGCCATTCTGGATGAATCAGTCCCAGTTCTGCAAAACTATTTCAAAACCCATTTTGGACAAAAGGGTATCTAAAAATGTAGAAAACTCAAAACTGACCTAAAAGTGGGATTCATTCGCCACTGATGGCCAATGAGTCCACTTTTCAATTTCTGAATATTCAAAGGTGGAATCTAGAGATTTTTTGCACTTTCTACTTCTCCAAGTGTTTTGTTCTGAAACTATCAGATTCAAGCCTGAAAGTCATTTTTTGTTGATATTTTTCTTCGGACAATGAAGAGAAGATCTAAACAACTTTGAAACTTTATTCTTAATTATTTCCAAGCTTCCAAAATGTCTAAATCTGCAAACACACAAGAAGAGAAGAAGAAATGTTGGATGTTAGGGCATGGGGGTTTGCCTTGTTCAAATTTCATTTGAGTAATTAAAGGGTATATGCAAGATCATCATGGAAAAAATAGGCCCTTAAATGGTGAAAAATTCAGAAAAATCAGAGTTAGGAAACTTTACATAAAAATTTGAATCAATTATCTATATTATTTCAAAAAAATGTAATAATAGAATCTATAGCAAATTGAATATAGTTTCTAAACTACTAAATTTTTTTTTTTTAAGAAAAAATTTATTTGATGAAAATTTGAAATTCAGTAGTAGCACTTAAATTTCAGGAAAAAAGCAAAGAGTGCCTTCTTACCCTAACTACACAATAGATAATATTATAATATATTTTTAATAGATGATTGAATCATCCCCGATGATGCATATTTTTTGTAATTTTTTCCAAGTAAATAATTAATTATGAATTTTTATTGCAACTTTTAAAAATATAAAAACTTGTATGTCTGACCACCTTAACTTGGTCTAAACTTCATGAAATTCATTTTAATCCTATAGTATGTGAAGCATAGAATGTGGTATATTTCAGATTCAAAAATGTGATACCATTTGAAAGCTATAGATATTTTTCAATCAACCTATCAATCGGGCTTTAATCGTAATTCAAATAGAAAATGAATAATAATTATTTATTAAATTCAAAGTAAAGCATAATTTATATTGGTGGAAATATGAGAATCTTCTTTAAAAAACCTTTTTGTTTCATCAATTTTGGGTAAAAATAAAGTCGACAACCACATACCCTACACATACCCATCAAGTCGCAACTTTTTGGCCCATCATGATCTTGCACATACCCTAAACCAAAATGATGAAATAAGATAATGAAACATGAAATAAGAAATAATTCAGTTAGAAACTTTCCATGATGAAGGATCTTGAGTTGTTGCAACAATGGATGAATAATCTTTCTCTTGAATTCCTTAGAAAACTATCTTGATGACTTAGAATGCTAAAACCCTAGCTTGCTTGACTAGACAATATGGATGAATGATGAATGATGGATGAATTATGAATTATATGAATGAATTAGGGTTGAAGGCATCCTTTTATAGAAAAGAGTTAAGAATAAGGATCATGATCAAGGGCCAAGATTAAATTAGAAAATAACTTAATCAAGGATGGAGGTTAATTGAGAGAAGAAATACATGGATAGATAGACTTGAGGTGGGAGATAAGATTGGCACAGAAAAAGAGGTGGTAAAAGAAATTAAATAATAAAGATTATTTAATTTAAGTGGCCAACATAGGACAAATAAATAAAATATTAATTTTATTTATTTAAAAAGAAATGTGAGAACAAATAATTAAATAATTAAAAATAATTACTTAATTATGGAGGAAAGTTGGGGTGTTAAACATTAAATAATTAAAAAAAATTATTTAATGGAGAGAGAAGGGATAATTAAATAATTAAAATAATTATTTGATTGGAGAGATAAAGAAAGGATAAATAATTAAATAAATATAACATTTATTTAATTATAGAGAGAAAAGGCTAATGAATAATTAAATAATTGAAATAATTATTTAATTATAGAAGAGGAAAAAACTAAATTTTGAATTAAAAGAATATTTAATTCAAATGTAGGAAGGAAATGACCATTAGACTTAGATGCTTAATAAAATTCTAGAAAAGTGTGAAAGTCATTTACAACACCTTTACAAGACATTAATAAATGCATTTTATTCAGTTTGCGAGGGTCCAAGACCTAATGTGGATGTGAAAAACACCCCACAACACTAAACCAAGGCCCCATTAAGTCCAATTTATCATCAACTATTCCCAAATCAAGCAAGTTTCCTTTTTTCTATGGTACGTTTAATCCCCACTTTAGTGAGAGGATGAATTTGCTTCAAACTCACACTAAAGTAGACATTCAAGAAGGGTCCAATCATACAAATGCAGACGACAAAGGATGAAAAAGATCAAGGAAACAATCAAGCCCCCAAGATCCAAGATCCTAAGTCAAACTAATATAAGGGTATGTGCAAGATCATCATGGAAAAAACAGGCCCTTAAGTGGTTAAAAATTCAGAAAAATCAGAGTTAGGCAACTTTACGTAAAATTTACTGAATAAGTTATCTATATTATTTTAAAAATATGTAGAATAGAATCTATAAAAATTGATTGTAGTTTCTAAACTACTAAGGTTTATTTTTTAAAAAATCTATTTTGGTGAGAAGGCACTTTAATTTAAATGTAATATCCGAATTTAGGGAAAAAAAGAAAAGTAGGTGCTTGTCGGTCACCTAACTCTGGCCAAATGACAATATTTTTTATAAGATTATATATAAGTAGAGGGGACTCAATGTCTCGATGTGATGCATATTTTTTTTTGTAATTTTTTTCCTAGTAAATAGTGGTATGTTTTTGTTACAACTTTTAAAAAATATAAAACTTGTATGTCTAACCTTACCTTAACTGGGTCAAAAATTCATTAAATTCCAATTTTTATTTAATCCTATAGTATTCAAAGCATAGAATGTGACACATATTTTGGATTCAAAAATGTCAGGATACTATTTAGAATTTATTGATATTTTTCAATAAACCCTATCGTCCGGGACTTTGGTTATGTAATTCAAATAGAAAATGAATAATAATTATTTATTAAATTCAAAGTAAAGCATAATTTATATTGGTGGAAAGCTGAGAATTTCTTTTAAAGACCCTTTTTGTTTCATCAATTTTGGGTAGAAAAAAAGTTTTCAACCACATACCCATCATATTGCCACTTTTTGGCCCATCATGATCCTGCACATACCCATAAGCACAACAGGATATGCATAAGGTGTATAATATGCAGCTAAACAAGATACACAATTATGCAATGTCAAGAACTAAATAGAAATAAGAACAACATGGAAAATATGTGCTCACTCTAGGGCCATATAACATAGGGTCGTCCATGGGGTGAGTTGTCCCAATGAAGTGGTTTAGTATGAAAGTCATTCCAGTGTGTCGGCTTCCCACTGTATAATGAGAAATTCATGTGCCATTGTGTTGACTTCCCATTATAGAAACCATACCAAACTTATGCTCCTGATAACATTGATAAGGCACCACAATGTAATGCTTTTGTAAATGTTTTGAATGTCATGTAAAAAAAATTTGTTAAAGGGGATTTTTCTTTGTTCATGTAAGTTCTTCTTCTTAGGGATCATTGTGCCTAATATTTCCAAGAGAGGACAAGTCAGGGTGTTAGATCGTTATCCATGGGATGCCTCGTTCACTTTATGCCACTTCATTTTATCGTACACTCTTGGAAGGCATCAAACCCATTGACACCACCAAGAAGAGGACACATCACAAGAAGAAAAAAATCACACCATGAAATTTGCACAAAGATGTTGTCTATGTATGCTCCACTTTAAAGTGGTTGCTACACCATTACTGTGAGCAATTGCTTTAAATTAAAAGAGGGTATGAGAGCTTACTCAAAAAGCTATATGCCAAGTCATATGTTTTCGATAAGCTGTATCATGAAGAAAGGGAGTATGTCACATGTGAGTCAATCTTAAGACATGTCATCCACATCCCAACCTTTCTCTTATATGTTCATGAAAGGTTAAGGACTAGCCAAGAGAGACAATGACAAGTGACATATGAGGATAAGGCTTC
>VDFB02026320.1:22777241-22837264 GCA_007258455.2 Sequoia sempervirens | reverse complement strand
TTTGATCCATCTTTCATCTAGGAGTTCCAATTGGCTAAGTCTTGCAACTCGAGCATCTTCATCACTAATAAGATTCTTCAAGGATATTCTCAGTGATGGGATTTCTACCTCAATTGGTAAGATAGCCTCAACACCATAGATGAGAGAATACGAAGTGGTGCCAGTAGGGGTGCAGATGGAAGTGTGGTATGCCCAAAGGGTGGGATGGATGTGAAGGTTCCAATCTCCACCAATATTGTTGAGCACCTTTTTGAGGATTCTGATGAGGCTTCTATTGGTGGCTTCTACCTGACCATTACCCTGGGGGTAATAAAGCGTATACCAATGATGTTGGATATGGAAGGTGTCACAAAGGTATTTCATAGCTTGGTTTTTGAAAGGATTTCCATTATAAGAAATGATGGTGGAAGGTATTCCATATCTACAAAGAATATGGAAGAGGATAAACTTGGAAATTTGAGTACCTGTGATTTTTGAGAGTGGCATTGCTTCCACCCACTTGGTGAACTACTTAGTTGTGGTAATGATGAAGGTATGGCCATTGGAGGATGGGGGATATATCTTGATGATTAGGTTGAAACCCCACTGAGAGAAGGGCCATGGTGCTACAAGAGGTTGTAGATCCTATGTTGGAGCATGTATTAGATTGGCATGCTATTGACAAGGTAAGAACTTCTTGAAAAAATCACAAGAATCATGTTCTAATGTAGGCCAGTAATATCCTACTCAGAGAATTATCTTAGCTAGGGCTATGCCATTTGAGTGGGCCCCACATACACCACTATGTACTTCCATTAATGTAGTGTGGGCTTCAATCTCGTTCAAGCACCGGAGGAGGGTTCCATCATACCCACATCGATAAAGTGTATCACCTACGATGGTGTAATAGGATGTTTATTGGATGAAATATTTTCTTTGATTACGTGTGAGATCAGGAGGTAGGATATTGTCGTGAAGGTAAGTGTAGATATGATTGTACCATGGTGAGGTGGGACCTATAATGTCACACACCATCTCACTCTCTAAGATATCATAAGCTAGAATTAACAATTGTTCAACGAGAAACTCACACTCTGTTTTGTCTTTGGGCATGTCAATTAAGGAACCAATGGTAGCCATGGCATCTGCTGCTTTTTTCTGTACTCTTTAAATCTGATCAAACTTGATGGAAGTGAAATACTTCTTGAAGTCATCTACCATGCATTTATAGGGTAGTAACTTATCATCTTTTGTGAGAAACTCATCGTTGACCTATTTGATGATTAATTGAGAATCACCAAAGACTCTTAGCTGGGTGATATGCCATTGGATTGAAATTTTGAGGCCAGTAAGAAGAGCTTCATTTTCATCTATGTTATTTGTGCATGGAAAAGCCAATCTGAATGACTTCGGTATATAATCTCCTTGGGGAGTTACAAGAAAGATTCCTGCCCCTGATCCATTGTGTGTGTATGACCCATCAAAGTACAATGTCCATGTGGCCGCTTCTATTACTATGAAGACTCCTTCATCCAAAAATTTTGTTGTTAGGGGGTAGGAATCTACTAGGGAGCATATTCCAATTGATCAACTATCACTTGTCCTTTAATAGCTTTCTGATCCACATATTCTATATCAAATTCACTCAAGAGCATGACCTACTTAGCCATGTAATAGTTAGAATTGTCCTAGATAATAGGTATTTGAGTGGATCAACCTTGGAGATGAGCTTTACTAGATGACTGAGCACATAATGTTAGAGCTTTTGTGAACTAAAAAACCATGACTAGGAAAGCTTTTTCCATTGGGGAATAATTAAGCTCATAACCAACTAGGGTCTAGCCGATGTAATAGATTTCTCTTCCCTTGATGACTCATCGTGTTGTGCCAGCAATGCCCCTAATGCCACTGATGTAGTAGAAATATACAATAGGAGTTGCTTACTAGGAATTGGTGGCATAAGGATTGGTGGGTGAGCCAAATACTCCTTGATTTTTTCAAAGCCAAGTTGACATTACTGAGTCCACTTAAAAGCATTGTCCTTCTTTAGGAGATGAGTAAATGACTGACACTTGTTAGCTAATTGACAAATGAACCGTCAGATGGATTGTAACTTACCCTAATGGCTCCTTAACTGTTTGAGATTATGTGGTGGAGGCATATCCATAATTTCTTTAACTTTAGCTAGATCGACTTCTATACCTCTTCGGGAGACAATGAAACCCAACAATTTTCCTGATGTGACCCAAAAGGCACATTTCTTCAGATTTAGCCTTAGCTTATATTGCTCTAGATGCTCAAAGATCTTCTTGAGTACCACAGGATGTTCTCCCCTTGTTCTCAATTTCCCTAATAGATCATCAACATAATCTTCCATTATGATGTGGATGAGGTCATGGAAGATAATGGTCATGGCTCGCTGGTAAGTTGCCTTTGCGTTTTTAAGGCCAAAGTGCATAACATTATAACAGAAGTTTCCCCATGGTGTGGTGAAATTTGTTTTATGTTGATCTTTAGGCGAAATTCTAATATTATTGTATTTAAAGAAGCCGTCCATAAGGAAAAGAATCTTGTGTCCTCCAGTGAGGTTAACCAGCATGTCAATGTTCGACAAAGGAAAATCATCTTTGGGACAAGCCTTGTTGAGGTTAGGAAAGTCTATACATACTCTAATAGTGCCATTTGGTTTGGCTACAGGGACTACATTTGAGATCCAATCCGAGTAGTCAATGGGCCTTATGAATCCAACATCTAATAGTTTCTCCAATTCTTTCTTAACTAGTAGAGCCACTTGGGGGTGCATTTTTTAGAGCTTTTTCTTGATAGGTTTGGCATTAGGATGTACGTCCAAGTGATGTACTACTAAAGTAGGATCAAGACCTAGCATGTTTGAATATGTCCATGCGAAGTTGATGATGCCTTCTTTGAGAAGCTTGGTGATGGTAGAATATTCTTCCTCTGACAGTGCTTTGGCTACATATGTAATTTTGGGATCCTTCTTAGTTCCCAAATTTATTTCTTTTGTTTCTTCTATCAGGATGGATGATCATTCAAAGAGCTGAGTTCCAACAAGGGGAAGATTAAAATCCCCATCTAGTGCCTCATCGAGGTTTTTACTATCAGATACACCCTTTGTTTTTACTTTTTCTAGGTCAAGAAGCACCTCAGGGAGGTTTTTGCTAGGTGACCTTTTTTATTTTGCTTCTTTTTACTTTTATGGTTAGCGTGTTCATCTTCCCCCAATCCCATAAGATGTACGTACTGATCTATAGAAGGAAAGGTATCAATAGGTGTGCTACCATGTAGGTCCCAATCTATGAGTTTAGGATGTTTAAGGGATAGGCTAATGGTGTAGATGTATAAGCATTTGAACATGGAAGAGAGGTCAGTGTGATCAACATCATCATATGCATGTATGATTGATTCCTCCTCTGGTATGTCTTCAAGGAGACTATTGCTCTCAATAACACTATTAGAGGCACTAGATGATGTTATAGGTCCCTTTTGTTTTGTGTCATGACCCAAGCCCAAGTATCTTGGTCTTATTGTAGCCTCAATATGTTGTTTCCTTCCTTTCTCTTTGGTGCCAAGGAGCCCCCTGATAATTTTACTTCTTTGCAAACTTAGAGGGCCAAGGATAGTTCTCCTAGAAATATTCTTTCAAAGGAGGGGAGGGATTAGGTTCCTCATAGTAGACCCATTGGCTTATGTCATCTTCTGGGGCATCTTGTCTTAACCCAGGAGAGCGGTAAGTACTGGTTCCTACGTTCTTGGAGCTCAAAGTGATAGTCTTGTCTTTTGGTTTTAGTGTAGACTACGAGGGTTGGCCATATGAATGTGGTGAGGGTGGCATAGTTGCCACGTTCAAAGGTATGCATATCTCATATTCACCACATCCCTTGTCAATGATATGGACTTTAGTAAGGGTGGAATCAGATGTGGATGATGGAGTGGATGAAGTGGTGGCTAATGCGGTGGTAGATGAGTGGTATGATGATGTTTGTGGCGGTCCCATTTCCACTCCAGGACAATAGTGGGATTGAGGAGAAGAAGCTTCTAATGTGTGGCAATATTCAAATGGTTGAGGGTCCGTGTGTATAGTAACTTATATCCATTGAATGGGAATTTTAGACATTGATGGTATGTGGATGGTACGACTTGTATGGCGTGGATCCATGGATGATCAAGGAGGAGGTTATAGGGGAGTTCTAGATCGAGGACATGACAAGTAGTATATTGCAAAACTGGATGAACCTAGATTAGAAGACATATTGTTCCTTTGGAATCACGCTTTGCATTATCATACACCTTGATTGTGATGACTTGATTATTTAAACTAGCATGGGTGTATCCAACCTATTTTATGAAATTCAATGTACAAAGGTTTAGGGAAGAACCATTATCTACCAAGAACCTCTTTACTTTATGATGATTTACTGGGACCTCTAGATGGAGGGGACAATTATGATTAGAGTCAATGCAGGGCATAACATTTTGGCTAAAACCTAGTTGATAGATTGCTGAGAGGTGCCCTACCAATGCTTGAAATTGTGTAGGGTCTATGTCATTAGGAACTTGGGTGTCCCATAAGGACTTATTTAGGATTTCTTGGTGTGCGAGAGAAGACTTAAGCAAGTTTAAAATGGATATTTGTGTTGAAGTCTTTCCCAGATGGTCAAGAATGTTGTATTGAGAACTCACAAGTTGGGGTTGGGTGTATGCGGAGGCTCTAGGGACTATGATGTGGGTTCGATGGGTGGTAATATAACATTGAGGATCCTTTCCTCGTACGTGTATCATAGATACACGTGGTTCCACTTGTTCAATGTTCATGATGAGACCTTCATAGTTAAGTGGCACATTTTTGAAACTGATGTTAGTGGTGTTTTTATTTTGATTATTATTGTTTCTAGGTCATGGGTTTGAATTTGACGTATTAGGCCCTTGGTTATTTTTAGGGAAGGCATTCTGATATATCATCAATTGAGCATTGGACGAGGGTGTCATGTTGGAATCCACATGTATGCCACCTTGATCTATAAGATCCTAGATGTACATTTTTAGACCTTGACACTTATTCAATGCATTCCCTTTAATCTTGTGGAACTCATAGTATTCATTTTCCTTAAACTAGTTTGGTTAGGGTTTGGATTCATCAAGGGGCTTAGTCACAGGATATGTAATCGGTTAATTAGCTTGCATAAGCCTATTAAACACGTCACTTAGGGGTTCTCCTAATGGAGTGAATTGATGCAGCTTGTTACCCCCTTGATTGTTTTGATTGGATTTTTGGGGTGGACGAGGTGCCCCTTGAGGAACTAATATAGCATTAGGCATTGACTATTGTGGAGAAGGATATTTTTGCTTCTGGGAAGCATTGGCCACTTGGACGTGTTTAATGTTAGTGACACAATCATTGACAACATTTTTTTTTTTGTTCCAATAACGAGGTTTGTCTTCAAATTATTTCTTTTTATCAAAGTTAAAGGTTTTGACTAGCCCTTTGGAAACAAGGTCTCTCTCAAGAATAGGACCTTTCTCCATGATTTTAGCAAAGGTTGTGACACAATGGAGTTTAAAGTTGTGGGCCATGTCAGGATGAGAGTTTTCGATGAACAAGATGACCATGTCCTTTTCCCTTAGTGGGGATTTTATGCAACTGGCTAGGGCTCTCCATCTTTGAAGATAACTCACAAAGGTTTCTCCCTCATGCTATTTTTCCTTCAGGAGGTCTAGTGTATCAATATCCTTCTCCAGATTGAAGGAGAAGTGGGAGATAAACTCTTCTAAAAGTTGAGCAAAGGACTTGATAGATCCTTTCTTAAGACCCATAAACCAATCAAGAGCTATTCCCTGTAAACTCCTAGGGAACAATTTCTCATGAGTTAATTGGAATTATGCATGACTTTTTGACAGTGGGTGTAGAACTCATGAAGGTGAGCCTTGGGATCTTTGGTTCCTTTATATTTATCAAATTTTGGCATTTCAAAATGCTTTGGGAAAGGAACTAATGAAATAGAAGGATCAAATGGATAGGGACAAATTTCCTCAAACTTGAACGATTGTTTGTCGGTCCTAGCTTGTAAGTCCTTTAGCACATCTTTGACTTCTTCTAGATCTTGATTGATAGGCGTTGTATGAGTCAGATTAGATGAACTAGGCTGATTGTATGGAGGATACAGCTGATATGATGAGGATGGTGCTGAAGTAGCTAGATCATAAGAGGGTTGAGGTGTATATAGAGGTGTTTGTTGGTACTGATTGGGGTAAGTGGATTGAGGATTGACATAAGTCGGATAGGAGGATGATAAATTTTGATGGTAAGAGCTGGAAGACACTTGTTGGTATGGTGGCTATTGTTGATAGTATGAAGTGAATGGAGTACCATGTTGGTATTGTGTGGCAACTTGATAGCACAATGATGTGGAAGCCCCTTGCTGGTAAGGTGATGGTTGATGATAGTAAGAGGTGGATTGAGCACCCTATTAATAAGTTGGTTGTTACTATGTATAGGATGTGGATGAAGGACCTTGTTGGTATGAAGGTTCTTGCTAAGTGTAGTATGGATTGGACTGGTAATTTTATGCAACATTGGGTTGTTGTGTGGTGTATGGAGGTTGTTTTGTATTAAACTATTGTTGGCATGGGTTTGTGTGCAATTGTAGAGGATTAGTGTAAGGAGGTAGTTGAGTCTATGGGGGGTTCTGAGTGGTCACATGAATGTTTTTATTAGGATTGAACGTAGTAGCATAAGCAGCGTATGTACTAGATAGGTGGTAAAGATATTGTGTGAAATGATTATGTTGTGTTTGCATGGGAACATATGTATGATGGGGTGGTTGTTACTACTATGGGGGCTGCTAATAAAGTGGGTGGGGACTGTTGATAAAGTGGGTGAGATGGGATGTGTTGATGTTGTAGGACTATTGTAGAAGCATTATGGGGCGATTGCGACGAATGTGGCATAGTTTGTGTGACTTGATGTGGGGCTTGTGTAGGAACGGTAGTGTGTTGTTGAGGAATTGAAATGTTTTGTCATGGAATAGTGATGTTTTGTTATGGGATAGTGACATTCTACTATGGTGGTTGTTGATGGGGTGGTTGAGATGAAATAGTAGCAACATGTTGTGGTAGCATTTACGAAGGGATATTAGTATGTTTCGGTGGTGCCTACATCACAATGGATTGATGTAGATTAACAGGAGGCTGCTGAAATGCAGGGATATTACCTTGAGGTGGCAGTAGTAGATTACCAATAGGTGTAGGTCCTAGAGGTGGCATCAATGCAAGAAGTGGAGTGCCCTCAGTGTTGATGGGTGGTTGACCAGGATGTTGAGGTGGGAGTGGTGGAGCTGACAAAATGTTTTGTGGCATGCCATAGGCATAGGGGTCATTAGGATCAAGTGGTGTTATAGAGGTAGCAAATGGGAAGCAAGGATAATTGGTGACTTGGTGTATAATAGCATTTACGAACTCGGGATGATACCAATTCTCTATAGGTGCACCTTCGGGGACATATGAATTTTTTGGAATGTTTTTGTGAAGTCTACAAGTCTTGAGGTACAAGAAGAGTTTGGGCGCTGGTATATTGTGACATATTAAAGTCGGGTGTTGGTTTGAACCCTGTCATGATCAGAGTGGTGAGAATATTATCCCCATGCTTGTTGAGGAGGTGTTCCATCATTTGAACATTAGTGGGATTGCTAAGATATTCGTCAACCATGACTTCAAGCTAATTGACCATGTTTTCATCTCTGGGTGGTGAGGTGTTTTGGAAGTTAGTATTGGATTGTGATGATGCACCATTATTGGAATCTTGAGGGATGTTCACACTATTGTTGGGATCTTGTGGGATGTTTGTAGTGTTGTTGGGATCCTGAGGGATATTCAAGTTGAAACCTTAGGCTTGTTGTTCATCCATTTATTTCTTAGCTTGTGATTGAGTTTGAACGGGCATGAAAATGAAAAACTACTATGTAACTAAGATGTGATTAAACTCTAGAATGCAATGGAGAGATGACATAAACAATGATTGAAGGATTAATTAGATGATGGATCAGCTGATTGGATGATTTGATAAGGATGAGATTGGATTGGATTGATAGATTGGATGATTGGATAAGGATTAGATTAGATTAGATTGGATAAGGTTGGTTGATGAAGCGACTAATAAGTTTGGATGATTGTATAAGATTGGATGATGGAAGGGATTCTAAACCAGGTTCAAAGATCACCCTAGGTGACTTAATATACTAATTGATCAAATTAAGGATAGGTAGATGATTGCAGTAGGGTATGTGCAGGATCATGATGGGCCAAAAAGTGGCAATATGATGGGTATGTGTCTGACGAATTTTTTTATAGCCAAAATTGATGAAACAAAAAGGGTTTTTAAAGGAGATTCTCAGCTTTCCACCAATATAAATTATGTTTTACTTTGAATTTAAAAAATTATTATTATTCATTTTCTATTTGAATTATGATTAAAGTCCTGATTGATAGGTTGATTGAAAAACATTTATAGCTTTCAAATGGTATCACATTTTTTGAATCCAAAACATGTGTCACATTATATGCTTTGTATAATATAGGATTAAAAAATAAAATTTGAATTTCATAAAGTTTTAACCAAGTTAAGGTGGTCAGACATACAAGTTTTTTATATTTTTTAAAATTTGTGATAAAAAATTCATAATTAATTATTTACTTGGAAAAAATTTACAAAAAAATATGCATCACATCCATACATGAGTCATCTACTTATATCTAAAATCTTATAAATTTTTTTTTATCATTTTATTGTGGTTAGGCTAGCCAGACAGACACCTACTTCTTATTTTTTCCCTAAAATTTAAGTACTACTACATTGAAATTTTAAATTTTCACCAAATAGCTTTTTTTTTTAAAAAACCTAGTAGTTTAGAAACTACATTCAATTTGCTACAGATTCTATTCTTACATATTTTTGAAATAATATAGATAACTTATTCAATTTTTTACGTCAAGTTGCCTAACTTTGATTTTTCTAATTTTTTTGCCACTTAAGGGCTTGTTTTTTCCATGATGATCCTACACATGCCTAGCACTGAATCCAACTTAAGATGGAATTGGATTGATAGGGTCGAATAATGATGACTGACTCAGGACAGATGGTGATCCTAAGTAGACGTTGTAGGATGACGATCAATTTTAGACACCTAGGTCAATTGGAATAATAACTTCAAATGAAGTTCAAAGGATTTGGATTGAGAAAATGATGAGGTGTATGCAACCTGGAGATGCTTTATGATGTACCTCTATGATTAAAATGATGTAAATGCAAATTTTGGGTGAACAAAAGATGCAAAATGGTTGGATAAAGATCAAACTCATCTAACCAAGGTGAAAGATTGCCCAACTAGGGGGAAAGTTCACCCAATAGGAGGTCAGTTTCACCCAACTAGAGGTCAAGTGTTCCTATCTGAAGGTTAGGTTCCCCCAACTAGAGGTTAGGTTCACCTAACTAGAGGTCAGGTTCTTCCAACTAGAGGTTAAGGTCGCCCAATTGGAGGTCAAGGTCGCTTATCTGGAAGTCAGGTTCGCCTATCTGGAGGTAAGGTTCATCCAACTAGAGGCTAGTTTCACCCAATTAGAGGTCAGGTTCACCCAACTAAGGGTTAGGTTTACCCAACTAGAGGCTAGGGTCACCCAAGTTGAGGTTAGGGTCACCCAAGTTGAGGTCAAGGTTGCCCAAGTTGAGGTCAAGGTCACCCAAGTTGAGGTCAGAGTTGCCCAAGTTTGTCTAAATCAGAAAAGAGGATCCAATAGACTATCAAAACAAGCAAATGGATGCTCCTAACGGGGAAACAGAGTCTAAGAATGGGTAAACAGACGCTCAGAATAGGAAAATGAATGTTCGAAATGAGGAAACAAATGCTCGAAATGGGAAAATAGATGCTAAGAATGGGAAAATAGATGTTTAGAATAGGGAAACAAATGCTTAGAATAGGAAAACAAATGCTTAGAATGGGAAAACAGACATTCGAAACGGGGAAACAAATGCTCGGAACAAGGAAATGGATGCTTGGAATAGGTAAACAAAAGGTGAAACTAGTTGTTCAAGATGAAAAATTGCCCAACTTGGGGCAGGGTCACCCAACTTAGGGTAGGGTCACCCAACTTGGGGCAGGTTCACTCAACTTAAGGCAGGTTTGCCCAACTTAAGGCATGGTCACCCAACTTAAGGGTAGGGTCACCCTTGTTGAGGGAAAGGTCACCCATTTGGTGAAAAGATAGATAATTCAGACAAAAACAAGCGAATAAGGGACTAAGATAGAAGAAAAGGTCACCCCTATTCAAGGAAGAGTCACCCCTATTTAGGGAAAGGTCACCTCTGTCAACAAACCTGAACTTGACTTAGGTGAAAACGGCTATGGAAATGGACCAAAAACATAACAAATATTAAGCAGGAGGTAAGACTGACTTGACTCAACATAAATTCACTGGTTTCACACAAAAAAGATAGTTCAAATAGCGCAATCCTAAGATTAGTATGAAGGATATGGCCAACACAATCCTCTAACTAGGTTGAACAAGACAACTAGGGAGTCATTGATATATGCTCGATACATGAGGTACAATCGTAAACACCAGTCCATCATAGGTGTGAGTTGTGTACCTCAATGAAATACTAAAGGCTTGGACCAACTCTTCACACCTTATATAGGTATCACCCTAGCTTCAACACTCTGCTAGACATGATGTGACTAGATTGGGGTACAACTTTGGCTCTCCCCTCTTTGTATACCCCACCAGTACACATGGTTGGAATCATCCCTTGGGGTACTGAAATCCTCAAGAAGGTCTCGCTAAAAAGAGAACACTAACCATTTTTGGCTACTCCCTAGGCTCACACGAAGTGCAAGGGGAAAGCTTTAAACAATATAGTGCCCCTTGGGCAACATAGAGAACTAAGTAAGCTACGATTTCTCTTCACCCAAGATCAGAAAATGGTGCAAGGGGATTGGATATGTCAATAGCTTAGTTTGCAAATACAACACAATATATTTGACTTCCCCTAGTTAAACTATGTGCCTAAGTAGTATGAAAAATGAAAGACAAACTATCTAACTAATAATAGGGCCCATTCATCTTGCAACAAATATGTTAGAAGTTTTAATATTTAGTCTTCAACAAGCATGCAACAAGCTACACAAATGTTAGTAAAAAATTAGCACAATCACCAACAGGATGAGTTAGGGGGTCAGTATTAATCAAAACAATAGAAAATAGAGCTTGAAAATGAATTTTAAATCATTGTTTTACCTTGTAGATGCCTCTGTTTAGGTCAGGTTCACCCCTGTTCAAGGAAAGTTCACCCTTGTGTAGAAAATAGGGAGAATTTTTTTCTATTGTCTCTCAAATAGGCAACTCTGCAAGGTAGGGTCACCTCTGTTCAGGTCGGGGTCACCTGTCTTGGGGCAGGTTCACCTATCCTAGTGCAGGTTTGCCTCTATGTAACCTGAACCTGCAAAATATCAAAAAACAAAAAACATGAAAGCAAAAAAGACCTGTTGTGGGTCCCACCAGGTGTGTAATAAATGTGAGCAGTGCTATTTATCTATCATAAATGATGCAAAATATAATTCAACAGAAGGAGACAACACTTTACACCTCAAGATTGGGCTACGTTAAACTCAAACAAAATAAAGATGAAAAACAACAGATTTATACCTTGTATGAGTTTCTCCTTGGTTGGCCATTTGATAGTTGATGTTATGTGTGCTCCTTGATGGAAAATGGACTAAAATAGCATGCAAAGTGATGGGGATTCACTGAAGATTCAAATGATGAATGTGGGTATTTGGATAGATGTCTAGAATGGATGCAAAATGAGCTTGGAGGTGCAATAATGGAGGTTGTGAGTGCAAAACGCAAGTATGTTGAGTTCTTGTGAGTTGTGAGATTGAGCTTGAAAATGTGAATATGATGAATAAATCAATTGAGAGAAAATACTCCATTTTAAGGGAAGAATCTCTGGAGAAATGGAGGGTCAAGATTTTGCTAACATGGACAAGATGAAGGGCTATGGTGAGTTGAGGACTCACAAGCCATCACATCTTCCCATATGGAGGATGAAGTGTCACAAAGAAAAATGAGTTGGAAAAGGGACATGTGAGGTGGAGGTACTTGCAAGTACCTTGGGATTGGGAGAAGATTTCCTTTAAAAAAAAATTATTGTTCCCATATGGGAGGAAAGTGACATATCAGGAATTTTAGTATTCCTAAAAAATATCCATGGGGAAGAGAGAAGTGGTTGGAGAAATAAATGTGAATTTTAAATTCACATTATTAGAAGTACCTTGTGGATAAGACAAGGTGCCTATAATGGAAGGTTCTTGACCCCGTGTGATTGATGTGACAAGTGAGAGAATTTATAATTTCCCAACAACTTGCACGGGGAAGAGAAATGAATTGAATGAGTAAATGTGAATTTTAAATTCACATGCGGAAGAGGTCAAGGCTTAAAATGGAAAGCACTTATGATAGGTTGACTTGGAGTACATGCAAAGATGGCATGTGATTAGATTAAGGTTGTGTAAACAGGTGATTAAGAAGATTAATGAGGGATTAGAGGCAAGTGGCCAAATATGGAGGATGTGACATTAATCCTGATTAAACATGTGCACATCCTAATCATGGATTAATTAAACTAATCCAAATTAGAAGAAAGTTATGGAGGATGTGACAAGGAGAGAAAAAGAGAGGAATTTAAAATTGATTTAAATTCCAAGAAGGCTAAATGACCAAATTAAATAAATTGATGTATTTATTTAATTTAGAAAAAGGATGAAATGTAAAGTATTTAATTAAATAAGTTATTTAATTAATAATTGTGAAATAAATAGATGAAGGGGACGGGTTTGACCATGTGGGAATGATCAAATTTGGATGTCTATAGGACTCATTTATCATTCTGGATGAATCAGTCCCAGTTCTGAAAAACTGTTTCAAAACCCATTTTGGACAAAAGGGTATCTAAAAATGTAGAAAACTCAAAACTGACCTAAAAGTGGGATTCATTTGCCACTGATGGAAAATGAATCCACTTTTCAATTTCTGAATATTCAAAGGTGGAATCTAGAGCTTTTTTGCACTTTCTACTTCTCCAAGTGTTTTGTTCTAAAACTATCATATTCGAGCCTGAAAGTCATTTTTTGTTGATATTTTTCTTCAGACAATTTGATGAAGAGAATATCTAAACAACTTTGAAACTTTATTCTTAATTATTTCCAAGCTTCCAAAATGTCTAAATCTGCAAACACACAAGAAGAGAAGAAAAAATGTTGGATGTTAGGGCATGGGGGTTTGCCTTGGTCAATCCCATTTGAGTAATTAAAGGGTATGTGCAAGATCATCATGGAAAAAATAGACCCTTAAATGGTGAAAAATTCAGAAAAATCAGAGTTAGGCAATTTTAAGTAAAAATTTGAATCAATTATCTATATTATTTAAAAAATATTAAGAATAGAATCTATAGCAAATTCAATATAGTTTCTAAACTACTAAGTTTATTTTTTTAAAAATCTATTTGATGAAAATTTGAAATTTCATTGTAGTAGCACTTAAATTTCAAGGAAAAAATAAGAAGTAGGTGTCTGTCTTACCACCCTAACCACAATAAAATGATAACATTTTTTTATAATATTTTAGATATAAGTAGATGACTCATGTCCCGATGTGATGCATATTTTTTGTAAATTTTTTCCAAGTAAATAATTAATTATGAATTTTTTATTACAACTTTTTAAAAATATAAAAACTCGTATGTCTGACCACCTTAACTTGGTCTAAACTTCATGAAATTCATTTTTTTTTAATCCTATAGTATGTGAAGCATAGAATGTGATGCATATTTCAGATTCAAAAAATGTGATACTATTTGAAAACTATAGATGTTTTTCAATTAGCCTATCAATCAGGGCTTTAATCATAATTCAAATAGAAAATGAATAATAATTATTTATTAAATTCAAAGTACAAAGAATAATTTATATTGGTGGAAATATGAGAATATTCTTTAAAAAACTTTTTTGTTTCATCAATTTTGGGTAAAAATAAAGTCGACAACCACATACTCTACACATACCCATCAAGTCACAACTTTTTGGACCATCATGATCTTGCACATACCCTAAACCAAAATGATGAAATAAGATAATGAAACATGAAATATGAAATAATTCAATTAGAAACTTGCCATGATGAAGGATCTTGAGTTGTTGCAACAATGGATGAATAATCTTGCTCTTGAATGCCTAAGTAGAAAACTATCTTGATGACTTAGAATGCTAAAACCCTAGCTTGCTTGACTAGACAATATAGATGAATGATGAATGATGGATGAATTATGAATTATATGAATGAATTAGGGTTGAAGGCATCCTTTTATAGAAAAGAGTTAAGAATAATGATCATGATCAAGGGCCAAGATTAAATTAGAAAATAACTTAATCAAGGATGGAGGTTAATTGAGAGAAGATATACATGGATAGATAGACTTGAGGTGGAAGATAAGATTGGCACAGAAAAAGAGGTGGTAAAAGAAATTAAATAATAAAGATTATTTAATTTAAGTGGGCAACATAGGACAAATAAATAAAATATTAATTTTATTTATTTAAAAAGAAAGGTGAGAAAAAATAATTAAATAATTAAAAATAATTACTTAATTATGGAGGAAAGGTGGGGTGTTAAACATTAAATAATTAAAAAAATATATTTAATGGAGAGAGAAGGGATAATTAAATAATTAAAATAATTATTTGATTGGAGAGATATAGAAAGGATAAATAATTAAATAAATATAACATTTATTTAATTATAGAGAGAAAAGGCTAATGAATAATTAAATAATTGAAATAATTATTTAATTATAGAAGAGGAAAAAACTAACTTTTGAATTAAAAGAATATTCAATTCAAATGTAGGGAGGAAAGGACCATTATACTTAGATGCTTAATAAAATTCTAGAAAAGTGTGAAAGTCATTTACAACACCTTTACAAGACATTAATAAATGAATTTTATTCAGTTTGCGAGGGTCCAAGACCTTATGTGGATGTGAAAAACACCCCACAACACTAAACAAAGGCCCCATTAAGTCCAATTTATCATCAATTATTCCCAAATCAAGCAAGTTTCCTTTTTTCTATGGTACGTTGATCCCCAAATTTAGTGAGAGGATGAATTTGCTTCAAACTCACACTAAAGTAGACATTCAAGAAGGGTCCAATTGTACAAATGCAGATGACAAAGGATGAAAAAGATCAAGGCAACAGTCAAGCCCCCAAGATCCAAGATCCTAAGTTAAACTAACATAAGGGTATGTGCAGGATCATCATGGAAAAAATAGGCCTTAAGTGGTTAAAAATTCAGAAAAATCAGAGTTAGGCAACTTGACGTAAAAATTTGAATAAGTTATCTATATTATTTTTAAAATATGTAAGCATAGAATCTATAAAAAATTGATTGTAGTTTCTAAACTACTAGGTTTATTTTAAAAAAAATAGATCTATTTGGTGAAAATTTTAAATTTAAATGCAATATCACTTAAATTTTAGGAAAAAAATAAGTAGGTGCTTGTCTGACGACCCTAACCACAAGAAAATGACAATATTTTTTTATAAGATTATATATAAGTAGAGGACTCATGTCTCGATGTGATGCATATTTTTTGTAATTTTCTTCCTAGTAAATAATTAATTATGATTTTTTTATTACAACTTTTAAAAAATATAAAAACTTGTATGTCTAACCACCTTAACTAGGTCAAAAATTCATTAAATTCAATTTTTTTATTTAATCCTATAGTATTCAAAGCATAGAATGTGACACATATTTTGGATTCAAAAAATGTGATACTATTTGAAATTTATAGATATTTTTCAATCAACCTATCAATCAGACTTTAGTCGTAATTCAAATAGAAAATGAATAATAATTATTTATTAAATTCAAAGTAAAGCATAATTTATATTGGTGGAAAGCTGAGAATTTCTTTTAAAGACCCTTTTTGTTTCATCAATTTTGGGTAGAAAAAAAGTTTTCAACCACATACCCATCATATTGCCACTTTTTGGCCCATCATGATCCTGCACATACCCATAAGCACAACAGGATATGCATAAGGTGTATAATATGCAGCTAAACAAGATACACAATTATGCAATGTCAAGAACTAAATAGAAATAAGAACAACATGGAAAATATGTGCTCACTCTAGGGCCATATAACATAGGGTCGTCCATGGGGTGAGTTGTCCCAATGAAGTGGTTTAGTATGAAAGTCATTCCAGTGTGTCGGCTTCCCACTGTATAATGAGAAATTCATGTGCCATTGTGTTGACTTCCCATTATAGAAACCATACCAAACTTATGCTCCTGATAACATTGATAAGGCACCACAATGTAATGCTTTTGTAAATGTTTTGAATGTCATGTAAAAAAAATTTGTTAAAGGGGATTTTTCTTTGTTCATGTAAGTTCTTCTTCTTAGGGATCATTGTGCCTAATATTTCCAAGAGAGGACAAGTCAGGGTGTTAGATCGTTATCCATGGGATGCCTCGTTCACTTTATGCCACTTCATTTTATCGTACACTCTTGGAAGGCATCAAACCCATTGACACCACCAAGAAGAGGACACATCACAAGAAGAAAAAAATCACACCATGAAATTTGCACAAAGATGTTGTCTATGTATGCTCCACTTTAAAGTGGTTGCTACACCATTACTGTGAGCAATTGCTTTAAATTAAAAGAGGGTATGAGAGCTTACTCAAAAAGCTATATGCCAAGTCATATGTTTTCGATAAGCTGTATCATGAAGAAAGGGAGTATGTCACATGTGAGTCAATCTTAAGACATGTCATCCACATCCCAACCTTTCTCTTATATGTTCATGAAAGGTTAAGGACTAGCCAAGAGAGACAATGACAAGTGACATATGAGGATAAGGCTTCCTAACCCCTTTCCCCCATTGAGTGTAGCACAAGGGTGAGCCATGAATGGATTATTATATGCTGCTCCTTGCGAAGAATGTTAAACATGTAACTATGGCAAGGCGAAGCAACTAATGTTATTTATGTCGATAAGTAAACAAAGTTTTTTATTGATACATATTTAATGAGATGCCTATCATTTTAGGATGTACCAAGGTTAAAGTGTTCTTTGAAGAATTGTTTGTGATAGTGTGGACATTGGATGAACATTTTTTTTTGAAGGAAAATAACCAAAATCATTTGGTTGTATAGGGAAATGGATACATTTCTCTATAGCATCACATCCTCTCCCAAGTTTTCGTCCAAAAATTTTTGTCA
The DNA here is from genome assembly GCA_007258455.2 of Sequoia sempervirens. NCBI lineage: Eukaryota > Viridiplantae > Streptophyta > Pinopsida > Cupressales > Cupressaceae > Sequoia > Sequoia sempervirens. The sequence goes on along the minus strand of VDFB02026320.1, from coordinate 22,819,929 downwards.
CTTGTTTTGGACTTGGTGGTTCTATTGGCTCAAATTTTGTCTTGGATGTTGTTTTTGGTTTTAAGTTTGTTGAAGTGGATGCTTTTAACATTACCTCCTTATCTTTTCCCTGTTTAGATTTTTTTTGTTATGATCATGTATTCCCCCATGGATATAGGTATGAAATCAAAGGTTTTCAAAGCCTCTTCCAATAGCTTTGTGGCTTCTTCAATTTTATTTTATCTTTGTATATCCTTTTGCTTCAAAGTTTCATGATTGTCAAAGCATTCCCATGATGGTGGTAAATCTATATCAAGCAATTTAGGATGCTTCAGAGTGAGGTTGATTTTTGGTTTGCACCTGATATTCTTCATAGGAGGAGAGTTTTTAGGAGAGAAGCAAACATGATGTTGATCACATTCCATTTCAAGAGAATAAAAAGCATCATATTATTTTTTTTCTATGATTGGATGCTCTTGCTCAAGTATGTATTCTTGGATGGGGGAAAATTTAGGAAAGGGAGAAAGAAGATTCTCATGAATTTTAATGAATAGTTCATCTAATCCCAAAAATATCTTCTTCACTAGTAGAAGAGACATTAGGAGAAGAAAAAGTATGATTATCACAATTATTTGTGATTACATCCCTTTTTCCAATAATGTCTTCCAAAATAGGGGAAGAAAAATAAAGAGAATTTTCATGGGTCTTAAAGGTTTGATCATCTAATGCCAACATATCCTCCTCACAAATAATGTTATTGTCATGATTGCTCACAAAAACATTCTCACAAATTGGGGAGGAGTTAGAAGATGAATGTAGACTAGGGAGAGGTATGTTAAGAGATGTGTTTATTATTGCATTCTCTTATGCCATAATATGTTTCAAAGTAGGAGAGATTATAGAAGAGGATCTTTCAACAATGTCATGATTCTCAATGGGTGTATCTTCTAGCTCCAAAATACCTTCATCACATGTAGGAGAGATATTGGGAGAAGAGGAACTATGATTATCATGATTGTCTATGATTTCAAATTCTTCTATTACTTTATTACCAAAAATAGAAGAGATATTAGAGGGTGTGGAATTATGGAGTGTGTCAACATTGTTATTCTCTTGTGCTAAGAAACTCTCATAGCTAGGAAAAAGATTGGAAGGGTGACTAGGAGTTTCATGGGTACCAATGATTGGACTTTTTTGTTAAAATAAGTCTTCCCAAATGGTAGGGGCATCAGGAAAGGGAGGAATAATATTCTAATGATTCTCAATGAGGATATCTTCTAACACCAAACTATCTTCTTCATATCTAGAGAAGATATTAGGAGAAGAAAATGTTTGATTGTCATGATTATCTACACTTACATCTGCATGTCCTATAATGTCTTCTTGAGTGGGAGAGGTAGGATTTTCATAGCTCTCAATAAGATATCCTCCACAATTGTATCCTTATGCACTAAAGCATTGTCACAAGTAGGGGAGGTGAGGGGAGTAGTGGCCATGATCTCAAGTTTGTATTTCCAAGGGGGACGAGGAGGAAGACAAGCAAGAATTTCATGATCTTCAATGATTATGTCTTCTTTCATCAATATACCTTCATCACCAATGGAAGAGATATCGGGAGAACAATTATGATTATCATGAATATCGATGCTTACATCCTCTTGTGTCAAACCTTTAGTGGATGATCTAGGAGAGATGAAGTCTTTAAGGGCTTCATCTAACATGTCTAAGTCATCACTACTAAAGGGCTTGGATGTTATGCTTTTTCTAGATTGAATCATCTTTTGAATTGGGTTGTTTGATGTTTTTAGTTTTTTAATTTTGTTTTCTAATGAATTTGATCTAAATGAACTAGGAACTAATGCTGAAAATGAAAATTGTAAAAATCTAATGCTATCCATAATTGCCATGAATGTAAACAATGCTTATTTCTAATGATTTAAATGTAATAGAATCTATGCAAACTTAAAATGCAACGTAAAGACATATAATGAAATGCAATTTTTTAGATTTCAAACAAGGTAATTTATTGATTACACTATGCAATGATCTGAAAATGAAATGTTGTGAATGCAAATTTGAAATTAAACAATCCATAAAATGAGCTATTTTAGCTAGATCTAATGAAATGCATGTAACCGAAAGTCAACCCAGTGAAACAACTAACCAAAGGCAGCAAAAAAAATCTTAAAAACAAGGTTTTCAGTGTTGTAAAAGGTAGTTTCAGATGTGTACAGGGACTGATTCGCCCAAGGTGACGAATGAGTCCCAGTAGGGGTTTTTCTCAAAAAATTTAGGAATTTTCAATGGATTTTGATGATTTTTATGGTGTATGATGTGTATCCTAACTACAAGTGCAATTTTTAGATGATTTTCAATGATTTGAGATGCAAAAAGGCAACCTATATGCACTTTCACTAATGCAAAAAATTTGAAACCCTAGAATGCAAATTAAACAATGCAAAATGCAATGCGATGTTAATGTAAGCTATTCCTAGGATGATGATGGACTCCAAATCAGAAAAGAAGGTATTCTAAATATGGGTTCACCAAAATGTAGCATAGAATTTTGGCATCCAAGGTCTTTCTAGCACTCTTAGGGTTTTTCACCTAGAATAAGAAAGATGGGCCAAAATGCAATGTTACACTCAAAATCAATGCATTATGGATGGGATGTGGATAAAATATACCTAGATGAAATGTTTGAATGCAAGAAACTAATAAAATTAATTTATTAATGAATGGAACCTAAAGAAATATAACTTGATTGAAAACACATTGTGTAATGCAAGAACACCTAGAAATGAATGCAAATTACAACATTTCTTGAGGAAACTGTAAGTGTGCACCTAGAATATGGATGGAGATGAGAAATGGCTTCTGGAGTGTTGTTGATGCTGATTTTTAGGCCTAGTGGGACTGATTCACCATTCTAGGTGAATTAGTCCTAATTTGTACAACTATTTTGGAACCCGTTTCAGACAAAAGGGTATCTAAAAATGCAGAAAACCCAAAACTGACCTGGAAGTGGGACTCATTCGCCACTGATGGAGAATGAGTCCACTTTTGAATTTTTGAATATTCAAAGGTGGAATCTCAAGCTTTCGGTCTGCACTTTCTACTTCTCCAGGTGTTCGGTTTTGAAACTATTAGATTTGGGCCTGAAAGTCATTTTTTGTTGATATATTTCCTTGGAAAATGAAGAGAAGACCTAAAAAACTTTGCAACTTTATTATTAATGATTTTCAACCTTCCAAAATGCCTAAATTTGCAAACACACAAGAAGAGAAGAAGAAATGTTGGATGTTAGGGCATGGGGGTTTGCCTTGGTCAAACCCTATTTGAGTAATTAAACTGAAATGATGAAATAAGATAATGAAACATGAAATATGAAATAATGCAATTAGAAACTTGCCATGATGAAGGATCTTGAGTTGCTACAACAATGGATGAATAATCTTTCTCTTGAATGCCTTAGAAAGCTATCTTGATGAAGTTTACAATGCTAAAACCCTAGCTTGCTTGACTTGATAATATGGATGAATGATGAATGATGGATGAATTATTAATTAGGTGAATGAATTAGGGTTGAAGGTCTCCTTTTATAGAAAATAGTTAAGAATAAGAATCATGATCAAGGGCCAAGATTAAATTAGAAAATAACTTAATCAAGGGTGGAGGTTAATTAAGAGAAGAAAGACATGGACAAATAAAGACTTGAGGTGGAAGATAATATTGGCACAAAAAAAGAGGGGGTAAGAAAAATTAAATAATAAAGATTATTTAATTTAAGTGGCCAACATAGGAGAAATAAATAAAGTATTACTTTTATTTATTTAAAAAGAAAGGTGGGAACAAATAATTAAATAATTAAAAACAATTACTTAATTATAGAGGAAAGGTGGGGTGTTAAACATTAAATAATTAAAAACAATTATTTAATGGAGAGAGAAGGGATAAATAAATAATTAAAATAATTATTTGATTGGGGAGATAAAGAAAGGATATATAATTAAATAAATATAACACTTATTTAATTATAGAGAGAAAAGGCTAATGAATAATTAAATAATTGAAATAATTATTTAATTATAGAAGAAGAGGAAAAAGCTAACTTTTGAATTAAAATAATATTTAATTCAAAAGTAGGGAGGAAAGGGCCATTACACTTACATGATTAATAAAAGTTTAGAAAAGTGTGAAAGTCATTTACAACACTTTACAACACCTTTACACGACATCAATACATGCATTTTATTCAATTTGCAAGGGTCCAAGACCTAATGTGGATGTGAAAAAAACTTCACAATATTAAACCAAGGCACCATTAAATCCAAATTAGCATCAATTATAACCAAATCAAGCAAGTTTCCTTTTTTCTATGGTACAACAAGATGAAAAAATGCAATCTATATGCTACTTTTACTAATGCAAAATTTAGAAACTCTAGATGCCAATTAATGAATGCAAACCCTAGTGCGAAGGTAATGCAAACTAGATCTAGGATGATGATGCACTCCAAATTAGAAAATGAAATGTTCTTAATGCATGTTCACCAAAATGTAAGATAGAAAAAATTTGTTGCTTATGATTTAGGACATAGCACAACAATCTTCTATACTCCACATTCAAGGAAACCCTAGAGATCTCAATCCAATGAAGAAGGGGGAAAGAGATCTTGCAATATGGTTATCCTAGGGTCTTATTATGAATTAATGATGGATTCACCACTAATCTAGTGATTGGAAAGACTAATGAAATGCAAGATCTAATGTTTAAACCTAGTGATGCAAGAAACTTGAATGAATGACCTAGCAATGCATATAAATCAGATTAGAAGGTTGTAAAATCATAAGTGTGCACCTAGAAACTTGTAGAGGCTTGAATGAGGAATTGAAATGTTTAAAACACTAATTTTTATGCTAAATTCGACTCATACACTAGTCTACGTGATTTAGTCCCAAATTGGGTTTTTCACACCAAAACTGTAATATGTTAGTTCTTATTTTGAATCTCTAGAAACCATGAAAATTAACTGTATTGGGACTTATACGTGCCCAAGGTGGCATATCAATCCTAGTGTGATTTTTCATAGGATTAAGATTTGATTCTTCTCTCCAATTTCTTCGCTTCCTAACATACTTTGTTTCTAGATCTAAAACCTTGATTTCAGACCTGTAGATGACTTTTTGTGAAGATAGCAACCTTGAAAATGAGGGAAAAATTCCAACAACTTCCTTAAAGATTTTAACCTAATATTCAAATATCCTTCAAGCTCCAAGACGCCTAGATCTAAAATCGTACATGTAGAGAGAGGAAAATTTGTTGGTTTTTTAGTAAATGGGGGTTTTCCTAGATAAAACCCCTTTTCGGTAATTAAACCAAATGATGAGACAATGAAATAAGCACATGAAACATGAAAACTGATACCTTTAATGATGTTTTGGAAATATGCAATATAATCATGAAGTGGCCATGAAGGATGTAGATCTAGATATTGAAATAAGTGTAGAACAATGCTTATCCTTGGATCTTGAATGAAACATCACAATACTAGCTTGACAAGATGCTTAATGCTTGATAACCTTGACATGATGATGCATCTTGAATTGTTGTAACAATTTATGAATAATTTTTCCCTTGAATTCCCTAGAAGTGATGTTGTAAACTCTCTTGGTGCTCTTGTGAAGTCTTGGAATGCTTAACTCTTGATTGCTTGACTTGATATCATGAAAGATTAATGAAATAATGATTTGAGACCTTGTTGATTGGTGGAAAATGGATATATGAATATCTCTCTTTCTTCAACAAATCACTCAATAATGTCCTAGGAGTCCCAATAGGATTAACTAACAGCCTCTTAAGGTGAGTCAATTCACAATGAGTATGACCTAGAAGGGGGTAATTTTAGCTGTAAAGGGGTTCACCACCAAGAAAATTCTTGGAAAATACAAACATTCAACCTAGAAACCCTAGTTATGCAAGCTAAATGAAGAGTGCAAATAATGAAATTATGCAACATCAAGGTAGGATGTGTGTACCTAGGAAGTCTGGAGATATTGTGAGGATTCAAGAAATGTAAAGAAGCTTCCAAAAAGTGCTATGGAGAACTAAGACACCCAAGAAGGCATAATAGTCTCGCTGTTATTTTTTGGGGTAGATGTGGAGTCTTCAGAAGTTAGAACCAGATCTAAAGGAATCTCTGAAAAATATGCTTAGGAGGACTAATACATCCAAGGTGGTGTATTAGTCACATTCTTAATTTCTAAAAAAAATTGAATGTGATCCTGAGCTCCAAGTTCTGTAGTTACTTCTCTTTCGATCTTGGGTTTTGAAACTTTTGAATTCATCCTGTTGGTGAGTTTCCGTGAAGATGACAAGTTTGTAATGCAACTTTGCAACTCTTACAACTTTGCACTCCAAATGATCTTCAAGACTTCAACCTAGATCTAAAATCACAAATATTCAAAAGGGGAACAAATTTTTTCTTGTTAGTGAATGGGGGTTTTCCTTGGTCAAACCCCTTGTTGGTAATTAAACCTTGAAATGAAATAGAAATAATGAAGGAAATGGTGAATGAACAACATACAATGCTACAACTCACCAAACCCTTATAAAGTTTGCAAACTTGTCTACAATGGTTGCAATGGATATGGATCTTGAATCAAAGGAATTCTCTTGAAATATATTACTTTGAATTGCTTGCTTGAATTAAAACCCTACATCACAAATGTTAGCACAATAACACACATGATGCAAGAAGCTCTTTGATCTAATGCTTGAATCTTGATAATGGCTCCAAATGCTTGATAAATCTATTCTTGAATGATCTTGTGATCTCAATTTGATATTATGAATGCTCTCACAAAAGACTTGGATTGAAATGAATGAATGAACCTTATAAATTTATACTTACCTATGCTTAATATCCCAAAATTACATCACACCAAGCCGACATATGAATTCATTAAATAAATGAGGATAAATCCCACAAGAATTTGAAATTAAATCTCAAAAATATCTCAAGGAGGACTAAGACACCCTATGTGGAATCTTAGTCCCAAGCTATGAAACTTGGGGCTCAAACACCAAAAAGGGGCCTAATTAAGATATCTCAAAATTAGGGTCTCGAGACCTTTGGGGGACAAAGACGCTCTAGGCAGTGTTTTAGTCCTGACCAAAAAAATCAAGGACACATAGATGGATTCATTAAATTATCATTTATGCATTGGAGAATGTTAGGATTAGCTAGAAAAATATATAATTCATAGGGCTTATGGATGCAAAATAGGACCAATTGAGCCATAAAGAAGAAAAAATAAAGGCGAGCCCAATCAAGTGTGAATATGCAAAGGTATGCATTTTACTACACTACATTTATCCCCCACATTAGTGAGAGGATGAACTTACTTAAAACTCACACTAAAGTAACCAACCACACAATCAAGATGGGTTCAAATGTACAAATGGTAGTAAGATAGGATGACAATAATCAAGAGGGTTTCCAAGCCTCTAGGATCAATATCCTATGGAAAACCAACATAGGCACAAAGGAACATGCTTATGGATGATATATGAAGCCATAACCAGATCGCAAACATACACCATCAAAGACAAGAAAAAGAAAAAGAAAGAGAAAAACTCCACCAAATCAAGCTTCAACTGTCTATTGAACACAGTGGACCGGGTCTAGGTTGTTTTTCCAAAAAGGTTTACAAGTGGAATGTATTGCCCACTTTGCAAACAAAACACACGCTCACAAGGGCTAGTGAAGCTAGGTGTCAACTAGGTGAGCCCTAGGGGACCATATCAAATCCATACCTCCATGAATTTAATAAGGTACAAAAATGCATGCTCACAAGGGCTAGTGAAGCTAGGTGTTCGCTAGGTGATCCGAAAGGGACCATATCAAATCCAAACCTCCATGAATTTAATAAGGTACAAAATGCATGTTCACAAGGGCTAGTGAAGCTAAGTGTTCACTAGGTGAGCCCTGGGAAGTCCATATCAAAGCCATACCTCCATGAATTTAATAAGGCAAAGAGGAAAAATACAATAAGAAAGAGGAATGTTCAAAGGGATTTTTGTGAAGTCTTACTCTTAGGGGACATCATTCCTAATGTCTCCAAGAGAGGACCGATAAAAGGATAAAATATTCACGACTTAAGGGATACAGTGCGTCGCATCACCACTAAGTGGAATATAATATGCTAAGATAGATCACATTCTTGAAGGACATTACTCCCAATGTCACTACAAAGAGGAAAAAACATCGCGTGAAATAAGAAAATCACATCAAAGAACATGAAAAGGAAAAAAATGTAAGTGAAATCATGCTAAAATAATGCCAATTTATGCCCCCACTTTAAAGAAATTACTAACACCATGTTTTGAAAAATTACTTTAAAGTATCTAAAAGATAAAAAAGGAAAAGAGGGTTTCCTCCCATAACACATAAGGGATCTATGGATTTGGGGTCAGTATTTTTCCTTGCTGCAATAATATTAGAGAGCTTAGAATGGTCATCATTCCCCAAATACTCATTGAAATGGAAGAATGACACAAAGAGAGTGAAAGAAAGGAAAAATAAATCCCTTTGGGTCAACATGGAAGAGGCATAGGGTGTCTTGACGCCTTGTGTCATCTCCAAAAGGAAAACACAAGATAGAAAAGGAAATGAAAGGAAAATAAAAGATCATGAAAAAGCTTTTAGGTCAACATGGAAGAGACATAGGGTGTCTCAACGCCTTGCATCATCCCCAAAAGGAAAAAACAAGACAAAAACTAAAAGAAATCAAAGATAAAAGATCAAGGAAAGGGAAAAAGTATATGACATATAGAAGAATGAAGGTACAAATAGAGGAATGCACATAGAGAGAGAAACATAAAATATAACAACACGGGGGATCACGTTACACACATGCAAGAAAACATGAAAAGAAAGTGAAAAGGAAAGAAAAAGAAAAGATAAAAGACTAGTAAAGCACATGCGAGTCAACCATCCAACAGGTTATCCACATCCCAATCTTGTTCAGTATATGCAAAATGCAGATCACTTGCAAGAGGGAAAACAAGTGTTGTACTATGAGAAAAACCAAGTTCAAGACATGATGAACTGCTCAATTTAGGAGGATCACCATGGTTGTTGTTGTTTAAGCTAATGGATGAGGAAAATAAAAAATTCAACTCATTATGCACTTCCTCATTGATTTTAGTTATTTCCTCATCATCATCAAAGTTAACTACAATAGGAGGATGAATGATAATATCCATAGAAGTTGCTAGTCCTTGTGTTGGAGACGTAGAATCTATTTGTTCGGGTAATGTAGGAGGCTCATCATTTATTGTTTTTTTCAAGTCTAGATTGTATTTTCAATGTGTTTCTCATCACTCATCTTTCAAGCAATAGCACATTGCCTACGCCTAAACTCTCTATCATTGTGGTTTCTTTTATTACGATTTTCAAGTTGTGTTTGTGTAGGAGAGGGTTTTTCAACCATAGGTTCCTTTTCTTCTTGTGATGGAAGAATGGAAGAAACCATGGAAGGTTGTTGAACCACTTTCTCTTTGGCTTTATAAATTTTCTTTGCAGGTGGATTAGGACTTGTTTGGTTTTCTCTAGGTCTCTTGTAGGAAATAGGTAATGGAGTTTTCATGGATGGGTCTTGGTTTGATGGAGGGACTTTAATTTTAGAATTGTTTTCTTTAGGTGGTGGAGGTTCAAGCATGGGTGGAGGTTTGTTCATGGGTGGAGGAAAGTTTTCAAGGGATAGCTTGGCTATGCATTTTGCTTTGAATTTTTGGTAGTATAAGGAAAGGAAGTATTCACGGGTCTTATAGTTTTCATAAGTTCAGGAAAAAAATAGTCTAAGGAGAAATTTCCATAGGAAGACAGCGTTGGAAAAAAAAGGACAAACAACTGAGAGGGGGGGTGAATTAGTTGTCACATAATATTTAAACTTTTTGGATTTAACTCAACTTAATTTTAGATTTGACGAAAGAACAATAAACCATAAACAATCAGCACATCAGAAACATGGAGAACACCAAGATTTTTACATGGAAATCCTATTAGGGGAAAACCTACGGTGGATGTCAGTCCACAATATTATACTCTATTAAAAGTATAAGAAGAATAATGGGAATGCACATGCATTTAGACACACTGCCTAGAGCTCACTAAGTAGAGAAGACACACTATCTTACAAAAATTCAGATTAGATCCACAAGGTATGAACTAAGAAAATAGCTTCTACAAAAGCCTAATTACAGTTCTAGTTAAACACAAAAACAATCCTTCACACTTCGCTAAAATTTCTTCACTCTGCTCTCTAATCGAATGATTAGAACACTATTCACACATCTGCACTTTCTTTGGAATATATTCACACTTTTGCACACTTCACTTCACTCAAACAATCATTCTTATATATCTGCAACATGTATTTACATCAACAACTCTGTCGGCCAAAAGAAATATGAAAATATAAAACATACATACAATGTTGGCCCCAATTTACAAATAAATTTTCAATGTGAATCAAACACCATCAGCCAATATTGTGCTGTGACCCAAAATAACATCCTCGAGCATTCCAAACATTCAAATTTTAATCTTTAAGGATACACAAAACACAACAACCAACATGTCGAACAAGAACACAAAAACTCGAGCACACAAGAGAAAGATCACTAACCATGAGCACACTAATCAACATAGACATGCAACAAAGATAGAGCACAATCTATAAGCATCCACGAGCATCAAGAACCAATAGAGAAACAATCGTAGCAATTGAGATTACTAGAATCACTCCAACTTCAGTCAGGAACATGAACTTAAGCCACAGAAACACTATCAAAACACAAATCTTCATAACTTTAACAAATCTTCACACGAACCTCTAAAATTTTTGATGGATCAACTAGATACACTCAACAATAAGCCATTTAATCCACAATGAATGATCTTCAACGTATTCAACAAGACACCTTCATGACCTTACTGGGAACCTACAACACTTTCTTTAACAATTTTCTCAATATCCTCGACATATACAACCTTCAATACCTCAATGCTAATAGTGTTGACATCAATGAAAACCACATATTCCAACACAACCACAAAATCCAACAATCTCCCCCTTTGGAATTGATGGCAACACATGATGTGAAAAATACCAGCAACACAACTCTCAATCAACATTTACTTAGATTCTGATTCTTCTAGACAACAACTCTTCCACATGATCTCTTTCCCACAGGGCTCTTCTTCTCAGTATTTTTTCACATTGCACCTCTCCCTCTTTGACATCAATGGCAAAGATAATCATTATCTTTCCACATATAAGCTTTGAACCACATATTTGCACATCTAACTACTCCCCCTCAGTAGCAACCTTGGAAACATCAATTCGGATTAGAATATGATCATGAAATGCATGGATTGATGTAATACAATGAATCTCTAGTTCATATCTTTGGTAGGTACATAATCCAGTTTGGTTTCTTTCTCACTCACTTTCTCCCTCAAGAAATGGAACTTGATTGAAATATGTTTGGTCTTAGATTGTAGCACCAGATTCTTTGAAATGTTTATTGCACTCGAGTTGTCATAGTATATAACAATAGGCTCATCATACACTACTCTGATATCTATTAGCATCTATTTTATCCACAACAGTTGAGTACAATTATTTGTAGCAGCAATATATTCTGCCTCAGTAGTAGATAGGGAAATGGAATTTTTCTTTTTACTCAACAAAGACACCAGCTTCTTCCCTAGGAAGAAGGCAACACCACTAATGCTTTTCATGTCATCTACATCTCCTATCCAATCCACATCAGTATAGGCACTCAAAGTAAGATCATCATCTTTAGGATACCAAAGACCAAAGTAAATTGTTCCTTTTTAGATACCTGAAAATTCTCTTTATAGCAGTCACATGAGATTCTTTCAGATTAGATCTATATCTAGCAACCATACACCCACATTCATTATGTATGGTCTAGTTTGAGTTAAGTAGAGCAATCTGCCAATCATTGACCTGTATCTTGTTTGATTTTACTTGGGAGAATCATCATTCTATGTTAATTTGCATCTGGTTACCATGGGTGTACCAATAGGCTTTGAGTCATCCATACCAAAATTCTTCAACAGCTCTCTCATATATTTGGATTGTGATATGAAAATCCCATTGTCTAACTGCCTGAATTGCAATCCCAAAAAGAACTTCATCTCTCCAATCATACTCATTTCAAATTCACTCTTCATTTCATCAAAAAACTTCATGCATAGATCATCATCTCCTCCAAGACTAATGTCATCAACAAAGAATTCAATAATCTAATCTTTATCATTATCCAACTTAAAATGAAAGTTTTTGTCAATAGTACCTTTATTAAATCCAAGGTTTAGTAAGTATTTATCCAATCTAGCATACCAAGCTCTAGGGGCTTGCTTGAGTCCATACAGAGCTTTCTTCAATCGGAAAACCATGTCTTCCTTGTTAGTCAATTGAAATCCATCCACTTGTTCAACATATACCTCTTCTTCTAGTTCACCATTCAGAAAAGCTGACTTCACATCCATTTCATAGACTTTATAGTTCTTATATGCAACATAAGTGAGAAACAATCTTATAGCTTCAATTCTAGAAATAGGGGAAAAAGTTTCTTCAAAATCAATACCTTCCATCTATGAATACCCTTTACATACCAGTCTTGCTTTATTTTGGACCACTTCACCTTGTTCATTCAACTTATTCTGAAAGACCCATTTGGTACCAATCACATTTTTATCTTTAGGTCTAGGAACAAGAATCCATGTATCATTCTTTTCAATCTACAATAGTTCTTTCTTCATAGCTTCCATCTAGTGTTCATCATTACACACTTCATTGAAATTGTTAGGTTCAGTCTTGGAAATTAGATAATACTCTTCTACAATCCTTCTTCTAGTTTGCACACCTTTATTCTTATATCCTATAATCTAATTTCAGAATGATTCAACCTTACATACCTCAGAACTTTAGGATTTTGTTGCACTTTTGTTTCTTCTTGTCTTTCTTCTGCACTTCCACTTGTTTCTCCTTCTTGAATTTCTTGATTTACTAGAACAATTTAAATTTGATTATGTGTCTGAGCATTCTTCCCTTGGTCTATACTGTCCTATTGGTCATCTGAATCATATCCACTATATCTAGATGATCTAGCAGAGTCCTCATCAACTTTGACATTTGCACTTTCAACCATTTTCCTCAATCTTTTATTAAAGCACCAGTAGGCCTTGCTTTTAGTAGAGTAACCTAGAAAGATTCCTTCATTGCTCCTTGCACCAAACTTGCCTATGTCCTCATCTCTCTTGATGTAACACTTGCTTCCAAAGATATTGAAATATTTAATAGTAGGATTATAGGCAAACCATAGCTCAAAAGGAGTCTTACTAGAGATACCATTGACATTTACTCGATTTAGAGTGTACACAACAGTTTTTATAGCTTCTCTCCAATAGATGTGAGGCACAATTCCTTCTATCATCATTGTTCTAGTAACATCCAAAAAATTTCTATTCTTTTGCTCTATAACTCCATTCTGTTGAGGGGTTCATGGAGCAGATAACTGTCTTCTGATTCCATGCTCTTCATAGAAAGAATTGAACTCCCGAGAAGTGAACTCACCACCTCTATCTGACCTTAGACATTTTATCTTCGGACTTGTCTCATTCTCTACCATATCTTTGAAACTTTTGAAATTCTCTAGTGCTTCACATTTTTCTCTTAGGAAAGCAACCCATATCATCTTGGAGTAATCATCAATAAGTAGCATAAAGTACCTTTCTCCTTGTAGACTTCTGACTCTGGAGGGACCACACAAATCAGTATGCACCAACTCCATTGCTCCATTAGAATGATGTTATTTTATCTGAAAGGAAACTCTTTTTTTTTTTCCATCTGACATTCCTTTCATATTGTGTTAGTACACTTCACTAGCTTAGGTAAATCTCTTACTACTTGAGTGGTGCTTACCTTGACAATGTTATCAAAATTCACATGACACAACCTTCTATGCCATAACCAACTTTCATATACTTGAGCAATTAAACAACTTCCACTAGCAGCATTTAGGTGAAAGATATTACCTTTTATTTGTGTACCTAATGCAATTACATTTCCGAAGCTTCCAAGTATCCCGCATCTTCTAGTTTTGAAATGAAGATCATAACCCTTATCCACCATTTTTCCAACACTCAATAGGTTATGCTTCAAGCCTTCAACATAAGGACATCATCAGTGTTGTGCTTACTACCAAGACAAATAGATCCTCTACCACAAATAACACCAGAATTATTATCTCCAAATATTACAACCCCACCATCATATTTCTCTAGACTTACAAATTTTCTTTTGTCACTAGTCATATGATGTGAGCATCCACTGTCAATAACCCACTCATATTTTTTCTTCAATTCGGGCTGCAAGAGCTTTCTAAACTTTAGCAGATTCAATAGCCACTAGATAAATTTCCTTGATAGCAATGAGAACCCATTCATTTTCATCTCCATTTTCTTTATCATATTCTTCATTAGTCACACCTTCTTCAACAAAATAGCATTTCTTTTGAAATTTTGGTTTGTAGTTCTTATACCTAGGAACTCTTTTAGGACACCTTGAAGAAAAATGACCTATCTTATTGCAAGAGAAACATTTAATATATAACTTTCCTTTATACTTACCTTGTCCTGTGCCTTTTTTCTGCACAATCAGTGCTTCTAGTTCTTCTACCTCTGTTCATCCTCAAGTTGTTTCATCTCTTCCTCATACTTGAATGTCTTTTTATAACTTTCTCCCAAATCATATCTTTGCTTGTTTCTTCCAGATATAGTGGCCCTAAATACAAATTCAGTCTTAGGGGTAGAATCACCAAATTTACTCAACTCAAATGCAACAAGCTTACCAATCAACACATATCTTGTTATAGTTGTTATTGTTCTGAGCTCTTCAATAGCATGAGCCTTAGATTTGTAGGAGGGAGGAAATTATCTAAGCAATTTAGCTACAATTTATTCTTCATCAAGGGTACCACTGAAACATCTAATACCCATCACAAGTTCATTTACTCTTTGCATAAAAGAAGAAATATTTTCCTCTTCACCCATCTTCAAAGTTTCATACTTTCCTTTCACACTTGTTAGCTTAGCAACCTTCACAATTGCATCTCCTTCATACAAAGTATCCAACTTCTTCCAGATCTCATGAGTTGTCTTCAAATCCATCACATTTGTCATTTTCGAATCTATCAAAGCACTCAAAAAAGCTTCAATAGCCCTAATGTTAGTCTCAGCCTCTTTAACCTCATCAGGAGTGGAAGGACAATTTGGAGGAATAACATATCTATTCTTTACAATCTTATAGAAGGGTTCACCAATATACCTCAAATGGTCCATTCCATTCTAGCTTTCCATAGGGTGTAGTTAGTTGCATCGAATCTAGGACTATCCTTCTTGTGTGATGCCATCTCGAATCTATTGGACTAATCTCCAACATCCCCCTTCAGGGTTCATGACATGGCTTGACCACCTCTGATGGATCTAGGTAAGTCTAGTGTTTGTAGCAGGCATTGATGGGTTGATCTTTTGGTGCAACAACAAACATACCAACAATTGGTATTAGAGCCTTGGGTCATGGGTTCAAATCCCCTCAGGTAACATTGAGAGGGGTATTGTTGGACTAATCGCCAACATCCCCCTTCGGGGTTCATGGCATGGCTTAACAACCTCCCGTGGATCTAGGTAAGTCTAGTGTTTGTAGTAGGCATTGATGGGTTGATCTTTTGGTGCCACGATAAACATACCAATAAGATCACCTCAAGCTTTTAAACTTCTTCAGAGGAACCTACTCTTATACCAAATTTTAGCAAAACAAGGACAAACAACTAAGAGGGGGGTTTGAATCAGTTGTCATAGAATATTTAAACTTTTTAGATTGAACTTAACTTAATTTCAAATCTGATGAATGAAAAATAAGCCATAAACAATCAGCACATTAGAAACACAGAGAACACCAAGATTTTTACATGGAAACCCTATTAGGGGAAAAACCACAGTGGATGTCAGTCCACAATATTATACCCTGTTAAAAGTATAAGAAGAATAATGAGAATGCACATGCATTCAGGCAGACTGCCTAGAGATCACTGCTCAAATACAAGAGGGCTCATTGTCCAAAGAAGACACACTGTCTTAAAGAAATTTGGATTAGATCCGTAGGGTATGAATTGATAGAATAGCTTCTACAAAACCTTGATTATAGTTCTAGTTAAGCACATAAAATCTCCTTCACACTTCACTCAAATTTCTTCACACTTTGTTCTGCAATCGAATGATTAGAACACTATTCGCACATCTGCACTTTCCCTGGAATATATTCACACTTGTGCACACTTCACTTCACTCAAACAATTTCTCTTATATATCTGCAACATGGATTTTACATCAACAACTCCGCTAGCTAGAAGAAAAATGAAAATATTAAACATACATACAATGTCGGCTCAAATTTGCAAAAAAAAAATTCAATGCAAATCAAACACCATCAGCCAATATTATGTTGTGACCAAAAACAACATCCTTGAGCATACCAAAAATTCAAATTTTAATCTTCAAGGATCCACAACACGCAATAACCACCATGTTTCCCTAGAACACAAAAACTCAAACACACAATCTAGAAAAATCACCGACCACGAGTACACCGATCAATCCAGACGTGCAACAAAGATAGAGCATGATCTAGAAGAATCCACAAGCATCAAGAACCAACAAAGAAACAAGTGTAGTGACTGAGATTACTAGAATCACTCCAACTTCAATCAGGAACATGAACTGAAACCACATAAACATTGTCAAAACATAGATCTTCATAACTTGAACAAATCTTCACGCGGACCTTTGAAACTTTCAGCGGATCAACTAGATACACTCATAAATAAACCCTTTAATCCATAACGACTGATCTTCAATGTACTAAGAAAGACACCTTTAGGACCTTCATTGTTCTACTGGGAACCTGCAACACTTTCTTTAACAATTTTCTCAATATCCTCGACATATACAACCTTCAATACCTCAATCCTAATAGTGTTGACATCAATGACAATGACATATCAATAACACAACCACAACATCTAGCAGATGGGGGTCTAAAGCCACTATGGTTCAATGCGAATATTTCATTTCTGACTTGAAACTTTAAGCACTTATGGACAACATATGGGACTCCATTCATGGAGCGAAGCCATTTGTAGCCTAACTTCACATGAAATTGGTTTGAATTAGATATGATAGAGAATGATACATTTGATTTCTTCATTCCTACTTGTAAAGGGACTGTGATCGAGCCCATAGTAGCACAAGAAAAACCATCATGCATTTTAATCCATGCTTTCAATTTAGCATATCTATTTTGAGTAAGTTCATGCACATATAAAAGTTCTTCTGTGATCACATTCTCTCCACAAACGGGATCAATTAAAATCCCAAGAGTGGGCTTGTTATTGATTATGTCATCTATGTAAAGAGGACCATTAGGTGTATGTTTGATTGTTTCTTCTGAGGAGAAATTAATGTCAATGGTTTTCTATTTACGAGGCTTGATGTCAACCACTCCTATTATTGGGGTATGTGCAGGATCATGATGGGCCAAAAAGTGGCAATATGATGGGTATGTGGCTGATGAATTTTTTTACCCAAATTTGATGAAATGAAAAGGGTTTTTAAACGAGATTCTTAGCTTTCCACCAATATAAATTATTCTTTACTTTGAATTTAATAAGTAATTATTATTCATTTTCTATTCAAATTATGACTAAAGTCCTGATTGATAGACTGATTAAAAAACATCTATAGCTTTCAAATGGTATCACATTTTTTGAATCCAAAACATGCATCACATTCTATGCTTCGCATACTATAGGATTAAAAAAATAAAAAAATTGAATTTCATGAAGTTTTGACCAAGCTAAGGTGGTCAGACATATGAGTTTTTATATTTTTAAAACTTGTAATTAAAAATTCATAATTAATTATTTACTTGGAAAAAATTACAAAAAAATATGCATCACGTCGGGACATGATTCCTCTACTTATATCTAAAATCTTATTAAAAATATTATCATTTTATTGTGGTTAGGGTGGTCAGACAGACACCTACTTCTTATCTTTTCCTTGAAATTTAAGTACTACTGCATTGAAATTTCAAATTTTCACCAACTAGATTTTTAGTTTTTTTAAACAAACCTAGTAGTTTAGAAACTACATTCAATTTGCTACAGATTCTATTGTTACATATTTTTGAAATAATATAGATAACTTATTCAAATTTTTACGTTAAGTGGCCTAACTTTTATTTGTCTGATTTTTTTGCCACTTAAGGGCTTGTTTTTTCCATGATGATCCTGCACATACCCATTGTATCAATGGGACTTCATTCATTACTATCCATAGGACTCTATTCATCATCATCCATAGGATTTTGTTCATGATTTCTCATATCCTCATCATTCGTTTCAACATTCATCACATCGGGCTTAGTTTCACTAGCCTTAATAAATGAAATAGTATGGTTGGGCATGGGATTGGTAAAGATTTGAAAGTTTTGTTTGGGATGAGCCACAAACTTATTACCTTTGTCATTTACACCTCCATTGGATATGATTAGAATCAATGAGGTCTTGCACAAGATGTTTAAGATTCTTGTATTGTTTTGTATCATATCCCTTTTGTTGGCGATAATCACATTAGGCATTGTGTCTAAAGCTCAGAGGTAATGGCTTGCTAGGGTCAAGGGGTCAGATGGGAGGTAAGGTAAGCATGTTTTTGTTTAATATTTGGGTCATAATGTTGTGAAGTGTGTCGGGTAAGGGAGTAAAATTCCTTTGCAGATCCCCAAAGATTTAAGGATTACTCTTCTTTATAGAAGTTACTTGGGTATCAACTGGTTAAGTAGGTTGAGAGGTGGAATTTAGTTGAAGGAAAATTTTATTTTGTCTTCTAAAAGGTTGATAAATGTTTTGGTTTGAAGATTCAAACATTTTAGGATGGGTAGGGGTGGATTTTGGTTCACTACTAGTTATGAAATTTTGATAGTCTCGAAGGGTAGTGCATAAATGCTTGAAGGAGGGGAATTTCATCATGGTGAGCTTATCTCTAATCTTGCTTTGTAAATTTTCTACAAACATCTTTTGAAGGTGGGAGTCAAGAATCTTCACACTAATTTTGGAATAAAGCGATTGGTAGCGTGAAATAAAGTCAGTGACTTTTTCACCCTCATTTTTCTTGCATCTCATCAAATCAACTAATATCATTTCAAGGACCATGTGCACTTGGAAATGGTTAATAAAGGCCTCAACAATTTCAAGATCAGTGACCTTTTCACCCTCATTTTTCTTGCATCTCATCAAATTAGCTAATCTCATTTTAGGGACCATGTGCACTTGGAAATGTTAATAAAGGTATCAACAAGTTCATTGAATGAACAAATTTAGTTATTCGGTAATGCAAAAAACCAATCGAAGGAAATGTCTTTCAAGCATTGGGGAAAAATTTTAGCCAAAGAGTGATCCCACAATACTGGTTTACAATTTTTGGCCAAACTAGACACTGAATTGATTTTTTCTAACTAAATTTTCACTTTCAAGCACCTATAGTGGCTAAACCTTGAGAAATTTGCAGATGATGCAAACTAGTGATTTGTGAAATTTTGTCTATAGATTCTAAATATACTTTTTTCAATTTTTTTGGAATTAGATTGCACTTCTTTTTCCATCTCTTTCGAAAACTATTTTTTTTTAGTAACACCATTTTTAAGGAGTGACACTCACCGTATAACACATAAATTATTTTCCATGAAGGATAAAATTCAATTTTTTTTGAATTTATATTTCTAACTACTATATCTAGTGCTTCTAATTGGTTTCATAGTTTTCTATTGAATATTTTTTCCTTAATCAAGTTTTGAAGTCAAACCAATTACAATTCAAAAATAGGAAGACTGTATAACACAACTTTTTTTGTATGTATCAATTTTTTTTTTTTGTTGGATCAAGGACTTAAATATCTGGTGCACCCATACTTTTCAAAAAAAAAATGATAATCTTCTATTTTTCCACATGTGCAGAACAAAGAGCTTGATTTTTGGTGAAAAAACTACATTCACAAGAAATAAAAAATAAATATAATAATAAAATTAAATTAATTTAAAATTATACTTTTTGGGAAGCTTATAATAAGGACTACATACTTACAAAAAATAAATTTTAAATGAATTCATTTGATCCCCCAAAAGGTAAATCAAAAGTGGTTTTTTATTAGCATTTGATAGGTGTAAAGGAGACTTCATTATAGGTATGGTTTAAAATTAGCAGGGTTCTATCCAAGGGGGTTTGATCTAATGTAGTTTGATCAAACCCTCTTCAATTGGAATTCTTTAAATGGAAATTCTTAAGGCTTAAATCATTGTATTTTCTAAAAGTATGTGATTTTAGCAAAAATTAGAATCTCCCAAAAATTGTAAACCAACTTTATGGGATCACTGCAAAATTTTCTCTTCAAGGATAAAGTCACTACACAAAGCAATAAAGGCATTAACATGATTAGCAGGATCTCCTTTTCCTCCATATTTCTCAAATCTAGGGATCTCTATACCTTGTGGCACCAGATTTCTTAATATCTCTAAGGATAATGGGTTGCTCTTGACATAGTATGAAGGTGGAACATTTTGATTTTGATTTATGGTGGAAACATGGAATTGAATGGATGAAAGACTTTGTAAGAGATGGTTAATGATAGGATCATTGCTTGTAGTCTATGATGGAGATGAGTATGGTGGTGGTGTGTATGTGTTGGAAGGACCATTGAAGGGATTGCTTATCAAAGGAGATATAATATTGGATGCCACATAGGTATAAGGAGCACTAGTGTAAATGTTCGAGGTAGGAAGGATGCTACTAGTTGGTTTCATTGTTGTGGCCATTTGAGGATTGGTATAGGTGGGAATTGAAGTTACGGTTAAAGAGGGAGGAGTTTGAATTCCTCCTTGGTTTTGCATGTTGTTTGAATCTTGAGTGCCATTAGTGGTGGAAGGAAGATGTTTTCCAAAGATTTGAGCCTTGTTATGCACAACTTCCAGACCCTCATCACTTTCCATCATGTGGTGAAGGTTATCTATGGTAGGTATAATAGTATTGGAAATGTTTTCATTACCCAGGCTATCTTGTAAATGAGCTAAGTCTTCATGCATTTTCATTATGTTTTCTTAAGGAATAGGATCAACCATTTTTTGAACACTCGACACAACACTTGTAGGTAAGGTAGGAATAGAAAAAGAGGTGTCAAAGGTATGGTCCATACCTAGTGAACTAATGCCAACAATAGAAGTAAGAGAGCTTGATAACCCAAGATCCACAATGAGTGTTTTATCATGGGATTCTATGAGTCTCGCACTTCATCTAACCATAGTATTAGTAGTAGGACATCAAGTACTACAACTCATACAAGGAATAAACCATAAAAATTGTAGTGAACACAATATCATATGTTTGCAATTACACTTGAAATGAAAGAAATTGGAATAACAAAAAATATGGAAACTAAAACATAAAACTGAAGGCAGCCCACAGAAACACAGAAAAGTAATTTCAGATCCTGAAAATTGGAGAGTCAAAGTCAATAGGGACTAGTATTCTAGGAAGAGTGTCTTGGTCCTCCTAGTGAGATTCTAAAGTTCTAAGGACTAAAACAAACAACAAACAATAGAGAGAGACTTCTGAAGCAAAAATCCTAAGAGGAACTAAGACCCCAGGTAATAGAGCCCTCAAAATTCTTGATATTTTGAGACCTTTTTGTGCTTGGTACTAGCATGTCACATGTCACCCACTAGTACAGGTTTAAGGTTTTACTTAGGTAATCTGGTTTCCTAATTAATCCATCTACAAGCCTTTGGAATTTTATTTTTGTGTTGTCTGATTTTCTCAATTTTCGATGACATAAGTTGTATTATGAGCCATAGTTACGCATTCCTTACTGGCCCCCTTCGCTTAGGTTATTCGGTCATCTCCTATTGAAAAGCATTTTAATTTTGCCAAAATTAGGTTCTAATATTTGGCTCATAAATGACTTAAGTTTAAGTCATTGATCTCTAAGGGTAAATCCTCTTTGGCCTAGTCAAGGACTTCTTTTATGAATAACTTCATTGATTTTATAGGTTTGAAGATTGCAAGATTGTGGGATTCAATCTAAGCAGCTCCCTGATGGCTCGCACATTCTAAGTAATGACAGTTTATTTACAGTGAGGTTAGAAAAATTTTGACATGTGTTCGATCAATAAAATGGGTCCATTTGTGTTTCATTTCAATGCTCGAGTTTTTAAGATCAATGGTGATAGTTGAAAGATGAAAGATGAAAGCCATCATCCCTCACTAGCTCACAAAAAAAATACATAGGCTTGTTAAAAGTAGTGAGACCCGTGAGAAGCTACCATGTACACTCTACGACTACTGGTGAGTGAAATCCACAAATGAGTGAAGAAGGTCTAGTTGGAATGTTTCAATTGGCCATTTGTCCAAGTTGGAGCAGTAATGTAAATTCAAATTCCATTGACTCAATTTGAGTCATTCAAGAAGGCCATCTCTACTGAAAATCGATGACGCACATTCAAAGCTACGAAGTATGCCCGTTACAATTGTTTCACTTCATGTGAGTTGGAAATAATGATAGAGGTGACCTAAAAACCTATTCAATTCCCTTCAAAAAATTTGTCTACAACCAATTCTTGCCAATTTGGGATTTGAAGACATGTTTGGGGAAATATGAAATTATTGAAAGAACTAAATCACAAAAGTCATTTTGGTTGGCATTAGGGTTTATCACATTTGAAAGTTGTAAGTATGACAAACACAGTTTTATACTTTTTCAATTTTTTTAATTAGGGATTTCTTTCAATTTTATTTCAGACGAATGTGTTTATTTCTTTTCTTTTATTGTTTCGAATTAGGGTGAATTATTCTTTTAAAAGGCCATAACCTTGTGAAGTCTTCTCGAATTAGCATTCGTTTTGAGTCATAGATCACAATTAGGAAGTTGATAGTTGAAATTATTCCTGTTAAAACCCTAGTATACGTAAAACCCATGGCTCCCAAAGTATAGATTGCCACCTCTTTGACCTAGTCTAGGTCATTCTCCTAAGATGTAAGTGACTTGCTTCACCCATCTATGAGTAAAAAATCAGAAGGAAAGCTCTTGTTTAATGGCCCTACTATGAGAGAGGGAGTGATAGATAAAGCTTGTTTCATAAAGGATGTTGAGGCAACCTACACTAGATGATAGTTGTTTCAACATTCATTCAGAAACAGTAACCTTGGAGCTCCTCTCAGTAATCCTTGGAGGTTGGATATGAGAAAGGTAATTGTTCCCAATGTATATATGGATGTTGATCTTTTGAAGGATATAAAATCAAAGAATGACCCAATTTCTAGGGTGGTTAGGACATTCAACCATGGGGTATATATGGTAAGAATAACTAGGAAAGAAATCAAAGAAATTTTTTACTTGCATGAGTCGAGTTCGGATATGGTCCCTTTGGACATGGATGATATTAGAAAAGAATACAACAATACTAAGGTGTTCATTAGAACACATTTTTCCTTTGCATACTATAATGATCGACACTGCAAAACACAAGAAACAGATTAAAATTGATGACAAGGAGCTCAAGCCTTTTCCAATGAGCTATTTTTCCAGTTATTTTAGAAAAAAACTATGTATTATCTATACCAAATCATTGGTTCTACCCCACCTAACACTTTATATAAATAATACAATTATCTGGCCACACATTTGCAACACCCACCATACAACATTGTCTATGATTATGGTACCTATCTGGCAGAACATATCCACAAAGGCCTAGTTAAGTTGAAGGAAGGAAACCAGTGGGTAAAGTTCTGGTGGTATTTGCTATTCATGCATATGTTTTTGCATAGGTGATAAAACATTTTTGAAAAGGATCACTCTGAGAAGAAAGGAGGAAGGTGTTGACTTTCCTATTCAGTATTAGACTCGAATTCTGGATAAAGATGACAAGAAATACAATTTTGTAATGTTTCGAAATGATTTTGCATCTAGGATAAGGATGTATTTGATATTTGAATTTCCAAGAATTCCTAGATAAATTCATGAGTTCTTGAGACCCATGGAGATGAGACCTGACTTGAATTTGAGTCATAATTGGTGAGACTTGATTTCATATCTTGATAAGATAATTTTTAGGGTATATGGCAATGGTCTAGACCCATATGTCTTTCCAAGGGATGTGCCTTTAAGGATAGGATTCCTCAAAATCATGAGGCAACTAAGAGCTTCACAAACAGTGCATCCACCTGATACAACAAGGAAAGGATCATTCTTTCTAGAGTGGACAACATTTTTTTATTATATTTTGGTAAAGGGGGTGTGGAAGCAAATGGTACATATGTTGGAACCTTACAAGTTGATGACTATACACGTGAGGAATCATGATTCTGAATGCTTCATTAGTAAGTTAAAATCATAAAAGTAAATGGGTAATTTTGTACATGTTTTAGCCCTAAAGAACAAGATGAAAGGAAGGTTAAATACCTTTCTTATAAGAAGATGGTAGAAGCAAAACAGAAGAAGGACCCCTACTATAATTCTTTTCCAAACATACCTAATGAATTCAATAGAGTCATGCATGTTATGGAAAACTTTGATAGTGTAGTTGGTATGTTAAGGGAACAAAGGGAAGTCAAAGATAAATGAAAGGGAAGGGTGGTTGAAGAAGATACTAAAGTAACATTGGAAGAAAGACCTACAAACCAACCACCCAAGCAATTAAGAATTTATTCCAGGAGGAAGAAAGCAACAAATGAAGAAAAAATCCTTCCAATCCCAGTCACTGTTGAGGGGCCAAAAGTAGATTATCCTAAGGCTACATTGCCATCACCACCCACACAAGCTCCTTTTCTTGTGATTGATCTTGATTCTCCCCCTACAAGGTTTGACCCTCCCGAGTAGCTGTCTTTAAAGAAGGAAATGACTGAAGTAAGAGGAGTGGTTGAGTACTTTGATACGGAGGAGGATGGCATATATATCAATCCAAAGGATATGCAGCTAGGAATGCCTCCTCCTAAAAGGGAAATTTCCTCAAGTTCAGGACAAAGCAATCTCAGATTGGGATTAGTGCTCTAAATATTGTAGATGACTTGAGAGTAGAAGCTTGTAAGGATTTTATGGAAGATGATTCCTTTATTGAAACATCTACATTGAAATATTTTTGGTGGAAATCTAAAACTATAGAATATGTAGAGAAAGTAGCCACTGAAAGGAGTTTGCATCCAGAATTGCCTAAAAGTGTCATCCAAGAAAATGTGAGAAGCATTATGAATGATGAGTTTCAAAAGATTATTCCCAGGAGGGTAGGGAGCTTGTAAAAGAGAGTGGTGTGATGCTACTACCAGAATGGAACATTGTTGATGCTATTGTTCTAGATGCCATAAGGAGGGTAGAAAGGCCTCTGTTGCAAATAGAAGAAGAAAAGGAAATGGCACTCTGAAGTTCAACATTTAGTGAGGATTGAGATGCATTGGCAATATGGTCATTAGTTGTAGGATCCAGGAAACTAGCCCTTGCAGAGCCATCAAATTTAAGTGGACAATTTCTTATGAAGAGAGTTATTGATACCCCAGCTTTGGAGGTAGCTGACATGGTTGTTAATGTTGCTAGGTTCACTAAAGAAATTGTGGAAAGTATCACCCTAGAGAGGGATGATTTCAGGAATAAATACTGAGAGCTTCTCAATGAATATGACAATAGGTAGCAGAAGGTATTTGTATTATAAACTAAGCTAGCATTGTATAAACAAAGGGGAGAAGTGCAAAGAGAACAGGGTCAGCCTAGGTCAAGTCACCCACCTCCAATGTCTCTAGTTGCAAAATCTCAAAATTTACCTCTAGGCCAAGCCTTAGCAATGGTACCATATAGTTTGGGACAAGGATCACTCTCAGTTGAGGAATCAATCCAACCAGGTCCCAGCTCATGTAATGAACAAACAAGGGAGCAACTTCTCCTGCAAATTGAAACATATAAGGGGTTGTTGGAAAAGGCTCAAGACACAATGTATGAAAATTTATTAAAAATTGTTCATACTATTTGAAGCATTTGAATGAGAAGGTCCAGGTTATAATGAATAGAATGCATGACAATTATGCCCTAATGATCAAAAAATGGAATTGTTCCAAAGGGACAAAGAGTTAGCCATGCCAATCTTGAATAAGTGGATCCCAAGAGCTGAGAGATTAAAGTTAATAGTAGTAGGAGCTGGCCAACATGAAGATAAATATCCCCATGTGCTTCCAACCTTACATTTGTGTGTGAAATTAGTGAGAAAAAGTTTCAAGGATACATAGCTCCACTAGAGCAAAAGATAAGAGAATTAATTGCTCAGTATGATTTTGCAGATTTGTCACCATTTCCAGATATTTTGCTCACTAATTATCAAGTGAAATCACTACAAGTGTGGAAGAAAGAGATGGATAAGGTTATAGATTGCAGGTGAATGAAATATTTAAGGAAATTGATATTATTTTCTTTAATCACACATTGGGAAAGTTGATGTTTATTGTTAGCTTTCTAGAGGACTTTGACAAGGAATCCAATTTTTTAATCACCAAGTACTCCCCATATAGGAAGACATTAGGTAAAGTTATTGATTTCAACTGGCCATCTAATGAGGAATATGAAGATTGGGGAAGAGTATTGGTTGACCGATTTGGTTTGTAGACATGGATGTGAAACATATAATTGGTCAAGTATTGTATAGGTCTGGCCTCAAGGATTACAATGTATTAAATATATGTTTCATAGGAAGGTATCAGCTATTGATGATGCAAAATGCTGAATGAGATGCAAATTCATTTTTGTTCTACATTATTTTTTCATCTTTTTTGATGAGATCGACATGCTACGATGAAGAAAATATTATTTTTGACATGTGCTTTTGGGAAGGAAAAGTTGTTCCTTTTAATGAATGTAAATAATCTTTATCTCATATGTATTCCCTCCATTTTGTAGAATGAAAATATAAATAAATTAGGGAATATTTTTTGTAGCGGTCTAATTAGAATGTGACATGCGTACATTTGGCCTAAAGCTTGTTTTTTCTCCCTTTTTCTATAAAAGGGAATCCAGGGCCATTTGTGTGGGTCTTTTGTTGAATTCTAGAGCTGAATTGTGAAAATTTAAGAACACAGAGCGAATATGTTGAGTCTTTATCTAATTCTTTGAGTCTAGGTAGCATATTTTGTTAAATACATGTTTTCTAAACATATCTGAATGATAATGGAGATTTTCTGAATCTATAGTCTCTCCATTTTGATTGTGTATACAAATTATTAATGAAATTTTGATCAAAGATCATTTCCTTAATTGTCATCATTTCACACTTTGATATATGTTTTGGTTTTAGCTCTTGTTCATAGAGCGAGTTAAAATGCTTGAATCAAATCATGAATTCATATGCATGGTCGTATTTAATAAGTATTCTATAGAATTTTGTTACAGATTTGTGAATTGGAAAGTGATGTCACTTAGATCTTGAATGTTCATAATTAAATATACCTTATATTGCAATTTTCTTAGACTCCTAGCCCATAGATAATGGCATTGATCCTAATACCTTTAATTCTTTCCCATGGTTCTAGTTACCTGACTTAAGAGCAATCTTCTAAAATAATCATTGATCTATCTTTTAAGTTGTTGTAGTTTGTGTTATCTTATGTTCTTGACTTAAGATGTATAATTCATTCAAGGAAATTCCAACTTCTTGGATAATTTCTTCTTATTAGTCATGGGTGAGAATATATCTTCTTGAATATGCAATTTGTATGTGAATTATTGGAAAGAGCTATATAATATACATTGTGGGACCACCCTCCCAGGTTTTGTAGAGCTCAAACTGCAAGAGATAAAGCAATTAATTCTATATCTCATTCGTTGGCCAATTATCTTGCAGGTATTTGAGAATTAAGTATGGAAAAATCATACGTATATGAGAGGATCTGATTGGTTCATTGTAAACAACCAACACCAAGAAGGGTGTTTTAGTCCTAGTAGAGCTTTTTTGCAGGAAAATAGTGAATTTTGGAATGTCAATAGTGTTTACATATTTCATATGCAAGATACCAATGTTCAGAAATAGAAAAATGTGCAAATAAGTACAAGAAAAAGTAACTAGGAACAAACAAATGAATGCAATATGGAATGTAATATTTTTCAATTTTGAATGCAATAAGAATCTTTGTAAATGCAATGAAGATGATGAACAATGCACTTTTCAATTTTTTAATTAAATGAAATGATGCAATAAAGTAAAGATGTAGCCTATATGCACCTTCACTAATGTAAATATAAGAAACCCTATATGCAATTTCAGTAATGCAAAATGCAAGAAACCCTAGATACACTTTCACTAATGCAAGATGCAATGCATGAATGAATGCAATCTAGATCTAAGGACTTTAATGGTCTCCAAATCGTAAATGAATACTTGAAAGTCAGGTTCACCAAAATGATTGGTGGAAAAATGGATACATGAATGTCTCTCTTTATCTAATTAATCACTCAATAATGTCCTAGGAGTCCCAATTAGATTGACTAACAACCTCTCAAGGTGAGTCAATTCATAATGAGGAAGACCTAGGAGGAGTTTCTTTTAGCTTTAAAGGGGTTCACTACAATGAAAATTCTTGGAAAAGAATAAGAAACATTCAAACTACAAACCCTAGTTACGCAAGCCAAATGAAGAGTGCAAATAATGAAATTATGTGATGGCAAGGTAGGATGTGTGTACCTAAGAAGTCTAGAGATATTGTGAGGATTCTAGAAATGTAAAGAATCTACCAAAAAGTGCAATGGAGGACTAAGATGCCCAGGATGGCATATTAGTCCCACTATTGTTTTTCGGAGCAGAGGCAGAGTGTTCGGATGTTAGAATCAAATCTGAAGGAATCTCTAAAAAATATGCTTTGAAGGACTAAGATTCCCAATGTGGCATATTAGTCCCATTCTTAATTTCTGAAAACTCTGAATGTGATCTTGATCTCCAAGGTTTGCACTTGCTTCTCTTTCGATCTCAGGTTCTAAAACTTCTGAATTCGACCTATAGGTGAGTTTCCGTGAAGATGACAACTTTGCAACTCTTACAACTTTTCATTCCAAATGATCTTCAAGACTTCAACCTAGATCTGCAATCACAAATATTCAAGAGGGTAAAAACTTGTTGTTTGTTAGTGAATGGGGGTTTTCCTTGGTCAAGCTCCTTGTTGGTAATTAAACCTTGAAATGAAATTGAAATAATGAAGGAAAGGGTGATTGAACAACATGCAATGATACAACTCACCAAACCCTTATAAAGTTTGCAAACTTGTGTGCAATGGTTGCAATGGATATGGATCTTAAATCAAAGGAATGCTCTTGAAATATATGGACTTGAATTGCTTGCTTGCATCAAAACCCTACATCACAAATGTTAGCACAACAACACACATGATGCAAGAAGCTATTTGATATGATTCTTGAATCTTGATAATGGCTCCAAATGCTTGATAAATATGCTCTTGAATGCTCTTGTAAACTCAATTTGATATTATGAATGCTCTCAAAATAGACTTGGATTGAAATGAATGAATTAACCTTGTATTTATACTTACCTCTGCTTAATATCCTGAAATTACATCACACTAAGCTGACAGATGAATTCATTAAATAAAGGAGGCTAAATTCCACAAGAATTTGAAATTAAATACCAAAAAATGACTCAAGGAGGACTAAGATGCCCTAGGTGGTGTCTTAGTCCCAAGCCATGAAACTTGGGGCATAGACACCAAAAAGGGGCCCAATTAAGATACCTCAAAATCAAGGTCTCAAGACCTTTGGGGGACAAAGACACCCTAGGTGGTGTTTTAGTCCCTACCCAAAAATCAAGCACACTGATGGAATCATTAAATTATCATTTATGCATTGGAGAATGTCGGGATTAGCCAAAAAAAGATAAAATTCATAGGGCTTGTGGATGCAAAATAGGACCAATTAAGCCATAAAGAAGCATAAATAAAGCTAGGCAGGCCCAAACAAGTGTAAAAATGCAAAGGTATGCATTTTATTGCAATACATTTGTTTATATAGGCAATTCATCCAAGTTACTATTTATTAGATCCCAGAGGCTAACATTCATAAAAACTAAATTTAAAACCCTAATTTCTCACTTAAAACTCAAAAAAGGGGCCAAATGGGACACATACACCACTTGTGTTGTATGGGTCTCACCTAGATGGGACTTATATGCCCAAGGTGGCATATGGGTCCTGTAGAGCCTTCTTTGAGAGAGAAAGTGTTGAGGAGTTAAGAAATTAAGTCTATTTGTTGATCTTGTTGGGATTTCGATTGAAATAAGCCTCAAGATGCATAATATAGGGTCTTAGGGGCCTATTATAGATGATATAAAGGTCATAAATGCAAGAGGGCCCAAAATTCAATGTGAAAGTGTATATAAATACACTTTACAACATCAAATTAAGGTAAAATTAAGTATATTTAGCTTAAAAGGACCCTAAATCCAATGTGAATGTGTAAAACACATTACAACACTAAATTAAGGCAACATTAGGTCCAAGGGCCCTAAATTTAATGTTAAGGTGTAAATGAATATACTTTACAACATTAAATCAAGGAAAAGTTAGGTTTATTTAGCTTAAAAAGGGTCAAAGACCTAATGTGGATGTGTAAAACACATCACAGCACTAGATCAAGCTAACCTTAAGTTCATTTGAACATTAATCATTCCAAAATTAAGAGAAATTGTACCATCTCCAAGAAGGTAGTACAACTTTCATTGTTATAATATGACACCAAAAAACATGGTTGAGGTTGTCCCTATTAGCACCTAGAAATTCATTTCATTTCTAGTACTTGATAACCTTTCATTTTGTGACATAATCTTGATTTTAGGCCCCATGTTGACTAGTTGGATTGAAACTTACTCCATTAGAATTTCCCAATCCATAAATCATCATGAAAATAATAGTTGGTAGAATTTTTTTTATAAATCATAAGGATCATGTGTGTGCTTAGTTTTGTGGCTTCTAGATGAGTTTTGAGGCAAATTTTAATGTGTCGCTATTTTCGGAGTGAGTCCAAAGGATTCCATAAAATATTTTAGGTAGCTCATTTTTGGTGATGAACCGTATGTTACTTTGTCTTCAAGTTCCTCTATCTCTATTTTCTTGGTCATTGGAGGAGTTTTGAGGCTCAAAATGAAAAAAAGTAAGCACCCTACCAGAGGGTCCAATTTACAAAGGAAATACAAAAATTCAGTTTGTTGTGCAATTTTCAGATATTGTACAATGATCTAAATAATTAATAATGGTGTCTTGCAAAAAAATTCGGCCTCCAAAGGTCATTTGTACCCGTAGCATCAATTATGTTATTTGGTCTACTAAAAAATTAGAAGTCTTAAGTTCACTATAGTTTTAGATTTGTAATTATTTAAATATTTTAATGTTTAAATAATGTGGGGAAGGGACTTAAATGTTTTCAAAGGGTATGTGTAGTATCATCATGGAAAAAACAAGCCCTTAAGTGGTGAAAAATTCAAAAAAATTAGAGTTAGGAAACTTGACATAAAAATTTAAAAAAGTTATCTATATTATTTACAAAATATCTAAGAATAGAATCTATAGCAAATTGAATGTAGTTTCTAAACTACTAGGTTTATTTAAAAAATAATAATCTATTTGGTGAAAATTTGAAATTTCAATGTAGTAGTTTTTTAAAATTTAAGGAAAAAATAAGAAGTTGGTGTCTGTCTTACCACCCTAACCACTATAAAATGATAATATTTTTTTACAATATTTTAGATATAAGTATAGGACTCATGTCCCAATGTGATTCCTATTTTTTTGTAATTTTTTTCCAAGTAAATAATTAATTATGAATTTTTTATTACAACTTAAAATATATATAAAAACTTGTATGTCGACCACCTTAACTTGGTCAAAACTTCATGAAATTCATTTTTTTTATTTTTAATCCTATAGTATGCAAAGCATAGAATGTGACACATGTTTGATTCAAAAAATGTGATATCGTTTGAAAGCTATAGACGTTTTTATATCATCCTATCAATCAAGACTTTAGTCGCAATTCAGATAGAAAATGAATAATAATTATTTTTTAAACTCAAAGTAAAGCATAATTTATATTGGTGGAAAGTTGAGAATCTCCTTGAAAAACCATTTTCATGTCATCAATTTTGGGAAAAAAAAGTCGTCAGCCACATACCCTACACATACCCATCGTATTGCAACTTTTTGGCCTATCATGATCCTACACATACCCCAAATAATTTATAAAACTTTAGAAAATGATTTTTTTCCTTTATAATTCTCTTTTTTTTTATTACGTGCAATGAAATGCCCTCTCTTAGAGGAGGCTTGTGGAAGTGTAGGCAACAAGGTTTGGACTACTTCTTGGGTGCCAAGCTTTTCCTTTCATGTGCAAATGCATTAAGGGGTAGTTTTAGGGTTGTTTAATGACTGAAAATTATTATTTTGACTTCCATAAAATTTATTGAAGCGTTTCCAATACCCAATCAAACTTTTTAACAGGGATTTATGTGGTTTTTTTGCTACTATAACACTAAAAATGGCCCAAATATAGTAATCATGACTTGCAACTTCATTTTGGCACCATATATCTCCTTCAAACCTACTTTCTACCTTCTTCCAATGCTGAAATTCATTCCTCATGCTTGGAGGATGGTTATTTGAATTCTTTAGAGGTTTAAATCTATTATAATTACTATTCTTTAGCTTAAAAAAATGTTAAGAAACATGTCTTGACAACTGTGCAAGTAATTTTAGTGCCTAGGTAATGCTTTGGATTGTATTTTGGGCATTTTTAAATATCATATTAGAGGTAAAACTATGATGCAAAAAGATTGTTCATATGTTGGGATGTGGGGAATTTTTTTGAGATTATTTGAAGGCAGAGTATGAAGAAAGTGGTTTCCAACTAATTGCTTGGAAAAATGTCAAATGAAATAGAGGTGTTGATCGTGAACTTTTTTCTTAAAAATATATTTTAAAGAGTGAGATTTAATTGTAGAGAAGATAAAGATACTTTAAGGATCCTAGTGGATAAATTTACATATAATTAAAATGCATTATTTCATTTCCTATATATGGGTTTTTTTTACCTAGAGTTAATATTTTTCCCTTTCAATTGAAATATTGTTGGAAAATGGATTTTGCATATACGTGAAAAAAATTGCACAAAATTTCAAGTGAAGTGTGATAACAAACTTTAGTTGCAAAGTAGAGTGAAGGAAAATGAAATGCAAAGTGAAGATAATATTACCATATCGTACTCCAAAGACCATTTTTAGTTGTAGGTCAAGGGTTTCAAGTCTACTAGGTGTTATTAAGGGATTGAATCAAGGTTTCTTATTTTTATTTAAAATGTCGTCTTTGTTTCATTTGTGAGGGTTCTAAAATTTTGGAAGAAGCAAGGCCCAAGGGGCATGTGCATAGTTAGGAGAAATTATAGAGGGAAAATGGGTAAAGTCTGTACAGTAATGGGTGTAGTACATAGTTGTTATTCATTTCATTATGTTAATGTTGTAACCCGATCTATTATATATGAATACATACTGCAATATATTTTTCTCAAACTTTGGCATGTAATTCTCTTTGAAGGAAATAATCAAGGGCTATCAAATTATTCAATAAATATTTGATGTAATGAGTTCTTCTTTTGGTTTTCTATTTGTTTAAGGAACATTATAAATTCTTTCCTTGGAATAAAAACAATGTTATTATTTCAAATGGATTGTTAAGTAAAATTATGTTGTAGGCTCAAGGAGATCTCACTATCACAAGGTGATAAGTGTTTAAGTATATCGTTAGGTTATGCTTTGGTTTTGTGATGTGAAAGTGTAGGCTATTATGAATTTGTAGCCCAAGTTAGGCACTAGTCTTTCTTTTTCAATCTCCTCTTTCATAATTGTTCCAAAATTGATAATTCTTTTAAATAACAAGCATTTATTTTAAGTTTAATTTATTAGGGTTTCTTTTTATTTAGGGAGTTTAAGAAATATAAGGGATATTCTTAGGATTTGTTTATTTATCACTCCTCTAGGTATTTGAGATAAAGACCTGTCAATTTAAGTTATTGGTTTGTCATACTATTCAAAGTATAAGGGATCATGCTAGATTTTGTTGATGTTCTAAATATCATTTATTCATATATATGTAAACCTACCATTCATCCACATTTTAAGATTATTTAGCTTTGTCTGTGAGAGAGATTTATTGTTCTCTATGACCTATAATAAGATTACCCTCTTGAGTCCTATGGAGTTTGAAGTATAGAAGGCTAGGTCCAGCCTTGTTCATTGGCTTTTCTTGTCATTATTTTGATTGTAGGGAAATTATTTCTTTGAACCTTGTAATCCCCATGTTTAGGTAGTATATTTTCTCTTAGAAATAAGGGTTGTGGGAAAAACTACCAACAGTCCCTTGGAATTATAAAATCCTTAAGTAGGCCTCCTAAGGGGAAATAATCACTAGAAACTTTTGATCTTGAAGATTGCATGAAGCATGAGGAGAGAACATACATGGTACTAGTGTTCTTGGTTCTAAATTAAACAAAGGAGAGGATATAGGAATTTTGATCCCCAAGCTCGTCCAAGGATTTGAGGGAAGAGAATTTATCCTATAGGCCCTCAAGAAAAACTATAGAATCTCTTTCCACTACTTCAAATAATATGCTTAGAGATTAGTGAGAAATAAAACGATTAGTAGTTTGTGAATTTTCCTTTGACTTGCATGTAATATGTAAGGTAAAGTATTTAGATAAACACCATAATGAATCAAATATTAGTAGGTTAGTACCTCAAAATAACATATTTTTTTCTAGAAATTTGGAAGGAACACAATCACCAAAATACATAGAAAAGCCAACTCACCATTGGTATAACCACTTAGAATCTTAAAAATTAAATTTTTTATCCTAGTATGTCACACAAACACCCTGGTAGGTCACACAACTTCCCAATTAGAATAGGCCCACCTAGTTATGAGTTATTGCATAAAAAATGAAGTTATGTTAGTTGAAAGTTGATTTATATTGGGTCTATGGTGCGAAGAGGTATTTTGGACAACATATGATCCTACAAAACCCTTTTACTAGCATATAAATAAGAATTTTTAATAAAATTGTAGGAAATCAACTTTGAACAAATGAATATGGGTTCCTAATAATATAATGAAGCAATGACCCAAAGAAACATTAGAAACACCTATTCAGGTTAAGATCACTAAAATACAATATCATAGTCGAATGTTAGAATATTGCAATGAAAATGAGTTAATTCTAGCATATTGAAGGATAACAAATAAATTTGGCTAGCATAACACCCTACAAAGTTAGCTCTCTATGGAAAAGCCTAATTAAGATTGATAAAAAGATGCAAAAAGGCATGTTTGTAGCCACCAAACAAAATTATCTTTATAGGTCACAAAACTACCCAATAGGAACATGGTCACCCAATTGTGATCTACACATGACAAAACTAAAGTAAATAAGTTTGATCATTTACCAAAAAGAGACATGTCATCATTGGGTGTGCCAAAGATGTGTACATACAATTTTGAGCCTACTACAACAAGATAAAATGATATTAACCTATTCTACTCAAAATAAATGCAACACTCCAGATTAATCATAAAAGTTAGCAAACGTTGATAAAAAAAAATAAAAATGAAAGATTTTATCAAAACCAACCATTGGTGTACCAAGATGAGACAATTGTACTCCTAAATGGTTGGATGTGACTATTCTTTCTAGCAACATAAGGTTGCATGTGAGATGATTGATAAAATGGATTGGGGTGGTTTTCAATTTATAAAATTTTGGAGAAATCCAAGGATGGATATTATTGAAAGATGAAATCAATGACTCATACTGGTTGAGATCCATGGGGTGATGGGAAGAGGACACATGTCCTTATGTGGTTGGAGGAGATGGAGGGAGAAGGATTAAAAGAATAATTAAGGGTGGAGATTCTCCTTGGAGAAAGTGAAGGGATGAGAAGAAAGAGGTACTTAAGAGTAGCTTTGGAAGAATTAAAAATTAGATTGGAGGTACGGGCAAAGATTTGACCCATGTGACATGGTAAGAATGCCATGTCACAAGTGCAAAGGCTAATGCCTTCACACACATGTGGGGATGTGGAGGATTTGACTAAGTTAGGAATGTGTAAGTGGGTAATTAGGAGATTAAGTGGATTAACCTACTTAATAAAAAATAGATGAAATATATAAAATAAATAAATAATTTAATTCTTGAGAAAGAAATGGGAGACTTAAATAAATCCCTAAGCTAGATTATAACAGAAGGATGATTAATTAGGTCAAAATAGTACAACAATTATTTGCTAAAATCAATTTATTATTAATTTTTATCATTTAATTTTTTTAATGAACAATAGAACAACATATATAACCACGTCAATAAATAAAAGATTATAACATAAATTTATATTGAAATGAAAACGTCACATGTGGGCACTGTGATTCGACAAAGTCAAGCTCGTTTACGGCGAAGGACAGCAATTATTCACTGTCATAAACGCAAAAGCTATGAATAGTGAACTACTACCCTTCTTTTCAAATATGACCATATTTTCCTCCACGAACTTCCTCTAGAATCAATGGTAATCTGAAATTCATTGGTACTTGTCAGTTTGTGGGACCATGCGTTTAGAAATAAACATTTGAGATTGTCAGATGATCTAGAAAGATTAGAAAATAATTATCCTGAGCCAATCTTGCTTGCCGTGCCTGATTGAAATATACATTAACTTTCTTCATATTCAACTGGCGCCCAAGGTGTGAGGAAATCTATGGCTTATTTCTAAACATTATTCAGATCAATAGTCAAAGTTTAGTTTTGACTAATATTCATTATATTTTAGGGTAGATAAGTACAAAATTAGTGTTTGACTATTAAATCTGATGATATTTAGGTATTGACATTACATAACATAGAGAGATCAAGGATTTGAAAGATGCTGTGTGTTTTAGATATGTTGTATTCTTCAGTTCCATACATTCCTTCCTCGACCAGAAACATACCATTAATGCTCAGGCAACTTTCTCTTCTAGCTCGGAGACTCTTCTCCTGTCTGTTGAGGACTGCTGAGGATATGCGGGACTCTTACATAAGGCGATCTTATCTTCAACACCACATCTGGGCGGGAGATAATGGAAGAAGTGCTAACATCCCCTGGAATAATCTTGGAAGACCCAGCTTAGTTTACTAAGATTCCCAAAAAATCTTGTAAATTAGTGATAGCAGATTTTTACAATTCATAAAGATTATTGTTAAATGTTTTTGGATTAGATTGTGTCAGTATTTTTGCATTATTATAATGTTTCGGATCACTCTGTGATCTATCATCAGAATAATAGAAAATATAAGAAGTAAAATGAAATATTGCAGACTAAAAATTACATAAAAAAGGAAGGAGGGAGGTGAGACAGAGATCTGCATGCCAGTGAATGTAAATGTTACTGGGTTTTTGGATATAGACAGTTATAGGACAAAGATGAAGATTGTTACCAAGCACTCCCTCTCTATGTAGAGAGTTTACTGTTGTTGTTCATTAAACCGTTTGATTGAATGGATTATAGTGTTGAAATGTAACAAAAGGGTTTCTTGGATTTTGACCAAAGCTTGTTTTAAGAGGATTATGCTCCATGATTATCACTGAATGTCTTCTCTAATCTCAAACTTTGGGAGAGAGATCCCCAATAGAGGCTTATTAGTCTGGCTGCTGAACTCTGCGGTTTTGAGACAGAGATCTGCATGATAAGTGCAAGTAAAACGTAGTAAAGGTTAAGCTTTTTAAAGTTTTTTCTTACTGTTCTTTTTAAGGGCTACAAATTCTTAAAATATATGGCCCTGCTGTTTAAAAAATAGTTAGTAATGAGAAGCCAATTAAATATTTAAAATGTCTACCATTTCAGAAATAATTCTTGGCTGTACTAGTTGCTGAGTAATGTTATTTCTCTGATAACTGTTGTGTGTTTCTTCTATAAATAATTCAATTTCATTGAATAATATATGTTGTTAGTAGTTTTCTCTCTGTTGTATCAATTATTATTCAGCTGATTTTAAGAAACAGATCAGATTCAAAATCTTCATTTTTACAAGTCTGTGTTTTCAAGGATTAACACTAATGAAATAGGAATAATAATCCATTTATTAGCCCTTACTTAGGGCCTACTTTTTAAATTTTAAATTTTTATATTATTAAGTAAGCTTTTGATTGTTTGAAAGGGTGAGTGCTTTGACTTACTACCACCCTTTAGGAATTTTAGTTCACCTTTGTTGTTATATTATACCGTAGACTTTTTAGGTTTCAATATCGATATAATTTAAAATATAATATATTTATTAAATAAAGATATTAGCTTGAAAGTGTTTATATTTAATTTTTACATAAGATAAATGGGTATCTATTGTTTTTAACTTTTATTGTTAAAGTTGAGATTATTTAGATATGTCTTATATTGATAGAGGTCATAAGGGGACCACTTCCCCTACATTAATGTAACTTATTTAAATTTACAAGCTCAATAATCTGATAAGGGTAAAAATTCATGAGCTCAATAACCTAGCAAGGGTTAGAATTTTGGTGACAATAACAACAATGTCAAACTTAACTAGTGCACCATGCCCTCAATAGTTAAATTGATATTTTACAATACTTTTGAGTAGATGTATTTAAGATAAGTATGATTGTTTATTTAATAAAAAGTCATTTTATGTACTACAACTAAATGAATAAAACCATATCAAATACAATAATTTTAACATATTTTGTTTCAAAATATTTAATCATTACTATCAATAATTTTTGGCTTCTTTTTCCTTCTTTGTTGTGGGATTTTTTCTAGTTTTTGGTGATACCTTCTTTTTTTTTGTTCCATAAATTGTTGCTAAGGGGCATCACCCATCGCTTTTGACTGAAGCTATGAACCAGTGAGGCCACATACAGCGGACCTCATCCCCGATATCTCCAAACCCAATATTGTGGCCCACCACTGCTCAAGTGATCTCGATGGTGTCATAACTGCCAACTTTAAGCTTTCACTCCACCAATGCTAGCTAAGGTGAGATCCACTATCACTACTGCCTTTGTTGACCTCCTTCAGCTAAACCCACCACTATTTCCCACCACTGCTCAAGTGATCCTAATGGTGTTGTAGCTGCTGACTTTAAGCTTTCGCTCCACCGATGTGAGCTGAGGCGAGATCCACTGTTGCTACTACCTTTGTTGACCACCAACGACTGCTTTCTCCCTACAACAATCCCATAATCTATTGTGGGATTCGAACCTTAGACAACCCAATTGTTGCCCTTGCAACTTAACTGTTGCACTATGGGGTCAACCTCGTTTTAGGTGATACTTTTGTTTCAATATTGTTTTAAGTTTATTTTGTAAATCTTGTATTCATCAATTAATAATTTCATTTGTGGGATAAAGTATTAATTTGAGTTATAAAAGGCCATCAAGTTTAGGGTTTCAATGAACAATTCATACCATTGCAATCCACTCCTTGCTATCATTGTTTTTATAGCTCTCAACATAATTAATTATATTATTATTGTTATCAATCCCACCCTTGTGACAACTTAAGTCTTTATACATAGATTTAAAATATATTTTTTATAAATTTTTGTATTAGGTAATATGAATAAGAATGGTATTCAAGTGGGAGAGAATTTTTTTCCTATAAGTCTATGATGAGATAAAAACATTGGCATTTTTGGTAGCCAATAGATATTAATTTCGCAATTAATATTGCCGATTTTATTTTCCAATTGCATGGCATGCATAGCCTTATAGTATATTATGTTGGTCCCCATCCCCTATTAGCACTCTCTCACAACTAGATAAACTACACCAAGGAACCCCATGGCCTAATACTTGTTAGTACTAGGAACCTCACATGGGGAAAGTTATTTTGTTTCATTAAAAGAGTAACAAAAAGACTAATCACTCTTTAAATTTTCCAACTACTAATTTATGCATAAGATTATTTTGGAGATGTTGCACTAGATCTAAGATATTTAAGTTACCAATCAAGCCTCCCTAAAATCCACATGCTAGTTGAAATCTGAAGTTTTGTCATTTATGATAGGGCTTTATATATGCTATGAAATTGAATTTATGTATTCTATATAACCCAGAAAAATTTATTGATACATTAGAATTTGGTCCTACCAAAGATCTCAAAGAATGTTTGCATTATCAAGGAGGCTCTCTTCACTTTCTAGAGAAGTTGATATATAAATTAATCTACTTAATACTTTCTTCTAGTGAAAAGACCCAAACCAAAGAAATAATTATTTTCCTCTTACATTATAGTTGATCTCTAAACCAACTTCTAATTCCTTGTTGATAACCATTAAGAATGAAAAATAAACAATTGCTAGCAGTAAAAATTTGATGAAACCTTCAAAAATTTATAAACCAAGTATGCCCACACCTATTACCAAGACACACTATGGATGGATAAATAGATCTCCTACCCAATCTAGTTGAACCTTGAAGACCCAAACCACTCAAGCAATTCCTTTGTACGAAACAATGAAAAAATGTGAAAATCCAATCTCTGTTTAGTCCCATTCATATCTCTCACCTCATGTTGGGGACAAATCAAGAAGAGTTAATGGAGGGAATTATCACTTCATTATTTTGGGTTATCTTATTCATTCAAACTTGTAGACTCTCCTAGGTAATTTAATATTATTACTTAATCAGTGGTTCTAGAAAGTTAGAGAAATTTATGGAGATATACTCTATATGAATTTCATATCATACAATATTTGTAGCCTTATAAAGGATTATTATAATCTTTTTATAAGGTCTAATTTTAGAGGCTTGATCCCATGGGTGTGGTTTTCCTTTATGAAGTTAAGGTTTCTAGGTTTTTTCTCTAATATGAATACAAAATTATATGAGATCATTCTATGTAACTTCAATATATTGCAAAGAATGGTAATGGTAATACATTTTTTTAGCATTCATATAAGGGATGAACTAATGCAAAATACTATGTAGGTTACACTTCACATTGATTTCCATAATTTGGATAAAATCAATTTTTATTTCCCAATATTATCCTTTCTACAATTTCCTTGGTAGATGATCTAATTCACCATGTCATATATGTTACACTTCACATTGATTTCCACATCATCAATTATTTACCCCATGATGACACAAAAGGAATGACCTTATGACAATAAATTTTTTACATATTGTTCTTTTTTCAACTAGCTAATATATGGTACTTTTGATATCTTTGTTTTTTTGGGGAATAAACAGAGTTCACTAACAATGTGTTCATACAATGTTTTGATGTGTCAAAAATCATGATGTTAGTCTTTTTCCATAAACCATTATGGTTTACCATTAATTAAATTTTAATAGCATTTTCATAGCTCACATCCATAGTTTACATAATCTAATTATTATGAAGATCTCAATAAATTCCTCATACACCATGATTGCATCACAATATCCTAGAACCATGTGTTATACCATTAAAGTACTAGGAAGAAAGCTATCTTAGTTAAAATAGTTTTTTTTATTTCCAACCATAGCCTAGTATCTTTTTAGCTAGTTGTATGATGGTATTTATAAGAAATATCCTAGAACATAATATTTCATAAAAAACTTCATTTTTGGCTCATATATTTATGATCTTAAATACTACTAGAATTTAATGTTTATGTAACACTCTCAAGTTTAGATAATGTTATGAAGTTTCACTACTATCTTATGGGACCTAATGACTTAGATTATCTATAGATGCATGAGTTTAATTAATCAACTCTAGGTAATTAGTACATATAATGATGAGATAACCCTCAAATTATAGGAAGTAAACTTCAAGAATGTGAGATTTTAAATTATAATACATGTATACTAGGTTGCACAAAGTACTCCAACTTCACCTCTTTATTTGCAAACTTCTCTCTCAAAAAATAATACTAACAAAAGAAGTTCAAGATGAAAACCTTAACATAATCAAAACATAAAAAAATTATATAGTTAGATGGCTAAGAGAGAGATTAACGTCATCATGGTATTTTTATAATTTTGAATTGAAACATGTGTAACCTAATGGAGATCATAGAAAAAAAATGTGAAGTTTTGTCACCCTTTAAAAAAATCATGTCTTTGGCATGAAATGGTCATCCAACCCAAAGGGTTGGTAATTCCCAATGCAACTCATTTGGCGAGCACCAAATGAAATTGTATCATTTCCTGAGCATGAAATTTGGTACGTTCCAAATGTAAATGATGAGTTTTTAGAATACATTTTGTTGATTTTTTACTTCTTTTTTTTGTCTTTGTCTTTTTCTTTGTCTTTCTCTTCTAGTGAAACTATATAAATGAAATAAACATTTACATATGTATATTTAATTTCTTATACTTTAATTTATATTTCATGTATATAGTGTCAAGATGTTTGAGAGTGGTTTTGGACCTCTTAGAGTTATAAT
>VDFB02026320.1:22641271-22777141 GCA_007258455.2 Sequoia sempervirens | reverse complement strand
AATACTTGTGCAATCTATTCAATTTTAATTTCCACCATAAAGTAATTACATACCTATTTGTTTTTAACATTCAAGCAATGATAATATTGTACATGACATTGGAATGCAGCCTGGTGAGGGTGGAGCAGAACGTGCAGATGAAGGTCATGGTGTGCATCCCAGTACTTTAGAGCATGTAGAGCATGATCAACATGTTGAGCATGATCAGGCTAGAGAAGATCAGGAATATGATGTGGCCCCATCGGGTAAAGAGGACCACTCTAAAGTTCTTTTAAACATATTTAATTGCAATTGGTGTATTAATTAATGTAACCTTTCGTGTTTCAACTTTAGAGCATGTAGAGCGTGATCAACATGTTGAGCATGATCAGGCTAGAGAAGATCAGGAACATGATGTGGCCCCATCCGGTAAAAGGACCACCCTCATGTTCTCTTAAACATATTTAATTTGAATTGGTGTATTAATTAATGTAACCTTGTGTGTTTCAACTGCTTGAGACCAAGATTTAAGTGTTTAGCATGTTGAGCATGAGTCTATAATAAAAGTTCAAGAACATGATGTGGACCCATCAGGTAAAGAGAACCACTCTAATGTTCTTTTAATTATTGAAATACTTGTAACAATAATAATAAAACATATTAGTTTAACATTTCTTTCTTATTGCAGCAAACCCCCCCTTGCAGCAGCGTCCACATCATGAGTAGACAACTAGGCGTACATTAAGATCATGAGCAAAGGGTAGAACAACTAAAGGGGGACAAATATTGATTTAGAAAACGATACTCCACTTTAGATTTATGTAGCTTTCAAAAAGAAACAAAAAAAAAAAAGTGATTGTAATCATATCATGACAACCATATTTTTGATAATATGTAAAAACTGAAAGAATGATTATTATATGTTAATGAATTAATGTGAATATGTTAATTAATGAATGTTATATGTTAATGAATGAATGTTATATGTTATTAATGGATGAATCAATGATTAATGTTATATGATTGGGTATGGGGAATTGAGAGTGATGTGAGGGAGGGGGCAAATGAGCTTCCACCGTCACGTGGTTGGCCTTGTTAAGTAGAGAATATTAAACTATACTTAAAACAAAGAGAAGATCAATAAGGTAATGCACTTTTCAATATAAGAAATGCATCGTTTGAAGCATCAAACCAACATGCAGTCTGTATGTATGATCAGTCGTCAGTCTCCGCAATGGTACATTTCCACGAATATTTTTTTTAAAAAAAAAAATTGCTTCTTCGTCGCAATTTCGACGACAACCAATCGCATGAATCCAACATACAAAAGGCTCCTAATGGGTTGCTATAGCCGCGGACGACAATTTTTTCATAACTCCCTACCCATTTTGTCGCCCTTCTGACGATATTTTGGCGTTGCTACCACGCTACTCCCTGCCCATTTCGTCACACTTTCGACGAACTTTTGGTGTTCTTTCGACGCTACTCCTTGCTAATTTCGTCGCAAATTCGACAAAATTTTGGCGTTGTTTCAATGCTACTACTTGCCCATTTCATCACACTTTCGACAAACTTTTGGTGTTCTTCCGACGCTACTCCTTGCTAATTTTGTCGCAGAGTCGACGAACTTTTGGTGTTGTTCCGACGCTACTACTTGCTTATTTCATTGCACATTCGATGAACTTTGGTGTTCTTTCGATGCTTCTACTTGAGTATTTCATCTCTATTTCGATGAACATCCTCTGTTGTTTCCACGCTACTGCTTGCCCATTTCGTCGAACCAACAACGAACTTTTGGTGTAATTCGTCGATGGATAAACAAAGTTTTCATCGATATTCTGACAAAATCCTGAGGTATTTCACGATGTCGTTGACCAACGATTCTTCACCGTTATTTCGAGGTTTAATTTGTCGTCGGCCTTGCAATGAAAAAATAGTGATGAAAATATTTTTGCCATTACGTTGCTCTTCCGATAGAGATTTGTCGAATGACTGATGAACGCCCATCGGAAAATGGTGTCAAATCCAA
Organism: Sequoia sempervirens; assembly: GCA_007258455.2. Classification (NCBI taxonomy): domain Eukaryota; kingdom Viridiplantae; phylum Streptophyta; class Pinopsida; order Cupressales; family Cupressaceae; genus Sequoia; species Sequoia sempervirens. The sequence goes on along the minus strand of VDFB02026320.1, from coordinate 22,775,133 downwards.
TAGTAAGAGTTACCGTGGGAGCACAAAACCAACCAACCTACCTGAAACTATTAGCCTTCGCAAAGGCATCAAATTCTAATACCCATTTGAGGTCCTCCACATCCACCAGCCACAAATTTTTTTTCAGAAAATTAGCCCCAACCATTGCGATCATCTTATGACAAACCAACGCCATACCCTTCAAGTCCACCAAGAATGGGTAAATCTTGATGACTTCGCCTAGCTTTTTGACCAATGCCAAATCTTTCGATCGCAGGGCCCCTGCTCTGGGTATTTCCACCATGGGGATCTTGTCCAAACCCTCCATCAAACCCTTTCCTGAATAGTTTGCAAACTAAAGATTTGGCTTCCACTTTGTCCATGTGAATATCTAAAAGGGAGGGTAGAAATCATGAAACAATCAACAAATTTACTGGAGATGTTTCATGTGGCACCAAATGCCCCTTCCCAAGCACCATTTTATTTGCTACAACTTTCAAAGGATCAATATTTAATAAAATGTGCTTGAGGCACTGGTCTGTAATGTAAGGAAAGCTAAGGTGCAGAACAAACTCTTCTAATGCCAAAACTCAAAGAAGAATGTAGATATGACTTTAAAATTTGCAATTACAGTTGAATAAGATACACATGAAAACAATAACTGAATAGAGAAATAAACACATACACAATTGGACACCAAATTTACCTGGGAAAACCCTTACAAGAGAAAAACCCACCACACCAAGTAATGCCTCTTTGTATTACGGTAAACAAAATTACATATAGAGATCAGACTTCACTTTCAGATGTCAATTTTATAGCAGCGACATTTCCTTGATCAACCTTATATAGAACATCATTGTTACAATTCTCTTAGAAGCATACAATGAATTCACACACTAATCAATTCGTGTTCAATTGAACAACTCTTTTCACCACTAAACTGTTCATCATCTTCGACCATTATAGAGAAATCCTTTTAGTTCACGATCTGTTGATCTTCCACACAAGAACGGTCACAACAGTTCAACTGCCAATGGTTCTCCTTCTGCTTCTCTCATTGATCCAAAATAGACCACGTAGGACAGTCGTTCGGTCAAAATGTTCAACTACTTCGCATGTCGGTGAGACACTAGACTGTGTCTCACCGATGTCAAAGTTCTTGATCACAAAGCCATTGTCAAGACCAATGCTATCGACAACATCCTGAGAAGTCAGACCAATAGTTCAAGTCTCCCCAATGTCACAAGAAAACCAACTATCCTTATCGGCAACAGTCACACCGAAACAAATCCATCGACCAGACATGCTCTATCACTAAGACTCTTATAGAACCTTCATATCACCCGGACCAAGTATCATCGGCCAGAGTTACACCGAAACAAATCCATCAGCAAGACATGTTCTATCGCTAAGACTCTTATAGAACCTTCATGTCACCCCGATGACATTTGTTGCCAAGAGTCTCCCTGATGTTCACCAGGAACCAACCCATTTGTAAGAGATCTGCTAGGATGGAACAAGTTAGAATCTCACTCCGATAGCCCATGTCTTGCTGATGACTTCCGTCGGCAAGACAGATCCAATGTCACGCCGATCTGACCTCTTCAAGAGTTTAGAACACAACTACTAGTCGACAAGACATTATGAGGGTCTCATTGATTTTGGTCTTTCAGGAGTTTCATGTCAGTAAGTTTGAGGCATATTTTCCAACATGTAATGCCGAGGAAAGCATTTTGTCATTCTTTGCAGCCTAATTGAATTGGGGTGTCTACACCAAAACATACTAGGGAGCCTGCCGACATGTGCACCATGAATTTAGAGCTCTCTGCTATTAACACAAACCGCACCAAGACTATAGCCAGAGAAAGAAATGAGACTAAAAATTATTGAGTAACGAAGGGTGAGAATGTGAGGGATTTAAAAGCTTGTTGGTTCATCACGTTGTACAATGGGTGCCCACCACCCAAATCTACCCAAAAACCATAACCTGCTACCAAATAGATGCAAGAGTACATTGAATGAAGAGGTAGACTGACGAGATGTGACCACCCATATTAGCCAAAACCATCACAAGTACCAAGCCCACCATTAAATTATTTCTTCAAGCTCAGAAAATACCTACATGCAAAAAAGAGAGTATATGTGATGCAAGCAACCAACTTGATGCCCATGCCAGCCCTGTCTGGAGATCCAACACATCATTTCGTCAGACTTTCCACAATCTATGTGGAAAGTCATCCACCTTGTCACCCACAAGTTGAGTGTTGGACTCAAAACGAAGGAAAAAGCTCTTTCTGAGAGATACCATCCACGACCTGGTTGGATAGTTTGTCTGCTTCACTGTTGCCTTCCCTTAAGGTGTGGTTGATAATTATCATATCGAAGCCTTTCAATAGTTGCATGACCATATCTAAACCTACCCTTAATTTCCAGTGCTACATTTGTCTAGTTCTTAGTGTGTTAATGACTAGGGAGGAATCCTTTTCTATCACCAATTTTTTTAACTTTAATTCCTGACACAATCTCAAGCCTAAGATAAGTGCCTACAACTTAGTTGCATTGTTTGTACCAACCTAGAGGGGTGAGGCCAATTTACCAATGACCCTGGACTACCAATCCCTAACTATGCATCCAACCCCAAAAATACCTGGATTACCATGGGAGGCCCTATCAAAATTCAATTTGAACCAACCAACTTCTAGGGGATGTCAAACCACCTTCTTTCTTTCAAGCTATGTCACCAAGCACCACTCCCATACTGAGGAGGAACCTTTAAACCATCCCAACTTTTCAAAATTCTAGTGTCTCATGTAGTGAAAACCTTTTTCCTACCCTACCAGTTTGCCAACCTTGCATTGACCATTTCCATTATACAAGCTTTCATTTTTTTGAGAAGGGATTGGTGAGGCATTGCATTATCTTGAAAAATGTGCCTATTTCGCTCCTTCCACTACTCCTAGAGAAGCAAAGATGGGCTAGTGAGCCAAAGAGCACCAAAAATTGCATTCTTGTTCAACCTTGGCTAGCCTATTAGAAAACTTAACATATTATTAGGAAGGGTCATCTGCCAATGAATTTTTTCATGTAGCCATTCCCAATAGTGTTGTGCAATGGGCACTGCACAAACAAGTGGTCCCCTGTTTCCTTCGCTTGTTTGCAAAGAACACATCTTGATGGCCTCACATAACCTAAACATGCAAACCTGTCTGTCGTGAGTACCCCACCTTGCACCATCGCCCATAAGAATAATTCTGCCTTTGGAAGGAAATTGGTATTCCAACACAAATTAGTTGGCAATTGTGATTTTTCCATGTCTAAACTAGCTAAAACCTTGTAACCATCTTTAGCATTATAAGTCCTATTCAGGGATGCATTCCACTACAAAACATCACTACCTTGTCTTGGAAAAGCATTATGACGAGACATCTCTGATTCAAATGCATCAACTATTCCAAGATCTAATCCCAACTCCCTTGGTATTTTCTACCTGTAGTTGGGGCAACCATCATTCCAGATAATAGTCATATAGTCAGCCACTTTTCTTCCCCACACTTGTTTTGTTGCCATTTTGACTTGCACAAGATCTGCCCAATCTTCCAATTTTCCATGGCCTTCCCATGAGTCTTCCTAAAACAATGCGTTCTACTCATCCTTTATCTCGCAAGTCAGATGATCAAACAACAGGTGCCTACAACTATTGATGAAGTTCCAAATTTGAGACCCTTTTGGGAGAGACCTTGAAGAAAAGATGTTATGTTTCTTAACATCCAGATACTTGGCCTTCACAATTTTAACCCATTTTAGCTCTGATTTCAAGTGAATTTCCCATATAATAAAGATTATTTTATTTCATTTTAAAGATAATTTTTATTTTATTTTAAGCACTATTTTAAAAAATCTTTTATTCTATTTATATTATTTACTTTATTTTTATTTAAAGACGTATTTTAAGTTATTTAAAAGTTTTTTTAAAATGAAAATTAAAGTTATTTTATAGCTAATCTTTTACTTCATAGTTGTTTAAATTGTTTGTGTAATTATTTATTTCTAGTACCTTAAGTTTATTTAGGTGATTAGACAATTCATATTTATTTACTTGTGTAAATTAGGAAATAGTTGAGCACACGTATCATCTCTTTGCTCGAGGAAAGTACATGCCACCTCTACCTCACTCAACTCCTTGACTAACAACAATTAGGTGTCACTTCTCCCTCATCAAGTTGAGTCTACTTAACACCACATATTCTACATATAGATTTAATCATTCATATCACTAAGCCTTTTTAGAACACTTGACATTGTGACTCACACACTTCAAAGCCCATATATATAATAATTTCCTTCATTTTATCATCTAGAACTACATATATTAGAATTATGTCATTTTTTCTTTTGAATGGTATGGAATTTATGTTGTCATAATATATTTTTAATTTAGGGAGATTTAATTTTACCAAATCAATCTTCATTATTAAATTAACATGGTATCAAAGCAAAGCAATTTAGGTGTTATTTATTTTTTACATTTAGGAATATGATCATTTTTTTTCTCTTAGTTTATATCTCTAATAATTTGGGTGATCTAAATTCACCTATTGTAAGAGGCTTCTAGGGAAGAAACAAACTATTTCATTGCATTCATAAGAGCAAATTAATTAAGATTGATTGTAATTTTATCCATAAAGGGCATTGTATAATCAACTAATACAATTTTCTCTATAGGGTTTTCTTAATTATAGGTGACATGTAATTGGAGGCACTTTGGCACAAAAAAGACTTTACCATCATACTAAAAAGACGTCAAAGCTCTTGGATAAATATAAAATTTATCAAATTTGGATAGAGTAACCATTGTGGGAAAAATTTAGTTAGAGCTCATACAACCCAATGACTAGTGTTTTCAATTGTGAACAATATTTTTCAATTATTTTTCCAAAAATGAGCAATTTTTTCTACTAGTCTTTCAAGTTTTCTACTTATGAATTATGTTTTCAATCTCACCATCTTGCAATTTCACACTCCATCATGTCATCACTTTAGATCTCTAATATAGAGTTTCTCAATCACAAAATAATAGCACTTTGATTTTGTATCTTTGACATTTTTATGGTAATCCAAGACTTTTTAGTCCAAATTTTCTCATATGGGCATGCAATGCATGGACATATGCATGATGCATTGGAATGGACCATGGAATTTCATCATTCCATTGGTCATTTGAGTGCTACTTTCCCCTGGTCACTAACAACTCGAGAAGTAATGTCTCTGCATGTGATTCTAACCTACAATCCATGTTTCAACTTACTCTTTTAGTCTTGCAATTTTAATTTTTTACTTATCTATTCACACTCTATAAATTTTTAAAAATCTTCTTCACTTTCTTGAGTAAAAACTAACAAACTATATATCCATATTAGCTCTTTGCATGTGATTTTCTTCAAAATCTTCAAGAATTATCTTTGTGAGATTGTGGAAAGCAATAGAAACAAGGAAACAACACTCTTATTGAGAGTTTTTACAAGCTTCTAGGTGATTTTGTTCTTGAAATATTGATGCAAATGAAAATCACTCCCTTCCACTCTCCCAACCCAACTTTCACAACCTCTTCATAGACTTAGCACACCCCTCTCTCTTTCCTTCTCTTCTTTATCAATTTTAGGAATGAAATTCTCCATTTAACTTAATGTCTTCGCCACCCATTTCACTATCCTTTCTATCATGCAAAAATATATTTCTTGTTGGGAACTCTCTCTCAGTTATTGTGCAACCCTCCTTATGTTCTCTTTTCTCTTACATTCACAATTACTATGCGGCCTTTCTTGAGTTTATTGGCCATTCATATTTTCTCTTCTTGTAGAGGTGTGGGTTGGGCCTTCTTATTTTTTTCCTTACACAATTATTTCTTGTTGTTATCTCTATGCAACCCTCACCTTTGCAAATCAAAATTGTGCAACCCCAATCTCTCTTTTGGTGCAACTTGCCTCTCTTTCACATGACAAAAATATGCAATTTAATCTTTCTCCCAAAAATGTGGTACACCCCTTCCTATCCTTCTCCTTTGGTTTTTTCTTAACTTTTAAAATTTCATATTACTTCCATGGGTTGTGGCTACTATTTGTTAGAAGGTTTTTCATCTTTTTTTATTTCTTCCATTCTAAATATTCATACTCCTTGATAGATCAACTAATAAAATTTGAATTAATTTTAAACAAAAAATTTCAAAAATCATATGCTCAATATGTTCAATCTAACACCCAAGCTCTTGGAGGAAATAAACATAGTCTTTCCAAGGTCATAATCAACCAATTTTAAATCCACCAAATATTGGAATAATAAGATGCCTGATCAAGATTAAAATCAATGCATGACATTTTGACAATCAATGTCAATAATGTCAACCAATCTCCATCAGAAATGACCGTGCCAACACCAAATTTGAAATTAACCCTAAAATTTGATTGTAACACCAGAAATGCCACATAAACTAAAATCAAACCAAAATGGATGAAAACCAAACCAAACAATTTTTGGTTGATGAGGATCACCAGTCTACCCAGATGCTCCTACATTAGACATGTCAGGTAGGAGATTTATGAGCATAGGCTCACAAAGGTGGAGTTGAGTGATAGGATCACTCTTTTAGATTGTAAGTAATCTACAATGAACTCCATTGTTGTGAAATGTACACAAGATCAATCCGTCTTCCTCTTCTTCCAATGTTTTTCTAGAATATGCACCACCTTCCTTTGACAACACTATATTCTCTTCCTTCTCCCCCTTGTGGACTCATGTCTACCATAGCCAACCTCCACCAAATACTCTCTATTCTCCTCTTCTCATTAGTGGGATTTATCCCACCATAACTAACCACCTCCACCAAAATCTTGCAACATCCTCCACAACTTCTATATGCAAACACTTATCCATACACCAATTTGCAATCACATGATCTCTCTTTCTATCAACTAACCCCTTATTCACCTCAACAATATGAAATTTCCACTCAACCTTCTCATCACTAAATTCAATAAAGTTAAATTTTACCTATTTCTCTTTCATTGGTGCAACTTTTCTCTCCTCCTCATCTACTGCAATGTCTTCAATATCCATCACTGCAATCTCAACTACATCTTTATCCTCTGTTGCCATCTTATTTTCATTGTTCAATTCTTTTCTTTCCTTCATCTTCTCATCTTCTTTACGTATGTTTTTAGGGGCTTCTCTCACTTCTTTCTCATTCTGTCTCAAGCTGCAACACTCATTCTTTTCACTCTTCTTTTTGTTTTCCTCGTTCTTCTTCCCGCTTTTCTTCACCAATGTCCTCTCATCTTTGTCAATGTTATTTTCCAATTTCTCTACCCTTGCTCAGATATTTCCCACTTCTTTATGAACCATATATTTCCCATCACCTCAAAAATTTTGTTTTCTACCTTCTCCCAATATTGTGCCCAAAACAATATCCTTGCAGGTCTCCTCATGACCCATCTCATCTTCGTCTACTATAATCTCACCTCAACTCACATGCTCTGCATCTCCATTATTTATCCCTCTAGGCTCTCAATTTCTTAGGAATCCTTGCACACTAGAAAAAATTCTCTCGAGCTTCTAAAAAAACTCTATTGCTTCATAAACTCTTTTTATGTGCAAACTACCTCATAGTCAATGATCTATTCACACTATTCCACCCATAGATCTCGGCATATACTGCCTTACGTTCAATGATCTTATTATTGATGAAAATTAGGGTAGGTATACAACACCACTCAACACAATCTCACCCAAAAACAACAACCTTCAAGTCTCAAGTCTTCAAATTCTCTCCATCACAATAATCCAACACTATTCCTTGTATCAGTGCAATTTGCTTGAAACGGGTATATCTTTTAGAAAAGGTCCTCTCACTTTAGGACCAAAAATTTTTCAAGGAACCATTAGGGTGTACAAACACATATCCAAAAACCACAATAGGTTTCTTTTGAGCAACTTCTTCAAATTAGGCTTCCTACGCTGACTAGACCCCAAATTAGGTCTATTTTACAAAGAGACTTATTCCTAAACTTCTTTCCAATATATAAAGCCACTTGGGAAGCACTCTATAGGTTTCCAAACTAAATATTTCTCAACTTTATTTCAGAAACACACTCTCCAAAGTGCCTAAACCAAAAACCCTCTTTTCTAGCCAATAACCTAGGGTTTTATTAAAAATCACACTTCCAACCCTCACACAACCTTGCCACCACTTGAATCAGGTCCAAATAGTCCTGCACATGCTCAACCTATCAAAATATATTTCTTCCCCAACCTTTTACATACTTTACCATCCCAAAACCACTAAATTCCACATGGAAAATTTAATTTCCACTCCTAGAGCATCATGCCCAACACTCTATTTGGCCTCCCTTGCACTCTCAAAACATTCACACACCTATTTCATAATATATCATACCCATTCCACAAGTTACAGTATCCATAGAGAGTGGAGTGGGTCAGGTTTGCATTTTGAAGACTTTCAAATCCCTTGAAACAGGGTATTCAGACCAGTCACAAAGAAATTGATCTAAATTTCACCCAAATCAATGTTAAATGCTCAAATCAAATGAAATAAGAAGCTAACTCACACCTCTTAAGAAATTAAAAACATATTTAGATCAATTTTTTATTGTATGGGCCGTACAGGTCTAAGAAAACATGAAATTACAAAAAAACTGTAAAAAAAGCAAGGGTTTCTTTATTTACTTTCCTTCCAAACTTCAAAAATAAATCTTGCATCGATGCTTCACATCATATATAAGATTTTCCCTCTAAAAATTACTATCCCAACACCTAAAACTAACTTTTGAATGACTCAACCGTTGGCATTCCACAAACTTGCCAATTTTGCAATCTTTCTTACATCAATATGACAATTTTTCATTATTTTGCAATTTTTGCAATATAGACCCAACTAGACACCTAATGACCATCTAATTTGACTCATTACAATAATAAATGGTCTTAGAGACCTTATTTAATGCAAAAAAATGACTCCACACCTAGAGCCTACACATGATCAACTTTGATTGACAAAAGTTCTTCAATGGTGCTCTTGCACCATACACCCCACCTTGGAATTTTTCCAAGTCTCTTGGAAAGGATCTTACAAATTGTTCACCTTTGATCATCTCTTGCCTCTATCCTTCTTGCACTCTACCATCTGGTACACCTTGACATTGGTTCACACCTTAACATTCTTGCATTTATCACTGCTTGTTTCATGCTCCTTCTTCATACACTGAACTATGGGGTGTCCCTTAACTTTCTCCTCATCAAACAGTAATATTGTACCTTCTTTTACATCTACCTCAAATATTTTATCAACTATCCTCACTTCCCTCTTTACTTCATGCTTAGATCTTTGCTCAACACTATCCTTGGCTTCATCCTTTTCTCTATCAGACCTACAAAAATTTTCACCATCAAACTTAGGTGTCTCTATCAAACTTGCAAACATTTGTTCCACTATCCCTTCAATACCACAAACCTCTATTTCAATATCATTTAACTTCCTCTTTACTTCCTTCATTATCACATGGCACATGATTGTCCCTACCAAAATCCCTTTACTCATTTCTTGCCTTCCACAAACTTTTCACTCCTATACTGCAATGTATCAGACTGAGACACATTTCCATCTCTTTTCCTCTTGCACATGGAAGCATCCTTCATACCAACTTCCTACATATTGTTTTGATTTCTTCTATCCATGGTCCCAACACTATCAACCCTTGAAATGATTTCTAATTCCACACTCTTATCTTACTCAATACTTACACACTATTTCCTTCCAATCATGATGATCTCACCTTGTTCTTTTTTTTCTTCAACCAATGGAGTCAATGTGAATGTTATCCCATCTTTCTCAATTGTATATGTGTTTTGTCTCCCATCATAAATTTTAGACCTGTCAAACTACCAAGTCCTTCCAAGTAACACTTGGCAACAACTCATAGGAAAAATATCACAAACAACCTTATCTCTATATCTACCAATTTGGAACTCAACTGAAGCTTGTTCACTTACCACAATGGACTGATTATCACTTACCCCAACACTTTCTAAGGATTTTCTCTAGGCACTCTTTCTAATTTTAGTTTGTCTACCATTTCACTAGACACCATATTGTTAGTACATCCTAAATCTACTATTACCTTACATACCTTGTTCTTGCATCTACATGCTTTCCTTAATAATTCTCTTCTTTGAATCATCTCCTTCTCCTTGGATGTCTTCAAGAGTTTTCTCTTCATCATCAAACTTTCACCAACTTCAGGAGCACAATTATTGGAATTTGAACTTTCAACTTCATCTTCTTGGACAATTTGTGCTCTTCTTTCACTTTTCCTTTCTCCTCCACTTGATGTCGAACCAAATTTCTTAGGGCACTTATAAGAAGGATGACCAAAATCATTGTAATTGAAGCATCTACCTACAAATATGTTTGAATTTCTTCCACCACCAAATCTACCCTTTGTGCCTCTAAAACCACTTCTAAAATTTTCAACTTGCTCTTTTGTTTTAGGTGCATCCTCTTGGCTCTCACTTGCTTGTCTTGGAGTAGAGAAAGATCCTCTTCCTCTTGTAGTGCTACCTCTTACTCTAATTGTTTTCTCTTGCCTTCTTTTTACTTTTTATTTTTCCTTCAGTGCCACTTGATAACATTCTTCAACACTCCTTGGATTTTTCAAAGCCAATTCATCCTAAATATTCAATCTCAAACCACCCAAGTACCTAGCTATCTTCTCATCCTCATTCTCATTATGGCTAGATCTCATACTTAACTTATAGAATTCCTCACTATAATCTCTTACACCCATTTCCTTTTTCCTTAAACTTTGTAACTTCTTAAACATCTGAATAGAATAATTAGAAGGGATAAATTTACCTTTCATCTAGGCTATGATCTTGTCCCATGTTACAATCTTGGATTTTCCTTGCTTCCTTCTCTCTGATTGCAGATAATCCCACCACAAAAGTGCATGGACTTTTAGCTTTGTCTTGGAAATCTTAACTCTTTGTTCTTCTAGAATGTCTTCACACTTGCAGTAGTTGTCCAAAGATGCTATCCAATACAGAAATTATTCTTCATTCATATTCCCACCAAAATTTTGAACATCAATATTTACCTTTTGCTGGTCACTCTTGACTGCCCTTAACAATTTTTCCATTCTCTGATCTTTTGGATCAAGTTCTTCCTCCATGTCTTCAAACTCTTCATCCTCTTCATCATATGAATCACTTTCAACTTATTCTCTCCTCTTGTTTTTTTCCAAGGCTGCCAAAATTTCCTTCAATTCTTTGATCTCTCTCACATACCTATCCTTCAAATCACTCATCTCATTTGCCATATTCTTCCCTTTAGGAGGCATCTTCACAATTTGTCTTTTCACCTTCCACTCTTTCCTTTGCAAACTTCAATCTTCTTCCACAAGGATCTGGTACCTTCACTCTGATACCAATTGATGAACATCAAGGGAGGTCTACAACACCACTCAACACAATCTCACCCAAAAACAACAACCTTCAAGTCTCAAGTCTTCAAATTATCACCATCACAACAATCCAACACTATTCCTTGTAGTAGTGTAATCTGCTTGAAACGGGTATATCTTTTAGACAAAGTCCTCTCACTTTAGGAAAAAAAAAATTTCAAGGACCCATTAGGGTGTACAAACACATCCACAAACCACTATATGTTTCTTTTGAGCAACTTCTTCAAATCAGGCTTCCTACACTGACTAGACCCCAAATTAGGTCTATTTTACAAAGAGACTTATTCCTAAACTTCTTTCAAATCTCTAAAACCACTTGGGAAACACTCTATAGGTTTCCAAACTAAAAATTTCTCAACAAAATTCTAGAAACACAATCTCCAAGGTGCCTAAACCAAAAACCCTCTTTTCTAGCCAATAACCAAGGGTTTTATTAAAAATCACACTTCCAACCCTCACACAGCCTTTCCACCACTTGAATCAGGTCCAAATAGTCCTGAACATGCTCAACCTATCAACATATATTTCTTCTCCAACCTTTTACATAATTTATCATCCCAAAACCACTCAATTCCACATGGAAAACTCAATTTCCACTCCTAGGGCATCATGCCCAACACTCTATTTGACCTTCCTTGCACTCTCACAACATTCAAACACCTATTTCATAATATATTAGACCCATTCCACAAGTTACAATAGCCACAGAGAGTGGAATGGGTCAGGTTTGCATTTTGAAGACTTTCAAAACCCTTGAAATAGGGTATTTAGACTAGTCACAAAGAAATTGATCTAACTTTCACCAAAATCAATGTTAAATGCTCAAATAAAATTCAATAAGAAGATAACTCACACCTCTTAAGAAATTAAAAATAGATTTAGATCAATTTTTTATTGTACGGGCCATATAGGTCTTAGAAAACATGAAATTACAGAAAATTTGTAGAAAAAATAGGGGTTTCTTTATTTACTTTCCTTCCAAACTTCAAAAATCAATCTTATATCAATGCTTCACATCATATATAAGCTTTTCCCTCTAAAACTAACTATTCCAATGCCTAAAATTGACTTTTGAATGACTCAACCATTGGCATTCCACAAAGTTACCAATTTTGCAATCTTTCTTACATCAATATAACAACTTTTCATTATTTTGCAATTTTTGCAATCTAGACCCCCCTAGACACCTAATTGTTGATAGTCAAAACAACACAACAACATTAAACATAATATCACTATTCTATTTCTCTTGAAAGAGAAAGACAACATATAGTAATCTAACTCCCAAGGTCCTAGTAGTTGGTTCTCAACTGTGTTGATATTGCTCAATGGTCAATGTAACTGTAATATGCAAGAGGCCTTTGCTGGTAATAAGGAACAAAAATGCATGAAATAAACTAACCTCCATTTGGGGGATTTAAATAAAGATAGATCAGAGCTTTAAAACATAAGAACATGAATACAACTTCTTAATATCTAGACATGCATATCAACAATGAGCATTTCTTCATCCAACCACAACCACAACATGAGGCAATCCATAGAATAATCTATACCACTGCATACATCCATAGTCCTAATTAAATAATCATAACCATTCACTAAAATCTACTTTAGAACTTGAAACAGATCATCCACTCATCATCAAAACACAAATAAAATAGATATAACAACAATTTCATTCACAGATAATTCAATGAGATAATCTTGAATCTGGTTTCCTCTATTGATTCTCATCAAATAGAAAATATTTAGGCACAAAAAATCACTGGCATACAGATTGATTATGAATCATTAACCTTATCAAAGAGGTCCAAACTTATCAACATGTAAAAATGTATAAAACTGTAAAATAACCAAGTTCAACTGAACTTTTCAAAGTATCTTTGCTAACAACAATGAAATCCTAAGACTATTCTCTATTCACTATCATCAGGTGGCTAAACATTCTTCAATCAACTGAACTTTTTAAAATAGAGCCAATAAGTACATATAGACATATCATGCACAAGTTCCTCTCAATCAACAACTTAGATCCACAAATCAAGGAACTAGAACTAAATGAAGGACTAGACTGTTGATCTTAAGTTCCAAGACTAGTTGCTCTGTTGCACAAAATTCTAACGTCAAAGGAAGAAGATGGAACTGATGGATCGAACTGGAGTCAAGTTCATATCAAAACCCTACAAAAGAGGAGAGAAGAAGATGTTGTGTCAAGTGAAGAGAGTGTTCAACTGTCAGCTCACTTCTGCATTGCATGCTCAAGGATTAATCATCATAATTAGAGAACACTTGTTGAAGGGTATCTGAATCAGGCCCATCCAACCAATCATCCTCAAATTTAATCCTCTCTAACTTTGCTAAAACCAATCCTTGCACCTCCTTTAATTTGATCACTTCCCTTCTAGTAGCCTTTACTTCTTCCCTGATGTCCATAAACCTATCCAATAACAAATCTTCTCCATCATCCCCTTTTTGCATTACCTCTTCAAACCTACTACTCCACTTTTCCCTCATCTTATCCAAAGAAAGACTCTCCCTGAATGATGTATCTAGATTGACCAAAATATCCACTATTGCCTCCAATTCATCAATTTGTTGGTTCAAGTCTTTACTTACCTCTTGAACCTCATTCTTATGCTCATGAATAGACTTGGATTTGTATCCTATTATCCGCATAGTTTTCTCAATAAAATCTGCATTATCATCTTTACGAACTGACTGCTCAAGTAGAGTTGAATTAGGCACTTTGCTAATGTCCTTAATCTTTTTAATATATTCTTTATACTCTGCATCTTGCTTGTCTAGATCTTCAACATGCTGGTTCAAATTTCCTGCCAACTCAAGTGTTGTTTCATGAATCTTAAAACTATCAATTAGTACTTAATCAACCTCATCATTGAGCTTATCAATCCATCTTTCCAGCATACCCACCTTACTCTTCATCTGCACCAAGTCATTAGCTTCATTCTTTGTCAGTAAGATTGGGGATTCAGGAGCAATAGCTTGTTGAGAAATTGGAGTTGAGACATCTTTTAAAAACTTATGCAACTGATCCAATTGATCCTTAAGCTCATCTTTCTTTTGCTTGTATTTGATCATACTAGACTTGGTAGAGGAAGCTACAATATCAATTAAGTTTATTTTTTGGTTCCTTGTAGGTCTTCCAAAATTCACCGTACCCAACTAATAATCAGTCATTTGCATATCATCCCAATTCCTATCCACCATTGGTATTGTGCATTCAACAATAATTTCTCCTATGTCTGTAAGCTAGGTGGAGTAAAGAACCCTGGCCTTCTTTTTGGGTATCTCCTTCTCAATCTCTTTCATCATCTCATCCCAATTGAGAGACTGAGGTTGAACTATCTATTTCTTTTCCAAGTCAAGTTTTAACCATGTAGGAGCAATAGGAGTAGTAGGTATTTGTGCTGAAGAAGAAGCAACAGTGGTAGAAGATAAAGGTTGCAATATTGTGTTCTCAGGCTGAGAGTCAACCTCTTGCACATTTTTTTGGTCTCTTTGTGCCTCTTCATGTGCAAGTTTCTCAACCTCTTCCTTATCCTTTTTATCTTGCAATATTTTTGCTTCCATCTCCTTCTACAAACATTCTTCTTCCAACTTCCTTTCCTCTAGCATCTAGTCCCTTTGTCTTTTCAATTCCTTGACATAGTTCCATGCTTCTTTGGACTTCTTCCCATGTAGAGAAAATGTTGCAACCTCCTTCTCTCTCTCTAGGTGTTCTTTCTCTTCTTTTCTTTGGTGGTCTCTTCTACAGCCTTGAAATTAGCCTCAAGGGCTTCTTTCTCTCTTCTTTGAGCAGCCTTCTCCTCCTCAAGGTCATGAATCCTTTGTTGCAAATCCAACTTATCCTTTTCCTCTTTCATTTTGAGCTCTTTCTCCCTTTGCTATTTTTGTTTGACTAATTCATCAGCCTTGGCCTAAGCTTCCAATTCTTATTGCTTCAATGCATCAGATTGTGCCTTAGCATCAATCTCTTGTTGTTTAGCCAGTGCCTCAACTTGTGCCTTGGCATTTGCTTCCCTTTTAGCCTCCTCAAATAACTTCCATTGGTCCTCTTTAGTCAATATGTGTTCAATCCCTGCATCCTTAGTTACATAAAGGGATTCCACCACATGAGTCTCTTTGTTAGATGGGGTAGCCTAAGAGTCTGTCTCAATGTCATGAATTTCTATCTTTCTCTCCTTCTCCTTCAGTAACTCAACTTCCTTATGGAGACTTCCCATAGAAATTTCCTCACTTGGTTGCTCTATGACAAGGGGCTAAGTGGATGCTTTTGTTGCAATAGATGTTGAGGCACCAGCTTCTGTTGCCACTTCTTCTTCTTGTGTCTCTGAAGGATCTTGAGTAGGAACTTCAATTTCCCCTCCAACATTAGGAGGGAAGAACTATAGGGGCTCCTTAGGAGCCATTCTTCTCTTTGTCCTCTTGTACCCTTGAGTGGTACCTGCAACCTTTATTTTCTTTGAACTCTGAGCCTCTGGCTCCTTAATCCTCATGACCACCCATTGAATGCTCCTATCCAAAACTGGTCTTGCAATTTGCTTTATGTTGATGGACTCTTCTGCATTCCATTCCACTAGATCAAGATCTTTGGTGCCTATATTCTTTGCATCATACTAGGGATCCAAGGTTACCCCATCATCTGACAATGTCTCAGGGATGTCTTCCTTTATCCCATACTCAACCATGAGTGGGATAGATAGTATTTCATAGTTCCTTCTCTTGAGATCATATTCATCCTGCAAATCCATCCAAAAATCCTCCAATAGATTGAAATGTTTGTCAAAGATAGTAGGAAGGAGTGTCTACATCTTATGCTTAGGGTCAAAGTGTTTCCTTGAAGTTTACAGACCCAAATTCATATGGATCAACTCATCACAAATTGCCTTAGCTACCACAATGTGTGCACAACTATATTCACCCAACTTCATGGTGAATTTATGGCAACTAGTCTTATGTTTGTTGGCAGACTTGATGTTGACTACTATGGCTTGATAGATGAACTCCATCAAGACAATCCTATTGCTGCAGCACCTGGGCAATAAATGGGGGTGGCCATCAAAACCAGCTAGCCTGAAGTAGGTAAATCTAGAGTATTGGATATACCAATGTTCCCACTCTATAATAAAGGTCATGGCCTCTCTACTCAATCTATAACCAATATCTCCTATTAATTGGTTAATGATGACATAAAGAAATGCATCATTAACCCTCCTTTAATGTGATTCTGAGGTCTGCAAGGTAAGCTGATCATAGTGATCCCATACATTCTTCTATCCTTGAGCTTCTCCCAATACACCAACTGCATTAAGTCCCAGAAAGATCACTCTTCTAGAAGTTGCATAGACTACATAAGAGGTCATGAAGAAACTCTTAGTTTCTCTCACTCTAAGAATCCGATTATTATGTATGCAATCTAAGACAATCATGGGCCAATCAAACTGTTGTCTACCATCAAGGATAGTTTGGATGAATGGGAACATCCATTCTTTAAATTGGGAGGCATCCCTCTTCCCAAACACCATAGAGAGCATCATTATTATATCAGAGATTTCCTTATAGAAGTCTTCCATCTTAGGTTGATTAGGAAGCTTTTCCAAAGAATTTTTCTCAACTCTCATCCAACTCTTATTCATATGAGTTTTGTTGGTCTCCTTCTTATCATTGTATAACTTGAGGGCTTCTGCTTCATTTAGCTATCTGATATTTTGTGGAGCAGAAGCATTGAACATAAAACTAATCATCTGGGGTGTTCAATCAATAATCACATTCCCCTATAAATCCACACATTTCCTCGTGACAGGATTGTAGGCTCCAGCTGCAGTCATTATTAATTCAGGACATTGGATTGATAGTGGGAAGATAACAACATGTGCTAGTCCATATTGGACAATCCTTTGTGTCCTTCATGTTACCTCTTCACCAAATGTCTCCAAGAGCAACTCCTCATAATTGAATGCACCCAAATTGGTATCAATGATATCTACCCAATCATAATCAACTTTGCTAGCAGTAAGAGTGGCCTCCCTGTGTTTGCACCTCAGAGTGTAAGGGAGCTACTCCACTTTAATCTTCTTTGGCTGAGCTCCCTACCTTGAAGTTTCTATAGGTTGGCTCCTTTGAGATTCCTCTTCTGATGCTCTAGACATCTCTCAATCTCTACAATAAACTCTTGTATTAGATGAAAAAAAAACATAAAAGTAAATATATCAATCAATATCTATCTCTACCTCCTTGAAACAACATTTATACTTAGCCAAAATTCAAACTTCATCAGAGGCAGAGCCACAAAAGAATAAGGAACAAGGAACTATTCCAGTACAAAGCGGGTCTGGGATGACACCGGGACTGAAATCAGAAAAGAAACCGGACTTGGAACTAATCGCTAGTTCCAAGTTTGACTTCCACTCTAGCTCTACTTTTGCTTAAGGGAAAGTGTGAAGACCAAAACCATCAATCACCGAAAGTGGGATCATTTTGGGAATGAACCCCAATCAAACATTAATGGAATGAAAATGATCATGATTCCGCTTCTGCCAATTTTAATATGAAACAGAATACCTTGTTGAAGATGTGGTCACATGAATTTAAGGACTTGGGTCACATGGCTTTACAAGGAAAACTAAATAAAGGGGCTTAACCCTACCCCTCAATGATTAGTTCGCTCGACCAAGAAACAAGAAATAAAACAAGGACAACAAACATGACGGGAAGTGGGACTGGAATGAAAATTGAACCCGACCCAAACACCAACGAAAAAAACAACAAAAGCAAATGCGGAGTTAGAATCAGAAATAGAACCTGGATTTGGAAATTTTAGAAAGTTCCAACTTCGGTTCCAATTCTTTCCGCTTCCACTTGGGAAAAACAAAACACAAGGAAAACAAAAAATAAATCAAGGGAGAAACAAACCCGAGAGTGCAAAACAAATTGACAAACAACGAAAAGGAACAAGGAAGAAAGGAAGACTCGAAACTGGGATCAAATCCAGAACTAGAACCAATACAAATTTTGAAGTCCAGTTTCCATCTTGGATTCACTTTCGGAAGACAAAAAGAAACAAGGACTTAGGAGAAAAATGAACAACTCCTAAGACCCAAACAAAACACGAAGGACAAAACAAGACAAAGGTGGACCCATTTTGTTCCAAAAATAAAAAATGGAGTGGTTATGCAAGGCATAACACTAATGACCATTTAATATGACTCATTACAATAATAAATGTTCTTAGAGACCTTATTTAATGCAAAAAAATGACTCCACACCTAGAGCCTACACATGATCAACTTTGATTGACAAAAGTTCTTCAGTGGTGCTCCTACACCACTTATGCACTTAGAACCTCTGACTTTGATACCAATTAACATAAACAAAAATCATTACCTTCTACTCTTCCAACCTATCTTTCACATCATCTTCATAGACTCAGCACACCCCCCTCTCGTGCCTTCTTTTCTTTATCAATTTCAAGTCTACAATTCCCCATTTAACTTCTTAACGTCTTTGCCACCCATTTCACTCTCTTTTTTTCATACAATTATATATTCTTTGTTTGGTGCTCTCTCTTTGTTACTGCACAACCCTCCTTATGTTCTCTTTTCTCTTGTATTCACAATTACTATGTGACCTTTCTTTAGTTTACTAGTCATTCACATTTCCTCTTCCTCTAGAGGTGTGGGCTAGGCCTTCTTTTTTTTCCTTACATAATTCTTTCTTGCCGCTATTTCTATGCTATTGGAGCAGGCTTCCAAGAATGTGTGCAGACCAAGACATCACCTTCACAAAAAGAGAAGCAACATGAAGAGGCTATTTCACCAAAATTGAAAACAATGAAATTGAGATGAAAAATAATGTACAAAGCATGCCTTATAAAGGAACAAGAAGGCTAGTGCAGGAAGGTAACTGACATAAAAAAAATTAAAATACAGTTACTAACTATTAAATGCATAACCACCCCTAAGTTAACTTAAGAGAATGTGTGATAAAAAACCATTCACTCTAACACCCCCCCCCCCCGTAAGTGCAACTTAGGGAAAATAAAAATGTGAAATGAGATACAAGATGGGTCCTAACAACAAGGCCATTTTAGGTACCCATGCACAACTACAATGCAAAAACTAAATCTCTCACAACTGAAGAAAAGGAGAAAAAACATGTTGGAAAAAACTCCTCTCCAAAAGAGAGAAAATAGAAAAAACAAAAAGAAGGAAGACTCATCAAGACCTCCCAAGGACATCTTCCTTCACCCAAAGCATCAATCTTAGCACAAGATAGCAAGGAGATGCCACTACTGCTCCATGGGCAAATGCTCCAAACTCAAAACACCCTCTTGAATGAACTGCTGAATGAAGTGCATGTGGATCTCAATATGCTTAGTACGGTGATGTCCCATTGGGTTGTGAGAAATATGTATAGCACTCTAATTATCACACCAAATAGTAGTGGTATCACCAGCAAGAAAGCAAAAATCATCCATCAACTGTCAAAGCCACATAACCTCCTAACTAGCCAAAACAACACCTCGATACTCAGCCTTAGTCAATGATAATGCAATAGCAGTTTGCTTCTTGCAAGACCATGCAATCAGATAAAAAACAAGACAAAAGACAAATCCAAAAGTAGACTTTCGATCATCAACATCACCAACCCAATTGGAGTCAATGAAGCCCACAATCTGAGTAGCACCTACTGTGTAATGAATTCCAAACTGTGTAGTGCCCTGAATGCACCACAAGATACATTTGGCTTCCTTCCAATGACTCTCATGAGGATATTGAGAGAAATGGGAGACAAGACCAACTACAAAGGGAATATCAGGATGACTATGTGTTAAGTACAAAATACTACCAACCGACTTTTGATACAAAGTAGCAGCCATTGACAGAGTATTGCAATTGGAAGACAACACAACATGAACTGAAAAGGAGTAGAGACTGGCTTGCAATTAGCCATCCCAAATATTTGAAGCAAATCAAGAGCATACTTCTGCTAGAAATAGAAATACCTAGAGAAGACTGATGAATCTGAAGACCAAGGAAGAAATGCAAGGACCAAGGTCAGTCATATCAAATCACTCCATCAAAGCTCTCTGAGTATCCTCAATCATGGTAGGAGAACTCCCAATGAGAATCAAGTCATCCACATAGAGAACAAGAATGAGAGGATCCCCTCCATGCCTCTGAATGTAAACTATAAGGTTAAAGTGACATCTAGTGAATCTAGAAGCAAGCAAAAAACTATCCATCTTCTCATACCAAGCCCGAGGGGCTTGCTTGAGACCATACAATGAATGTCAAAGCCTGCAAACAAGTGAAGGATCCTGCACAAAGCCTGGTGGTTGCTCCATATAGATCTCTTGTTGAAGATCACCATGCAAGAAAGCACTCTTCACATCCATTTGATACACTGACCAACCCTAAGATGTAGCAATAGAAAGTAAAAGATGAATGGAATCCATCTTGGCGACAGGAGCAAAGGTCTTTGAATAGTCGATGGCCTTAACCTGAGCAAACCCCTTAGCCACAAGACGATCCTTGTACTTGTCAATAGAACCACTAGCTGCAAACTTGGTAGGATACACCCACTTGCACCAAACCAATTTCTTCCCTTAGGAAGAGGAACAAGATCCCAAGTATGATTCTTCATCAAAGAAGAATATTCCTCAGTCATAGCACTATCCCACTCTGGAACACCTAAAGCATCTAAAAACTTATGAGGATCAATAGAAACTGCATGACTCAAAATATTGATACCTGAAGTCTAAGAATGAGTGTGGTGAGAAATTGTGGGATCACCTGCATGAGAACCAACCTCCTTAAGAAGATTGTGAGCCCAAGGAGGCTGTGTGGGTATAGGCTCAAGAGAAGATGGAGTTATGTCAACAAAAATATCAATACAATCATAAGGAGCATTAGGAACATCATCATCATCAATAGGAAACAAAACATCCTCTAAAGAAGAACTAGGAAGAAGGAATGAAGGACTCATCAATCCTTCAGAATGAAGGACTCATCAAAATGAACATCACGATGAAAATTTACATCTTGAGTGATGGGATCAAACAAATGATAACCCTTAACATCCTCACAGTAACCAACAAAGATGAACAACTAACTCTTTTTCTCCATTTCTTTCTACCTAGCTATTGGAATGAATGTCCATGCATCATTTCCAAATACTCTGAAGTAGGATACCTTAGGATTGACACGAGACTAAGCCTCCTTGGGAGTCATATTTTTCACTTCCTTGTAAGGTATATGGTTCTAAATGTAGTTGGCACAATTGACAACCTCTGCCCAAAAATTTGGAGCCATGGACCTAAATTGGATCATGCAATTGGCCATATCCTATAAGCTTATGCTCTTGCACTTGGCCACACCATTCTACTGAGGAGTGTATGACACTATGTGTTCATGAAGAATACCTCAAGCATTGAAAAAAGTCCTAAAAGACCTGATTGACATACTCCCCCCCATTATCCGTGTGAATCTTTTGAAGGGAATGTCTTGACTACTTCTCCACAAATGCAGGGAAGATCGTGAAGAAACAAAGAACCTCATCCTTGTACTTCAAAAAGTACACCCAAGTGTAGTGGGAGAAGTCATCAATGAAGGTGAGCACATACTTGGCCCCTGAAAAATGAAGGAGTGGGAAATGAAATAAGATCACTATGCACCAAATCAAGGGGTGTCAAAGCATGTGTAGCCATACCTTTTGGAAATGGGTCTCTATGATGTTTCCCAAGTACACAACCTAGGCAAACCCCATCAGAACAAGAGATCTCAGGAATACCAATCACCAAGTTCTGTGTGCTCATGTGTTGGAGATATCTATAATTCAGGTGCCCAAACCACTCATTCCAAAGTTTACTCATTGAATCTACATGAGAAATAAAGGATGATCCTAATGAAGGCTCAAATCCATCAAACTTATGCAAATGGGCTTTATGTGTTGTTATATGGACCCTAATTAGACTCGGAGGTTAAATTTTCCCCACTTTTATCAGTGAAATTTCCCCCATATTATTTAATGGGGGTTTGCGGGCAGCACCCCCAAGATGGGGTCAAGGGGTAGTGCTCCATGCGGGGTCCAGGGGCTCGCGATATAGGGCGGGGTCAAGGGGTAGTGCCCCCATGGGGGCTTGAGGGAAGGGCCCTCGAAACCTCACATGACTTTTATTATTTTATAAAGGCATTGGGAGTTATTTTTCTATTGGCTAATATAAAAAAAACCCTATTTTTGTAATCGACATAAGTCTTGATAAAATGACTAAGGGTTAGGGTTTATGTTGATATTGTATTGTAGCATTTGTAGCAGTATTGAGTTGCAAGGATTGTTGGTTGTAATCGGTTCAATTTCCTAGATAATAATATTGGACTCTCTGTTGGTGGATGTAGCCCGAGTTTGGGTGAACCACGTTAAAAATTGTCTCTTGCTATTATTATTTCTATGTATTTTTCATTCCTCTGTTTAATATTTATTTACATTTAATTGATATATTTTGCAGCCAATTCCTAACACTACAATCAACTGCACTAGTAGCAACAACCTTCTCAGGATTCTCTAACTCTCGAATAGTCACATCACTAGGAGAGAACTCAACAAATCTTCCATCACCATGCTGAAAAATATGATAAATGGACATCAGATTCAATGAAATATTAGGAACAAGAAGAAAATCATCAATGTAACCATCTTGCATTTGAATTGAGCCTATCCCTAAAACTAGAATCTAAGAAGAGTCCCTAATTGCGATGTGAGTAGTATGACTATTGGAGAGAGAATCAAGAAGATCTGTATCATGAGTCATGTTATGTGAAGCACCAGAATCAAGAA
Source organism: Sequoia sempervirens (assembly GCA_007258455.2). Taxonomy (NCBI): domain Eukaryota; kingdom Viridiplantae; phylum Streptophyta; class Pinopsida; order Cupressales; family Cupressaceae; genus Sequoia; species Sequoia sempervirens. The sequence continues at coordinate 22,751,764 of VDFB02026320.1, read as the reverse complement.
TCCAACTATCCTGGGTAGAGGAAAAGCCTCTTGCTGTAAGGGCTTGACCTTTTCCCAAGGAAGAAGACTTAGGCATGGCAATGTTGTGCTTCCTCATAGCTTCCTCTAATGTTGTGAGCCTCACAAAACAATGTGTATCATTATGCCCTGAATTTCCACAAAAGGAACTATTATCCTTATTTTTAGATTTGGAAGATGATTCTCCTGATGATCCATAGATTTTTAGCACCAAAAGACTATCTAACTCTTCTAGGGTTTTTCACCTAAAAGGAGAGAGGTAGGCCAAAAATGCTAAGGGGTTCATTCAAATTATGTTATGTATGATGTTATTTAGAATAAATGAAATGAACTAAATGCAATTAAGTGTTCTAAATGAATCATTATGTATGCAAAACTTAAGATTTATGCTATGTTGGAAAACACAATGTGATATGCAACAACACCTAGAAATGAATGTAAAACTAAACAGAAATGAACCAAACTGAAAGTGTGCACCTGGAACCTTGAAGGAGGCTAGAAATGACATTTGAAATGTTGTTGATGCTAATTTTTAGGCTTGGTGGCACTCATTTTCCATTTTGGGCAAATCAGTCCCAGTTCTGCAAAACTGAGTCAGACTTGTTTCTGACAAAAGGGTATCCAAAAAAGCAAATAACTCAAAATTGACCCTAGAGTGGGACTCATTCACCACTCATGGAGAATGAGTCCACTTTTGAATTCCTATATTTTGAAAAGTGGAATCTGAAGCTTTCAATCTGCACTTTGACTTCCTACAGGTGTTCGCTTTCGAAACTCTGATTTACGGGTCTAAAAATGAGTTTTTGTTGATATTTTGGCTTGTTGAATGAGGAGAAAAATTTAGCAACCTTGCAACTTGATCTTCAATGATTTCCAAGTTTTCAAGAGTCCTAAATCTGCAAACACACAAGAAGAGAAGCAAAAATGTTGAATGTTAGGGCATGGGGGTTTGCCTTGGTCAAACCCCTTTTAGGTAATTAAACCAAAAAGATGAAAGAATAGAATGAAACATATAATAATTTGGAGTTGATTACCTTGCCATGATGTTTGATCTTGAAATTATACAATAAAACATGAATAATCTTCTCTTGAAGATCTAAAAATTGAGGTTTAATGCCTTGATTTATGATAAAACCCTAAGTTGCTTGACTTGAGATGGAAGATTGGTGGATAAATGATGAAGAATGGATGATAAGAGATGGGAGATGTAAAATGAGAAGAAAAATAGTTATTTATACACATTTGTGCCTTAGTAACCCAATGATACCTCATCATAGGCCGACATCAAGTAATTTTGAATAAAAAACTAAAAGGAAATTAGAGCTAAGAGGGACTCATTTGACACCCATGGCGAATGGGTCCCACCTTGGAATTGAAAGCAGGTGTTAGGAATTAAGTCACATTTAATGTTATTTCTTACGTTTACATTCACAAATACACTTAATTAAGCCTTATAAGGGCATAAAGGGGTCAAATAAAGCATAAGAAAGGTGTAAATAGTGAAATTAAGCTTAGAAAAGCATGAAATCTTGTTACAAGACTTTACAACACTTTAGAATAGGACTTGATAAGGGATAAAAAGGTGATTTTTAAATAAATTGTACTGAATAGAGTCTAGAAAAGTGTAGAAATGTTTTTATAACACTTCACAACACCTTCACAAGACATTGTTAAATGCATTTTATTCAATTTAAAAGGGTCCAAGACTTAGTTTGGGTAGATAAAATGCCTCACAACACTTGAATCAAGGCCTCATTATGTCCAGTTTATCATGAATTATTCCCATGTCAAGCAAAGGGTACTTTTTTCTATGGAACATTTAGCCCCCACTTTAGTGAGAGGATGAACTTGCTTCAAACTCACACTAAAGTAGACATTCAAGAGAGATCTAAGTGTACAAATGTAGATGACAAAGAATTAAAATATCAAAGGAGGTTGCGCAAGCCCCCAAGATCCAAGATCCTAATTCAAACCATCAAGATACAAAATCATGCAATGGCAAGAAAGAGAAAGATGAAAAAGGTGGATCAAGCTTTGATTGTCTATCCAGCTAGTTGTGGATTAGGTCTAAGCTTGTTTGTTTCAGAAAGACAATGCATACTCACTCTGAGGTGAAAAAACTATTGGTTGTCCACTAGGTGAGAAATCCACAACATACTCACTCTGGGGCCACGAAACTTCTGATTATCCATGGGGTGAGAAATCCCAAAGGTGAGAAACATACACTAGTTGGTATGCACTCAAAAACATATAGGTGGCTATGGGGAAAGTTGTGCCTTAGAATGGGCTTCCCACTCAAACCATACCAAATTTATACCTCCTGATAACTTTAATAAGGCAACACAAAGGAAAATGATTCTCGAGCTCTATGAGGTAAGCAAAACTTCATATGCTTGATACTCACACATTGTTAATGCAGAATAGTGTAAGGATTGTTCAAAGGGATTTTTCTTAGTTTGTACAATGTTTTATCTTAGGGAACATCGTGTGTAATGTTTCCAAGAGAGGATAAGTGCAAATGATCTCATCTTGTTTCCAAGAGAGGACAAGTGCAAGGTCTCATCTTGGGAAACATTGTACCCAATGCTTCCAAGAGAGGGAATCACAAGAAAAATAAAATCACATAATAAAATGTGAGTGGTGATGTATGCCCCCACTTTAAAGTGGTTGCAAACACCAGTATTGTGAGTAATTTATTTAAAGTAGAAGAGAAAGAAGAGGACATGAGAGCTTACTCAGAAATCCCTATGCCAAGTCATATGTTTCCGATAAGCTACACCATGAAAAAGATAGTATGTCACATGGGAGCCAACTTAAGGCATGTTGTCCACATCCCAAGCTTGCTCTTATGTTTTCATGAAAATTCAATGACTAGCTAAAGGAGGCTATGACAAGTGACATACGAGGACAAGGCTACTAAACCCCTTGACCCTACTTAGTGTAGGACAAAAGGTGAGCCTAAACTATTGATGAAATGTAGGCAAGACTGAAAATAGTTATCAATTAGAGGAAGTAGGTGCCCCCACAGAGGGAAGCATACCAAACTCCTAAAAATGTTGGATTTTATGACTCAAAGCCTTAAATTCATTAGTGGAATGACCATGAACTCTATGATAGGTGAAGAATGAATTTTTTCATAGCATTTCTTACAAGTTCTAGGAGGGAGGGTGATCAAGTGATCTAGGAGGAGTCTCAACAAGATACCTTTTTGATCTATGGTAAAAGGCGGTCTTGTGGTTGGCGTCAAAGATACATCTTGCTTAGTAGTGGATGCCATACTTACGCAAGACTCTTTAGATTTCAAGATTTTGTTCGCTCCATTATGGGAGGATATAAAATCTAACGAATTCAAATCATGAGAATTTTGTGAGATGACATTGACATTAAGCGAAGGTATATTTGTTTGTTTTATGTTTGGTAAAGGATGAGGTTCACTAGTGTCAAGGAGTTTAGGATGGACGACTGTTAAGGATGATTTAGAAGTGTGTTGTGTGAGATTGTTGATGTTGATTGAAGGCTTGTTGATCTCGATCAAATGACAATAACCAAGACCATGAGTTGCTTGCATTTTGTTAGGATCTATAGGATTGTGGATACCTTTTTCTTGAGCACCACATCCTTTTCCACTATAGCCAAGTTGTTTCATGAGGTCATAACCTTTTCCATAAAGTTGTTTCATTGTTGTGGAACCAGGTGGTTGTTTGTTATTGTGTTCATCAAAGGTTGTTGTGTATATTGTATTGTCTTCTAAAGTAGAGGAGATAGATGGTGGAGAAGATTGTGCAGAATTTTGAGTTGTCATGATGGCTGGTTGTTCTTGTTTCTCATCTTTCTTTTGTGTGATTATGTATTCGGCCATAAATGAAGGTGTGAATTCTAAGGATCCCTAATCATCACTAAATAATTTAGATGGTGATTCCTCATTGTTGTGTTCAATTTCAATAGGATCTATGTTGGATGTTGGAATCAATATTTTTAGAGGACTTGTAGCTCCTTTTTTAAGGTGCAAGCAACTTTCAAGCTTGGGATCTACTTCAACTTGATAAATGTGGATATATTTCATTATATGATGAAGGGTTGAAGTCACTGCATTCATCTCATGAATCCATGGTCTTCCTAAAAGAAGATTGTGCGAAAGATCATAAGATATGACATGAATAGGAGTTTGCAAAGTAGCCACCCCAATTGTAATAGGCAAAGTGATTACACTGAGTGGTTTCTTTGTTGTATTATCAAATCCTCGAATAGATACGGAATCAGATATTATTTGTGACTTGTTGACATGCAATTTATCAAGGAGATTCATACTACACACATTAAGGGAAAAACCATTGTCAATAAGGGTTCACTTTATCCCTATCCAATTGTATTGAGCAATGATCATGAAAGCGTCGTTTTGTTTTCACAACTCTAAAGGAGGGAGCTCATCTTGATGGAAAGTAATGTCTAGATTAGTTTTATTCATTCGATGGGTTAAAGTTGCTACATCATTCAGAGTTATATCAGGAGGAACTGCAATTTGTTTTAAGGTTGTTTGAAGAATATTGTGGTAATTTGGCGAGTTCTGAAGTAAATCCCAAAGGGAAATCTTTGCAAGAGTATTATTTAATTGTGCAACAAGATCATACTCCTTTGTGTGTGGGAGGTAATGAGGAGCACTAGGCAGATTGGGTAAAGGTAAGGAGGGTGGGGTTGGTTGCGGTAGTTGCAGATTATTTCAAGTGTTATATGTATGAGCAATGGTATTATAACTCAATTGCTGCGAGACATTAGTTTGAGGTGGGTAGAGGGTAAATTCAGGTTGATGTTGAGGTTGTTGTTTGTGTGAAGGTGGATAAAGATTAAAATCGGGTTTAGGTGAAGGTTTATGTGATGGTGGGTAAAGGATGAATTGAGGTTGAATAATGTTAACATCCCTTAACAAGTGAGAGTATGGATTGTCTTTGAAGGGCATACTATCATTAATGCAAATGTTATATTTGTCTTGTATGATGAGATTCTCCCTGGAAGGAGAGTTGTTAGGAGAACAACAAACCACATGTTCATGACAATTAAGGTTTGGTTCATTCAAAATAACTTCATCACAACTAAGGGAATTATTAATGGTTGAATGTGTGTGATGATGGATAATGAGGAGATTAAGGGAAGATTCTATTTGATTATTGGTTGTTTTTAAGGTCTTATTCTCTTGTGACATATTGTCTACTGTAGACTAAGAGAGCTTGTAATATGTTCATCCAAGTTTGAGGTTTGTAAAGTAGCTTCATCACAAGTGGGGGAGGCATCAAGTGAAGGACCAATATGGTTGCCAAATAGATTTTCCTAAATGGGAGGAGCATTAGGGAAGGGAGGATCTAGGGTTTCATGATTTGTATTAGGGATATCTTCTAACACCAACCTATCCTCTTTACATCGAGGAGGGATATTAGGAGATGGGAAATTTTGATTGTCATGATCATGGAGACTTGGTAAGGTGATGTTTAGGAATGTGTCTATGATCTCATATTCTTGTTGTCTAACATCGTCCAAAGGGGAATAAGGAAATGGACAATCAAGACCCTCAATGCTTATAACTTCCTTCACCAAGATACCTTCATCACTAATAGGAGAGGTATCAGGAGAAGCACAAGGGGTAAAAGCAAGAAGTTGGGTACACAAAGAGAGGAAGTTTTAGCCAAAAAAAAATCTTGTAGAAAATGTGTATGTGTTATTAAAAAAATGTGTATGCGTTATGGTTCGGGTACCTAAGCCTAAAAAAATGTGTATGCACTATAAAACGCATACGCGTTATATAACACGTACAAGTCGTTTATTTAAAAAATTAAATACCTTTTAGAAAAGCGTATGCATTTTTTTAATGAAAAACACATACACATTTTAAAATGCATATGCATTTTTTAACACAAAATGGGTAAGCATTGCTAAAAAGTTTTTTTTTTAAAATAATCAAGAAAATAAAGAACGCATCTGTGTTTGTAATGCGTAAACATTTTTTAAAAATGTGTACGCGTTATTTAAAATTGAATTCCCAACCCACATGCAGCCTTGGTTTAAGCTTGGGAAAGGCTTGGCAATCCGAGCCTTAGCCTTTGACCTGCAACTAAAAAACTAAGGTGATTGAAAAGAATATCCAACTTTGGCAATATGCTGATGGACTTTTTTTTTGAATCAATCTATAAAATAAAACCCATTAGAGAACATGATGTCTACTTTCCAAATATATAATTTTTATTAAGATTGGATTATGTTTGCTATTTTTTAATTAATTTCTAAGCAAACTAGTCCTTAAACTTGAAATATCATGCTTTTTTATTTTTTAATAATTTTTTTGGTTAAGTTTCTTGTAAAAAAAATTATATGGCATCAAACTTTAGACAATTCTCTACACAATGAAAAAAAAAAGATTCAAAAAATGTTTAGTTTAGGTCTAACTATGTTGTTTGTACATGTTGATTTTTAAAAACAACAATTAAAGCCAATAAAAATTCAATAAAAAAAATATTCAACAAAAAATTACAAAAAAAATTACACATCAATCTTCATGTTGTTAGCTCTCTTTTCTCAAAAGGAATTAGCAAAATATTTTCATTTGGGTCAAAAAGTGGTGTCTGTACATGTGCTTGGTATGGTAAAAGTGCAAGAACTTTTAAAAAGTGGTTTTTATAGATCCCTATCTAAACTTAATTTCTATAATCTGGGTATTTGAATAATTTATATATTTGGAAACTAGATTCAAAAAACTGACTTTTTTAAAGATTCATTATGTAAGTGCCTCTAATTTTTAGTCCAAGTGTGACATTCTAGAAAACAGCAAAAACACTTCCACTTTTTGAGCTTTTTGTGTACCCAACTTCTTGCATCAGCCCCAAGTATGATTGTTATGATTATCAACACTATTATTCCCACCAATGGGAATTGTAAGATGGAGGATTGTATCAATGGTTTGATCATGTTTATGAAAGGCCTCATTGTTGTAATTGAAATTGAACTCATAAGAGGGAATGTTGTATTTATGCAATCTATTTTTAACCAAATCAAAGCCACATCTTTTGAAAGAAAACGTGCTATGATGAAAAAGGAAAGAAATTACAATGTGTATAAGAGAAAATTTGCACCCTAGGTGCAATTCCCCATTTTTTTCTTTATACACTTTAGAAAACCAAATTCAGAGGCTTAAATTTACTTAAGCTCATTGTTGGTAGTCCACGTGGAGCCTATTTTGTGTGTCAGTGGAGGCATTTCTGTTGGGGATGCCTATGCACTATGCAAACATTCACGTGACACACTTACGTCCCTGGAAAATTCCTGTAGCTGAGCCAGCAAAGGCATTACTCTTCCCATTAGCAGCAAAGTTGTGACACCTCCTTTGGCCAACCGACCAGAATAATGCCATTTTCTTCCTCATTCCTTCATATTCACTCCTTGAACTTGCATTCCAACTCTTCATCACATCAAGGTTTCATTCTTGCACTCTCAAATCCACTTACAAGCTCACTTTCACTCACTTCCAAGCATTCCAAGCATTCCATTGCAGCAACATCACACTCCATCAACTCGGTAGAGCATGTTTGGGACCACACCATTCACAACAGAGGCTTGAATTCCTCTCATTTCTTCCCCAAGCAACCTTGAGTTCTCTTAGTGGAGGTGGTAAGCTTCCCTCTCCTCTCCTCTATCATTTGGTGAGTAGCATAGTACTGCATTGTAGTGTTTGTGTTTTCATTACATTGCTCCTTTATCTCATTCTTTTGGTTGTTTGTGGTGGTGGAAACACCTAAACGGGGGTTTGACTGAAGCATCCCCCTATATATCCCCCCCCACATTTTCTCTCTTGTTGCGTGTAGGTGGATGCACGAATAGGCTCTTCTACGAGATCATCTTTATCACCTTAGCTTTGGCATATCTATTCTATCACCTCCATTTGTATCTCTCATATTTTATAGTATTGTTTTGTTCTCTTAGAAGTTGTTAAGCTAGGTTTTTAGTCGTCTTAAAAAGTTCGACCTTGTCTCTACTATAATCTAACTGTATGGACTACAACGCACTTCTAAGACACCAATGTGTCACGTTGTCGTCCGAGGTCCACACTGACATCCTCGGGCAGAGAGCTTCCTGAGGGGCAGAGTTGGACTCAAAAACCAACTCGCCTAGCCCCACCTTAAAACTCAGGATTGATGAGTGGTTGTAGGGTTCGATAATCCTTATCATTCTCATCCTCATATTCTAAATATTGCACTTAGTTGAGGTAATTTAGGGAAGCCTCTTGCATCTTGAACCTCTATGACCTGGGGTCTTGCATGCGGTGGTCTCCCTCTCTTACATTTTTGGTGAACCTGATGTGAACCATTTTGGTTCCGTTCTTGCGATACTGATAGTCCCTTTCCTTGTACTCTAGGAGTGTTGTAGGTGTGAGTGTTGTAAGGCTATTTCCTTGCAACCCAACCTACAACCCCTAGGTGGCGTAGTTGGAAGGTTCCAAAGGTATTGCATGAAAACACCTTAATTGGGTCACCGTCTTATCTAATAACCTTTTGGGATTCTGTGAAGGCGTCGTCTAGTGTATGTAATGGCCTCCTTTTTGCATCAACCCATCCCCTCTGCACAACCTGTGGATAGTAGTGTTGGCATAACCTTTAGTTCACAGGACTTTCCGATGGGCTTCAACAGGGAACCATCTCCTCTTTACATTCCTGCACAGATCAATAGGAATGTCATAGCAGGTGTTCTCATTGATCCAACATCACAAGTGAATATAATAATAGAGGAGATTATGCTAATTAACTTTTTACATAAGGATGGATATGATGCTCCTATGAGTTTCATTCGTAGGCATGACGGGCTTTCCATACCCCCCTTGGGTAGCATTGTCCTATCAGTCTTAGTCAGGCCTAAGTTCGTAAACCTCTTATTTGATATCATCCTTGGGTCTGAACTCTTCCGTGTAAATTTGGGTATCCCTTCATTGGTAGCGATGAACGCAGTACCCTCCATCGTGCATAAATGTTTGAAATTTATCCACAGAGGTTCCATGCATGTGATCCATGATACTGGTTATCAACCACTGATTGCACATGGTAGTTACTCCTTGGATCACCTGTTGCTTGTGTCTGTGGGTCCCCTTGCACCTAGGACAAAACTTTTGCATAATACATATTACAACTATAAGAAAGGATGTCTGAGGCCGAAGCTCCCTTGCCCTATGCTATTTCACATAGGGCTTGTTTGAAGGCTGACAGTGAAGCCACTAAGGCTCAAAAGAGGAAAGAAGAGAAGCATTCTTGTGATCCTCCTTCTTCTACTGCCCAATATAACACTTCTTCTTGCTCAGTTGTAGTACCATCGGGTTCTGCTCCTCATTTGTAGGAGAACACTTCGGTGCCCACTTGGTGAAAGCCTAAGCATCTGACATTTGAGCTTCTTGTTCTGCCGACAGAGCCTAGACCCATTTGATATGAGTGGAAGAAGATCCTTCAAGGAGAGTCCTCCTTGTCTCAACTGTCGCGGCCTCCTACCGCTCCTACTCCCAAGTCAATGAGTGAAATGAGGCCCGCTGCTGAGGCTCTTGAGTTGACTCCTCCTATCGCTCCTCAGCCTACTCCCCCTACTCATGTATAGTTGAGCAGGAACCTCTCGTCCCTTCGCAAGCTCTAGCTTCTAACTCCAAGAGCCATAGAAACTGCCTTACACGTGAGTGCAAGCTCCAACAAAAGACTCTCCTAGCCGAGCATGCCACCTCGCAACAGAAGGAGGAAGGAACAATTGCTCCTGTTTCAGGATCTCCTGTAGCGTCTCCCTCCTCCTTTCCTGTTGTTTCTCTTCAACTTGATCTACTCTCAACTTTTGTTGCGAGCATAAATGTGCCTAACCCTAAACGAGTACAGGTGTTTATCGCTCCTTCGACGGAGCTGCCTTTGCTGATGTTCATCCTGGATATTCAGCCCTTCCCTAAGCTCTTGGATATGGTTAATACTTCAGTTGTGTCCACTGTAATTATGTCCTCTTCTTTTGCACCCCTAGCTTTGTCTGTAGGGAATTCGTCTTCTTCAACGAAGGAGGCAGAAGTTAGTATTTTTGGAAATGAAGGACGCAAAATAAGTCCACCTTCTTCACAAGGTGGCCCCATGATGACCTATTTTGTCCTTGTGACAAGACCAGTCCCAACTTCCCTTGAGTTTCTCACCACTCCTGAGTCATTCGATGAGCTTAGCGGTGAACCTTAGGCACAACCTGCATTGTCCGCTAAGAATAAGCATGATGCTCCCATGAGATGCATGTTTAATTCCATGGATGATGTCTTGGCCTTGTCGGCGATCGTTGCAAAATCGCTGACCTTGACTCCACAAGAGCTCAAGGAAGAGGACCTTAAGGGGCCCTCTTCCTTGGCCCTTGTTGCGGGAGGCCTAGATGCTCCTCCTCTTAACATTCCACCCTTGCAAAGCTCATACTCCTTCCCCTTATGAGGATCTAGATTGGGAAGCGAATGACCTCTTGGTTGATCAATGTTAGGAGGCCCCTTTTCTTGATCTTGTGTGTGTGTGTTTTGTGATGTGTTCCCTCGTACTCATGTTATGTGTGCCTGGATGACCCTCGTCGCCCCTGTTGGTGCTTGGATACAGGCGTCATTTTTTTGTTGTAAACCTTCTTCTATTTGTACCATCATTATTCCATGTTTGTGCTTGATTTTTGATATTGAGGACAATGCAAAGTGTTGGGGGAATTTAGGCTTCCCTTCCATGTTGACCCAATTTTTTATTTTTACTTTGTCTTTCGTGTATTCTTATTGATCTGGTTGGGGATTGATGATCTTTCTTCTTGCATTGTGGTTACCTATTACTATATGAACTCAGACAGATCTGATCCCACTAAACTAGATCCCCCTGTGTCCTCTATTTTTATTTTCCTTTTCTCTTTTGCTTTCCCTTTATCTTTCTCTCTTCTTTGCTTGAGTTGTCCCTCCTATGTGTGACAACGCTCTTCTTTAACACTTTAGTTTTTAGAAAATGAATTCATTTCCAATGAATCTTTTCTTGAAAGTCTTTACAATATTTCTTCCTTAGGATTGCATTCTAAACTTGGAACCCTAACATAACATGTTTCCTTCATCACAGGTTCATAAAGAAAGGACTTGAAAACATTCCTTTGAAGTGGGAACTGCTTTGACTTCCCCTTGCATGGGGGCATGACCTTCCTTTCAAATTCCTCGATGAAGTGAACATCTTTCAAAAGGATTCCTTGATGATGAATCACTCTAAGGTGAACAGTCGCTTTTGAATTGTGTGTCCCTTGAGGGGACCCCCTTTCTTCTTCATGACGGGTTCCTTAGGGACCCTTTCTTCAAAAGCCTTTGTAACGAATGGACTTTTTCATGTCTAGCCTAGTGGTAGCCCAACTAGGCTCATTCCATTCGCCCTTTCGCATCTAGCTTGGGGGCAGCCTGACCAGACCTTACTTTTCAAACATTGCATCTCTTGAGTTGACTCCTCTCCTTTTGAAGGGTTCCCAAGGGACCCCTTTGAAAGTTTCATGGTCTGCATGACTGACAGCTTTTAGGCATGTTTTATCTATAGGTAGACATGTCGCCACTTTAGACATGTTCTATTTGTGGGTAGACATGTCACCACTTTAGACATGTTCTATCTGTGGGTAGATGTGTCGCCACTTTAGACACGCTCTATCTACGGGTAGACATGTCACTACTTTAGATATGCTCTATTTGCGGGTAGACATGTCGCCACTTTTGACATGCTCTATTTGTGGATAGACATGTTGCCACTTCCTAACTCTGCAGAGTTCACTTCCTTGGGGCTTCCTCCATGCGAGAGATCTTAGGGGTTTCCTCCTTGCAGGTCTGCGGGCCTGTAAGACACTTTGTCCAACTTCATAGTTTTGAGCAACTATAGAGTCCTTCGCATCTCCTGCACCTTTAGGTATGCCAGATTGAGTATTGCTTCCTCAACAGTTCAGGTATACTTTTCTAACCCTACTCTCTTCTTGATCTACTTTACCAAGCACTCATTAGTACTCATGCTCGCTAAAGTGGGGGAATAAGAGCATATTTTCACCCTAGGAGTAATTCCCCTTTTTTCCTTTATACACTTTATAAAACTAAAGTTGGAGGCTTAAATTTACTTAAGCCCACTATTGGCGGTCGACATGGAGCCTATTTTGTGTGTCGGTGGAGACATTTTTTTTGGGGATGCCCGTGCGATGTGCAAACGTCCGTACAGCGTGCTTACGTCCCTGGAAAATTCCTATGGTTGAGCTAGCAAAGGAATTACTCTTCCCATTGGAAGCAAAGTTGTAATGCCTCCTTCAGCCAACCGACCTGAATATGGCCATTTTCTTCCTCATTCCTTCATATTCACTCCTTGAACTTGCATTCCAACTCTTCATCACATCAAGGTTTCATTCTTGCACTCTTAGATCCACTTACAAGCTCACTTTCACTCACTTCCAAGCATTCCAAGCATTCCATTGTAGCAACATCACACTCCATCAACTTGGTAGAGCACGTGTGGGACCATGCCATTTGCATCAAAGGCTTGAGTTCCTCTCATTTCTCCCCCAAGTAGCCTTGAGTGCTCTTGGTGGAGGTGGTAAGCTTCCCTCTCCTCTCCTCTATCATTTGGTGAGTAGCATAGTACTGCATTGTAGTGTTTGTGTTTTCATTACATTGCTTCTTTATCTCATTCTTTTGGTTGTCCATGGTGGTGGAAATACCTAAATGGGGGTCTGACTAAGGCAGGCCCCTATACAACCCCCCCAACATTTTCTCTCTTGCTATGTGTAGGTGGACGCACTTTGTGGAGCTAGCTGGTGAATAGGCTCTTCTACGAGATCATCTTCGTCACCTTAGCTTTGGTATATCTATTCTATCACCTCCATTTGTATCTCTCATATTTTATGGTATTGTTTTATTCCCTTAGAAGTTGTTAAGCTAGGTTGTTAGTCGTCTTAGCGAGTCCGACCTTGCCTCTGCTATAATTTGACTGTACAGACTACAATGCACTTCTGAGATGCCAGCCTGCTGCACCATCATTTGAGGTCCGCACTGACATCCTCAAGCAGAGAGCTTCCTGAGGCACAAAGTTGAACTCAAAAAATAACTCACCTAGCCCCACCTTAAAACTCAAGATTGATGAGTGGTTGTAGGGTTCGATAATCCTCATCATTCTCATCCTCATACTCTAAACATTGCACTTAGCTTAGGTAAGTTAGGGCATCCTCTCGCATCTTGACCCTCTGTGACCTGGGGTCTTGCATGCAATGGTCCCCCTCTCTTACACAATGCAATGAATTAAAAGGAAATACAATTTTTAGTTTTTAAGTAAGCAAATTTTCTGTTTACACAATGCAACAATCTGAAAATGAAATGTTGTGAATGAAAAAGTGAAATGAAACAATGCATGAAATTAGCTAATTGAAGCTAGATTTAACAAAATGCATGTTACAGAAATGAAAATAACTGATACAACTATGAAATGGCACCAAATAGAAGACTAAAAACAAGGTTTTTAGCTCTGTAAAAGGCAGTTTCAGGGGTCAAAAGGGACTGATTCGCCCAGGGTGGCGAATGAGTCCAAGTATGAACCTTTTCTTTCATATTTTTTAGAATTTTTCAAGGGTTTTTTATGGTTTATGAGTGCTAGGATGCAAACCTAAGTGAAAATGTTGTATTTTAGGAAATTTAAATGAATTTAGAGGCTAAAAATGCAACCTAAATGCACTTTTCTATGAATGCAAAATGTGAAACCTAGTATGCAAATGAATTCATGCAAGTCCTAATGCAAGATCAATGCAAGCTAGATGTATTATGAAGGACTCTAAATCAGATGAGAAAGTGTTCAAAAAGTATGTTCACCAAAATGAACAGTAGATTTTTAGCACCACAAGACTCTCTAACTCTTCTAGGGTTTTTCAACTAAAAGGAGAGAGGTAGGCCAAAAATGCTAAGTGGTTCATTCAAATTATGTTATGTATGATGTTATTTAGAATAAATGAAATGAACTAAATGAAATTAAGTGTTCTAAATGACTGATTATCTATGCAAAACTTAAGATTTATGCTATGTTGGAAAACACAATGTGATATGCAACAACACCTAGAAATTAATGCAAAACTAAACAAAAATGGACCAAAATGAAAGTGTGCACCTAGAATCTTGAAGGAGGCTGGAAATGAAATTTGAAATGCTACTAATGTTGATTTTCAGGCTTGGTGGGGATCATTCGCCATTCTGGGTGAATCAATCCCAATTCTACAAAACTGAGCCGAAACCTGTTTTTGACAAAAGGGTATCCAAAAATGCAGAAAACTCAAAATTAACCCTGGAATGGGACTCATTCGCTACTCATGGTGAATGATTCCACTATTGAATTTTTGGGTTTTCAAAAGTGGAATCTGAATCTTCCAATATGCACTTTGACTTCTTACAGGTGTCTGCTTCTGAAACTCTTATTTATGGGTCTGAAAATGAGTTTTGGTTGATATTTTGGCTTGTTGAATGAGGAGAAAACTTTAGCAACCTTGCAAATTGATCTTCAATGATTTCCAAGTTTTCATTGAATCCTAAATCTACAAACACATAAGAAGAGAAGAAGAAATGTTGAATGTTAGGGCATGGGGGTTTGCCTTGGTCAAACCCCTTTTAGGTAATTAAAACAAAATGATGAAAGAATAGAATGAAACATATAATAATGGAGTTGATTACCTTTCTATGATGTTTGATCTTAAAAGTCTACAATAAAACATGAATAATTTTCTCTTGAAGATCTAAAAATTGAGGTCTTAATGCCTTGAAATGATAAAACCCTAAGTTGCTTGACTTGAGATGGAAGATTGGTGGATGAATGATAAAGAATGGATGATAAGAGATGGGAGATGTAAAATGAGAAGAAAAAAACTTATTTATACACATTTGTGCCTTAGTAACCCAATGATACCTCATCACAAGTTGACATCAAGTAATTTTGAATAAAAACCCGAAAGGAAATTTGAAATATTTTGAATTTAGAGCCAAGACGAACTCATTCGCCACCCATGGAAAATGGGTCCCACCTTGGACTTGAAAGTGGGTGTAGGGAATTAAGTCACATTTAATGTTAATTGTCTGGTTTACATTCAAAAATACACTTAATTAAGCCTTATAAAGGCATAAAGGGGTCAAATAAAGCATAAGAAAGGTGTAAATAGTGAAATTAATCCTAGAAAAGCATGAAAGATTGTTACAAGACTTTACAAAACTTTAGAATAGGACTTGATAAGGGATAAAAAGGTGATTTTTAGATGAATTATAATGAATAGAGTCTAGAAAAGTGTAGAAATGTTTTTACAACACCTTCACAACACCTTCACAAGACATCGTTAAATGCATTTTATTCAATTTGCAAGGGTCCAAGACTTAGTGTGGATACATGAAATGCCTCACAACACTTGAATCAAGGCCTCATTATGTCTAGCTTATCATGAATTTTTCCCATGTCAAGCCAAGGGTACTTTTTCTACAACACACCTGAGTTAGAAGAAGGAGGAGGTGTAGTCTTCTGATAATTCTTCTCCTAAGGCTTGAAGCGATGCTCACCACTTGGAGGGGAATCTGTGTTAGGATTCTTCTTATTCTTACCCTTTCCTTTGGAAGATTGAGCCATCAAGGCATGACTCTTAGGAAGAGAATCCTTTTGGATCAACTTAGATTGCTCCCTAGTTAGTCGATCACAAAACACCTCAAAAGAAGGCATCTAATAAGCATCTCCCATAACATCCATGGTAGAATAGAATGTGGAAGAAAATACTTGAAATGCGCCATGCAACTTAGACAGGATCAAGAAGATACACTCTTTATCTATTTTGTCAAGGCCATAACCTTTCAACTGCGACAAAATCAACTTGAACTATGCAAGGAAGTCCTGAATAGTGGGAAAGGCATCTAGAGAGAGAGAAGTGAGATTGGCTTCAAGCCGCAAGATCTTGAACTGATTGAACTTTCCATACAACTCAACAAGCTTATTCCACACCTCTTTAGTTGTTGTACACTTTTCAATATGAAACAACAAGTTATCAGCCTATGAGTCCTTTCACCTCATCCATTTTGTTGTGATGAACAAACTTCTCAAATTCATTAGTGAACTCAGGTTGTTCAACATCTAACATTTTCCAAAGACCCTCAGATTGCAACAATTGTGTTGTCTTGAGCTTCCAGGTGTGATAGTTGTGCAAAGTGAGTAGTTCAATCTTCAGTTTTGACATGATGTACAAATTGATATGAAGAGACCAATGTGCTACTTATACCCCCCAGAATGGATAAAACCAACAATGTGCAATCCCTAGAAAAAAAAATTCACCAGAGAAACACTAGATTGAAGCAAAAATCTATATGCAACTTCAAGCTACAAAAAGTGGCAATTGATGGAAAAAAAATTCAAAACAAAGAGTACCCAAACCAAGCTCCCAGTCACACTATGCAACCACAAAAAAACTACTCACAAATCTCTGTGTAGAGCGATATATAAATAACAGAGAAATCTCGCGCCTTAAGAATGTGGGTTTATTTTCCTTTTGAAGGAAAATGCAACCCAAAACTATACTATAGACTACCACCTCATGATACATGCAGGTAGAATCTCCACGATCCAGTAAGAGATACCAACACCTATGTGAGCCTTAGCTCATGCAACAATGAGAGTGTCAAGCTATAAAGGGACTGGATTTAACAGATTTCTCACCAAAGTGGGATAACATTTGTTTTGTAGCAAGGTTAAAAAATAGTGAACTTTGTTGCACACCAAGAAAGAAGGAACCCCTAAATGAATATTTAGGATCTTTGCCCAACTTCAAAAATCTTTCCCAACAATTCCTAACAAGGAGGAAATCACACAAGAAACGAATTTCCAGTGCCAAGCCGCCTCAAACACTCCTTTTTATTCAAACACCTCCAATGAACCATGACCTCGACCTCTTCTACTTTGCACAACGATTTCCACTCACCGTTATGCCAAAGAAATTTTGATTCCTCGTCTACTCCTCCTCCAAATCACGGGTTTGAACTCACAGGTCTGTAATGAGCATATCGTTGGGTGAGGATTTCAAACCCCTCCTTCAAACTAATAATCCAACCTCTGGATGGAATTCATGACCACCAAAAATGGTTATCGTGACCCTCCAGATTGAGAATCAACCCTTCAAATATCATGCCCCTTAGAAGGTAAAAAATGTGGCCTCTTCAATAGAAAATAGATACTGCAGAGATATTTGAATGCCGAACAAATTTTTATGTGCCCTTCAACACAGAATCAACGCTTCTCTTCAACAAGAGAAATCGACAAGAATGGAAACTTTGAAATTTAGTAAATTTCAAATGCCAACAAAGGATTTGATCTCACACATCTCTGGAAAACACTCTCATTGGAAGGGGGTTGCATACGAATGCTTTGATACCATGTTTGAGTCAGCTTCCAGGAACATCTACAGATCAAGACAACACCTTCACGAAAAGAGAAGAAACATGAAGAGGCTATTTCACCAGAAGTGAAAACAATGAAATTGAGATGAAAAATAATTTACAAAGCATGCCTTATAAAGGCACGAGAAGGTCAGTGCAGGAAGGTAACCGACATAAAAAACAATTAAAATACAATTGCTAACTATTAAATGCATAACCACCCCTAAGTTAACTTAAGATAATGTGAATGGTAAAAAAACATTCACTCTAAGATATGCAAACCTCACCTTTGTAAATAAAAACTACTTAACCCTAATCTCTTTTATCGCAACTTGTCTCTCTTTCACATGACAAAAATCAACAATTTAATGTTTCTCTCATAAATGTGGCATGCTCCTTCATACATCCTTCTCCTTTGTTTGTTTTTTTACTTTTAAAATTCTATGTTACTTCCATGGGGCGTGGCTGCTATTAGTTAGAAGGTTGTTCATATTTTTTTAGTTCTTCCATTCAAAATATTCATACTCCTTGATAGATCAATTAATAAATTTTGAATTAATTTTAAACAAAAATGGTCAAAAATCATATGCTCAATATGTTCAATCTAGCACCCAAGATCTTGGAGGAAATAAACATAGTATTTCCAAGGTCATAATCAACCAGTTTTAAATCCATTAGATATTGGAATAATAAGATGCTTGATCAATATTAAAATCAATGTGTAACATTTTGACAATCAATGGCAATAATGTCAACCAATCTCCACTAAAAATGACCACCAACACCAAATTTGAAATTAACTCTTCAAATTGACCGCAACACCAAAAAATCCACATAAACTAAAATCAAACCAAAATGGATGAAAACCAAACCGAACTATTTTTGGTTGATGAGGATCATCAGTCTACTCAGATGCTCCTCCATCAAATATTGTTCTCTTTCTCCTTATTTATATTTCTTGTATTTTATTTACAAATTCCTAAGTGCTAGCATAGTGTGTTTTGGATTTTATCTTTATTTCAATTATTTTTATTTTCAATTCAAAACATTTATCATTTTCAGTTTGAATATTATCAAAAATATAGGTTATCTTGGTGTAAATAGGTGTTTTAACTAACTATTTAATTAGTGGGTCCTATTTACATGTTAATTCCACTTAGATCCTAGGAGGGAATCTTTCTAGATGATGTTAGTTGTCACTAGTGTAGAGTCTAAGCTAATGTATTGTAAACTTGGTAGAATCTACTCAATTTAGAGGGTTAACTGGCTGAACAATCCACTTCATGTTGCTTAAGACTACATTAAATCATCAACCAAGGTGTGTAAACTTATGATGGTACTACACTATATATGCTTTCACGAACTCTTGTTCACCTAAATTTTCCTATGCAAACTCATTCAGACTATTCTACTTTGTTGGAATCTTACAGAATTGCAAAAACAATAAAATTAGTTACAAAACCTAATGGGTATAGCTACCTGCAACATAAGTTGTAGATGACTACTAATAACAAGTACAAAATCAATCCAAAACTATTCAAAATAACATAATAACTAATTCTAATATTTTGAGTGCTATGATTCATCAATTACACATATGCTCATGAACAACAACTATTGTAACCAACCGTAAGAGCTATTCTTCTTTACTTTGCAATGCATTTATAAAGCAATAGAAATAGAATTAACAATAATGCATAAATGAAAAAGTAAATAGATGAAGTGATGGGTAGTACCTTGAGTGGCCAGCTTAGGGGACTATCTCACTTAACTTAGAACCAAATCTAACTCAGATTCTTACACATCCATTTAACACACAACTCCATTCATTGCATATCACCAGATATTCAAACAAAATCCTTCTTGCAGATTGTATTCAATAATTATATTTCAACATGTTTTTAGATCACTTGGAACTAGAAAATGACTAAATGCTAACAAATTATAACAACCAACTAAATTTACTACTAGATCATCCCTTGACTTTATACAAAAATGGGGAGAGTCTTATTCAAACTACTAACTAACTGCAATCATTAATCCCACTCCTAGATACGAGGATATGAAATTAAGACCAACTTATTCATTCCAACTGAAAAGGAAAAAGAAACCTATTCAAATAAGAACTCCAATGAAATAGTTTGCATGTGAGACACATAAGCAAACGTTTAGAATTCTAGAACAATCTTTCTTCAACATTTATTCCTTCCATGATGACTCATGTTCAACTCCACAACTTCTTGCACTTTAGGCGGCTTGAACTCCACTAATCCCCTATTCTGCTACTTTGGTTCTTGCTACAAATGCTCCATTCTTGTTACCACGTGTTGAGCTACAAAGAGGTTAATCCACACAACATATATATGCAACTAACAATCACAATTAAATCACAAAATTCCATTCATATGCATACATACTCATGTTTAAATCATGCAATATTACTATGAATATTATCACCATATTTCATATTCACAAACTAGGTTCAAAGTTGCAAAGTATGTATGAAAGGATAACATAGCATGGAAGTATTGTCTGGAAGTTACTTAGAAAACATATGTAAAGTGTCTTATAGCATATGAAAAGCAATATAAAAATTACTATTGACTGAGCCCATCAACTAGATCTTATCTTATCTTTCTTCATTTAATGCTTGTATCCTAGGTCATTTAATATTTATTGAGGTAGTTGTCTTATTGTACAGGATTAAGACACATGTCAAGATCTTGTCTAATCATATACGACAACTTGCCTTTATAAGCAAGGCATCATGTGTACATCACATATTCAATCTTGTAATTTCACATCTATTTTTATAACAAGCTATTATTACCATTTTCTCTCTTGTGGAAGATATTTTTATCTTGCAACTATTCTTGGAGGTGTTGGGAGTCACCATTTACTCCTTCATGGTATCAAATCTCTAGTGTTGTAGATTCCTTCCCAGATATGAGGATTTGATCTTGGCTTGAAGATTTTGATGGATGCATTTTAGGGTTTCAAGGACCTTGTTAGCAAGAAATTGGGGGAAACACAGATCGAGGTTCTAAGCCCTAAGTATTTTCTAAGTATTGTACTTTATATCCCAGACTTAGTAACATAAAAATGAACACTGATGCATTCAAACATATACTTATCTAATTATGCATCTATAGAATAATTGATAAAATCATATAGATAGAGCTTCAGTATCCATTCTATTAATCAAATCAAAATTGGTAGGATGTAATATCTTCCCCTATATCTTGTTTAACTCTTATCTAATCTCTATACATTTATCTTTCCATGCATTAGTCTTTGTACATATACTTCTCTCTATCTATTACATGTATTCTCTTCTTTTCATCTTATATTATGCCATTCATATCTTATTTTATAGGTATACCTATGAGATGGGATGTGGCCCATCTATCCTATCCCTAGTCTATATGATATATTTACAATATTATGCTCTAGAAGTCCTTTATGCCAAAATGTGGTATGGTTTCCCCACTAATGTCTTCATTGTCCTATTTTTTGGCTAACATCATCCCCCCTTTCAAAATGTTGAATTGTCCTTAAGTCAACACTACTCTAATGGAATGATATCTATGTAGATGCCCTTGAGGCTATCAAATGTGGTATCCCATTGGGTTTTGACTAGGTGTATATATTGTGTTTGTACATGGATCACCTTTACTAGGAGTTTCTCTGCCTTCGATAATGTTTGTGGAATTTGTGTCTTTTGTGGCAGTTGTTGAGCCTCCTTCAAAGGATTCTAGTAATGCATTCCAGTCGTAAGATGACTACTTCTTAGAGTTGATGGAATTGATTTCGGACCTTATCTTGTTGATCCTATAATTGTTGAAACTGTGTGTGTACTACCTCTAGCTATACCCTTCATTAGTCATATGTGTCCTATACTGTATTGTATGTTGTCACTCTTTGAATAATTTAGACTTCTAGTTGATCCATTTGAGCCTTTGTTTTTGATGTTACTAATTCCCATTGTAAACAAAATTGATATAGGGCATCCAATCCACTTTTGTGCTCTTTATGCTCTAGATCTATGACTCTAGAGTGGAGTGTGTTATAGCACACTTCTTTCTTTCCTCATCAATCCTGGCCTTGTACAATTATGTTTGAAGTTGTTGACAGAGTGTCTTCTTCTATGATTAGGTATCCTAAATTATCCCATGTATCATGTTTCTTAATTATGTTTCCAATGGTTGTAAAGAATCCCCTAAGATGTGAGGGAACTTGACTTGTATCTCCTTCATTAGCTCTTATAACTAAATGGATTTCTCTGCATGATGCTATAGGATCTCCTGTTTGGATATTTGGTGGAGGATGTCTCCCAACTAAAACTTATGTAATGGTGATATGTTGCCCAGGTCTACTTTTGAACCCACTAGTGGTAGTTGTAGGAGTTGCAAAGAGGCCACCATTTGAATCTACTTTTGCTTAGTTAAGAAGTCCTTGATGAACTACATAGATGATGTTGCAGAGGAGGATGGTGTCTCAGAGTGTGGAAGAGGAGAAGATTGTTCTTGTTTAGATGATGTTTCCTTAATTTTTGCTTCCTCTTCTTATAGCTTACGATAGGCTTTATTTTTAGCCTCTTTTATCTCCTTTTGTATTGTTTGTGTTACGTAGATAGTTTCTCAATCATTAATTTGTCCAACCTTCATTTGGACTGGAGCTTTATTTTTTGAATTTCTGCTATCTTCTACTTTTGTGAAGGTTTAAAAGTATTGGCCAACTCTACAATGGCTAAGTCTTTTAAATTTTCTTCCTCCTTAGCTACTTTTTCTCTTCTTTGTTTAAGGGTGGTGGTCAAAGAATCCAAAAATTGATCCATTAGGTCTTCCAACGATATGTTGGATGCTACCATGTACTTGATTATTTCCTTCTTTGTGATTATCCAATTAGGTGTGGCCATGTGGGGGTATTTCTAGAGTGTGAGGTCCATCGCTTCTTTTTGGAATAATCCATTGAAGAGATGGTCCTCATCTACCAGCGGGAAGACCTCTAAAATGTATGTGGTATCTAAAACAAATGTATCCTTTATGATTATCTATTCTTATTCTTCTATGTCCACCACTTGCGGAGAGACTTCTCTATGTTCTTTCTCTTTTCAACTTTTAGGATTTTTCTTTAAGCTCTTTTGTAGAGGGGATTTTGTAGCTTCTTTCTCTAATAGTTCCTTCCTAGGAGTGGTTGTAATTCTTCTTTTCCTCGGTTGGATGCTCTCTCCTTGTGAAGGTTTTATAAGTGGGTGCCACTTTGGAGTCTTCTGGACCTCTGAGGGATGGATGTGCTCTACTCCTTTGAATTTTTCTTTGGGATCCCCCATTTTTCACGTAGCTTCTCCTTATTTTTATGAAGTTTTTCTTCAATCTTCTTCTTTGTGATATTATCCATATATTATCATTAGGTAGTGAATTGATCAGCTTGCGAATCCTTTGGGTAGCTAAGGAGTGTGGTGGCATAATTGTGAAATTTTGCATCGGTTACCTCATAGGGGAGTTTAGGTATCCATAGTCCTAATCTTGATGGCTTCCATAAATGTGTAGTCTTTATCTACTAGGAAGACTATATCTTTAATATATCGACAAACCACCTCATAGGAGATGTGCCATAGATGTGGGGGTGATTTCCTTATTTATCATAAGCTACCTCTTGATGACATTACCAAAGGATGATTGAGCAATGACATTTTAAACTTTTTTTATGATTTTTAAAATAGGATTATATGCTCAAAATTTATAACTTGTACTATAGTTAAGGTAGTCAAGTATTTTGACAATAATCTTATTTATTTAAAATTTTGGTGACATTCCATTTATCACCTTTAATAATAATGATATCTTTATTTTTTAGTAATATTTGAAAGAATCAAACTTAAATTTAAAGATGTTCCATTTGAGAGGTTTGGCATTGCCAAAGAACAATTTCAAAATTTTACCTAATTTTATCATCCAACTAAAATAATAAAAATCTTACCACATTTTTTATTTTAATCTAGAGACTTTTTAGAGAATAGAATGAGTGATACCTAGCAAAGAAAAAGTCCATTTTAAAGAAATTATTGGGAAGAAGTAGCCTTGGGGTTCACATTCCTTGGAAAAATATCTCTTATCAATGCATGAAAGGTTGAGGTCAAGAGGAAAACCATGTTAGCAAGAGAAGCATGAGATGGATTTTAAAGGGAAAAGAGCTCCAAGAAGGGACAAAGAGTCAAGTGTTTGGATTACCAATCGAGTTATCATCACTAATGGTTGCAACATGTATTTTTGATTCTTCTTTAAGTTAAATCAATTTGACTAGCATTGTCTTAACTCCAAAGAGATTGAATATTTATCCATATATATTACGAAATACGTTACTCTAAAACTTTGATATATTATAAGGTTTGTAATACAGTACACAAACCAAGTTTTAAACATATTGCAATGAATTTGAATAACTATTAACAACACTTATTATTATGTTTACCCCCAAACATATTGTAATGGTAGGGACTAGTTGTTATATGACACTTGTTAGAGATAGGCCTTCAATTTAAGGGAGGGTAACAACATGAACAACATCAAAGCCATAATCCTTGCGTTTATAACTACTATAATATTTGTTTCTCTGATTGTTCTAGTGAGGTGTTTGTTTTAATATCTATTCAACTTGAAAAAATTAGACAAGTAGGAAATATCTTGTTCAATACATTCCTCATTGTAAATGCTAAAGTCCCTAGTGGCTAGAGCGTTTAAGAAACAACATTTTTAGGTAGGATGTTGGTGTGAGCAAATATGGGGGTAAAGTTTGACCTATGGGTAGATTTTTGAAAGACTTGATGGGATAAGGACCTATCCATTTTCTTGATGAGAAGGATATTGCAAAAGGAAGTTGGTTATTATTTTTAAGTTCTTTGTTGAACTTAATGTATTTGATAATATTGCTTAAGTAAAAGTGGATTTTTCTAGTTGTTCAAAGTCATAGGACCAACATAGATTAGTATTGTCAATATATGTTTTCCACCACTTAGGTTTAAGTGGAAACAAATTAAGGGCCAACTCTTAAAAATGCTCCATAAAAATTCTAGAGATGATAGGGAGTAACATGGATCCCATGAAAACACCATTATATTACTCATAGATCACCTTGTGGAAATTATAAAACATGGAACTTAGGCACAAGCACAAGGGAAGCTATCTCATCATAGGTTATTTGTTTACTTGTTTTGATAGTTGCAAGGATTTTGGTAAACAAGGACACAACATTGAAGTTGATGAAGATAATTTTTTTCCTACCTTTTTGTCCTTGATAAAATTGATAAAATGGGTTGAGTCCTTAATGAAGGAACAAGATATCCTCACAAGAGGAGAGGTGATGTTAACAAGGAAGGAAACAAGTTTGTAAGTTAGGGAATTCATGGTGTCTACAATGTATAAGAGGAATGCCAACTTTGTGAATTTTTGGCATGCCATAGATGTGGGGATGATTTCCATATTTAGTATAAGCTGCCTCTTGGTGACATAGTCAAAGGATGATTGGGCAATGACAAGTTAAATTTTGTTTATGATTTCTAAAATAGGATTAAACAATCAAACTTTATAACTTCTACAATTGTTAAGGTTGTCAATCATTTTGACAACAACATATTTTTTTTTAAATGTTGGCAACATTCCATTTATATCACCTTTAATAATATATGATATCTTTATATTTCACTAATCTTTTGAAAGCATCTGAAATTAAATTTGACGATATTCCATTTGAGAGGTTTGACATGCTAAATAATAATTTCATAATTTTACCTAATTTTATCTACCAACTTAAATAATAAAATTCTTACCATATTTATGCCGAGAGGCGTTCTATCAGTCACAACAAGGAATCAAAAGACATGAGTATAAAAAAGAAATGGCAATTACAATAGATTGATGTGCGCTATGAAATGAAGAGTCAAGAATTACTTACAATGATAGTGATTAATGGAATTTGAATGAAATGAAGAGTCAAGAATCGGTTGCAATGACAGTGATTAATGGAATTTGAAAGATTAGTATGTTACAAATCACCTGTGGCTGGCATTACATAACTGATGAGAGAGGAAGAGTGAGCAGTTTTGTGCTTATATCTAGCGATGAAAAATCAAAATTCTCTGTTGAAGCAACTATGTCGAATCCATATGCTTTGATTGTTTCAAAGAGTAAAGAGCAAGTGCAGTAGTCGATGTAGGTGTTTTTTCTCTATGGAGCATTGTCTCGCTAGTGCAATGCGGCCCTCAAAACTGGAATCTCAATGCAGAGACTAACTGGTAGATTTGGTAAGCTGATCAACTCACTTTTGTATTTAAACCCACTTTGTAAATAAATGTAGGAAAACTAAATCTTCATCAATCTGTGTTGTTACGACTGTGTTGCATCTAAGTTTTCTTCTTCTTCTTAGGGTTGGTGTGTTTAGTAGCATATTTCATCAAATGTTTACTTTGCGTCTATGAAGATCTGATCTATGGTACTTGTGGGACATGCTTGGGTCTTTTTCAAAGCTTGATGTTTTAGGTTCTTAAGAGCTTGATGTTTTGTGTATGTAGGAAAGAGTTGCAGATTGCGGTTGTTTAAGCAGTTGTTGCGATGGTTTAAGCAGTTGGATATGAGAATCAATCGCAGAGCATTCAACGAAGAAGATCGGCTTCTCGCTACCCATCGACTCTACGGTAACAAATGGGAAATGATTGCCCGACTTTTTCCTGGTCGACACCAAGAAGCGGGTAATATTATCAAAATTGTCCTGCATATAAAATAATATCTCTAGACCTCACCCATCGGATATATTACAATCATATCGTGTATATTCACTTTGAAATATCAATGCTCATTGATGATCTTATAACATATTGATTCAAAAACTTATGTCTGCAGAATGTCAAGGAAATTAATCTCAACATCTTGGGCACTTGCTACAGAGGCAATTAATCTCATCAGCTCAGGCGCTTGCTATAGCCCCATATAGTGATAATTATGAGCAGATAAAAATTGCACATTCACCTAAATTAAAAGGAAGTTAAAAGACAACCTCATTGATAGATACTTCAGGAAAATTATGCTCTGGCAGGATTTTTTTCATTTTGTTTTGATAGAGGTTTTACCATGTAATCAATTGAACAGGTAGAATATTTTTATTTGGTTTTTACAGAGCTTACTTCGATTGTTTTTTAAATGAAGTATTAGTATGCAAATCACTTACATAGCTAATATGTGGCCTCAC
The DNA here is from genome assembly GCA_007258455.2 of Sequoia sempervirens. Taxonomy (NCBI): domain Eukaryota; kingdom Viridiplantae; phylum Streptophyta; class Pinopsida; order Cupressales; family Cupressaceae; genus Sequoia; species Sequoia sempervirens. The sequence goes on along the minus strand of VDFB02026320.1, from coordinate 22,725,066 downwards.
ACTACTCCAAGGTACCACCTCTAGATGGACTTTCAATGCAGCCAGCTGGCAGTCCTCGAAAATCCAAGCAATTACCACATCTCAGTGCCTCAGAGAAGAAGACACTATCGATTTTGTTTCTTAGTGCAAAAACAATTATAAGACAGTTTTGCAGCAAATAAAATGATCATAGAATAAACAATTCAACTAACCAAGCTGAAAGGTTGAACACAATTGCCTTCCTTTTTGTGCAGATCACCAACTTGCTCATTTAAGGCCTCACAATTCTTAGGGTTTTACCGTGAGTTTCTATACATTAAAACCTAAAAAAAAGTTTCCTGCCAAAATTTAATTGTCTTTAAACTTATATATATAAATAATACGTCAAGAGATATCCTTCTCGAGGCGCCTTTTTTTTTAAAAAAAAATATTATAAAAATTGAATAGGTGCCTCGAGAAGGATATCTCTCGGTGTATTATATATAGTATAATATATATATGCTAGTTTTTATTTCAATCAAGAGAGTTTTTAAAGAAAAGAATGAGTGATACCTAGCAAAGCCAAAAGATATTCCATTTGAGAGGTTTGGTAATGCCAAAGAATAATTTCATAATTTTACCTAATTTTATAGCCAACTCAAATAATAAAACTCTTACCACTTTTTTTATTTCAATCTAAGAGATTTTTTAAAGAATAGAATGAGCAATACCTAGAAAAGCCAAAATCTATTTAAAATAAATTCTTGTTTTGGAAGGAAGAAGTGGCATTGAGGTTCATATTCCTTTCAAAAATATATCTTATCAATGCATGAAAGGTCGAAGTCAAGGGGAAAACCACATTTGCAAGAGAAGAATAAGATGTATTTTAAAGGGAAAAAGGTTCTAGGAAGGGACAAAGATGTTGGAAAATGTACCTCAATCTCGTAGGCTGTAACCCCTGGAAAAGCAAAGTCGCTGTGACATTCCTGTTGTCTAGCCGACTGGAAGTTGTAACCTTGTGTTTTGCTCATGTCGCCAAGACAATGCTTCTGTCTTGCCGATTGGTGATGTCGCTGTGACTTGTGGCCTTCGCTGTAACCTTTTGCCGAGTGGAAACCTCTGGCCGACAATTGGTGGCTATGGGATATCGGTGTGACTCTAGGCGACAAGCGGTGTCGGGGAGAGTCTTGGACAGTCGGTATGTCTCATACCGACAAGGGAAGTCTTACTGATAGATATACACCTATGGTCGTCGGTGTAACTCAAGGGTCTCGGTGAGAAGTCTCAGCGACGATAGGAAGTCTTGTCAATATCAACATGACCTTTGGTCTGTCTGGCTGATGAAGAAATTGGTATGACTTGTTCCTATCGGCATGATCTCTTCGCGATCGGGAGATGTCTCAGTGACAGTGTTAGGGGTCATCGGTGTAACATAAGGCGATCAGTATGAAGTCTCGGCGAAAGACAAAAATCTTTCTGATTATCAAATGTCTTCGGTGTGACTCTTGGCGAACAGTTGTTTCAGGATAACATGGAACCCTTGGTAAGAAGTCTTGCCGAAGGTTGATTCTCTCGCCGACAGTGGAACACATCGATGTGACTTAAAGGCTTCGGTATGAAGTCTTGGCAAAAGCGGTAAGTCTAACCAACAAGATAGACTCGGGGTGACTTGGAACTTGCAGGATGATGTCTTGGTGAAGGATGTTTGTCTTGCCGATGGGAATCCTGTTGTCGGTATGACTCTTTGACTTCGGTATGACCTCTCGCCGATTAGCGATGGTCTGGCTGATGCTTCTTGGATGTCGGCATTACTCTTGGCGATTTTTTGGAGATCGGTATAACATGAAGCTTGTTGTGACGTCTTGGCGAAAGACGATAGTCTTGCCGATAGATGGATGCCAATAGGAATACAATGGGTTTTGGCATGACTTCTGGCGATAGCGATAGTCTCACCGATGTGCATGCTGAGGTCGATGTAACTTGTAAGCTCGGTGGAACCTCTTGCCGATGGAGACGACTCTTGGAAACAACGTGTAAACGGGTCTTGTGGCATCGGGGAGACACTTCTTGTGTCTCACCGACATGCAACACAAGTTGATCGCTGTTGACCGAGTGAAGATAGTCTGACATGGTGCGATGTGGACCAACCCAAGAAGGAAAAATGTGAACCGTTTGCAACCGTTTCTGTGTGGAAGGAAAAATCTACACCAGAGTGGAAACATCTTCATTACTATGATGATGTTGAGTCAGTGTTTTGCTTTCTAACTATTGAGAACGAATGCATATATGTATGCATTGGACATTCTGGATGAAAAAAGAGAGAAGGAAGCTGATAAGCCAGAAAGCTGAAGAGCTGAGAGCTAGAGAGAGAGAACTATAGAGTAAGGACCGAGTGGCTGGCCGAAAGGCCGAAGCCATGAGGTCAAAGCCGAGGATTGAGAGGCAGAGTCAAGCTGTTGGAATCTCTCATGATCCTGATTGCTTTGGTTGATCTCTCAGGAATAGTTTGCTATCAGTTGTATCCAGATGAACAAGATGTAATCTCTGAAAAGGCTAAGAGCCTAAAATTTTATTGTAACCGTTTGTTGTTGAATAATACAATGGCTCGATCTTTGGAGTGTGGGGTTTTTTATCCGAAAGGATTTTCCACACGTAAATCTTTGTGTACTGTTGTTTGTCTCATCTTTCATGTTTGTATTGGTTCTGTTAGAAAATCTATTAATGCATGCTGTTGAATTTACATGTGTTTCTCTCAGATGGATCAATGTGGGAAATAACTGTGTCTGTTTCCGCATTTGGACATAGTTGTACGTGTCTTTGAGGCAACCTAATTGAAATGAAAGTTACCAAAGGCACTACTGTTTGGAGTTTTCATTGCATGCGCTCCACTACATTTCCTTACAAGTGGTATCAAAGCCTTCTTCTGGTTGTTGGTTCTGGATATTTCTCCTGTGAAGATTTCCTAGTTTGATAGGCTGGAAGAAATCTGGAGGAATGGACTGATGTATTGATCCTTTGATGAGTGGAAGCCTTGTGGTATTCTGAGACAGCATGCAGCTTGAAGGATGGTCAAGATGGAAAAGGGAGTTGATCATGTTGTGATCTGTGTCTCTTGGCTAGTAGAGGTTTAATCTTGGAGTATAAGGTGGTTTTCTTTGCTCTGTGACTGTGTAGCAGCAAAGCTTTCATATTGGGCGTCTGTGTGTTAGGCTCCTAGGTGATATGGAGAAGCCTAGGTTGTTTCTCAGTCATGGAAGAGAGTGCTTATGCTAGGTGGAGTTAATCATCAGATGATTTGCAAGCTTCTGAAATAGCCTTTTCTCTCTTTCTCGGATGCATGTACATGTTGGTAGTTTAGATTTGGCCTGAAAGGGGCCTAGATTTTTATGTAATGTTGTTTCTTTTTTTAAGGATGCTTTGTACTTGCATGGCTCTATGGTTTTGCAGGTTTTACACAGTTAAGCAAAACTTGTGGTTTATGTGGAGCTGTTGATAAGCTATTTTCTAGAGCCTGACTTTTGGGGTGTTGCTGGATGAGATAGTTGCAGTTTTGCATGCATGCTTTGTGCATGGTTTGAGAAGGTGTGATTTCTTCTCTGCATGGGAGTGTTGGTACTTGATCTATCACTCAGCATTCCTATGGTGGTACTTGTAAGTTCCTTGATTATGGTGCTCGTTGTGGACATGATTGGAAAATCAGAATGTGTGATTTGGTGTTTGAGTCATGTTGTCTACGTGGTTATTCTCTTTGATATCTTAGTGTTGCAGTTTTCAATGTGATAACAGGTTTTGCATGTTCGATGTTTGTGATCTACGAGTTATGTGGTTGATGGATTAGCTACCCATTGGCTACAGTGAGATAACTTGGATGTGGACTGTCTTTATCCATGAGGTTGATTCATTGATGGTGCAAATTTGTTAGCTGGCCTTGTCGTTGGTCACTTGTGCATTGGTGTGATTGTTTCTTAGATGAGAGGATGGATATTATTGAGTACCTAAATAGTCAGTTATGGGAACCTGAAGCATTTGGTCATGATGCTTGGAGAGCTCGGGTGTCACCTTTTAGTGGGAGCTCTAGCAGTGACTATCGATTCATCACATGGTGGTGAATGGTCTTCTTTAGTGTTGCAGAAGGGTTCTTACGCTTTTTCTTTTGCATGGACATTATTTGAAGATGTGCAACATCTTGGAACCATGGAGGATGTTTGGAGTCTCTGGCTAAGGTGTTGGTGGTGCTTGAGAGGTGATGTTGTTCTTAAAGCCTATTTGCTTTATGTCATGGTATACTCTTGCTTGTGCACTAGAGTTTTGGCATTGTGCATTGTACTTGAGACAATGGTGAGGTCACTTGAAGCATGGTATCTCCTATGGGGATGTGTAGATCATGGTTTCATGATAAGTTCCTGATTCAGAATGATTGGAGCTTTGACAATGGTCTGGTAATTCTTTGTGTATTGGGTGCTTTGATTATTTGCTTGATACTTCATGATAATGCAGTAATGCAGATGAATTTTAGCATGAGATGATCGGTTGCTAGTACTCATGGATACATGAAAAATAAGGTGAGGCTATTTTTCTCTTATGAGAGAAGTGTTGTTGCTTGTTACTCTTGTTAAAGTTTTTCAGCAGAAAGTCTGAGAAGCCTACACCTTGGTTGAACGTGATTTCAATAACAGACCTATGAGGAGATTGCTCTTGGATTAGTCTTGGTCTACTCGGCAGTTTATCTAAAAGGTATTTGGCCTTTTATATCTTTCAGATGTGTTTTATGTTTACTTTCATGATATGGATCTTGAATTGTTGTTTAATGGTTCTGGAGGATTCATAGTGGAAGTTGTATAGTTTATTTTATCTCCTTGAGTTTTTGTGTTATGTTATTTACTGATGAGAATTGGTAGGAGATAATGTATGGGCTGATTTCCTAAAAGGGGGAATGAACTAGTTTGATCTTCTTTGAGGTGCTCACATCCATGTTTTTAAAGATGGTTTGATCTTTGTGATTGAATGGATGGATGTTGTTAAGGTTTCTCTTTTGGGATGTGAAGAAGATCATTCTTGACACAGCTGGCTGTTAGAAGTGTATGTAGGAGGATGTTCTATAGGAAGATGGTGTGCAGAGTTTCTCTTTGTGGCCATGAAGGTTTGTGGTGAGAGAAATGTTTCTTGTAGCAGTTTGTTGCAGGTTGTGCATGTCATTGTGGATATTTCCTTGGTACTACATGGTTACATTTTCTATGTGCCGTTATTGGTAGACTTGTGATGCCTTTGATCTTTCAGATTCAGATTACTCAGGCAGTGGGAGTTCTTGTATGTGTCTTGTCTTCTTCGATTGGTTGACACTGGAACTTGTATTTGTTGTTAATGGATTGGCAGAAGTTTACTAATGTTGATACCTGTTGAGGTATGTGAGATTAGATGGTATAGCACGACCTATGGGTGCTATTTTTAGTCGCATGGGTTTATCAATTGGATGGGAGAAATTAGTCAGGATTGTTGTTCTAACTGATGTTTTGTATCTTGTTTCTGGAGAATGACTTCACTGTTGTGTTATGTTTGAAGCTTTGAAGTTGATATTACTTATGTATAGCATTTGAGCACAGTGAAGTGGTAGCAATATCTTATTGGTGATATCACTAGGATCTTTTGCTTGTGTTCGATGGAATGGTGCTTATTCACCTTGGCTTTGTATTCTTCTTCCACAGGTGGCATGTTGGAAGATGACAAGATTGTTGCCTGAATGGTGAACATCTTGGATGTTGGAGCAGAATTCTTGATGGAGCATGAGAGCATGTTGAGATCTATGTGGTTTCCTGGAAGGCTGGGATTGGTTGTTTTGTTGGATAGTGAGTTGCAGTTGGATGCCTGGTCATTGTTGCAGATTGTCTAATGGACTATTATCTATGGAATCATGTTGATTGGGTGTCTTGAGTATTGCAGGGTTTAAACTGGTGGAGCTAGTGTGGTCCTAGTTTCTGGTTGCTTTGGAGGTGCTTGTGTGATCTTCGTCAAGTGGGAGATTGTTGGAAAATGTGCCTCAATCTCATAGGCTGTAAACCCTAGAAAAGAAAATTCGTTGTGACATTCCTGTTGTCTGGCCGACTGGAAGTTGTAACCTTGTGTTTTGCTCATGTCGCCAAGACAATGCTTCTGTCTTGCCGACTGGTGATGTCACTGTGACTTGTGGCCTTCACTGTAACCTTCTGCCGAGTGGAAACCTTTGGCTAACAGTTGGTGGCTATGGGATATCGGTGTGACTCTGGGCAACAAGTGGTATCAGGGAGAGTCTTGGACAGTCGGTATGTCTCATACCAACAAGGGAAGTCTTGCCGATAGATATACACCTATGGTCGTCGATGTAACTCAAGGGTCTTGGTGAGAAGTCTCGGTGACGATAGGAAGTTTTGCCAATATTGACATGACCTTTGGTCTGTCTGGTCGATGAAGAAATCAGTATGACTTGTTCCTATTGGCATGATCTCTTGGCAACTGGGAGATGTCTCGGTGACAGTGTTAGGGGTCATCGATGTAACATAAGGTGATCGGTATGAAGTCTCAGCGAAAGACAAATGTCTTTCCGATTATCAGATGTCTTCGGTGTGACTCTTGGCGAACATTTGTTTTGGGATAACATGGAACCCTCGGTAAGAAGTCTTGTTGAAGGTTGATTCTCTCACTGACAGTGGAACACATCGATGTGACTTAAAGGCTTCAATATGAAGTCTTGGCAAAAGCAGTAAGTCTAGCCGACAAGATAGACTCGGGGTGACTTGGAACTTGCGGGATGATGTCTTGGCGAAGGATGTTTGTCTTGCCGATGGGAATCTTGTTGTCGGTATGAATCTTTGACTTCGGTATGACCTCTCACCGATTAGCGATGGTCTGGACGATGCTTCTTGGATGTCGGCATGACTCTTGGCGATTGTTCAGAGATCAGTATAACATGAAGCTCGTTGTGACGTCTTAGCAAAAGACGATAGTCTTTCCGATAGATGGATGCCGATAGGAATACAATGGGTTTCGACATGACTTGAAGACTCGATGTGATCTCCTGGCGATAGCGATAGTCTCACTGATGTGCATGCTGAGGTCGATGTAACTTGTAAGCTCGATGGAACCTCTTGTCGATGGAGATGACTCTTGGTGACAACGTGTAAACGGGTCTTGTGGCATTGGGGAGACACTTCTTGTGTATCACCGACATGCGACACAAGTTGATCGTTGTTGACCAAGTGAAGATTGTCCGACATGGTGCGATGTGGACCAACCCAAGAAGGCAGAACGTGAACCGTTTGCAATCGTTTCTGTGTGGAAGGAAAAATCTACACCAGAGTGGAAACATCTTCATTACTATGATGATGCTGAGTCGGTGTTTTGCTTTCTGACTGTTGAGAACGAATGCATATATGTATGCATTGGACGTTCTGGATGAAAAAAGAGAGAAGGAAGCTGATAAGCCAGAAAGCTAGAGCCGAGAGCTAGAGAGAGAAAACTATAGAGTAAGGACCGAGTGGCTGGCCAAAAGGCCAACGCCATGAGGTCGAAGCCGAGGATTGAGAGGCAGAGTCAAGCTGTTGGAATCTCTCGTGATCCCGATTGCTTTGGTTGATCTCTCAGGAATAGTTTGCTACCAGTTGTATCCAGATGAACAAGATGTAATATCTGAAAAGGCTAAGAGCCTAAAATTGTATTGTAACCGTTTGTTGCTGAATAATACAATGGCTCGATCTTTGGAGTGTGGGGTTTTTTATCCGAAAGGATTTTCCCCACATAAATCTTTGTGTACTGTTGTTTGTCTCATCTTTCATGTCTGTATTGGTTATGTTAGAGAATCTGTTAATGCATGTTGTTGAATTTACATGTGTTTCTCTCAGATGGATCAATGTCAGAAATAACTATGTCTGTTTCCGCATTTGGACATAGTTGTACGTGTCTTTGAGGCAACCTAATCAAAATGAAAGTTATCGAAGGCACTACTATTTGGATTTTTCATTGCATGTGCTCCACTACATTTCCTTACAAAAGAATCAAGTGTTTGTATTACCAATTGAATTAAAATCATTAAATGTTGCAACATGTATTTTTTTCTTCTTATTTAAAAGTTAAATAAATTTAAGTGGCATGGTCTTAACTCAAAAGAGATTGACAAATTATCTATATATTACAATTTACATCTCTCTAAAACTTTGATAGATTATGGAAAGTGATCCAAAATATTGATGGAGAAAAAAATGTACATAGTTAAATCTATAAATATTCAAGCTAATGTTATGAATTGTGAAAATTTTATATCTTTAATTGTAAAAAGTGATGTAGGAGCACCTGGGCACACACACAATCCACATCAACCAAAAACATTTCCTGTTTATTTTCTTTAGTTTTGGTTCGGTTTGTTGGTCTTTGCCGTTTCACGACAATGGATGTGATTGACACAATCAAATTACACTTTGAGCTCCCGACTAAAGTCACGAAGGAGTGTTAAAGATCTTACCCATTACTTATATTCAAACAATATATAAGTATATGGACTTGACATCTAGATATATACATGTTCTTCTCCAATTCAAGAAGTGCAAGCAACTTAGAGCAATGAAGACTTTGAAAGTTTTATTTCATCAGCGGCATGCTGATTTGATTAAATTGGTTATTGTGATATGTACAGTCCAAGTTTTAAATCTTCAAAATTAAATGTTGAAGTTATATGTTTAAATTTAACTTATCTTATTTATCATTCACAAATCACGGTGGAAGGATGAATGGAAACATATAGTGGAAGATAATATGCACAATTAAAAGAAGACAATGGGAGAAGTAGAAAGGTCACGTGAGAATAAAACAAGAAGGTAAAAATCAGAAGATTCAAAAAAGGAGTCACAGGTGGAAGAGAGAGGCGTCATAGAAGATGGAAGGCCACGCAGAAATAAGAGAAGGTGAAAAGCCCATGTGAGGATATGAGGAGGCCGTACTATAGAGTGTTGAGGGAGGAAGAGACAACAAGGGACTTTTAACAAAAAGAATAGTGAGCGCACGAAGAGAAAATTCTTCCACATAGGAGCTTGAGAGGATACATAAGGTTGTAAGAGTGGAAGATTGTGCCAATAGAGGGATGAAGAATCATGTGTGAACACAGGGCCGCGTGAAATCTTGATAGTATGTAAGAAGACCTAGCGCTATGAAGAGAACCAGTGATGAAGGTGGTGGTTGTTGCAATGTAAGGAAGACATTATAACGAAAGAGTGCAGGAAAATGTTCAGGCCATATGATAGAAGAATCATTGTATTATGTTATTGGTTGGTATTCGAGTGGTTGCATATAAGGTAGTAAGAAAGAGGCATGGTGACTCAATAGATAGCGTGCAATAGAAATGGATGTAAGATTCTTTTAATATCTAGTTGTAAATAATGATTTTTTCATTCAGATAGATATGAATAAAAGAAGTATTTTACCATTTTGTCACAATTGGTGTAATAAAATTTAAATTGGTTGCTCGACAAATGAAATTTTCAATGCAATCGGGTTTAATGTGAGTTTTGTGTTTGCTGTGAGAGAAGGGTTTTTGTTTATGTCTGCATGAATTGGTATCAGAGCAGGTAGTCCTAAGAGTGGAGAGGATCCATCAGGACCTATGGGTGAGGTGTGAACAAATTGCGGACCGTGAGGCATTTTTGTACCAAGAAGAAAGTGTGTGAAGTGGTTAAGAAGAAGCTCATGAGAGCTATTGTAGGTGTGTGTGAATCCTAAGCAACAAGAGAAGGAGCTTGAAGCCACAACAGAATGTGTTTGCAGAGTGAGTGATTGCAATGGGCAAGATGGGTTGGGTCATGAAGAAACCTATGCGGATATTGTTTTGGGAGCAATATTGGGAGAATGTGGAGGATGAAATGTGTGAAGCAATGGAAAAGATAATTCAAGAAGTAGGAAAGATTGAGGTGAGGCTTGAGAAATTGGAGAAGAGTGTTGGGAAAAGTGAGAGGAAAGTGGTAAAGAGGAGCGAGAAGAAGAACGAGGATATCAACCTGAGATGCAAAAAGGAAGAAGTGAGAGCAACCCTTACCGATGAAGAAATTGCAGCAGAGACATGCCATGAGGAAGGCGTGAAGAGAGAAGAAGAAATGAATGAAGCAAGAAACAAAGAGGTCGCAGCGAAGGGTGGAGGTGAGGTAGATTTGTTCTCACAATTGCTGAAAATTGATGTAGAGTGGACATTGAAGCTTGATGTTGTAGTGAAGAAAGAAGAGCAAAAAGTTGTAGCTGATGAGGAGGTGGAAAATATCAATAAAAATTGATGGTGTAGCTATGAGCAAAGATGAGGAAAAAAAATTCTATGATGTTATTGTGTTTTTAGATGAGATGATAAAAGGAAAGAGGGATAGAGAGCAAGAGTGTATAGTAGATGTTGCATGGTTGTGTGTAGAGATGGTTGAGGATGTTACAGGATTTTGGTGGAGGTGGTCAGTTAGAGGTGGGTTTGAACCCACAGAGGAGAAGAGGAGTGTGGAAAGAATTTGATGGAGGAGGTTGTGCTTTGGTGGATGTGAGTCCATGAGGGGAAAGACTAAGAGGGTGCAGTGTTGTTGGAGGATGGTGGTGTGTATTCTGACACAATACTAGAAAAAGTGAAAGAAGGATTAATTTTGAACACTTGCACAACAAAGGAGTTTGTTGTAGGTTGATGTCAACCTGAAAGAGTGATTCCATCACTCAACTCCACCATTGTGAGCCTATGCTCACAATCTTTCTACTTGACATGTCTGATGCAGGAGCACCCGAGCTCACACATGATGCGCATCAACCATAAAAAATTCCAGTTTGTTTTCTTCAGTTTTGGTTTGGTTTGGTGCCCTTTGGCATTTCACGACAATGGATGTGATTGACACAATCAGATTGCACTTTGATCTCCCAACTAAAGTCACAACGGCGTGTTAAAGATCTTACCCATTACTTATATTCAAACAATATATAAGTATATGGACATGACATCTGGATATATACATGTTCTACTCCAATGCAAGATGTGCAGACAACTTAGAGCAATGAAGACTTTGAAGTTTTATTTCATAAGCAACAGACTGATTTGATTAAATTGGTTATTGTGATATGTACAGTCCAAGTTTTAAATCTTCAAAATTAAATGTTGAAGTTCCATGTTTAAATTTAACTTGGCTTGTTTATTATTCACAAATCACGGTGGAAGGAGGAAAGGCAACATACAGTGGAAGATAATAAACACAATTAAAAGAAGACAATGGGAGAAGTAGAAAGGTCGCGTGAGAATAAAACAAGAAGGTAAAAATATGAACATTCAAAAAAGGAGTCGCGGGTGGAAGAGAGAGGCGTCATAGAAGATGGAACGCCACGTAGAAATGAGAGAAGGTGAAAATCCTGTGTGAGGATATGAGGAGGCCACACTACAGAGTGTTGAGGGAGGAAGAGACAACGATGGACTTTTAACAAAAAGAATAGTGAGTGCACAAAGAGAAAATTCTTCCACACATGAGCTTGAGAGGAGACATAAGGTTGCAGGATTGGAAGATTGCGCCAACAGAGGGATGAAGAATCATGCATGAACACAAGGCCGCGTGAAAGCTTGATAATATCTAAGAAGACCTAGCGCTATGAAGAGAACCAGTGATGAAGGTGGTGGTTGTTGCAGTGTAAGGAAGACATTGTAAGGAAAGAGTAGGAAAATGTTTAGGCCATGTGACAGAGGAATCATTGTATTCTACTATTGGTTGGTATTAGAGTGGTTGCATATAAGGCAGTAAGAAAGAGGCATGGTGACCTTGAATAGATAGTGTGCAATAGAAATGGATGTAAGAGTCTTTTAATATCTAAATGTAAATAATGATTTTTTCATTTGACAAATATGAATAAAAGAATTATTTTACTATTTTGTCACAATTGGTGTAATAAAATTTAAATTGGTTGCTTGACAAATGAAATTGTCAAGGCAATCAGGTTTAATGTGAGTTTTGCGTTTGTTGTGAGAGGGGTTTTTGTTTGCTGTGAGAGAGGGGATGTGCTTTAATTTAAGTTTTATTTTAATTTAATTGATTTTCTCTAATAATGTATACTATATTTTGAAAAATTAAAAAATTAAAAAATTACTTACATAAATATTTTTTTTTGTATCTATATAGAAAGATCACTTTATTTACAAGATTATAAATAAAAAAATGAAAAAATATTTAAAATAAATATGTTTTTGGTAAATATAAAAAACATCAAAAAATTTCAATATATTAATATAAATTTATTAAAAAATATAATATTTACTATCTTTTGAGAAATAAAAAATAAGAAAATTACTAATATAATTATAAAATTTATCTATTTATAGAAAGATTTCTCTATTTATGAAACATTCTCAAATAGTTGTTAATAATATAATTTTTTTTCCAAAAAATGTCATTCTTATAAGTTTGACACCTAAAATTTTAGACCAATGATATTCATCATAAATAATTTTAAAACATTTTAAAGTTATAAATCTTGCATCTTTAGAATATAAACAAAATTATTGTCAAACAATTTAATAATAACTAATTAAACAAGGGGCTAAAGCATCTTGTTGTAGGCAAGAGGTCATGAGCTCTAGTATCCCCACCGTCCCCGTGGTACCAGAGGGCACGTCACGCCACCACCACCGGTCACGTGAAAAAAGTTTACCAAACACACTGCAGTTTATAAGGGGACGAATACTCAACCGATTCCTACAGTCTAAAAAAACTAATTAAACAAAACTGATTGCAATAGTATTAACATAAATAAATTTGTTAAATTTATCATAAAAAATTATGATAAATTTGAATTATTTTTACGTCAAAGGTGTATCCTTATTTGTAGTTCACAGAACTTGTTTTGTCGACATAGATTGACAAATAATCAATGCAAGACAATGGAAATGAATATGGTTGTTCATCATTGTCAGATTGCTTTCACTATTCACGACATTAACTCCTCATGGGTCCCTCCGTCCACCGTTCCAACATGGCTCATGAGGAAAAATCTACAACAGTGAAAATAGATAATATTTTCCTCGTCTGTGAAGTGACACACCCTGCCACAACAATCCTGTCTCTGACACCGTATTCACTTTGGAGAGAAAAAACACCACCTGTCAAATCTAAGCATAAAAAAGAACATAATATTAAGGACAATAATATTTTACTAAATATAATATTTAAATAATAATAATAATAAAGCAATAATATAATAATATAATAAAATAATAATTTAGTATTGTTCATATAATTATAAGAATAATATATTATCACTAATATATTACTAATTATATAATAATAGTAAAATACTATAATAATTTAATTCTAATATTTTTTTTTAGGCAAATTGCTATCAGAGAGGATAGCACTCTTTCTATTGCTTTGAAAAATAGAATACAAATTTCCAAGACCAAACATTACATATTCAAGTTTCTATTTTCTTAGAGGACCTTAATGTCATTGGATGCTTTTGTTTTGAAGGCATTTTCTTGCGTTTCACCTCCGTTCATTCTTGTTCCATTTCAAGGTTGCTACTGGCCTCATTCAAGTTTATAGTATTGACACTATTTGTCGGAGTAGCTCGAGAAAAAGAAGAAAAATCGGTGTGCATGTGCAGCGGATCTAATTCCTCCAAAGAGAGAGGAGAGGGCTTCTTATCAGACATCTCTTGAAGATGATTTTGCTCAATCTTTGGAGTGGGTTGAGGTGGCATAGGAAAAATTTCTTGATGCATTAGTGAAGAGGCAACAACTTCTTGTTCAGAAGGAGAGATTACATAATGATGTGATTCTTGTGTGCTCGGTGTGATAGTTGGACTTTGAGGAGAAGCCTTTTCCTTCGCAGTGCAAGGTGGAACGACATAGTGTTTGGGCTCAACCCCAATCCACCAAGTGGGTTTTCCATCAGGATCTCGCTTATGAACAGATTGAAATTGACATTGTGATGTAGAGTGATTACTTGAAAAACATTTTCTACAATGGAAGGCAACCTTTTCATAATCCACAGGGTGCATCCAACACCGGACTCCCACCTTCAATGCAATCTCAGTAGGGAGCCCTTTTGAAAGATCCATTTCCACACAAATGTGCGCATAGGTGGAGATTTGGTAGTTTGTTGTGTCCTCTAAACTGCAGTGATACTTTCCTAGGCCATTGCCAATGGCCCATAAGAAATCTAATTCCCAAAATTGGAATGGGAGATATGGTAAACACACCCAGAAGAACGCATAGGAGAAAGTCTCAGTCCGCGGATCAAAAGAAGGATACCATGGCTTCATACACAGAAAGTCACCTTGGAAAACCCAAGGTCCATTTTCCAGCACCCACTTTTTGTCATCGAGAGATTCAAATTCGAGGATAAAAAACCATCTGGCACAAGGGAATAAACAAATTTCTTCTTTCAAAGATTCTTTCCAATTTTTTGAAATCCAGGTATGTAGGTCGCTCAGTGTTGGCCATAGCTTTGTGAACCTACAAATTAAGGCATTGTCCTGCAAGAAGGCCTCCCTATCACACACTAAAATTTCCAGACAAATTTCTAGAATGGAGGGAGATTGGCTAACCCGGATGACGGGGAAACAACGCATAGGTAGATCGATTCCTGCGGAAAACCCATCAGATGGGGATATAAAATCCTTCCGCCGTTGATCAAACCCACTGGAGCCATAGCGCGAGCCAGGTCGAGGAGGCTATGTAGGGGGGCGTCGTGGATCGTTGCAAGCCCTAGCAACGTCTGCGAAGTTTTTGTCTCCCGTGAATGGAGAGAAAGGCTTGCGGGAACCTTCCAGATTCACCCCCTGAAGAACAACACGATCCTCCAGATGACCAGTCCTCCCAATGCCATGTGTTGTTTTCTGTAGATCTACGAAGAAAGAAGCCGACGCAGCACGGGAGGAGGACGCAGAGGGTTTGCAGAGCATTTTGGAGATCGTTCTGTTACTATCTTTTCATCTCAAATTCTAATATTATTAATAATATAATATTATGAATAATATAATAATGATATTATATAATAAAAAATAACAATAATAATAATAATATAATATTAATACTAATAATATATAATACTTATCTGATTTCAATAGATATCCTAAATATAAGTGAAGAATAAATTTTATTGGATACCACCCTTAATTGACCCATAAGCCAAACCCATTCAATTAGCAATATGATATAATATAATATAATAATATAAATAAAATATAATATAATACATAATAATATAATTAAAAAAATTATAATATAGTAACATAATATAATAAATATTTAATCTCACAAATGGGGAGAAAAAATATGAACCTTAGTTTCAGGGGTCCTCCATTCGGCTCCAACGACACGTTTTTGAAAAAATATGTTCGTTTTGTGAATCCAAGGGACTCCTTTGTCACCTATGGCATACATAGACATTTTTCTTCCCATCCACTGGCTCCTCCAAGTTCGTTCCCTATTTCATGCGCTCATTGTAGGACAATTTATGGGGGAAAACAACAAACTTTTGATATTTGTGGTTCAAACTCTGCATCCTTGGGGAAGTCTTCAGCGTCTTCTCATCCTAGGCATTGGTTAGAGGTCATTTTTGGCTTGCACTCCCCGTCCACTTTTCCTAATTCTATTATGCTTAATGTTGGAACTCCATTCCAAATCCTTCTGATTTGCATCCAACCTCTTTCCCTAATTTTATCCCTATTTTACATCTGAGGCCTTTCATTTTGAAACCTTTGGTTAAGACTCCTGCATCTTTTCCTAACTCCATCCTGATTTTGAATTCTAGATGCTCTTCTCAATTTAGGGTTTTGGATAGATGACCTCCTTAGTCTCGTTCAATCTCATTTCAGAAGTTGGATTCTCATCAGGTTGATCATTCCAAAGAAAATACATTTTTTTTCTGATAAGAAGGTTCCTGGTTTTAGTCCAATGGTGTTTAAAGATAAAAAGGTTTGGCATGATGTGAGATGGATGCCCAAGATGCGAAAAGGCTCATTTAGTGGCGGGGGGATCATCATGTTACTCTCACAGATGAATTACTACAACCTCAAATTCATGATCTTCAGGAACTAGCTCTTGTCTGTAAGTTTTGGAAATTCTCCCCTAATGTTACTATCTTGCAAAATTGGGCTTTTCAGACTTGGGTTGGAGCTAATCAGGTTTTTTATCTTGACAAAGGAAAAGATTTTTTGTGGTCATTTTTGCTTCTAAAGATGATAGAAATGATGTATTTAGAAAGAAATCTTGGATGTGTGAGGGATATGGATTGTTTTCTTTTCTTTGGACTCCAAATTTTGATCCCTCTCAAAATATGATTAAGTTTATACCATTTTGGATTCAACTTCAAGGATTGCCTCTTGACTACAAAGAAAATCATCTTATTGAGTTGTTGAGTAACCAATTTGGTATCTTCCTACATCAGGACTTGCAATTTTTTTCAAATCCTTCATTACCAGTAAGGGTTTGTATTCTTCTTGATGTTTCTAAAACCCTTCCTTTAGTTTTGAATATTAAATATAAGCATGGACTCTAGAAACAACCACTTGTCATTGAGGATCCAATTGTATTTTTTTCTAATTGTCACTTTCTTGTCCATCCCACTTCTATTTGTGAGGTCTTTATGGATGATGGTGGGTACTCTTCATCTCAACCTCCCTCTCCTAAGTGTAAATCTAATGATCAATCAGATAATCCTTTTAAGGATTCTGATCCAATTGATGATCATTCTAAATCTGGTAATGAGATGGTTATCTTTGATGTGATGGTGGGTTGTAATGTGGAGATGAGCGCTAAGGATGTTAAGAAATCTTTGGCTAACAATATTCATTCAAAGATTCCAGTTGTCTTGTTTGTTGTTAATTGGTCAGATGTGTTTAATATGATTTCACAAAGCAACTCACATGGGGTATTAAATATAAAGAGTACTCCTATCAATGATGGTCCTACCATGTCCTCTTTCAAGGGTTATGAGGTCTCAGTTCTTTCCAAGAGCCCTCAAATGTACAGGGTCCTCAATATTTCACTGGTTCCGAGCTGGGAAAAGATGTTTCTTTCTCCACAATTCTAATTTCAAAATAATCTTAACTTATTTGTGCTTGAAATCAAGTTTGATACTCCTCATCAACTACATCATTGTGCTTCTCTATTAACAATGGGGATCTCAAATCCAGTTGTTGAAAAACAAGAAGCTAATGGGGTGGATTTCACTGATTTTTAGTCAATGATAGAAGAGGGAAATTTAGAAGGTATAGCAAATAAGATAACTTTGATGGTTGGGTCAAAAGTAATCAATTAAATTGTAGAGGCAATCAAGAGGGAGTTTGAGGGCAATGTAATTTCAGAATCCTTACTCTCAAACCCTAAACTAAAGGATTCCATAGTTGTTGATAACACATTAGTTGCACAATTTTTTGATGTTGTCGATACAAGTTCACAAAGGGATCAAGGAGTTGAGGAATTTGATTTCTCCACTTCTTTATCCATTGCTCAGTCACCCTATCTATCTCCTCCATCTCAAAAGTCACCTAGTAAAAGAGGCCATAAGTCAAATGTTGTTAAGCTTCAGAAGGAGATTGAAATGGGTAAACAAACCACTTTGGATGGTAATATTAAAAAAAGGTTGAGGAGAGCCTATAGCTCTCTGACCACAACATGAAAATATTATCTTGGAATGTTAGAGGCTTAAATGCTCCTAGCAAGAGAGCCCGAATCAAGCAACAAATTGATTCTTCTGGGGCTGATAGTGTTCTTCTTCAAGAAACTATTTTTTCTCAGGAAAATTTCACCTCAGTCATCACTAAATGGTCATGGTGGAAGTCTTGTCATTCCATGGCGCAAGGAGCATTAGGAAGGCTAATAGTATTATGAAATTCAAAGGATGTTATTTTGGAGTCCATCTCAACTGAACCATATTGGTAGATATTAAATGTAATTCATTTTGATTTGCAGTTCTTGTTATTTAATCATGTTTATGCCCCCAACTCTACTTTTGGTAAGAATTTGGTTTGGGATTTGTTGTCAGAAGCATTGGAAAAGTATGGTGACAACAAGATCATTCTAGCTGGTGATTTTAATGCTCTATTATCTTTGGAGGAAAAGCAAGGAGGTATTATTCCTCCACCTAAGACAATTGGGGATTTTAGTATTTTTGTTCAGGATAATGCTCTTATTGTCATCCTTCTTGGAAATGGTAAGTTCACTTGGAAAAATAAAAGGAAATATTTCTATCAGATATCTGAGCGTCTTGATAGGTTCCTCATCACACCTATTTGGTTGTCTAAAAATTATGGCTTGCAATCTATAATTTTACCTTGGATTGGTTCTGATCATTATCCAATGTCTATGGATATTCATACTAAGCAAGTTGCATCTTCTTGTAAATCTTCTTTCAAGTTTGAAAGAATGTGGTTTCATCACCCATAGTTTTTGAGCCTTCTAAAAGATTGGTGGTTGTTGTCCCCTATGGTGGATGGTACTTTTATGTACAGATTTTGCATGAAACTTAGGTTTCTTAAAGATAGAATTAAGCATTGGAATTCTTCTATTTTAAAAAATGTTTTTCAATCCAAAGCTGAAGTTTTCAAGAAGCTTGAGGAAGTAAATGCACAAGTTATAGCAAATGGGTTAAACCCGATTCTTTTTTAACATAAATCACAACTTTATATGGAATTGGAAGAATTGGCTGCTAGGGAAGAAATATATTGGAGATAGATGTCTTAGGAATTGTGGTTAAAATAAGGTGATAAGAATACTAAATTCTTTCACAAGTCCGCACAAGTAAAAAAGGCTAAAAATTCCATTTTTTATATCCAAGATAGTGTGACAGGAAATGTGTTAACGAAAGAGGATGATATACAAGCAGAAGGGGTCAAGTTTTTTACAAATCTGCTATCTGCACCCATTTTTTAACCTTTGCAAGTAGGTAGCAAGAGAGATGAATTGTTGGAAGCAATACCAATGATTGTATCACAAAGGGACAATGATATGTTACTTAATCCTTTCACACTTGATGAAATTAAAGTTGTTTTGTTCTCTACGCCTCCAAATAAAGCACCAGGTCTGGATTGTTTTACAGCTTGCTTCTTTCAAAAATGTTGGGATTTCATTTCTCATGATCTCCTTCAAGCTTTGGAAGAGTCTCAGATTTCAGGAACAATGTTAAAGTAGTTTAATGTTACCCATATAGCTCCCATCCCTAAAACATCTACTCCAAAATCATTTTCTGATTTTAGGCCAATTTTAGTGTGTAATGTGATGTACAAAATTTTCACAAAAGCAATTTTTTTACGATTTGTGCCTATTATTCCCAATTTAATTTCTGAAGAGCAAGGAGGTTTTGTTCCTGTGAGGGAAACTGCGGAAGGAGCTTTAGTAGTTCATGAATTCTTACATTCCATCACAAAAAATTCTATACCATCATTGATTATCATAGTAGACATGATGAAGGCATATGATAGGGTGGGCTGGTCTTTTCTTTTGTAAGTTTTATTGAAGTTTGGATTTCATCCAAAGCTGTGTAAGTGGATAATGTCTTGTTTTAAGGGAGAAAGTTTTTAGTTCTTGTCAATGGTTCTCTAATAGGTTTTTTCAATTCTTCTCAGGGTGTAAGGCAGGGTGATCCTTTGTCTCATGTTCTTTTTATTATTATGGCTAAGGCTTTGAGTAGATTTGTGCACAAGGTGCATAGTCAAGGTAATTGGAAAGGAATATTAATTCCTCCTACAGATATCACAGCTACTCATTCTTTGTTTGCAGATGACACCTTATTATTTGGGAGGGCAGCAATAATGGAAGCCAAGCAAATCAAGTATGTTCTTGATAAATACACTTCTACTTTGGGTCAAAAGATCAATTTAGCTAAGTCAAAGATATATGTTTTTAATGCCTCATCAGCTCTAAAGGAACGTATTGTCAATATTCTAAGATTTCAAGAAGCAAAATTGTCAAGTAAGTATTTAGGCATTCCCTTCTTTGTTGGTGCAAATTGGGTTTCCTATTGGGATAATGTTTTAAAAAGTTTAAAATCTAGAATTGTAGGATGGAGAGGCAGATGGTTATCAATTTTAAGAAGGATCTTAATGATCAAATCAGTACTATCAGCAATTCCAAATTATTATATGGTTGTTTTGAAAGCCCCTCAAATTGTTATTGTGAAAATTGAAAAGTTGATTAGAAACTTTCTTTGGAAAGGTAACATGGATGAAAAAAAGAAAATTCCTTTAGTTTCTTTAGATAATTTATGTAGAGAAAAGTTGAAAGGAGGGGCTGGCATACACAATTTAACTACAAGAAACATTTCACTTGGAGCTAAGCTTGTTTGGTATTTATATTCCAAACCTTAGACCAAATGGTGCAAACTTATGCAGAAAAAATACTTAGATTCCAATGCACCTGGCCGTATATTTTCAATTCTTAATCCTCCACAAGGTTTTGTTATGTGGAATTTTTTGTTAACTTGCAAAAAAGTTATTATTCCTTACATTACATGGGAGATTAACAATGGTGAGAAGGAAGACTTTTGGGCAAACTCGTGGAAAGGGAATCTGCCTTTGAATACAATACAAGAGTTCCATCAAATACAACAACATATAATTCCAATTTGGGGATCAAAAGTAAGTGATTATATTCAAGATTCATATATTCTGACAGGAAGTGTGACTTGGAAAATATTTGCAGCTCCTTTACTGCCTGAGGTTCAACAAACAAATCTAAATAATTTTCTAGTTTGTAGAGTTGTTTTTGTTCATAATGCTAATGATAAGCTTATTTGGGCTCCTTCAAAATTCAGTCATTATATAGTCAAATTGGGTTAGAAATCTTTAATGAATAGAGAGATTAAGTCAAGTCCACAAAGAGCCTTCTCTTTTTGTTGGAATTCTGCAATTCTACCAAAAGCTGGATATTTTACTTGGCTTGCATTGAAAAACAAGATTTTAACAAGTTCAAGATTGCACAATTTAGGAATTTTTGATCCTTTTAATTGTGTGTTATGTGGATCAACTTTGGAAGATGTTAATCACCTTTTTCTACAATGCTCTTTTGCAAACGATTGTTGGAAATTTATTCAGGCAAAATTAAGTTGGTATGCCCCTATTCCAGCTACACTTTGGGATCTCATATCAAGTTGGCCCCTTTTGTATCGGTCATCATTGTATGCTTGTCTTTGGAGAATTATTCCTTCTGTTGTCTTGTGGTCTATTTGGTGGGAGCGAAATAAAAGGATATTTCACAAGCAAACTTGAAATATTGAGCAAGTTCTTCACAAATTAGAGACTTCAATATGTGAACTAGTTAATTATTTTTTGCATAATACTAAACATGTTGATTCAATTTTCACAAATTGGGATTTGAGGCAACTAAAGATTTGGCATAATTTGGTTATTCCTTTTAGAGGTAGTTTACAAGTTCCTATTGTCAACAAAGTTGATAGAAAACTAGTAATATGGAAACCACCTTCAGTTGGTTTTGTCAAGTTGAATTTTGATGGAGCTTCTAAAGGTAATCTTGGGAAATCAGGGGCAGGTGTCGTGTTGAGAAATTCATAAGGTTTATTAATTAAAGCAAGATCATTCAAACTACCATCAAGAACAAATAATATTGCAGAAGTTCAGGGCCTTTTGTTAGGATTACAAATGGAAATAAATTTGAATTTCTTAAAGCTCCATGTTGAAGGTGATTTTTCAAATAATCATAAATACTTGTAGAACCAGGAAACATTATAGTTGGAAATTTTCATATTTTCTTGTTCAGGTATGGAAGCTACTAGATGCCTTGGAAAAATTTCATATCACACATACTTATAGAGAAGGAAATCAATTAGCAAATCAATTTGCAAATTTGGGCTATGAGCAATATTGGGAGGAGATAACTTATGAGGTAGGGTTAAACAATATTACTCAGGAGTTGCAATTCATTATTGACAGAGGCAAAAAAGGGTTAACTTGATGAGCAGGGTTAAGTAAAATTACACAGGAGTTGCATTGCATTATTGATAGTGATAGGAAAGAGATATATTAATATGAGAAATCATCAAAGTGAAATTTACTTTGTTCAATCAAAAGGCTTTCACTTTGACCAAGTGATCAATCAAAAATTCAAAAAAAAATCATATTTTTTTAATTAAAATTTTGAAAGTTAACGGTTATTGTTTTGTGCAGGATTGTTTTCATCTAGCAAATTATTTTCCTCTTGTCCACGTTGTTGTCAATGATGGGATTTGAAATGTTGCTTGCATGCTTTGCTTGTCCACATTGAAGCTTTGGAGGAGTGCTGGCACTTGGTAAATTATTTTCTTAACCTCCTTTGGCTTCGTCATCAGCTTGTACACGTTCATTTGAATTGTACATTACATATATCTATTTGCTTTGCATGGTATGTGTGTTGGGAACACACGTGGTACTTCCTAATAGTGAAATGATTCTTCAAAAAATTTGGCACATGGTACTTCAAAATGTTCGCATGCCTCTTTCAAATTATTTGGCATTAGTGAGATCAAATGCATTAAATATTCACACAAGTCAAGTCCTTTCAAAATTGGTGATTTTTTTGGGTTCTCAACACATGGCAGTTGTTAGAGATTTAATCAAGTTGCAGGTGGAAAATTTTTGAAAGGCAACTATGTTTAATAATTACAAGGGTAATATGCACCTTTCCAAGCATATTATCATCGCACTACTTGTAATAATTATGGATATATTTTAAACCATTGCAAATATTTCCCTTATGTGAAATCAAGGTTTCTTGCAACCTACATTCATGATCATTTCCAACAACCATCGTACAAACTACTTGTTTTATAAAAAGATGGAAAGATATTCATTGCAAGCAGTTTGGTTAATTGGTCTTCAAGGTCTGTTGCAGGTTTTTCAATGGTGATGTAGGTTTATGTTGGCGGCAAGACTTTATGTAAAGGGTAAATCTTCCTTTTCTCCTCCAAATTATTCTATGTATCTTTAAGGTGTAGGTTTCTTTGTTTACATTGGGTGGGTTTGCATAACCGAAATTCAGGGGAAGGCTTTGTCTTTTCATTTGGGTTTTCTAGATTGGGTGTTTAAAGTCTTGGGTCGACGAAGGTTAAGTCCCAAAGATCATTTATGTGTTGTGTGTCAGCATAGGATGGAATACTCACACAAAAACTTCAGGATTGAAGTACAAATCAGAGAGGGAGAGCTTCCTTTTTCTAGTGAGGCAACAAAATTTCAGTTGTCAAAGGTTTTCAGGGTGTCATGTCCAAGTCTGTTGGATAGCATCAAAATTGTGATAGGCCATGAAGTATTATGTCTGAATTCCCCCAGGTTGCTATTTCCTACACAACTTCTCTCCATCTTTCTATCGAATGTGATGGATTTGGTGCAGTCCTTTGAATTTATTTCAATTGCGGTTTAAGAGTCAGTATTTTTGAATTACCTAGATGACAATGAGCTCCTTCAGGTGTCTGAAGTTTACAAATTGGAGAAAGGGAAGGCTTACGTTGGTGGCCTTTTTCCAAAATATTATCTCAGGAAAAAATTGGCATATAGAGAAGTCTATGGAGAAATTTAAAAAGGCCTTCATAATGATGATCCTTGGACATTGTATAGGTTTCTCAACACCCACGCTAATGAGCTCAGTCAGGTGATGGTGGACAAATGCAAGGAGAAATATTTTGTATTTTCTTTCATCCTTTTGCATCACATTCGACATGGTCCTAGAGTTATGGGTTTAGCCAAGGATATACTGGTTTCTCTAGAGGGTACAGTAGTGGGTGAAGCTCAGGGACAAAATGCTTTTGATCTAAATATATGCAGGGAGGAAGCTTCAACAAATAATGCTACAATGGAGGTTGCCTTAATGTAAACTTTGGCAAGGTAGATACATCTGCAAACTCAGGTTCAATGGAAGAATGATGCACATATTCCTTTTACCTCTTATGTCGAAATCGATATAATGTCTGGTCTTTTGGGTTTTTTGCTATACATGTCTATTAAAAGCTCAAACTACTCAAAGAATACTAGATATTGGTGCTAATTTTGGGTTGGCATGCCGTGGGAAATTTTGGAAAACATGTTTAGATGCAAGCTTTTGTTATGTAAAGAAAAGTAATTACTAAAGCTTGATGATGATTTAAATCTATCAATGTCGCTTTTATCAGTTTATGAGGCTTCTGATAATGATATTGATATTGCCTCACTTGCTAATAAATGGGGCATTTTGGTAATGGTTCATATTTCCAATACTATAATTTTGGCATTTTTGTAATGTTTTAAACTTTATAAATATATATATATATATAACTATAGGATTTTTTCCTTTTATCGAAAAAAAGAATAATAAATAATTATATAGTAAATATAATATAATTTAATATAATTACATTATATAATATAATATAATACCTAACCCAATCATTAATAATTGTAATGTAACATAATCCAAACTTGATATATTAATAAAAATATAATAATATAATGATAACAATGGGGACATCCTCACAATCTCCAAGCCTCCTTTAGGATCTCGGATATGGAACTTCATGCAAAAGTGCAGACCAATTATATGTGACTATCTATCTTGGGATGTTTTGGATGGGAGCAAGGCCTTATTATGGGAAGACTCTTGGGTTGGTTTTCCTAGTCTGGACAGCATAATTGAGGTAAGGGAGGTAAAACAAACACTAAAGAACTTGTGGGGTGAGAAAGTAAAATACTACATCATTCCAAATACAAGTGGATTTGTTCTAGATTGGAAATGGAGAGATTTATCGACCCTCAACCTACCTCCTAGGGAGGTGTAGATACTCTCAGAAGCCTTAAAAAATAGAGTTCTTTCTTTCAGGAAGGGCAGTGACACCCTAATATGGGCAGGCTCCAAGAGAGGAAGCTACAATACAAGAGATCGGTATAGGATATTATACAATGAGAGTGGGAGAGTCATCAACAGTCTATCCCTACATCTATAATGGAGTAGTGTTCTTCCTAAAGCGGGAACATTCGCGTGGGCTGTAATACAAAATAAGATCCCAACTACAAAAAAAATTTGCCACTTAGGCTTCCAGGAGATGCGCTTTGTGTGAAGAGGTAGAGGAAAATTCTTATCATCTTCCCTTAGGTTGTCAGTATGCACAAGAATGTCGACACTGGATGTGTGCAAGGCTTGGATGGGCATGTGATTTTCCTCTTGACTTACTCAGCCGGTTTCGATCATGGTCATCACTAAAGAGGAACTCGGTGTTTGGAGACATATGGATTCTCAACCTATTAATCATTGTGTGGGAATTGTGGAAGGAAAGGAATAGGTGAATATTATAGGACAAGAAGATGAGCTTACCTTCCCTCATCAACAAAATTTAGGCTAGTCTAATAGAGACTTTAAACACTAAATTGGCCCAGAAAGGGGCAAAAGACAAATATTTCTCAGAGTGGGATGCAAGATTACGTGCTGCTTGGTCCTCACTTTAGATTTCGCTCTGGGTAGGAAAGAGAGCAAAATAATTAGAGCAGGATCGAGCCTCAGTGGTTTGGATCCCCCCTCCATAGGGATGGCATAAGTTGAATTTTGATGGGGCTTCTAAAGGCAACCCAGGATCATCGGGGGTAGGATGCATCATTAGGGATTGGAAAGGAAATATGATTGCCTCCTCAACAAAGAGATTTCCTCAAGGCATGAACAATGAAGTTGAGTTCCTAGCAGTGACACATGGAATGAATATGTGCAAGGAACTAGGGCTTACTATAGTAGCAATAGAAGGAGATTCAGCGTTGGTAATTAATGCCCTCAGAAGTGAGTCCACTCCTAACTGGAAGCTCAGAACCCTCCTTTCTAAGGTTGTGGAGTTGATGAAATATTTTGAAGGATACTCAATAAATCACATTTACAGGGAAGGAAACAAAGAACTTGCTACACTAGCAAATGAAGGAATGAGGGATGGATAAGGTTGTTGCCCATGTGCTAATGGAGCAATTTTGTCTAAGCCCAGTGGCCAGATTGGACTCATGGGCAACCCATAGGAGGACGATGATGTAGATCTTGACATCACATCTGACAACAAGTCTAGTCACTCATATGGCCATAAGAATTCCTGAGGAGAGGATATTTGACATGCCCTACCACTAAGGCCTTTAATTTCACCATTGGAGTTGGGAATAAGATCAACCGCACGAGCCATATCTACACCCAGGGACTCAAATATTAAATGTCTTCCAAAATCGGCAGCTACAGAGTTCATTCACAAGAGTTGGTGGTATCAAAATGGGAGGATCAGACTGAGGAGGAGTTGATAATGGAAGGGTAATGATGAAAACATACAACAAAGCCTTTCCAAAAGAAAACACTTGGAAGTTGAAGTACATCCCTTCAAAGGAAAATTGAATGCCACCTCTAAGGAGCTATATGAAAATAAGAGGCAGTGAAGTTGGAGGAAATATAATTAATGAGTATAGCTAGATTTTCAATCGTTTCAATGCCAAGCAACTATATCAAGTGATGAAGCATCAAGAAATGAGTAGATATCCTTAAAAATGGACACTTTGATCAAGTTATGCTGCTTAAAAAAGCAATATGCTTTCTCAAGTTTCATTACAGATCAAAGGCTCAAGAATATTTGTTTGAACAAAGATATTTTGTGTTTGGAAGCCATGAGGATAGTGATTGGGAAGAAGTTTTGCTTCTCTAACAATCGGACAAGGGAAAGTTCTGACATTGCCTCTCATTTTCTTACGTCATTGTTAGACCTAAATCTACCAAAACTGAGGTGCTTGATCTTGCTTAGGATGGTCTTCAAGGCAACAATTTTGCTCGATGACATGGATGTGGTGGTGGTGGCACAGCTGGGAGTGGGAATTCCGCTGCTGGACAACATCGACAAAATGTTCCTACAAGGTGTAGAGGTGGAGTGGCTTCCCTTCATCATGGACGTGAAAGCAGAAGGCCTGGAGCGCCACAGGAGATGGGCAACAATTGGCTACAACTTCTTGTGTAGATGGTTGGGATTAAATGAAATAGAAGGCTTGGAGTGGTGTCGGGCATTTGCAAACTTGGTGGAATCCACCAGGTTCTACGACAAAGAAGAATGATGGGTGGTAACAGGTGGGGTGGTTGATGTTTGTTTTGGTTATTGTTTTGTATAGGCCATGAGGCCAATGTCACACTGATAAACTGATAATCGAATCTGCAGCCTGGGGAAAAATTTTGGTATATTTTGGGAGATTTTGTAAGGGTGGTTGTGGGAACTTAGTCCCATTCGAACTTTCCCAGTTTCTAGTCGGGCTAAAAAGGATGTAAATTGTTTTGCACTTAATATAATGCATGCAACTTTGTTGCGTATTACAAATAAAAATAATAATAATAATATAATGGTTAGTACATATAAATATATAATAAAAATATAAAATAAAATTAATAATATTATTATATTACTATAATAATAATAATAATTAGCTGATAGGCTTTACTTTTGGACTTACCAGTCCATAAATTGTCAGCAAACCTGTCTCATGCACCTAGTAAACCTATTAACGATTTCCAAAAAATAGTTTCGAGGTAGTTATTTGCTGTCGAATAAATCCAAATCAAATTTTGGTATTCCCTAAAACCTAGATATTTATAGATCTTCTTTTCATTTAGTGTGAATATATTGAAGCAACAACGATACCGAGATTGGTTTTTGTTTGTCTCGCTCCCTTCTTTCATCTTTATTAAGATACAATTCAATTCCATCATCTATGCATCTGTCTTTCAAATATTTCAACATTAACCCAGTTTTATCAGTTTTCCTTAATTTATAGCAAAGTATCAACCTCAGTTGTGAAGTATTTCAAACCCCAATCCCTCATTTTTATCATAATTTTTCTTTGTTTCAATCTATATGTAATGGCGGCTTCTTTTAGCACTAGCCTAGGAAATGTTTTTTATGGCCTAAGAATGGTCCTACCCGCTCTTGATGCATCTCAACGAGTGAATCCCATGCGAAACACTTTCGATGCAATAATTCCCTACACTTCTACTTTTGTTGCATCCTCATATGGAAGGGAACACATCCCCTACAATGTGTTCATAAATCATCATGGAAAATATGTCAAACACATAGTGGCCACTATTATTTATTGCCCCCTCAATGCCACGGGACTACAAGTGTTTCTGGACAAAGATGAGCTGAAACATGGGGATTTCTTCCCTAGAGTTATAAAAGTAGCAGTCAGGAGTGCTTCTCTTCATATTGCTATTTTTTCTAAGCATTATGTAGAATCCCCCTAGTGTTTGGCTAAACTGGAATTAATGGTGGAAACCGGCACTACAATCATCCCTATCTTTTATGGTGTAGATCCTAAGGAAAAGCATTGTGAGTGGATGAAGGGAATAAAATCAGATTGATCCCTAACAAGAGGATTGGTTTTATTTTCTCACATTCACCTTGTGGGTGGAGTTTTGAATACAAAGCCATAGTCATTACTCATTAATATTAGGGTTGCTTTCCTGCATATCAGCTTTCACATTATTAGGCACACACAAATAGATAATATTACCTCCTATATTGATCCTTGAATGCTTATCATTCGGGTATTAAGGGATCTATAGTTGGGGTCCATGGAGGATGGTGCTTAAAATAATGCACTTTTTTGGAGACTGGAACTGGGAAGCTTATGGAGCTCTAATATTAGCCTTCCTCCTCTTCAGTTTGTAAAACATTATCAGTCCATAACAACAAAGGAGATAGCAAGGATTACTCCCAGTTCATTGCAGATGTTACTCAAAGCTCCATGAGTATATTTTTCCCTAAGATAAATTCAACAAAGTTCTATAACTTAAGAAGACTAAGTGTTAGAAGTTGGATCCCAGAGTCAAATATTAACCTCCCTCCTCTTCATTGTTAGTTTGTAACACCGGAAGAGACAACAAGTATTACTCGTAGATCATTACAAATGTTATGTATTAATTTACCACATAGATATTGATTCACATAGTTTAAGAAGTTTAAATGGATAAACCAGAGTAGGAGGGGATTCACAAAAGGTTTGTATTGCAGTTTTGAAAAAGATGGTTAGTAGAAAGTAGAAACCTTGATTTTTATTGTCAATCACTAATTTCAAATTTTGATTACTTGAGGACACCTGAATATGTCCATAGAAATGCAACATGAAATCTGATAAATGTGAAGCCTATGCTTTGCACTTACTATTTTCTTTATATGCCTCACCATGACTATAGATGTTTTCAAATTGTAACCCATAATGTATTTCAAATTGACAGATATCTATAGTGTAAAATTTTCCTCCAAATATTGGATTAGTTTTTGTGCTATCCTAGATTCATGCATTTGCTTTTTTCAAAAATTGGAGGGAAATGAATATTGTTTTTAAATTTTCTATTGCTACCATAACATAGTGTGGAATGTGTGAAGATTATGATCTTAAAATAAAAAATATTTTTCATCTCTATTTCACAATAGTCATGAAGTAATTATGGTTTACAATAGATTTCATGTATAGCTAAAGATTGTAAATTTAGATATATAGTGTTGTATTTTTTAACAAACAAATTTTAAAAAGTAATAAGAATGACAATTTTACTAGAACAAGGTTGTTCCTTAATTTTTATATAAATGGTGGTCAGAGTAAATTTTAATTTTTGATCTTCAATCATTTTACCACATTTTATCAAGTTACATATGCATCAAATATGTTAGGATATATTAGTGATTGCATTATTCTAATGATATTTCATTAGATTGGATTTTGCATATGTATTTTTACTAATTAGAGGAAGAGTGTACAGCTTGAGAAATTTGTCATCAGTTATAAACCGGTATTAATTTATTAACTTATTATTATGAACATTAACATATTTATGATTGTATGTCAGTGTGATGTTTTCAAACTCACATGCTATGTTTTTTGGAAGATTAATAGTTGGAGGTGGAGTGGGTATTGCTAGGCCTATTACATCATTATATATCACATTCAATGATTGAGTCAATGTTAGTTGAAAACGAACACATGGTTCCCACTTTTAAGAAATGACAGTGAAAATGTAGAGAGGTTTTATAAAAAAATTGTGTGTTAGGAAAAAAAAACAACACAAATAAAATAAGAAAAAAACAACACAAATATAGAGATTTTGTATTACTGACCTCAAAATTTATATTTAGGAACCATAAATAAATACAACTTTAGATGTTTTTTAGTCTTTTGTTCTTGTCTTTTATCCTTCTATTCTTACATACATGACTCTTGATCTTATAACTTCTCATCACGACTATTTATCTTTTGACTTCTAATGCTCTTCACTTAATGACCCTTTATATTCCTTACTTTACTCTCATATGTGGATGATTGATTATTACAAGAGAGACCCTAATGGATCATTCTAGAGAAGTATTGGTTCATGAAATGCTATTTCCAATTCTACTAAAGTCATGCAATCCATCCCATACTCTTACCCAGTGGATCAAAGTAATGTGTCAGCTAAACAGGGAAATCTTAATCCAATATTCTTCCTTCTCCTTTCAAAGTAAGTTCTAACACTTACCACACCAATCTCAAATTACTAGCTTTAGATCATTTCCATATAATCAACTTCTGTAGTATTCCATTTAATGAAATATTAAAATATATTTAAATTATATCTCTAATTTTCTATCGACGTATCCCTTGAACCTTCTATGGGTGCAAGTGCTAGTGCTAGTAATAATAATAATAATAAAATCATTTTCTAAATGACTTACCAATTGACCTCATATACTACACAAATGTATAAAAAAACACCAGGTGTTTTCCTAATTGACCTTCCACACCTCTTCGACATAGTAATATTTTGTTGTTATTAAGAATATTAATTGTAAGCTTTATGAAGCTTCTATAAAACGAAGCTTGTCTTTCTTGTCTTGGGCCCATGCATGAAGACAAAACTATCAATTCCTTGAATTGCTGCCCACCATGACAAGACACAAATTATAATCATTCTTTTCTAATCCAAACTCATTCCTAGTGGAACTCACTTTTTGTTCTATCTCGTATGCAAAAGTTCTCATTCCAAACATATTAATCATGAGAGACAAAATCTGACTCACAATTGCTTTTACCCTTCTACATTTTAGAGAAATCAAAAAAAACATAAAAATAAAAAAAATAGAACATGTTCTTAAAAAATAATTATATAGTAATTTTTTGTATGCATTTCATGATATCTCAATTTATGTTATATTGGAATTAGGGGTAGTTTTGGCATTATGCAAAAAGAGAGTATGGGTGTAATGGGTGTTATATATGATATAGTGGTTATACATGTAAAATGAATGAAATGATTTTAATTATATGTATGTAATTAAAATAGTTTGTAAAATTATTAATTGTATTGATTATTTTAATTTATCATAGATTTGTGGAATAGGTAGTATTTTTAGAAGATTGTTTTTATGTTTTGATTTGGATTAGTAGTTTTTTCAAAAAAATTAATCAATTTTTTAAAAATAATTTTATAATAAATTTGATTTTTAATGTCTTTATAATTAACTAAAATGTTCCTATACTTTGAGCATTCAAAGATAAAATGCTTCATTGTTTTTAGTTCTTGTATTATAGACCATTTCTTCCCCTTCTTCGTAAAACATCTCTCATCTAATTTTACAAATTTATTGAAAGAGAATAGCAGTGTTTTAGAAAAAAGGAGCTTAGAGTTTCTTTTAATTCTATGATTGAGACTACCATCCACTCTACTTCAACTCACATGGCTATCTTTAACTTAACTAAAAGATATGTAAAATGAGCCCGATGTGTGGAAAAATTGCTTCTCATATTATAGAGTAGAGTTAAGATTATTTCAATGTTCTCCAGGGGGAAGCCTTTTGATCTTCAATACATAGAAAGGGACGTGTATGGGTAGGTACCCATAGAACAATTCAAGATAGATTGTTATCATTACACTATGTAGTTTTATGATTTCATATATCAAAATTGGTTAAGAGTTTAGTCAAAAATTATCTTTCTTATCAATTTCTATTTTCCTTGGAAAAGCATTAGTGATAGAAAATGCATCGTGGCTTTGCAAAGATAATTCAAAAGGAAAAACATGTTACATGTTTCCAACTATCAAGTGGGATTTCACAATCCTATGGAAGATTTTGGAAGGCTATGCCTTGACAAGCTTGTACAAGATTTTGATAGCACATGTAGATCAAACAAAGCAATCCAAGGGAAGGATCAGTTCATGGGCATCTTTAGAATGGGTGGGGTTGGCAAGACAACTCTATTGAAAGAGTTGTTCACCAAAAATGCTCTCAATATAGTCTAGTTGGTTTTTGTTTGATGTGTGAGAATTCTCTAACAAAAGCAATTTGTCTCCTCTGCAAATTCGGGATATCTTTTGTGAAGATCAAATCAATTTTCAAAGTAGAGAGGATTGAAGAAACTATATCTAGAATTCTATGAAAAAAGGTAGTTCTTTGAGCTTCCTAATTATTATAAATGATGTTGATCACTTGGAATAGTTAGATGTTCTATTTTTGGATTATAAAGATTTACATTGTAATATAGTCACCTTAGTGACTTTGGTTTATGATTATTTTAGATTAATTAGTTATTTTGGAAGTTATCATGAACATAATTAATAAAAATCATATTCTAATATAAAAGAGACAAATTTATATTTCAATGATATAATTTTTGTATTATTATTTACTATCATGTTGTATTTTTTTGGAAATTTCTATGCTTTGTCATTTCCAATATGGTATCATAACACATAGGAGGTCCTTGTTTTCATTGAGAATGAACAAAGAAATATGTGAACAAGTAAATTAGTTAATTTT
This sequence comes from Sequoia sempervirens, assembly GCA_007258455.2. Classification (NCBI taxonomy): domain Eukaryota; kingdom Viridiplantae; phylum Streptophyta; class Pinopsida; order Cupressales; family Cupressaceae; genus Sequoia; species Sequoia sempervirens. Next base: position 22,692,346 of record VDFB02026320.1, on the reverse strand, counting down.
GAAAGGTGTGATCAAAGATGTCTTGGAAGGGCATAAGGAAACTTTATTTGTTCTAATCTAGAGCTTTGTCTATGTCTCTCTTCAATAAGAATTCCCATATCACCTCAGAAAGCATGCTAGTACTAATGAAATGTTGTGCCATGTCAAACACATTGTGACATCCTAAAGATAAGTGCTTTGGGTATACCAAGATGTCTTATATGATAACCCCATTATTCATCGAATATTTCTCATCCATTTCCTTGTAATCACCCACATTCATAGCATCTATATTCTCATTGTATGATTTGTAATTTCTTCATATGTGTATTATGTAAAATTCATTAAAATGTAGTTACATTTGCCACCACAATATCATTTTGTTGTGCTTCAACACCACATACAACAATAATTTTCTTGTTTTTTCCTTTTATCTACCATATATTCTACATTAATGTCATGTATATGATGTATTTGGAAAAAATATATATATCAATTGTTGACAAAGAAAAATACTTATTTAATACAGACAAAGAAACTAGAAACAAAACTGAAAGTTATTGCTTTGTTATTTGTCAAAATAAAATGATTGATTTGTTAAAATAATATTGAACATTGAATTAAGATTTTATATGTTACTAAAATAAAATATCTTAAATACATTTATCTAAAAGATTTTAATATAAATATCTCAAAGCTAATATCTTTTAACATCTTCTAAATAAATATCTTTAAAATATTTTATTAATTTAATTTTTATATTTAATTATGTTTGTAATAGAAATCAACCCTAGCTTTATTAATCAAATCAATTAATATGTATTTATATACATTTATTTAATTAACCTAAAACTATTCCCTTACAAAGATAACTAAGATAACTAAAATAATAGCAATAAGGTAGCTTGAAAACTAAGTTTATGTGGAGCATATAAAGTAGCTTAGAAATTAAGTTTAAGTCCAACATAAAGTAGGATGAAAATTCCACATGCATAGTTTTTATCAAAGTTAGTTTGTGCTTGTTAGCTCGCCAAGTGGGACCCATATGAAAATTTGGACTTTTGAGTTCATGAAATTTTTTAAGCTTTCTAGTTGTCCCTACCTAGATGCCCCATAAAGTTTAGGGCTATTCTCTAATTCCTATTTTAAACTTCAAAATTTTCTTCAATTCATGAAAGTGGGATTTATAAATGAGTATCAAAATTTGAAAGTGTGAGGAAAAAATAAACAACCCTTACAAACATTTTAAGTATACATTTATTAAATGAGAAGGATGGACAAATATGATTAAGATAGAGAGTTTGAGAGTGAATTCAAATATGTAAAAGAATAGTATTTAGTTTTAGATTTGATGTTAATATGATGAGGATAAATGTTATTAAGAGTTTGAAATTTATTAATAGAATTAAAAATAATTATTTTAAATGTTGGATTGATTTCATATTGGAAATCAATATGGTTTCAAGTATATAATAGAGTTATAAATTAGGTTTTTTGAAATTGTATTTTTGTGTAAAATTGATTTTTTAGATAATGTGATTTAAAATTTGACTTGTCTTGTCTTCTTAATATTTTAGTTTGTATTGAGTAACTTGTAGTATTGAGAGATGTCTTTTGGGAGCTTGTTAAGTGAAGGTCATGTTCTCCTTAGTCGAACCCTTAAGTGGATTGATTCAGCAACTTGTGAGCAATGATTGAAGACGAGAAGCAACATGGAATATGTATATTTTTCCAATTGTACATAAATGTTGATAGTAAGAGTTGTAATAGTCCAAAGTGAGCCCAAAATGAATGGAAAATGTGAGAGGTGTCCAATTTTCACCATCATATAAAGGAATGTCCATCTTAAATATAAATAAATAAATTTTGGTAAGATTAAGTAGCATATTTATAAGTGGGCATGTACTTTGTAGGTCTATAATGGTGAAAGTGCATACCCTATGCTTTTACCATTCATTTTATGTCACTTTGCATGGGTGTCCTAAGTAATTGGTCATAGCACATGGTTTTAAATAGCATTTTCTTTGATCCAAAATACCATTTGATCATTAAAATATAATTTACCCTTATACAATAATCAACTTTAATACTATCAATTTCTTTTCAACATTCAATTCCTTTCCCAAGTTTCAAATTCAAATTTTAAATGAGCCCAACCTAACCCATTTCTAGCTAGTCATTATTATTGATGTCCATGCTTAAAATTATGATTTACTTGTTTAATTCAAGTATAAAACAATGTCAACCTTAGTTCATTTCACCGTCTAGAATTCATTCTCCATCTATCAGCCAAAATCATGAAGGCAACTGTTGATGAGGATGTTACTCACACAAAATACAGCTAGATTTGGAAAACAATAGAAACCATCAATCTTGAAAGAGACACTAATTCAATTAGGAATTAGCTTCCCAAGGCTTGATAATGTCAGGTCTTGAATTACTAGGTTCGCTCAAGGTTCGTTGTTTAATTGGTGTTTTCACATGGGGGAATTACAGGTCTTTGATTATATATGCCTATGCTTTGAAAGTAATTCTATTAATCTTGACAATTTATGCATCCATCACTTTCCATATTACTTCAAACTACTCTATTCAAAATAAATTGCAAGAGATTAAGAGAAGAGAGAAAAGAGCCTAAGAAATTTAATTGCTTCAAAAAGTGCACATGTACACACTAAAAGACAAGTAAACAAAAGCAAAAAACTATTTATATTTCGCTAGAATATCTCACAGATACATACAAAATAATGTAAGAGTTTAAAGAATTTAACCACTCACCAATGATATAACTTCAAAATATACCAACAAATGGCACAACAAATTGATTATTTCACCAGAATAAATAGTTTACAATCAAGCAAGATTTACGATTAGGAATGATATTAATTTTGCTTCAGCACTACAAACCTTTATAATATGCATAATACTTTAATAAAAATGAATAGAAAACATGAAATAGAAGTTAAATTTATGATGTTCCAATTCAAGCTCTATCATCTCAACACTTTTTATCCTAACTAAAAGATAACCCACTACCTTTTATAGAACTAAGGCCTGGGTTCCCTACAAAATCACACATGGCAAGATAGAAATAAGTGAATCATCATTAGACATGTGGAAAGAAAATATCTTCTGCACATGGACTATCAACCACTGTTTTTAAAAGAATTGATCAAATTTATTTCTCACTGACCAAATCATTGTTAAATATTCACTAGTTCCTTAAAATTTTAGATAGTAGTCATGTATCCTTGTGGTTGATGAAATTATGGTATCAATCCTTTAATTCAAGCTTCACTACTCATATTTGTTCAATCCCTTACATTTATATCTTTATCCTTTATCCTTTATATCATTTATGGCCAAAACTAATCCAGTTCCAACATGCTTCGACATCTCCATAATTAAATGCACAAGTTCATGCATCAAGTTATTTACCTGCATCTAGATTTGTAACTAGATATTCACCTTCTTTTGTGCTTCTTCTAATAGCCCTTAGTATTTTCGTATCACTTGATAAATCACTATCTACATCTGTATCTAGAACACTTCATCAACATAATCTTATTTGAGATTATTTCATATCAACCTTCAAAACATACAAATTCATTTGTCATTGGGCTTAATCCCATAATACAAAACAACACCAATCGAATAATCTTCACACTTAAATTTACCCTTTGTAACAATCAACATCTAAATCCCCTTTTAATCTACTTTAAAGCTCATACAGACCTTTTCAAGAACTTCGATCATTACTGGAATTTTAGAGATTCTTACTAGACATGAAATTTGAATGATGTCTAATACCAAGTTCCACAACAATGAATTTTCCTGTAGAGTTGGTTGGTTTTATTTTCTTTAAGCATATTGATAACCAAGTATACTATCAGGTTTCTTAATCATCATTATTTACTACTTATGCCTTAATTAAGATTAGCTTTGTAAACAAAATCTTTCTTCCTGCATTGATAACTGGAACAAGAACATGATATCCTACATTTGGTTCAATAAGATTTACAACCTTCTATCAGAATAAATTATTCTCAATTTAATAAAATTTTGGGTCCAATGGTTATGAGGGAATGACTTGGTGATGCAGACACCGTCGGCTTGTTATCAACTTCCTTGGGAATTGTCACTTGTGTGAAACATGTTACCTTATCAGATATGGGACTTAAGGTGCAACATTCGGTTCTACAAGACCCAAATTTCCCAAAAAGTATAATTTTTTCAATCCTAACCAATTTTAAATTATTTCAAAGTGCAAGCAACGCCATTTTAAGCATACTTTCAATTCTTACTAAAACAATTTATTAAAGGACACCTAAATTGCAAAATCCCTTACTACCTCATGATGAGAAAAAATAAATTTTAGGGTAAGGGTCCCCATGTTGCTCAAGTGAAAAAGGGTGTCTTGTGAGACCACACAACAACTAGCAACCAATAAAATAAAATTTCAAACATTTACATGAAATAAGAGCACATTAAACATAAATTTGTAATCCCATTAAAATAAGTCATCTTCATTTTTCACATAGAATCTAATATTTAATATAGGAGACACAAATCCTAAAGGAACATAAGTGTGTGAACTCTTGATTTATTCCTTTCTTCGTAAAATCTAAGAGATAGTAAACGTATGAATTAAGCTACATAATTTGGTTTAACCTTTTAATCCAACCTTGGATAGAGCCTTGCTACTATTCAAGCGTCCATAGGGCCCTGACAAGGTTATCCCTATAATTCACCCCAAACATAGCTCTACTGCTAGCTAGGCATCTATAGTCTCGATAAAGATATTTGGATGATCTAAAGAGTTGAATTTATCTTTTCTTTAGATATTCAATATAATTTTCTTTTCTTTTCTTTTGATATAGCTTTGAAAACTCTTTCTTTTCAACTTGTTGGCATTGAAGCCTACTATTGCGTTGGGAATTATAGTGGCGGCGAAGGAAAACCTTTAGATTTTTTACTTAATACAAACATTAACTATTCCCAAAAAATCCAAAGAATTCTTAAAATATTTAAACATATATTTTTTTATTATAATTTGTGTGAACCCTATCAAACACCCTATTCTATAAGAAACATTAGATAAAATAGTTCAATAAAATCTTCAACATGTGTTTAATCTACTATTATATCATAAATTCCAAATAATATTACTTTACTATGCTACTATTAATCCAACCTTTGTTGATCGATTCATATTTTCTTGTTCACCAACGGTAACATGCTCAATTTATTTGATGAAACATGTCTCTTCATTTTAAACCAATTATAACCTTTAAAATGTCATTTATGAGCTACTTCCCATAAATTTTAGGCTTGTCATATTTCAAAAAAATCAAAAGCAACTCATCCCTCTTTTATACCAACTATTTGAGCATATGACGATCTAAAGTTCTTCCTTAGATTCATGTGTGCTGCTAAACTTGAAGCAAAGAATAATTAATTCATTCCAAATTTCTCTAGATTAATTATTGATTGGCATCTCCCATATGATTAACTCTCTTTTCAAATTATTAATGTAACAATTGGCTCACCCCTTGATTTCCTTTTCATTAATTAACGAAATGCCTTTCCAAATGCGTTTTAATTATTCACTTGACAAAATTAATTCTTGATTTAGAAAATTTAATCATTTTGGTACATTTCTTAGAAAAGAAACATAGCTCACATGAACATTTTGTCTTAATTGACAAGAAGCATTTAATAATTTAATTAAGGATTTGTTTGATTCAAAATTTTAAAAATTGAAATCAAGGTCCCTAGACATTTTGTGGATCTTTAATCAGATTATGTGCTATATTGCGCATTGATTGCTCATGCAATCAACTTATGCCTCACCATGGTGCAATGTCAAACCAGAGCTTCTATAAATTGACTTAGTATTTCTAATAAAATTAATCATTAGTCCTAATTAAAGTTTCAGTTAAAATGCAGGTATGGATACACCAATATGTTTAACAAGCCCTAGGTGCCAATCAACCTTCCTTTGTGCAATAACCATTCATAGGCTTATGAAAGTATTTAGTATCTAGACCAGATGGACAAGGATTGCCTAGATAATGGTTCTAGGATATGATTTTATCAATGGCGGGGATATATATCAAGTAAATACTATTTTTTCTTCTCGATTTGTGGCTTCCCTTCTAGATGTTGGAGTGCCACAAGTTGATGTAGTATCACTGGCTATGCTCATGGTTCAACAAGATTACTTATGAGATTTGGAATACATCCTAGCCATAGCACAACTTGGGGTAGGAATTCTTGCTCTAAGGGATATCCCTAGCTTCCTGAATGAAGACACAGTTGTAACATGGCTCCCATTTGTGGCGAATTTCCATAGTGTCACTCTGGTGGAGCATTTCCAACTGGTAGCTATGGGTTATGGATTTCTTAGGAACGAGGTTTTGCAGTATGATTAAGAAAGATGAAAGGGAAGTAATTTTTTTAATTTTATTTTTCACGATATTTGCACGTAAATATTACTTCCTAGTTTTGACACAATCTAGTAGTTCTCTATACATATGTTTTAGCAAATGATTTTTTGTATGTATTACCACTTTGATTATGTAAATGTTAATGTACATAGTGGAATCAAATTTTGACCAACATAATGTATGCATTTTCACCCCATTAGTAGTTGAAGAACCAGATTTATAGAAAAAGATAAATTTAACCTCACCCTAAACCTATTCAAACCTACATAATATACATATATTTACACGAGATTGTGTTATGACTATTCCTAATAATTTTAAGAAAAAAAGTGTTTTTACCTTAAAGAATATCTTTGCAACATTAATAGTTCTTAACTTGGAAAATTCATCTTTATATTCTAATATGTATGTGATGTTTCAAGTATTATGATGTATGTTACGATAATTACAAACCATTGACAAGATTATTGACCTTTTTGCTTTAAATTTTCTATTTTGTAACTTTTACACTCTATCTTTTCAAAATTTGAATCATAATCTTCAAAAATTTCACCAAGGTAGAAAAATATAATCTAGTAAATTTCCATTTCTATAAAAATTAATGTTCATCTCTTAGCTAATTGTTGTCAAATTGGTGCTTTTCTTTTTGCATTGGCTCATTAATGTGGCAATTTGAATGCATTCCTTCTTGAATGTTTGTTTATACTCTATTGTCAAAACTTTCATAAACTCTTCATTTCAAATTTTAATATCGTGGGAAATGTCCCCACTACTCCTAAAATATTGTAAGGAACCAATTAATAATTAATCACTAATCATGAGTCTTTTATCACTCATTGCTTGCAGTTTATCAAATTTGATATCATGAAACAAAAAATATATATTTGAATTCAATTTGTAATAGAGAATGTATAAAAAAAATCAACCTTATTCATATTCTTTTCTCAATATCCTCCCTATGTTCAAAGGTTTTTAAATTTAGAGAATTTTAGGTATTATTATTTAAAGACTTGTCTATCAATATATGTTAATCCCTTTTCTTGCAAGAGAAATGACAAGCATTTGTTCTTTTTATATCTAATTCACTAGGTACAAGGAACGAAACTTCCCCTAGTTTCCAAATTTTGGTCTTTAGGACCTCTTCCATGATTACTAGATCTAGAAGCACTACTAGAACATATTTTTCTTTTCCTTGTACCTCTATGACATAATCCTTTGAAAATTCACCTATATCAATAAAGCTTAAACCTATATTTTCAAAACAATCTACCAATTGATTGTTAATATTAGCAATATTTGATATAAAAAAAATTACTTCGCTTGCCCTATTTTTTTTAATACTACTTTAGATATATTTTCAACATTAATTTTGTGTTTGTATACTTCAAAAAGAGAAATTAACTTTCTTGTAACCAAATCCATTCTTATCAGGATATTTACACAACTAATCTCATTATGTTCCAAAGTTTCATGAATTCTATGTTGAATACACAAGACAACTGAGAGGGGTTGAACCAGTTGTACATTAAAACATCAAAACCTTGATTAACATTCATATCTTCATTAGTCCTTAAAACCTTAACAACCATTAAACCCTTATCATACATTAAAAAAATATAAACATGAGAAACAATAATGCAAACACATCCAAACACATGAGAACACCAAATTTATGTGGAAAACCCAAGAAGGGAAAAACTAGGGTGAGGATTAGCTCATAATATAAAGTAATTGCAACATCAAATACAATAGGCTCACTAACCAAAAGATTGAAGGGCTCACTGCAAGATTATAAAGAAGAAAGAAAAAAGATTGTTACAATGAGAAATCCATCTTAGAGAAATAGAAAAGGTCCACCACTGTATCACCAGATCATTTGCACTCTCTCTGAAGAATGCAAACACCTTCTTCTCAATGCTTCTTGTAGTCTTAGGCATTAAATCTCACACTGTATTTCGCACTTTCGCACTCCACATATCAACACTTTGAACTGGACACACATCACACACACATCCTCCATCAATTCATCACATATATACCATCCTCAACCTTGAAAATAATCTACAAGGTTAGTTGTGCACCTCAAACGTAGAAATTCAAAATAGGTCGGCACCAAAACATACCCACGGTGGAGAGGAATGAAGGTGGACCACATCACACCTTAACTAAGACCCAAATCTACACACACATGTCATACCATGCTTCCAAAAACATCAAAGAACATCTATAATTAGTGTAAATACCCAAGGTTAGTCGAACCTATGTTAACACCATTAAACATTTAAGTACACACTTCTTATGAGCCAAAGATGACTCACTGACCACACACAACATTTAGACATAATCTAGAATATTCCATCACACCTTATAATCCAACAAATCCTTTGCAACAAGCACTTGAAAGATATATACATTTTGTACACCTAGTAACACCCTATAATCACATAATATAGGAATTGGTTCATCATATGACACTCTGATATCCTTCAATGCTTGTTTCATCCACAACACGTGTGTGCAACATGATGTTGCAACAATGTACTCTACCTCTATAGTAGATAAAGACATTGAATCCTACTTCTTGCTTAGTCATGAAACCAACCTACTTCCAAGAAAGAAAGCACCACCACTTGTACTTCTTCTATCATCCATACAACCTACCCAATATGCATATGTATAAGCACTTAGAGAGAAATCAATATCCTTTGGATACCATAAACCATGTTTTGGAGTGCCCTTCAAGTATCTAAATATTCTCTTTATTGCTCCCTCATGTGACTCTGGGATTTTCTTGAAATCTAGCCACAAGACAAACTACATGCATGATATCCAATCTAGTAGTAGTTAGGTATAACCTTTCACCAATCATTGATTTATACTTACTTTGGTCAGCCTTAAGAGATTCATCATTCTTACTCAACTTGCAACCAGTAGTCATAGGAGTGCATATTGGTTTAGAGTCTTCCATTCTAAGCTTCTTCAACATTTCCTTAACATACTTGGACTATGATATGAATATTCCTTTCTCTGTTTGATTAATTTGTAGCCCAAGGAAGAAATTCATCTCCCCAAACATAGAAATCTCAAACTCTTTCTACATTTCTTCTACAAATATCTTGCACATACTTTCATTTCCTCCAAAGATTATATCATCAACATACATAAAGACAATCAATATTTGATCTTTCTAAACTTTAAAATAAAGATTTTTATCAAACGATACCTTTTTTGAATCCCTGTTGCAACAAGTATCTATCAAATCTTGCATACCAAGCTCTAAGAGCTTGCTTGAGTCCATATAATGTCTTCTTCAATCTGTGGACCATATTAGGATTATTTGATAACTAAAAACCTTTTGGTTGTTCAATGTATACCTCTTCTTCCAACTCACCATTCAAGAATGTAGACTTCACATCCATCTGATAAACTTTAAAATCTTTATGTGTTGAAAAATCTAAATACATCCTAATAGTCTCCATCCTTTCCATTGGATCAAATGTCTCCTCAAAGTCTATTCCTTCTACTTGTGAGTAGCCTTTACACACAAGCCTTGCCTTGTTCCTAACAACTTCTCCATTCTCATTCAACCTGTTCCAAAACACCCATTTAGTTCCAATCACATTCTTTTTTTATGGTCTTATGAAAAGTCCCCAAATCTGATTCTTCTCAATCTACATCAATTCTTCTTCCATAGCCTTGATCCAAAATTCATATTTTCATGCCTCAATCATTGTTTTAGGTTCAACTTTGGAAAGTAAACATAAATTTGCTTGTTCTTCTCTCATAGCAGCCTTTCTTCTTATGAATACACCTCTACTTTTGTCACCAATGATCTAAACTTCAAAATGATTCCTCTACACATACTTAGGGGTCTAAGGGATCCTTTATAGAGCTTCTTCCTCTTCAAACTACACTTCTTTTCCTTACCATCATCTTTCTCTTCTTCTTTGCAAGAGGACTCATCTGATTCGTACCCTTCTATCAACACTAATCTTTTATGTAAGTCTTCATCCACTTTAACACTTGCACTTTCAATAATCCTTTTTAGCCTCTTGTTGTAGCACCGGTAAGCCTTACTCTTTTTAGAGTATGCAAGGAAAATTCCTTCATTAGATCTTGCATCAAACTCTCATATTTTTTATTCATCGCTTTTGATATAGCACTTGCTTCGAAACACTGGAGTATTTGACAGTAGGAGTTCTTTCATACCATAATTCATAGGGATTCTTTGAACTATTTTTCCTTGATTGTGCTCTATTAAGTATGTATATTGTAGTATGAATTGCTTCTCTCTAGTAGACATCTGGTAGATTTTCTTCCTTCATCATTATCCTTGTTGCTTCCTAAACAATCCTATTCTTCCTTTCCACCACTCCATTCTACTTCAAGAAGTTCTAGTAGCTAAAAAATGTCTCTTTATTCCATGATCTTCATAAAAGCTATTAAACTCATTGGAGGTGAACTCTCCACCTCTTTCAGAGCTTAAACATTTGTTTTTCATATCCATTTCATTCTCAACCATAGCTTTAATGCCTTAAACCTATCTAGAGCTTCTAATTTTTCTTTGATAAAAGTTACCCAAGTCATTCTAGAGTAATCATCAATCAATAACATAAAATACCTGTCAACTTGAAAACTTCTTGTTCTCATAGGTCCACAGAGTTCTGTATGCACCAACTCTAAAGGTCTTGTGGTAGAATATTCTTTGACATTGAACCTTTTTCTTGTTTGCTTCCTAACCTAACATTCCTTGCAAACTATATTTATAGGCTTTGTAATCTTTGGTAGATATCTCACAACTTGAGCATGGTTGATTCTCACAAGACTATCGAAATTGATGTGACACATTCTTCTATGTCATAGCCAACTTTCATTGATTTGAGTCATAAAGCACATACCATTAGCACCCTTAAGCTAATAAGCATTTCCATATATCATTCTTCCTCATCAACTAGAGTTTTGGATCCTTTTCTAATCTCACAAACACCATCCTAAAATACAAGGTTATATCCCTTGCTACACATTTCGCCTACACTTAGAAGATTTTTTTGAAGACCCTTAACATAAAGAACATCATTTGTATTATTCTTTCCTTTAAAAATGATTGAACCTTTTCCACATATCTTAGCAGATGTATAATCACCAAACTAACAAGACCACCTTCAAACTTCTCAAGTTTAACAAACTTACTCTTATCACTTGTCATATGATTTAAGCATATGATGTCAATAATCCAGTAGTTTTTGTCCTCTCTTGCATGAAAATAAATCACTGTAGTCCCTTTGACATTATGACCTACTTTTGAAGCAATTTCCTTCATACATCTCTCGAAGTTAGAAAAATTAGTTCCAACATTTAGATCCATGAACATGTATTCACCATTTTCATCATTCAAGTAATCAAATTCATCATCATATATACTGGCATCTTCTTTAACATAATAACTTCTCTTAATTGATTTACCTTTATTCTCCTTAAATATTTTATTTGAAGCTTTGACTAGACAGATCTTGAAGCATAACGACCTATCTTTCCATAATTGAAACATTTGAAAGGTAACTTACCTCTATATTTTCTAGTGCTATTTTTCAATCTCCTCACAAATTTTGCTTCTAACTCATCGAACTCATCCGGATCTGAATCATCATTCCTCTCTGCTTTGCCAACTTTAAAAGCAATCTCTTTTCTTGTATCACTTGGAACAAACTCTCTCAATTCAAAAAGTTAAAACACCAAACAACTGATCTCCAGAATAATGATCTAAATTATAAGCTTCTTCAATAGAAGAAACCTTATGACTATAATATTTAGGAAGAGTTCTTAATACCTTCTTTACCACCTCATCTTCTTCAAGTTTTCCACCAAGGCTTCTGATGGAATTGAAAACTTTGTCTACTCTATGCATGTAGCATGTAATATCTTCATCCTCTGAGATCTTAAGGGTTTCAAACTCAGTCTTCAAATTTTGCATCTTTGCTTTCTTGACCTTATCATCTCCTTCATAGACACTTTCCAGCTCCTTCCAGGTTTCTTTAGTAGATTTGTATCTCATAACCTTCAAAGACCACTCAAGAGAGCATACCTTGATTTTCCATTATTCTCATAAGCCTTGATATCATCGTCAATTGATGGTCCATTTGTAGGCATTGTATATCCATCTTCAATTGACTTCCAAACTCCAAACCCTAGGGGAACAAGGAAACCTTCAATATTGGTCTTCCAAAATACATAATCATATCCATCAAATAGAGGAGCCTCTTTCTTGTGCGCCATCGAATCTACCTCAAGTGGTTAATCTTTCTTCTAAGGAACCTTGCTTTGATAGAAATTGTTGAATGCACAAGAAAACTAAGGGGAGGTGAATCGGTTGTACATTAGAACATCAAAACCCTCATTAACATTCAGATCTACATTAGTCCTTAAACCCTTAGCAACAATAAAACCCTTATCATGCATTAGCGGAATATAAATATGAGAAACAATAATAAAAACACACCCAAACACATGAGAACACCAGATTTACATGGAAAATCCAAGAAGGGAAAAACCACGGTGAGAATTAGCTCACAATATAAAGTAATTACAACACTGAATATAATAGGCTGACTGCTAGAGGGCTCACTACCCAAAAGAAAGAAGGGCCCACTACCAATGGCTCATTGCGAGATTAGGAAGAAGAAATAAATAATATTGTTACAATGAGAAATCCATATTAGAGCAATAGAAAATATCCACCACTACATCACCAGATCATTCACACTCTCTCTGAAGTATGTAGACACCTTTTTCTCACTGCTTGTAGTCTTAGGTATTAAAGCTTGCACTGCATTTCATACTTTTGTACTTCACATATCAACACTTCACACCACACACATCACACACACATCCTCCATCAATTTTTCACACATATATACCATCCTAAACCTTGAAAATGATCTACAAGGTCATTTGTGCACCTCAAATGTGTAAATTCAAAATAGGTTGACACCAAAACATTCCTACGATGGAGAGGAATGAAGGAAGAAAACATCACACCTTAACTCGGACCCAAATCTACACACAAATTCCACACCATGCTTCCACAAACACTGTAACACATCCATAATTAGTGTAAACACCCAGGTCATCCAAACCTATGTTCACACCATTAAACATTTAAGTACACACTTCCTTTGATCCAAAAACAACTCACGGACCACACACAACACTTAAACATAATTTGGAATATTCCATCAACACCTTGTAATCTGAAAAATCATTCACAATAACAAGCACTTAAAAGATATATTCATTATGTACACCCAATTAACCTTATACACATTGTAACTCATGAATCCAACCTTGCAGAGCACCAAACCAGCTCAAACAACTTAGACTGCAGATAGATATAGACATTATAAGCATGCTCCTAGATCCACAATACCAAAAACCACAATGCAGAGAAATGTGGAGCAAGACCATTTCTCCCAGACACCATTGTTTCACAATTTACACATTGGTGAACACAACTTCTTCTGCCACATGATCCAAAACCTAAAATTCTAGATATAACACCTTTGAACACCTTTGATCAACATATCCAAACCACACAAGTAGATCTTCAACCATGAAGAAACGTAAAGGAAAAAATTAAACACTACTCTGCCACACTGAACACTCTTTACCACACTATTTCCTCTTTTATTCATTTTTTTCTCAAAAACACTTGAAAACCAAGCACCACAAACACCAATTCAACATCTGCAACACTCCTTTCATCATCTCAACCAAACAAGAGGTTGAACATCCACATAAAAATGCTTATCAAAGCAACATTAAAGGTTGACATTAATGAGACTACTAATGATAACATAATGCAACATATACTAACATCATTTCATCCTAAAACCCATCATCTTTTTGCTTGTTTAATTAAATTAGCCTAGCTATTTAATTAAATGTCTCATGTTCATCTATTTATCTAATTGACCTAATTGGGTTAATTCACCCCCTCCCACACTAGCATTTCATCTTTTTTAGTTAAATAATACAAATTATTTAATGTAAACCCTAAGTCCTCTTATTTAATTAAATAACCCTAAACTATTTAATTAAATATCATATTGCATCCCCCTTTTCATTAAATCAATTATTTAATGAATATCATATTATTCCTCATCTTGCACATTCAAACTTGGTTCTAATTACTAAATTTATTGATTATCCTCACCCTCCCACTTGTAAGGGAATATTCCTCCTTTGCACATTCCTCCAAAAGAGGATATTCCTATCGAATATCCTCTTTTGTGCACTCATTCCTCCAAAATATCTCTTAATCTCTTCCTAATTCTTAGGAAGTGTGTTTTTTGAAAGCTAATTTGGACCATTGATTAAATTAGTTGATCCTTGTCAACTTTCAACCTTGACCATGAATTGGAATCCTCAATCCATGTTTCATCCTCCTTTCATTGTTGACCATTGATTGATCTTTTCAATCTAAGCCCTTGATTTTTCATTTGCTCTCTTATAAATAGATCACTATTTGGAGACAAATGGATCCATATTTTAATAGTAAACTTTTGTTGTTAAAAATCACACTCATTTTCATCCATGTTTTATGTTTAAAAGAATTTTACATTAATTTTCATGCATAATTATCTTAAGCATCCATTAATGGCTTCCACGGTAACT
Source organism: Sequoia sempervirens (assembly GCA_007258455.2). Classification (NCBI taxonomy): domain Eukaryota; kingdom Viridiplantae; phylum Streptophyta; class Pinopsida; order Cupressales; family Cupressaceae; genus Sequoia; species Sequoia sempervirens. The sequence continues at coordinate 22,677,248 of VDFB02026320.1, read as the reverse complement.
TAGTTTGCATCCATTTAGCATATTTTAGAATCTAGGTCTTGCATCTTTGAATCTTGTACACATTTAGCATAGGTTTGCACTCACTTACATCAAACATCTTAGCATTTATTATGTTAAACTAGCTTTCATCATGTTTTTGTTCATCTCTCATCGATTTCATTAGTTTTGTTCAATAAAATTGATTGAAACAAACTCATTATCCAAGGGATTGGGAAAGGGTTGCCATTCCACATCAATGTGATGCCACTCCCCCAATAGGATAAGATTCAGAGTCTTAAATTATGTTTCCATTTTTTTGTGTGTTCTTCATGTTAGTTTAATGGGTTCTTAGTCTTTAATAATTTCGAATATCTTATTGGGATTATGACTTAGGTAATTAAATAGGCTTTAAATCCATTTGGATCTAGCATATTTAGTTAACACTATGATTATGGTCACATTTTGGTAGGGAACCAACTTAATTCCTTCCACTGGGGCAACAGTGGGGCATCCAAAAATCATTATTTTTTTAATTTGTTTTATCTGAGTAGTAGTTTTAATTTGAAAAGCGCCAATCTTTAAACCAACGTAACAGGTACCTCGCTTGAAAGAGGGGAAAAATGTAGACACTTGAATTTGGTATACTAGCACCATTTCATCCTAAAACCCATCATATTTTTGCTTGTTTGATTAAATTAGCCTAGCTATTTAATTAAATGCCTCGTGTTCATCTATTAATCTAATTGATCTAATTGGGTTAATTCACCCCCTCTCACACTAACATTTCATATTGTTTAGTTAAATAATATAAATTATTTAATCTAAACCCTAAGACTTTTTATTTAATTAAATAACCCTAAACTATTTAATTAAATATCATAGCATCCCCCTTTTCATTAAATCAATTATTTAATTAATATCATATTATTCGTCATCTTGCACATTCAAATTTAGTTTTAATTACTAAATTTATTAATTATCCTCACCCTCCCACTTGCAAGGGAATATTCTTGGAATATTCCTCCTTTGTGCATTCCTCCAAAAGAGAATATTCCTATGGAATATCCTCTTTTGTGCACTCGTTCCTCCAAAATATCTCTTAACCTCTTCCTAATTCTTAGAAAGTGTGTTTGTTGAAAGCTAATTTGGACCACTGATTAAATTAGTTGATCCTTGTCAACTTTCAACATTGACCATGGATTGAAATCCTCAATCCATATTTCACCTTCCTTTTCATCTTGACCATTAATAGATCAAATCAATTTGAACCCTTGATTTCTCATTTGCTCTCTTATAAATAGATCACTATTTGGAGACAAATGGATTCATATTTTAATATTAAACTCATGCTATCAAAAATCACACTCATTTGCATCCATGTTTTATGTTTAAAAGTATTTTACATTAATTTTCATGCATAATTAGCTTAAGCATCCATTAATGGCTTCCATGGTAACTTAGTTTGCATCCATTTAGCATATTTTGGAATCCAGGGCTTGCATCTTTGAATCTTGTACACATTTAGCATAGGTTTGCACTCACTTACATCAAACATCTTAGCATTTATCATGTTAAACTAGCTTTCATCATGTTTTGTTCATCTCTCATTTGTTTCATCAGTTTTGTTTAATAAAACTGATTGAAACAAGCTCATTATCCAAGGGATTGGGAAAGGGCCGCCATTCCGCATCAATGCGACACCACTCCCCCAATAGAATAAGATTCAAAGTCTTAAAGTAGGTTTCCATTTTGTTTTCTTGTTATTCATGATAGTTTAATGGATTATTAGTCTTTAATCAATTTCAAGTATCTTATTGGGATCATGACTTAGGTAATTAAATAGGCTTTAAATTTATTTGGATCTAGAATATTTAGTTAACACTATGATTATGGTCACAAGTTGCATTATCCATTCCATTATAATTTCATTTGGTTGCATTATCTATTTCATTATCATTTCATTAGGTTGCATTAACATTTCCATTATCAATTAGGTTGTTTAAAATAATATAGATTTGTTATTCTAAGCGTCTTAGCTTATTATCATTCATATTTTCATTATTGGTTTGAGTTTTTTAGAATAATACATATTTGTTATTCTAAACATCTTAATCTTTTTTCTTTACACTCATTTTGTTAAATGCATTCCATTCCATTAGATCCATTTAGTCTATCCATGCCATGTTCATATTTCATCCACATTTGTATCATATCATGTATTGATAACCATATATCATCATTTCATACATGAGTGTACATGTCATACATAACCACATATCATCATCTCATATGCATGCATAATAAATCACTATCACATCGCCACATGCATCACAAATCATTAGTATCATCTCCATATCATAATCATCAATCATAAAACATCCGATCTTGCATCACAAAGTGTTAGACATAATCCACATCATCCATATTATGCATGTCATAATAAATGCATCTATCATAATCATAATCTCATGCTCATCATACTTATATGCATAATAAACATCAAAATCATCACATAAGCATCATACCTAGAGCATCATAATAATCAACCATGTCATACATATCCAAATATAAAGTCCATAATCACAGTCCACATAGTGTCCATCAAATAATACATACATGTATAGGATAATCAAATGTACAAATGGATATGAGTACAACTGACACATCACGTGTCATGAATCAACAAGAATATAAAGAATCTTTGACTCAATCTGCCAAAAGAATTTGTACATGGACTCTGCATCTATATACCATTCATCGTGTACCTGTCAAAACTGGGATCTTGTACTCCCAAAATTGTCATCCTTGTACTCCAATACTAACTGCGTCAAATATTTGTGGTGAATTTGGTGCTCCTCTCCCTCCTCCTCTACCAAGTGGTCCCATATGCCCACTGGATGTCCCCATCAACATTGACTGTGATATCCTCCCTGATCGAGAGGACCCTCCACTCTTGTTGCACACTTAGGAAAAGGGTTGGGCTCTTGCTGCTGGATCTGGAATAACACTATAGTACAATCCCATCCAGTATCCAATCTCCATCATGGCATCATAAATTAGCCTCCTTCTAATCATGCTACATCTCTCTCACTACAATACCTATCATGTTGTGTTTGTAGCCTGCCCCTTTCCAACTCCCAAGCGTCTTGGGCTAGTCTCATCCCTTGTACCTACCCCTTTGCCTACTCCACAAATTGATCCCACTCCTGCCTCTTCCTATCAGCTGGCACACTTTTCCCCCACCCTCTCTCCTGGGTGATGTGCTTGTACCTATCCTTTGCCACTAGGATATCCTACCGAATCTCGAACTATCAGGTGACCTAATCTAGCCTGTGCAGCTCTATGATGAAGGGATCCTTGTTGATCAAGTAGCATCATGTGAATATAAATCCCCTATGCAGTCGGTCCTCTACTCTCCATGATTGAAAATATTGATCCACATAGGGCCTCCATATTATCTACTCAGCTATCAAATCATTAAACACACAGTAACAATACTCTAGGCTCTGCACCTACCTGTAGTGCATCACCCCTCTATACTCAAAGGCCATTGGTAGGCCCTCCACACCCTCCTTTGCTACCATAATATCTAGTCGCATGATTTGAATATGTTCCCATGACCATACCTGTAGCAGGGTAACATGGGTAATGCTCACCGCCCCTCTGTAGCATACTACGTGCATGTCTCCGTAAAGTCGTGCTAGCACATAGGGCCCCCATGCAAATACACCTTGTCGTCTCTCCATAATATGTTGAACAACCTCAATCATCTTGAGGCTAAAAAATCTCCCACTTCTGTCTGAGAGGAGGATCCTGCTAATCAAGCCTCACAGAAACAACGAAAAAGTTGGTGTAGTCCCAATGCTTCCCCTGGTAGGGAAGTTTTGTCATCCCAAACACAGCCTAAAGGCTCTACTCTAATGGTCACCTGGCTCCCCCGCTCACAAGGTTCCCCTTGATCGACAACCTCAAAATCCTCCATACATCCTCTAGTGTCATTGTCATCTCCCCCATGGAGAGGAGCAAGGTACATGTCTTAGAGCTCTATCTCTCCATCAACACTATCAGCAGTGGTCGATGTGCCCTAATCACAGGGAATGCTACCATGTGCAACAACCCTACTCGGTCCAATATCTTGTGATCATTAGGTATCAAGTCATCGATCATCAACACAACATATCTATAACCTGCATCGACACATGGAATCTATCAGGTCTTTTTCCATTTTTCTCTTATTCCTTTTTCTTCCTTAGTTTTGTGCATTTGCCCTTGTAGCATGCACATTCACCCTTTCTTCTTTTTCGTGCATCTGCCTATTGGCGGAGTGCATTTGCCCCTGCATCCCCCTTTAAGAAAATTCATCTGTTGTTTGGCGTATTCGCCTGTTCTTTCCCCTTGGGAACAAGTTTTCCCTTTTCCACAAAGGTGAATTCGCATTCACCTGTCTCACCATGTCCACCATTGGGCGTTTTCACATTCGTCCTTACCTTGTCGGGCAATTTTGATTTTTCCCTTCCCCTTAGAGGGAGATTTTTCCCTTGCCCTTTCCCCTGAGGGGAGATTTCAATTTTTCCCCTCCTATCGTGCATTTTCCTCAGGGACAATACCCTTGCCTATCCCTTATAAGGGTGGTTTCACAATCACCCCTGTCATCGCGCATCCGCCGCTGTGGAAGCACGTTCACCCGTTCTTCGCCACACATTCACCCATTTTCTATAGGGGCGAATGCACTTTCTCAGAAGGGAAAATTTGTCCTCCCATGGCGAACCCATTTTTCCTAAACCTACCCACCCCTCCCCTATGCAAAATGCAAATAACATGTGCAAAATTTAAATCTAAGGACAAGGCTCAGTTTTTGAAGCATACTTGTCGGGGGACAATCGATAGATGGTAGTACTCTCACATAATGTCTGCTCAGTGAATGATCTCTTTGTCCGCCATCTCGCTCTCGATCGTCCAATCACCTCTCGCCACGTGTGCACAATGAAGTCAAAGTGAATAGTGAATTTTTTAATTTACTATTTATATTTACTTTTTGACCCTATTTAACCTTTCCATTTTTACCCCCTTTCAATCTTTTTAACCTAATTTCTTCATTTAGCCACCATTTTCACCCTATTCATCTATTTTCCTCCGTTCAAAAGCCATTTTTCATGGTTTTCCATCGTCTTCCTCATGGTACCATTTGTTTCTTCCTATCAAGACACCACCCAAGGCCCCCTTTCTTCCCCGTCTACCCTCTTGAGGGGCATAACCCTTCCTATTTATGCATTTCTTCTTCCTATCTATTTCCCTGTGACACTGGGGCATCTACTAAATTCCTCTTCCTCTGTCAAGTCGCCTATATTTATTTTTCTTCGAAACATCATTATTTTAACAATATTTCAAAGAGGGGCAAAATGTAGACATCTAAATTTGACCGCGTCCATATGGTCAAATTCACCTTCATATTTTGCTATCTCGCATCCATTTCCATGTTAACTAAATAATTCATTATTTAATTAATATTCATCTAATCTCCAACATTTCTTAAGGTCTTTAATTAGTCAATTAAATACCTTATCCCTTCTCTTCTCTAAATTAAATAAATAGACTAAAATATTTAATTTAATCATTTTAGACAATGTGAATTAAATCAATTTTTAATTTACCTTGTCTCTCTCCTCTTGTCACATCATCCATAATCCTTCGCTAATCTAGTTTAGTCTAATTAATCTGTGATTAGGATGTGCAAATCACTAATTGTGATTAGTGTCACATCCTCCATAATTTCCCACTTGCCTTTAATCCCTCATTAGTCTGCCTAATCATTTACACAACTCTTAATCATGATTAATTAATCCTTAATCTAGTCCTTTTCCCAATTATGGTAAAGGTACCCAAGTCAACCCTATTTAACGCCTTCTCCATTTGGAGAAGCTAACCCCATCCCCCAAGGAATTTTTAATTCGTCTTTTATGATTATTACACTTACTTTTATAAAATATTTCACCTTTAATTATAATAAGTGCTTGTTGGATCATACTCAATTTTTAGCATGAGGAGATTCTCATGCAATACCATATGTGCATCCTACCACTTAAAAGGCATGTTATGTTACATATTTTGTTAATAATATTGAATATGAGATCATTATTCCACCACATGAACTGTATCAAATAAATTTTACTAGATTGGTGTATTCTCTATACAATATTTTTAAAAACTATTGCAGTCACAACTTACCAAATTGCCTCCTATCAATTCTATTGACTTATTAATACATGTACCAAATAATCATATTACTTATTACTTTTGTTCTTATCATTGACTACATGGTCATACTACAAGTAGATGTATGACACTCAAGCATAAAAATAAATATATTATTTATATAATAAGGTGGTTCAAACTACACACACATGTTTCCCACTTTATCATAATAGAGAAGGTTCTTCCAAGTCTATCGATAAGTCAACTAATAGTAATGCAAGAAACAAAGAACCTATATATAGAACCTAATGTGATCCACATAATGAAGATCAAGATATTGTATACATGCAAGTATTCATAAATGGAGAAATATATTTTGGTATGCTTATAAAAATACATAATGAAATTTAAAATGAGAAAAACATTCCAAAAGATGCATCTAAAGCTACATCCCAAGAACAAGTAAAGATAAGTTATCCAAAATTTTCATATTACATGAAACCTTTATTCATAGATAAAAATTAGTGGTATGTTAAATCCATTTATCTATCATGACATTAAAGAGAATGATCCTATTAGGCACAACAATAAAGTTACTATATCTCCTAGTTCTATTTGATTTTATATTCTTAATTTACACATGTTATTTTATATTATTTTATGCTTTTAATTTTCTCTTTCCACTTTGGATGTGTGATTCTTGTTTGAATTTCTTATTTATATACATTCCCAATTTTCCTAACTGAGGGGTGGAAGTGGGGGTATCTTCCATCTTTCATATTTCACACACACAAAGGGAAGTATCTTAGGTATGCACATTTGATACTTTGCTATTTTCTATGTTTAGGTGTATTGTGCTTATGCTTCATCGCAACTTTACCTTGCTTTCATTCACTTTCTATATATAAATTATCATGTTACCATGTTTTTAGAATATTTTCTCTCTTTTATTCATGTATACACCTTAAGGCTCACACAAAAAATCAAGCGGACATATCATTACTACTTATTCTCAAAGTTTATGTGCAGTTCACAAGTGGAATCTAAATAATTACTACTATTTTTCATCCAATTAATTTTTCTACTTGGTTATGCCTTCTCATGTAGATTTTCATGCATACTAAGTAGGGGAAAAATGTAATGGTGAAAATTACATACCCTAAAAAATATTATTTTATGTCATTTTATGTGGGTGTCCTATGTACTTGATTTTAACACTTAAATTGACACCCCTTTTAATCCAAATTCTCATTTGACCATAAAATATATAACTAAGTTATTCTTTGGGTATTTATTAGATCTTAGATTAACATTTCATTTTCAAGTTCAATTTGACATATATAATTTATCTAAGTTCATTACCTTTCTTGTAGATTAAAACTTTGAAATTTCATATTCAAATGTTAAAATGGTCCCAATTTTTTACCCTTTCCAACTAGTCATTATGTGCTAACAACCACACCAAAATATTTGAACTATGTGTATGAATTAAATATAAAAGGACATCACCCCTAAATCCTTTTCACACATAAAATCCAACATCCTTATATCATCCAAGCTCATGAAGTGATCCTTATCTAACTAAGTCACTTTTAGAATCACATTCCCTTATCATTACATAGTGTGATACATTTACATTTCTTTATTGTATAACCTCTTTCCCAAACAAGTTTTAAGTGCCTATTTTAATACTAGGTCTTTAAATCACCCAACTATGTTGTGTTTCAAGTTCCAAGTTCATGGTTTCATGTTAAATTCATTAGGATAGTTCTTGATGCATTCATTACATGCCATTTTCTTTAATTTTATCAAAACCATTGTTTATTTTTAAGGGATTTTAATAACTATAAGATCATTGCTTAGAAAGCTCCTAAAATTGTTCATAAATTGTTCTTTTTATATAGGTATAGACATTGGTGTAAATATCTATTTATAAACATAAAAAATTATAAATTAGAGATTTAGTTTTATATTCAAAGTACATATCCATAAATTAATTAGGCTCATATTCACAAGCATAAATATTAATTCTATAGAAAAAATCCAAACCAAGTGTTTTCACAACTATAAAAAAATAGATACTAGCTATCTTAGTCATCTCATCTTAGATCAAATTAAAGAAACTAGGTCTGAATCACATGAAATAACATTTTTCATTTCTAAATCTAAGATATGATTTTTTTATTTTTTATTTCATTTTATTTTTATATCAAGTACACATGATATATTACTTCTCCTTTGTCTAGGGTGATTTATTCATTATTTCTATATTACAAGTATCAAGAGATGAAAAGCATGACCAAGGGGAAAGGATCAAGCACTAACATCCTATCAACTAAGATCATCTAGTTTTTTCAAAACAAGATTTCTTATAGATGAGAAAATAACAAACATAGAGGGTTTTCCAATACACAATGATGGGTTAGCATATTGCTTCAAAAATAACAAATACCTGGTTGCAAATAAATTTTTTCAGAGTATGTAATATTAAGGAAAAGGATTAGGTCTACATTAGAAATGAATTCTAGAATTAGTACATTTTCATGAAAGTCCCAGATATTAAGATCTTGGTTATTCATTGATTAGCAAATCAAATGATAATAGTGATACATCCACAATATTAGGGGCAACTTTATCCAATATAACCATCAAAATAGAGGCCATATGTAGTTCTTACTATAAGGTTTCTTCTAACACTCCTCCCATGCACACCATAAGTCACCATTTCAAAATAATTAAACCCACCAATTGGAACCAACAAAAACAAAAGTCTTACAAATCCAAAGTCCAAAATAAAATCTCAAAAGACATTGAATCAAGTTAAAATCCAAGTGGACAAATGAAATCAAAATTGAGCCTAAATAAAAATGAATCAAGAAAATAAAAGAATCCCAATCCAATAGTCAATTAAAATGTGGAGCAACAATAAAAGAGGTATCCTACATATACAACATGTCCACCACCTTCAAAATGGTCATCACACAAGGCATACAAAAGTGTTGGTTCCAAACACAACCCAAAATCCAAACTCCATCATCCACCATCCCAAGTTTAGAAAATAAAAATCCCTACATCCAAAATGCCAAATAATCCATCCGCATCTACCATCATTCATCATAATCAAACATCTCACCTAAAATCCAAACATCCTAACTCACAAATCCGTTGCATTTTGGCAGCAACACTTTATCATAGGGAATCTCATGGAACTCTATCACAATGTGAGTATTGAGATAAGGCCAAACCTAGTATCATAAAGGATCACAATGACATCCATTGGTTATATACAAGCACCGCGATCTTGATAAGGAAACTCCTCCATAGAGGTCACTATTGGCATACCGTGACACCAACATCTAAATCAACAATGTCAAAGGATTAAAAAAACCAGTGATCATCTAAACATCAAGGCCATCTAGAAAATACTAAAAAAATGAAAATTTCAAAAAATACAAAAAAAAACGTAAAGATAAAGTTTCATCCAATAGTGAAAACCATTCTTATGACACTCTAGATAAGTACCATGATGAAAACTTGGCAAACATGCATCGTGTGTAAGAACAATTATCTATAAAGACCATTACACTTGGGGGAAATTTGTCTCATCTTTCATTACCTATTTCATGACATTTCCATCCATCCAATGTATATTGTTTCTATCCATCTTCCCTACCTACCTTGATCTTGATAAAGACCTAGGCACAAACTTAAAACATGATTTGACAAAATCTTGACATGTCCATCCTTTGGTCATATGCTATCCAATATCATGTCATAGTATACATAGAACTATCCAACCCTATAGCTCAAAGAAAACATATCATTCCTATGTGATATAGTCCTTGGAGATCACATCCTAAATCCTCCACCAGACAATCCTAATCATCCTATTCTATATCTAACAAATCCATAATCCTTTTACCCTTATTATAAGACTTGGTTTTCCCTTGTCACTAGTTCTAAGCTTCCAATCCACTTAACCAACATCCCTCCATACTCCTATCTAGTCCTAAGAGTACTCCATCCAAATACAACAATCCTAATCCATACAATATTGTTATACAATATAGTACATCATCCAAAACATTTCATGGTTATGTTCCCAACCTCGTTGCAAACCTTGATCCATCTTAGTTACATAATCGTCATTGAGATATGTCTTTCCCAATTCTTCAGTTCTTTTTAGGATGTGTTCTTCCTATATCAACAACATTACCATCATCAATCAATCAATTGGTTTTTAGCTTAACTAGGTGCAAGATCATGTTTGTCTTTGTATCAAGCTATGCATGCTTGCTTTCTTTCTTGTGTGTGTATTTCATTAATTTGTATTTGTCATGGTTCTTATAGTACACCATCGATAACACACCACTCCATCAATAAACATAAGCAAACATCAAACATAGACATGTGCTTCAAACCATCAAACATCGCACTTGAAACATGCAATTCAACATAAAATTTTAGAAATTGACATCAACCTTGATAACATACAATTAAATACAATCCTTTTCCATTGTGAGCAATTCCTTATCACCCATCACTTGTCTTATACAAGAAGTTTCCTTCTCGAAACCAAAAATTTTCTTATACAAGATGTTTCTTTCTTGAAACCATATATTTATCTTATATGAGATGTTTCCTTCCCAAAATTAGACATGATCCACATCCATACTGTAGTTCTTTCTATACCTTGGTAGAAGATAATATTGATATGGTGTAAAATGGGGCAAGGACTATTATTTTGTGTTGTATTTAATGGTTGTCTCATCACAGATCCACCAAAAGTGTCAACCGCCTTGTAAGTTTTGGGACATCCTATTGTCTATTGTTTGTTTTCTTGAGAGTAATTCCATGCATTAGATACATTACCACCTTGGTCTTATATACCTTGGTACATAACATCCATTGCTATATTAAATACAGGTTGTTAATCCCAAATTTAATATAACACTTCATCGTCATTTCATTCATAAGACCATGTTTCTTCCATCCATATTTTATTCTTTTTCTCTCATCATATTTTTTTCATCTAACATCTTCTACATCTTCTCTTCTTTCGAGAGATCACCCATTAACTTTGTGTACAAATAATCTTTGGAAGGGGCATCGATCATCTCAATCATCTCATCTTTTCTAGTTTTCCATTTCTCACTTGACTGGGGCATATCACCATCATCATCATCATCATCTTTTCTTCTCAATTACTTTTCTTTTCTTTGAAACAATGTATTTTTGAACATTGCTTCAAAGAGGGGCAAAATGTAGACATTGAAAATATTCTCTTAATTATTCTCCTAGTAGTTGATCGTTAATTTATCATCATTAAATACCATTTATCATATCAATTTACAATTTATGATTATTAATTACTATTTATCATTTATCACATCACAAAATCATTTATTAATTAATAATATCCATTTAATCCATTTATCACATCATTATTAATTTATCATTTATTAATAATTTCCATTTAGCCATTTAATTAAATGAGTAGTGATTATCCATATTCAAATATATTCCATTTTCACCTCTTCAATCAACTATTTCTTCTTTTATTAGTTAACTCCATCTCACTTTAGAATATCAATCTTCTCTCATCAATTAACTTCATCTGATTTTAGAATATTCTTCTTCATCCACCACTCAATTCAATCTTCAAAAGGAACAACTGAATCAAAAGAAAATTACAATGAGCAACCATCATCCAAAAAACAACATGCCATTAACACTACATTGGCCAAAAAGAAAGATAAAAGCATCAACACATCTTCTTTGATTAGTTAACTCCATCTCATTTTAGAATATCAATATTCTCTCATCAATTGAATATTCTTCTTTATCCACTAGTCAATTTAGTCTTCAAATGAAAACTTTATGTGCACAATTATCCATTAATTAAATTAAATAATTTATTATTATCTCTTCATGCTTTAAAATGGAAATTTTCTATTGATTAGTTGAGTTGATTCTAAAGGCAATTCAATTAGCTAAAGTTTTTGTTCTTGTCCTCATTTTCCATTTGATTTTTTGTTTTTGTTTTTGTTTTTTTTCAGTATTTTACTATTTTTCCACATGTGTAAAATAAAGAACTTGATGTTCCGTGAAAATTCTATGTTTAGTATAAATTAGAAAATAAATACATAATAAAAGAAAAATATTTTAAAATTATACTTTTTAGAAAGATTGTTTTGAAACTACGATCTTGCAAATTATCTTGTCAAGTTAACTCCATTTGAAGGTCTAACTCGGGGTTTGAAACTAGAATTTTTGAGGAAAATTTGAAGTAGACATTAAAAGTGTCTACATAAGGCCTTTCATTTGAAAGTATTCAAGGACCTTCATTCAAAGATATGTCATTCCCACAAAAATATAAAAAAACCTTCAAATGAAGGTTATTTCTAAAAAATAGAAAAAAAGACCTTCGAACAAAGGTCCCTTTTTTATTCCTTTTATGGAAAATGGAAAAAAAGAGACATTCAAATGAAGGCCTATTTTTATTTCTTTTTTAGAAATTTCCATAAAAGGAATGAAAAGGGACCTGTGTTCGAAGGTCCCTTTTTTCCATTTTTGGAAATTACCTTCATTCAAAGGTTTTTTACATTAAAGACATGAGATTTCCACAATCCATCTGAATGTGATTATGTTTTTGGATTTTGATTGTGTGTGAAATCTAGAAACAACATAATCACGTTTTTTACATTTTCAACCTTCAAATGAAGGTACTTTTTGACATACATTTGTTTGAAGAAAACCTTCAAACAAAGGTGTTTTGAGTTTTTACTTCATTCAAAAGCAAAAATTTGATGTCCCAAGTTTGGGACCCATTATTGTGGGATGACCTTTTGTTATAATTTTTTATTAAATCTAATAAAAAGTATGCCACTTGTAAATATTTTATTGCATTAAGACAATCCCATCAAGATGGACACAAAGATAAATGAGAATTAACACAGATATACTAATTACACTGAGAGGCATATTACAATGACATCCACCAAAAAGCAATGTGTAAGAAAAAACTCTTCAACTAGAAATTGACGTTCAAATGACATGCAAATCCATATCCACTCTTAAATCTTATCTTCTTTTCTTTTGAAAAAAAAAACCGTAGTCATTATTGTTAACTTCCTAAAATGAATTTTAAAAAAAGTGTCAATTTTGTTGGAGATTCTACTTTTTTAATTTTTTAAATATTTTCAATAAAACTTAAATAATATTTTAAATATATTTTAATATTATTTTTGGGAAGATAAATATGAAGCGGTAATTTGAAAGCAAAAAAAAATGGTTACAATTTAAAATAACATTCAATTAGGGTTAAGATTAGAGTTTTGATTAGAGAAAAAATGATGAAAATAGGTGTTGAGCGTATTTTATGTATGCTAGTTACACCAAGAGACATCTATAGTGACATCCAAAAATCTGTAAAGTTTTTGAAGCTGCATTTAAAATAATAAAAAATAATTCAAATATTTATATAAACTAAAAGAACAAGATGGTTCAAAGATTTGATCACAAAGATAAATCGATTAGAAAAGAAAATTAGAGAATGATAACTTTGGGCGTATTTTATATATATTAATATTTAATATATGTATGCTAGTAATATTTAAAGTTATATTTTAATCTCTCTAAATCAATAGAAATTAATTTATATTTCATTCTCTAAATAAATAATTCTAAAATTTACAAATCTACTAAATAAAAAAAACTTTATTAATTTTTTTCCACATTTTGCTTATGCATTTATAGAATGATAACACTTTTTCCTTTCATCTTCAAAACATACCAATTGGATTTCCATCTTCCCAATTTAGAAGCTTTTGGATTGTAAAAATATTTTAACCAATGTAAATTTAAATAGATTCCTTAATAAATTTCAATTAATTGATGTCATATGTAACCCCCTCATTGTCATAGAATATGCCTCAAATAACATTATTTTTTGCCATAAAATCTGTCATATGTAACTCCCATCTTAGTATTATTTGCCAAGTGTTATAACTTTTATATTTTCCCCAAAGAATATACATAAAATTGCATATTAAATACTCCCATCTTAGTATTATTTGCCAAATTTTATAGTTGTAAAAATATTTTATTTAACCAATATAAAAATAATATTTTATTTAACCAATATAAAAATAATTCCTAATTTTAAAATCTGTCATATGTAACTCCCCTCTTAATATTATTTGCCAAGTGTTATAGCTTTGATATTTAAATTTATATTTTAATCTCTCTAAATCAATAGAAATTAATTTAGATTTTATTCTCTAAATAAATAATTCTAAAATTTTAGAAATCTACTAAATAAAATAATTTTTATTTTTTTTCAATATGGAGGCCTATTACAATGGCATCACCAAAAAGCAATGTGTAAGAACAAACTCTTTTATCATTGCAATAATTAAGTGTGTATATATTGATATATGATAAAATTTTAAATTAAAAAATATTAACCTTCTTTTCTTTTGCTATGACAAAATTTTAAATTAAATTAAAAAATTCTTATGAATGAAAAGAAGAAGGAGCATGCCCCAACACAATCTTATAAACCCCAAAATTCTTTAAGAAAAACCTTTTCTCCGAGTTGATGTAATGTCGTAATCGCATGCATTCACGAACTTCATATTTGTATTTCAAATCATTTCTATATTCTTTTCTCTGTGCCTTTTTGTGTCTACTTTAACTCTGCATGTCGAATTGCTGCTTTTTGAACACTTTCTGCTAAAATGGAAAACACCATGAATAACTGTATGAATTGGGCTCTCTGATGGTCTTTCCAATTCATTTTTTCAGCTCTTCTCCAAAGCATTGTTCCTCTATTGAGGTCGGTCTGAATTGAACCCTGTTTTCAGTTTTCTAGTTGGGGTTTTGCGGGGGTTCAGTTCAGTACTGCCTATAATATCCCTTTCGTGTTTGGATTTGGTTATAGAATTTCTTTCGGTAGATTACTGTCCTTTCGACTTCTTTCGTGGTGGGTAATTGGAATTTTATATTGGGTAGGCGAAACTTGGATACCGATTCCAGTGAAGTCGATTCAGTTGCTGTTTTAGGCCCTTTTGCGCAACAGCAAGTTAAGTAATTATGTCATATTAGGCAATGTGTGATACTGCCTCAGTGGGTCTGCTTATGATGCAATGATGGAAGGTGTTACATTGTCCCATCAATACAATTATCAGCAGCTGCGGAAGAAATACAGTAATGGAAGGAGCAATTTTGATCAGATTGACAGTAAGTCTCAGCGACAACAAGAGCAGGAGGATTTGACCGAGGACATCAATGATATCGAATTGGGACGGGCCTTTGATCTAAATGCTCTTGTAATTTTCTGACAGCTCATTTTGTGTTAAAGATTCAGCAATCTTTCTATTAACATGCTCTGATTCTATTAATTTGGGTTTGTTAATAGAAACCCTTGATAACGAATGACTCATAATTGGGCATATCACCGTGATGAGTGATCTATTTATACTTATTCAGTTTAAAAAGGAGCATTTTTTGTTGCCCTCTTTGGTGATGCAGCACATTTTTTTTGAGGCTATTGGCTGTAACTTTTTGCAAATACTGACATCTAGGCTAATGATATTAGGGTCTGTACTTGTAGCTGATAACTAGTGATAACTTGTTATTGGGGATGATGCCGTAGTTCCTCATCTAATGTAACAACGAACATTTTTTTTCTAGTACCCTCTAGGTGGTTCAGGTATAGTTTTCTTCTAGGCCTCTTGTATTAGATTCTGTGTTCAAACTATTAGGCATATGACTGTGATGAGCAATCTCTTGGTTCCTTATGCGACATAAAAGTAGTATTTTTGCTTTTTCTCCTTAGGTTTTTGAAGGCTGTTGGTTGACATTGCATGTACCCGATTTTAAGGCCACTAGTGGTAGGGTCTGAATTCATACAAATTAAAAAATAATTTTCGTTGGATGATGGTATGTTGTAGGACAGACTGATCAGATCTCAAATTTTTAAGCTTTTCTTCTACTCATGTGTATATAATCTACATTGTAAGCAATCATTACCCTGTACTTCTTACAACCATTACAAACAAACAATTTGTATGTGCACCATACTGCAATTCGAAATAAACTATATAGATGTTTTCTCTATATACCTATATATTCATATACCTTTTCAAGGCTACTGGTAGCATTGGGGTATATGTATTTATACATAAACCCAGGTAAATTCCACTAGGAATAGTGTCTATATTGAGACATACACCCATTTCAAGGGCACTGGAATCAGGGTCATTGTTGTCTGAGTAAGTGGTTTTTATTCTCATGGACCTATTTTTCCCGTGGGGTTGAAACTAATTGTGTGCATACCTTTGATATTGGTAACATTTATTATCTAATTGTGCCCTATAAAAAACATTTTTTGTGTGCCTAGTTTAAAAATGCTTCAAATTTTGATTCTTTTTGGAAAAGAATAAAATTTAGGCAAAATACAGCTACAAAATATATCAAATGAGTTTGGTGGGAGGTTTGGGGGTAGCACCCCTAGTGGCATTTAGGGGCAGTGCCCCTTGGGGGGGTTTGGGGGCAGCTCTCCTTGTGGGGGTATGGGCACCCCTAGTGGGGTTTGGGGGTAGTGCCCTTGGCATGTTCTGTGTTGTGATATAGAGCAAGGTCAAGGGGCAAAGCCCCTGTCATCAAGCCCAAATGAAGACCTTCGAAACCACACAAACTTTCATGGTGCACACCATTTTCATAAAATTTTAAAGGGAAAAAAGAATGCTTATAAAGCCAAAAAACAACATTTTTGGATTGCTTAATCCACAATTTTGATGCTAGCATGAGTTGCAGGGACAGACTTGCTGAGTACCTTGTGATTACTCACCACAAATCTCGTGCACACTCACAAAAGCCTTGGCAACAGATATTCATGAGTTTACTCCACAAAAACTTGGGGCAGGAAAATAATGGCATTGCCAAGTTTGCAAACTATGGTTCAAGGTAGTGCTTGTACCATCCAAATTTAGATCAGGTAGGATTGTGTGTACAATCAGACTACCTTAACTACTAGAAGCATATTTAAAGTATTTGACAATTACCAAACAAAACACAATTGCTGATAACCACTAACAACTAATTCCCAACAACTATGCACAAGCCCACAAGTGATTAATACATAGCTGGACACAAAAAGACTAACATGACATAACAATGTATGTCACATAATATTAGGGAAAATTGTCCATATTTTTGGTGGCGTTGAAGAAGAGGAAGGTCTTACTTTCTGAGCTTTCGTTCTTTCAGCCATAACAACATAATCAAAGCCTAATGTTCCTCAACAAAATACTAATGCAGATTCTTGGAATGCTAAGCTTCCAACGTAGCTTGAATATGCAATGGGTTATTCAGCTGAAAGTAAAACGGAGAGCTTATTAATTACACATTGATGATCATCATATCGAGAATGTTGTGGATGGTACAGGGAATGTATTCGCCAATGGCCATGCAACTTAATGAATTCTTGTGGATCAGAGGCAGGTGAATCCAGATTATTCCATGGTATGACTTCCAAAAAAAATGATCAAAATACCTCTTGTTGGCGTTATTCCAAAGTAGATTGTATTGTAGCAGCAAACTTTGGTCGAACTACAGCAGGTTGTATACCAAAACTTTGTTCTTGCACTAAAATCATTGCATGCTGAAGGGTTTGTTGCAGGTCATACGAAGATCAAAACAGTACAATGGTGCTTTGAATGCCATTATTGGCTTGTACGTAGGACTAAAGGAGTGTAGAGTGGTAGCAAATGACTCAGACAGTTCAGTAAAGTGAAATTTGCACTGTAGGATAGCAATATAGTGAACTATGGTGGAAGAAGGACTAGACCATACAATTTGAGAAGCAAGCTTTGGTTGAGTGTGGCATAGATGGCAGTTGCAGAGCCAAATTTTTTCAACCATATGGTGGCTGTATTCACAGAGGATTGTATGGCCAAATGTTGAGGAGTAGTTGGCCATACAACAAAGCAAGTAATAGATGCGATAATGTTGTTTTTCCTTTTGTGGCATACGATAGAGACTTTTCCAACAATTTGCATATAGTAGGGGTGGTGTACGACTTGTCCAGTAGGGCGAGTAGAGCATATCCACCTATGCAGTGGGTAGGCAATTACAATAATGAAAAGTAAATCAGCTCTTCCACTTTTCAGTGGTCAGCGAAGAGCCAGAGACCACTTATTCAGTGGGGTGAGTACAATACTACTTATGCAGTGGGTAAACCAATGAAACCACTTATGCAATGGGGTAAGTAGCAAATTAAACTAGAGCAAGTCACTGATGGTACTACCATTATGTGTTACAATAAGAGCTCTCAAAATAAGATTCCAAACAATTACATCACAACTCTTTTGACTGCAAATATGATAGAAATACAAAATGACACCACCAAATGAACCCCAACTATGATAACAAGATACCCAAACAATATAATGGCAAATATACCTCACAAATGAGACCAAATGAAGTCTGAATCAGGTCTGATATACTGTTGCAGCAGGTCTGATACACTCAGAAAATCACCAGGCAGCCATGAAGAACACTCTGAATCACTCCAAAACCACTGAAGTCCACCCCCTAACTGAATGCTATGATGGAACAAGGCTTAGGCGCCCCCAAAGGAGCAGAAAGAGGCTGAAGAGAAGGGGTGTTTCCCCTTGAGAACCCACATGCCACACCCAAAGGATGGTACAGCCAGCAGTAGGGGCGATTTGGCTCCCAAAAATAAACGCCTTCGTCTTTGAACCTGCAACCACTTCCTTTCTAGTTGCCTAGCTCGAAGAGTTCATTGGTCAAATACCCAGAAGCCATTTCCAAATACTTCAATCTGCACAAGCAAAACATGTGGTATGGCCTTGTACTTGCACAGGTATGGCCAGCATCTTGAACTTCAAGAAAACAAGGTCAAAACACTCTGCAAACTCAATGAAATGGCATAACAAACTCTAACCAACATATCACCTCAAAAAACCTCATATTGAAAAGCCATGAAATGAAACTTCACCATCAGCACCAATGGTATCTCTGTATGGAACCACACCAGTTCAGCTAGGGAATGTATTTCAATTCGAAACTAGAACAATCCTTGAGGGATTTCGTCCTCAAAGACTTAGAGAATCCAATACCAAACTGGCAGCACCTCGTTATCAATTCTCAACATGAGCAAATGAGCTCCCAAATGCCTCCTTATATAGCTTTTGGAGGGAAATATTACAATTTTGAAATAATAAGATATTTCATATTTCACTTTTCCCACAAAATGCCTTTTTAAAATAATAATATTCCCCATTATATGCAACGACCCCCTTCTCTCACTTAGGTGTCCAACTTTGAGGTATTTTTGCCTTTTCAAAAATTCATCACTTAAGTTATGAAAATAATAATTAAACATTATAACTCAAGTGAAATATTAAAATATTTTATCCCAATTGACGAGAAATTCTTAAACACCTCGGAATCCAATTCCGACTGCACCAATGTGATCCTAAGGCACTGGATGAAAGATTGAAGCCGTTTTGGTGGCTTACTAAAAATAGATGTGGTCTCCAAGAAGTTTGGAGAAGACCCAAAAAGTTCAAAAACACCACGGAGAGTGTCATTCAAACTAGTATCATCCACTGAGGTCAATGCCAACAATAGAACCCAAGAAGTGTCGCCACTACATCCTCCAAGAACCTTGGAGTCCCCTTGCCTTACCACTTAGCCTTGGGAACTCTAAAAACAGGCTAATGGTCACTGAACTGATCAAGCCTGAGAAGGTGACATTACATATGCAAAAGTGTGGGGTGCGGGAGAAAAGTAGCATTTGATAGGGTTATGAGGCTTGTGCAAGTGCAACATGTTGGGACTCAATCCCACGATGTCAATTAGAACTTGCAAAAAGGTAGCTACAGAAGTAGATGTTTGTAACCATATGTCTCCCTGATTGGTTGTAGACATTTTGGAAGGTTTTGAGCAGCAGGGTATGACAGGTTTTTTGCAGTTAGAGATATTTTCCTTCGCCACATTTGTTGGCACGATCGTAGCAAAGATTAGATAAGCGTTGTAACACTTGAAATCAATGCAAGTTGGCATTTATATTGGTCTTCTTTATGTTGCGTATGAATGTTTATGAGTTTGATGAAGGATCATTAAATAGATGTGTTTACATTATATCATGCCTTTGATGCAACTTGTTTGTTGTTTTAATGGCCGTTTATGATCCTATTACCCAATAAAAGACTGGTTTTGAAGACTCAGACCTTCCACATACATTTCAAATCATCAAAAACCAATTACCTGTAGTATAGGAAGTAGTAGATTAATACTTGCTGTTTATGATTTAGTATTGCAAACCAGGGATGAATCATAAGTAAAACAAAATGTTAAATTTTTTGTGAATCATTTCCAACATGTTCATACTTTGCCAATGTCTATGAAGTTATAAATGAAACTATCTCAAGGAGTTGTAATACTTCATTATCTGCAGATGCATGTGCAAACTATTTATCACGTATAAAGAGATTTATTGCAACTAGTTAAGCTTAGCCTAGTGATAGTTATAGGGGTTAAGTTTATATTTGGGTATAGCTGCTGTGGGTTATATTAGATGTTCATTTTGTTGTGTTTGAATGCCTATTAAGGCATACCTCTAGGAACACCCTCTTGAGTTTAAGTTGAGCTCAAAGAGTAGGAGAGTTTATTCACTCTCATAGTTAGCCTTTAACCATCCTGAGTTTATTGATGAGCCTCTATTTACCTTCTTAAAGACAAACTCTTGGCTTGAAAGTGGAGAAGAGCTCTAGGATTTGAGAGAGCGGTTTTGGGACTTAACACAAGTTTCCACAGCATTAAAGTACATTGAACACAATGTCTTATATTTTGTGGACTTAAGGATGGCGAGCACACTACAAAAGAATTTCGTGACTCCAATGCTTTGTAAACTTGCAAGCTTGTGGAGATAATAAGTAAAAGTTCATGCATTTCCAAGGTTGCATGTGAACATTGTAGCTCTACAAACATTTAGAAATTGCAAATTCTTAAGTTCTTTTGCTTCAACTTTAAAACCATGTTCCTTCTAGGATGACTTGCGACCTTAACTTGCCTTATATGAATTTTGAAGGTGTTTACTTAGCATAAAGAGACAAGACCCAAGAAAGGACAAATTGACTTCCCAAACCATAAGACAGGAAAAATTTTATGAATGGAAGGACTGAAATTTTGTACATGGGTAGGGCCAAAATGTCAAGACAAGAATCTGGGAGCCAAAGAGACTAGATAATTGTGTCATGAAGAGGAAAATTGAGAATTGAAATGCCATTGGATGTGTAAAAATTATCATGACAAGTTCATCGCTTTCGATAGAGAGGTGTTTGCATTTTGTTTGCAATACATGATGCTTTAGCTAACTATTGAAACTAGCAATTTCACTATTGTAGTTGGAATACCAAATTTTTAAGATTTTCTTGTACATCAAAGCCAACACATGGATTGAACATTCTCCAACATGCAAGAAGCTGTCTAGTAATACAAAACATGCCATGAAGTACAAAAATTGGATCCAATATAGATCATTGGCTCAAGTATTGTAGGCACTACACAAGAGGACATATATAATTATATTCTTTTATCAAACCTCTTTACAACAACTCTTCTACTTGCCTATTGTCCGCACTTATAGCTGGACTCATTTTGTGTGGTGCCTTAGATGGAAAACTTGATATTCTATGTGGTGCCTTGGCAAATTGGATCCTTGGATTAAATCAATGCAATGTGAGATGCTTTGCGTTGGTGGCAATCCCTTTGGCATTTGACAGTTGATATCTCTACTTGCTCCTTGAGTAATGTTGCAATCTTTGACTCCTCTTATATGTGCCTCAACCTCTCCTTTTGTGCAGGCTTGAGCACTAACACATAATATTTCTCTATGTTAATTTTTTCCTTGAGAATCTCCTTGTTTAGCAGCATCACTTGACTTACAGTGCTGTCTTCTTCTAATGTCAGCCACAACACAAAATTCTTACCATTCTTTGTGATGGTGAAGGTGTTCTTTTGCCCATTATGAATTGTGTTTTTGTCATACTACCATGACCTTCCCAACAATACATGACACACATCCATTAGGATTGCATCACATCATACCTCATCCATGTAACCTTCAATGTGGAATGGATCCTTCCATTGTTTTTTTGTCCCTTTTGCAAGGAAGAGACTTTGTATAGTGTGGGATGTCTAACAATGTTTATCCAATTTTTTGAACCATCTCTATGGACGCCAAGTTATTTTGCTACCTCCATTGATTATCAATTTGCGACATTTTTGCTTGACTTGCACTTGGTGCAGAAGATGCTCTTCGTCAACCATAGTTCATTCTCTTCTTTGGATGACCAACACTTTGCACACCATCAAATTTTCTCCATGCTTTGGAGCTGCTTTTTTTGTTTCACTCTCTTGTTTGGCCTACACAAGTTGCACTCACTTCTTTGAGCGACCTTTCTTTTTCTCGGCTTGTAGACACTCATATGACCAACGATTTGCCTATCCACTATTGTAGAAAGTCACTTAGAAGCCACCTCTTCTTTGTGGCTTGAATTTGGTTCTCCGTTTGAGCTCTACACAAAATTCAACTCTTCCATTTCCTTCTACATATAGGTTTGTCTTCCTATGCTTTGTTTACCCTTTTTGTGTCTTGTTGTCTATGGGACTTCTTTGCTCCAAGTGCTACTTGTTAGGCCTTTTATATGGAATGTCTATTTAGCAAACCTATTTTGAACATGAATTGAAATGTGCAACCCATTCACATATTTGGAGACTTTCTCCTAATCATCATCTTCTTGACTAGCCTGAATGTAGTCTTTAATATTCCTTTGTATGTTCTT
Source organism: Sequoia sempervirens (assembly GCA_007258455.2). Classification (NCBI taxonomy): domain Eukaryota; kingdom Viridiplantae; phylum Streptophyta; class Pinopsida; order Cupressales; family Cupressaceae; genus Sequoia; species Sequoia sempervirens. Next base: position 22,654,197 of record VDFB02026320.1, on the reverse strand, counting down.
TACAAATGTGTCTTGGCATAGATTTTGGGGCTTCTTGAACAAGACTATTGTGAAGTTTCTATGGCATGAACATCCCCTTGAGCTTCTTGACCATGTTGTCTTAGTCTGCAATCTTCTTCTTGTCAAATCCCACCACAATGCAACATGTCCTTTCATCTTTGACTCATTGTGGGTTCTTGATTGATTCTAACTCAAAATATTTCTCCAACTCTATTGTTATCCAATCTATCAATTCTTCTAGGTTTAGGCTATTTGAGTAGATTTGGAGATCAAACCTTGGTTTTTTTCGACCATTATGATGGCTCTAGAAATCCAATCTTCTATTGTGATTTTCTCTTCAAATTCAAAGTCTATTTGTTGAGGGATAGTGCTATCTTCTCTCTTGACCATCCGAATGTCCTCCATCACAACTGCTCTTTTTTGCATAGTCTCCATGATTTTGAGCATCACCTGAAGGGTTCTCAACATGTCAGCAAGGTTTGTAACACTGCTAAACTCTTCCCTCATGGTTGTATCCTACTCTTCCTTTGTAGGCCGTTGCTCTTTCTTGACCAATCGCAATGCGAAATGCACAAATTTACTTTGTTATAGAGCTGAACAACTCTCACTCACAAGACTTGGCTCCTGGTATGATACCATTTAACACAAATTGAAGGCAAGTCAAATGAACAATTGATTAACAGTTACCCAAAGTTACACGGCCAAAGCACAAAAACAAGGAAAAATAATGAAGAACCAAGGAAAATAAGCTCTAGATAATATTTGTAGGTATGTTGTACATTCTATGGACCACTCCAAAATTGATGAAACCTAATTGACGTATTCTCTATGCAGCCCATTGACAATAATCAACCTATTTGTAGAGACTGTCTACCATATATTTTAACCCCCTTTACAAGCGTAGTTATGCCTAAGAATCACTTTCTTCTCATTTTGAGCTCCAACTCTCACCATTTGTGCAGTCTCTCTCTTCTTTGGCTATTAAAATTAGCTGTTGGCAACTCTGGTCTTCTAATAACCTTAAACTTCACTCTCTCCAGAGCCAATTGTACACTTTACTCTCTCTTTCCAGCCAACTATATGCTTCATTCTCTATCCAGCTGACTGTATGCTTCACTGCTTGGTTCTGCAAGGTTTGTCTATGTCAACACTTATGAAAGAGTCCACTTCACCAATGTCACAACTAATGGCCTTCACGGTAACATTGTAGATTACTCAGACTCTCAAACACACACGACCAAGACCACACTCCAATACTCACACCACAGACTTCAAACCATAACACAACAAGATGAAACACTTTTTGGGTGATGCAAGATTGCTTGACCCCTATGGTGCTCTTGCATCAATTTTCTTTTGGTAACTTTTGCTTTATCGTTCTCTTCTTAATACACACACGGTACTAACACAAGTAACAAAATCATGGCTCTTATTGGTTGGCAAGGTAAATAGAGCAGATCTTGGTTGTCTTTATGTTTACCTATGTATCTTTTTCTCATATGCATAGATATTGGGTATTGATTTTTTTGAAGAGTGATATCACAATCTGTTGGGTTGAAAATGCCTTCATGTGTCATTTCTTAACTTTTGGGAGTTCATGTCATATACTGTCCATGGAAGCTGAAGTTGCAAACATGAAGAAAACTAACCATTGTTTCATCCTTATGATAACAGGAAAGTAGATTGAGTGACTGTTTTGGGCATATGCGAAATGACTTTGAAGGGGAGTACATTTGTGAAAAGCAAGGTATGCTTTTTCCTTGTTTTTCATTTAGGCTTTTGAAGTTCACAACTGGTACGTAGATGTTTTTACACTTGTGATACTTAGTCTGTAGTCTGATTTTGGAGCTCTTTTTTATTATTTTGGTTTTGGACTTCCATGCTATTATAATTCGATGTACTTGGTTACTTTATAGACAGGAATATAATTTGTTTCTTTCTGATCAGAGTTGCCAATTTTGCCATTATTCTTGTATTCTTCTGTTAGGATACTATCCCAAATTTTGCATATAGTGCAAATATATTGTAGAATTTGAATAGGTTGGCATCTCGTTTAATTTAGTTAGATGTTCTCTTACGTGGAAAATGTCCAGGATGTCTGCCTTGTTATCATACTGTATATAGGTTCTTAATCATTCCAATGATACTTGCAATCATGAATGATGCCTGTAAATTAAGTCCTTCAGTTATGGGTGAAGGCATTAAGGTCTAGGCCCATTGTTCTTATTGTCATCAGTTATGACTTTGCTACAAAGTTGATTTTTCTTTGAGGCCTAATCTTATTTTATGAGAACTAATTCAGCCATGATAAGGTTTTCCTACTCTTCCGACTAATACATACAGCTTTTAATGTTTTTGACACACAGCATTACCCTGACAACAGAACAAATTATGTTTTCCCTATTGCATATCCCTTTTTCATTTTAGTATTCGATTATTTAAAATATATACACTTAGATTGTATACAATGGTACAGATACCCTTTGGGGATCAGCACTAATACATCAGTCATAAAAATTCCCTTGTGAACTAATAGATACTAATAATATCTGTGCTGAATTTTGTATGGTACACCTTGAAAAGGCAATGAAAAATATAATGTTATGGATACAAGTGCGTTTATGACCCTTTGATAATCTTCCTTTTTCTTCCATAGGTTTTTAATTTCTTTAACTTTAGGATAAGATGTATGGTTATATAACATGATTGACATATTAGTTCTTAATGGCAGAAAGACCTGGATATCATTTTGTCACCTACGTGTTTGCTTTGATTTGTAACTAAAAATGCTGTTGAAGTTGTGATTTTTTTTTAGTTATTTTCATTTGTACTACCAAATTAGTTCTGAATGATGAAAAGTTCTGGATCTCATGCTGTTGTCCTATGTGTTTGCTTTAATTTTATAACTATAGATGCAGTCAAAGTTCTGATTTTTCTTTGCAGTGATTTTCATTTGTCACTAGCTATTATTGGCACGGAAAATATAAAGGTTGAATGATGAATGCATAATAAATACCTTATCCGGTGTCACTGAATTACCTCAGAAAGGAAAGTTTATCAGATTATCTGTTTTGGAACTGCTGCAGTCCCACCAAATCTTTGTCCACATGAAAAAAAACATTGTGTGTGAAGGAGATTTAGTATGAGTGATTAACACATCTAATTCCTCTCTACTGAGTTATCAGTTCTTAGCTAACTCAGTCTTCGCTCAGAGCCCATTTTAAATATCCTGTTGGTTTTCTTTGAGGAAGAGGAGTTGGAGTATCATAGGTATTGTTCTGTGATATGCATGATACACATTGTGTCAACAGTTGTAATATAGGAGTAAATATGTTGGTCTGCAGTGGCCTCAGGTTAATAATGAGAAATTCAAATTGATTCTGTTTTAGATAATCTTCTGTTCTGTGAACTGTACAGGGCCAATGTTTGGAAATTATGGCTCCTTTTTACCAATACGAGAACATAATCCTCAAACACCTAAACAAGTAAATAGTTCTGTGCTTCTGCACAACTACAGTTCCCAAACAACTGCAAGTGAAAGGGCTGTGGAGGTACATGCTATATTTGTTGTTGAAGAGTGTTTCTGAAACTGTTGTGAATACTGAAAGACTGATGCAAAAGCATTGTGTTAATGTACTTATTTTATTTAGTTGGACTGGAAATAATTTTCTATGATGTATATGTTGCAGAAAGCTCCTAGGTTGGCAATCACAGATGGACCCTGGAGAAGGGGTTCGATTGCTTGGAGAAATCCATCTCTTAATGATAACACATTACATGAGTTTACAAAGGAAAATTTGGCTCTAAATGATACTAAGGTTGATGGAATCCTCCCTGTGGAAAAAATGACTGCAAATGGTGTCAAGTTACGTTTCAAATGTAGTTCTGATATCATTCGCCACCCAAAAAATACTGCAATTTACACTGACTTAGGCCTTCAAAATTCATCTTCAACGTCACTAGAAGAAAGTCTTGATAAAGGTCAGATGGTTACAACTGAAGTGGATAGCCCTCCTGATATGAGTCCCTTATCAATTATTCAAGTAAGAAACTATATTTCTATCTCTATTTGCTTTTCATTTAAATCTAGTCACATTTTTGGATTTTTTTGTAGATTATAATGTGTTATTGATTAGTTCTGGTTTATTGGGTGTAGATTATGACATCATATGAAGTGCCTGGTGGTTCTCTCCTTTCACCTCTTCCAGAGAGATTAATGGAAGGACAAGGAAAGGAAGACCTCTCTTCCAAAGTTATTAAAAGAACATCAGGGAAATTGCAGGTAAACGAAGCTTGCTTAGCAAATAGTATTGGCTTTGAGTGTGGTAAAGGAATTCAAGCTCCACTACCAAAAGAAGATACCACTGCCAGCATATTTGAATCAAAAAAAGAACAATATTCTGAATTCAGAGGTGAAAAAGTGAAGAAAGTAAAGACAGATACTGGAACAAAGTTCAGACTATCTAAAGCATCTGATCCTTTAGTTTCAAAGGATTCATCAAAACTCTCAATTAAGAAATTGCATCAAGGAAAGCCAGAGATGGGAATTGCTCATGATGTGGAGACAAATATTCATAGGGTAAGGAGTTTAATACCTGAAGAACCCAATAATTTAACTAATGGGAAGGATTTCAGTTCTTGTCCAAAAAGTGGAAATTTGGAAACAGCTGCCGCTCAACATCCTGGTAGGCTGACTAAGACAGGAAAGGGGTTGATGCCAGGTGGGGCAAAGGAGTCACATAAAATGGAAAGAGAGGATCAGAAAACAGAAACCAGAAAGGAGAATGGCCATAAAGATGTTGCTGATGTAAGGAAGATAAATAAGTCATTCAAGGAAGTGAATAAATTAGGTTTGTCAGGAGCTAGTACTTACAAAGGAAAGAATGTGCTGGATGATGAAAATAAAGGAGTTCCAAAAGGGAAGGTTCTCAGGCATGTGGCCACTCATGAAAAGGTGGTTGTCAATACGGAACATGTAAAGGACATGGACATGGAAAATAAAAAAACAAACAACGTTAATATATACCAAAAAACAATGAAGGAAGAAAGCAAGGTAGTTACAAAATATAAATTTAAGGAATCATTAATTGAAAAATCATGGGTTAGCAAAGGGCAGAAGGAACAATCTAAAAAAAATAGCAAGGACTTACATGGTAAGAGTGCAAAATGTATGAATGAACAAATTGTCTGCAAGAAAGAAATCAGCATGGCTCATTGCAAAGAGAGTACAAAACAAGCAAGGCACAAACACTTTGATAGAGAAATTTCGATGGGAATTGAAAGGGGAAAGAGAAGGGATGTTGCCAATGAACATGATTCAAAAAAATTAGAGCATGCCTCTATTATCAAAGCTCATGCCTCGAAAGTAGAGACTCAGTCATTGCTAGAACAGTCTGCAACTCAGGGTCCAGCAACTGGCACTTCTGACGTTGATGACTGGGTGTATTGTGATGCATGTGGGAAATGGCGGTTATGTCCAATTGGAGTAAAGATTTCACCTCTACCAAAAAAGTGGCTTTGCCATATGATGTTTTGGCTGTAAGTCCATTTGGTTTTCTTTGATACTGGGCCAAATGCTAGGTAGAAAATGTATCTCAGAGGGGGAAATTGTTTCCTGTTAGGACATTGTGCAATTTCTTGCTCTTTAGTAAATAAAATAAATAAAGCTTTGTATATGCAGTATATGCAGTCATGGGAATTTCTTGTACTTCTTTGACTACCTTTTTTGTTTTTTTGTCCGACCAGGCCTAGTATGAATCACTGTGATGTCCTTGAAGAGGAAACAACAAAGGCGGTATATAATCTGAATGCAATTTCACAAACACAGGTACTTTCAGAAACAAGTCAGGGGAAGGGTCAACTTCCAGCTTCTGTCTCAACAGCTATACTTGATCCTAAACCATCAAACCAGATTGGGCCAAAATCTTTACAGTCAAGTACAAAGATTGGTAGTAATAAGAAAGGTTTAGTGCAGAGAAACATGCCAAATGTTTCTGGTACTGTTAAGTTCTCGAATTCTTTTGCAGGGAAGGATGAGCACTTCCCTGTAAACAAAAAAAGTGACCGATATGAGAGGCATATGGAACAAGAAGAGGGTGCCATAGATTTTTCGAGCTGTGATGATGGAGGGAAGTCAAATGGTGTAATCAACCAAAAAAACAAAGTTAAAGATAAGGTGAAACTAAAAGAGACATCTGGAGGAGAAGGTAATCTTCTTCTTAGCTCTTGTTCAAATGAATTATGTTATCGTTACAGGTTTAAAAAAATTCTGTTGTTTATGAATGATAACAGAAATAATATCAAGCTTTAAATGCACAGGGCACAATAAGTGAATTCATATTTCTTGACCAGTGCGGAATGGAGGAAATTCTCATAATGCATCATATAGATGTCATGGATTTGTCATTATTATATTTTGTTCTAAAATTTGAAACAAAACTTCTGAGGCTATTATCAACATTATAGATTGACATTTAATACATTTGACAGGTAACTTCAACAGGAAGTTACCTCAACTCAATGAAGCTTACAATGTTTTAGTTTATTTAATTATTTTCCTTTTAGGTTAGTCTGCTATTCCCATTATACCATATATAATGGACATTTTTTTGTATTGAATGTGAAGTCAATATAAATATTGTTCTGCAATGAGGATGTCTGTGCTGGAATTTTATTTTTTAGCTGTAAATGTTAATGTTGTTTCTTCAGTCTAGTGCTAATTGATACATCAATGAATTCAAAGTGGAAAATATCTGAAACCGAAATATACATCAATTAAAGCTAACAGCAAAGTTTGACAAAGCAGAAGAAAATAATTTCATAACTATTATGAAGAGTATGGTACCCTAGGATGAGATTTCCGGTGATTGTATCAAACAGAAGAAATATCTGCATGGAGAAACCAAATTTGAAATACCAAAAGAGAGCTTGTGAGAAAAAGTGATTATCACACTGAGATGCATTGTACATTGGGAGCTGGAGGCCAAGGGTAGGCTGTAATGGTGTCGTTCCATAAGGTGGATAAACATATATTTACTTAATGAAGGAGACAACAAAAAAAACTCAATTTAATAAAAAATGTCTTTCCCATTGTAGCACATGAATCTATTTGAAGTTTTGAACTGTATAATTTTTTAGATAAAATTAGGAGGGGTTCTATGGGGACCCTGGCCTAAGCAAACATAGAAACAAGACAAAAGAACCCAAACTCAGATCCATACAGGTGAGAGGGCAAGAGATATAACAAAACATCCAAAATATAACAAGACCAAAGAAGCTGAACCCAGATCCATACAGGTGAGAGGGAAAGAGGTAAAACAAAACATCCAAAATATGAACTGGCAGAGGCCAAACCAGACCTGCACAAGGGTGATGATCAAACAGAGAGATAAACGAACAAAATGCCAAACCTAACACATGGTCAGAACAAAATTCAGACCCAGAAAGTTAGAAACCAACACCAGTGCAACCAGGCATCCTCAGGGAAGACGACAAACATCCCGACCGCTGGTGCCATCTATAGTACCCACACCAAAATTTGCAACCTCACACACCACGCATCATCTGCATCCACCACTTGATTCAGTACTGCATTGCTGCCACCACTCAGGGAGCACAGCGCTTTGAATTTGATGCCATGAATTAACTCAGACCTCTTCTCCACCCTTTTCAGCATACCACCAGCCAATGATGGCATAGTGTATGTGCTTGTAATCTCTAGAGTACCTTGATGATGAGAAGCCAGTGCAACCAGGCATCCTCAGGGAAGACGACAAACATCCCGATCGCTGGTGCCATCTATAGTACCCACACCAAAATTTTCAACCTCACACACCACGCATCATCTGCATCCACCACTTGATTCAGTACTGCATTGCTGCCACCACTCAGGGAGCACAGCGCTTTGAATTTGATGCCATGAATTAACTCAGACCTCTTCTCCACCCTTTTCAGCATACCACCAGCCAATGATGGCATAGTGTATGTGCTTGTAATCTCTAGAGTACCTTGATGATGAGAAGCCAAGAGACACTTAAGCACCAAATGACAGTCTTGGCAACAGGATGTGAGCTCTTCAATATCCTCAATAACAGCTGAAAGCTCCTCTTCCAGAGCATGAATCTTTGTCTCAGAATCCACAAGAGAGTGAGGAATATGAGCCCCTACACAATATCCACCTACTTTAACACTAACATCCCCCTCCTTGAGTGTTGTATCCATTGGGAGGAGCAAAAGGAGTTTAACCCATTTTTGAACCTTATTAGACAGAATAACCATTTCTAACTTAGTGCAAAAATCCTCCATAGTTGATGCTCACAACTGATACCATCTTCTCCTAAACTACAGTTAACTAGATTCTGTAGAAAATAGTCCGAGTACCTAAAGATCTTTTCCCAACACAACAGATCTCTGTAGCTAACCAACATCAGTTTGCAAGCCATAACCTACAAGAAAACGGAGGAAAATGCCAAAAAAAACAACCATGACCACAACTAGGCTCCACATAGGACAGCCACAACACAAAACCACCAAATGCTAGCACAAATGGAACTGCAAAAGAGACGAATGAGAACCATCCTAATAAAGCTGCCAAGGGAACAACTTAAAGTCATCATGCCAAAACAAGAAGATGTGATGACCACCAAGGGGTAGGCCTTGGGCCCACCAAGACCACATCATGGTGGCTTTTCATCCAAAATAATGAACTCCAAATGGATCCAATGATTAAATTGGGTACTAATCATTGCCAAAAAAGGCATTTGGTCTATCACAGCATTGGCTAATGAATCCCCAACTACATCCCCTTCATGATAACAATGAAGAAAACAATATCCTCAGAGCCTAGCGCAAATCCTCTGCTTCGTCCAACAAAACCATAAGCTTCCAATTTGACAGAAGGATGTAATGTCCCTTTTCTAGCACGTGTTGTATGATGTTGTCATTAGCCTATTTCTCCATGGTCCCATAGGCTAACCAGGACTTTTAAGGGATCTTGATGATTTTTGGCCTAGGCAGTTTCAGTTGCAGATCATTTTGAGGAGTTTAGAGGCAGTTTTGGGCATACTTACTATTTATAGTAAGTTATTTGGGCATGGTCAGAACCTTCAGTGATGTTGGCGTATCAATGGTAATTGTCTAATATCGAGGGAAGAATTATATTATCATTGATATGATTTTTTTATGCATTAATAAAGTTAAATATTTAACTTTATTAATGTGGGACTATAGTTAAGTGGAAAATATTTAAGTCCCTTATTTTAATAACTCATTGGTGATATAAAATGTTTGGGGACTTAAGATTAAAGGAAAAAATAAAGTAATTTTGTTTATCCCACATTGGCAAGGTGAATGAATGAACTCTCTTGAGAGAGTTATAAAAGAGATTGAGGAGCTCTCTTTTAGCATGGATGTTTGGATATTCTGGTGCACTGGCTTTGGAGCTTGGCTCTGGGGTTTTATATCGACTTGTTGAGACGAAAACCTCAACAAGATCGCCTTTCTTCTTGTGTGAAAGACCACATCAAGAGAGGATATTGGAGGCTTCACACAGGAGCTTCATTTGGGCTTTAAGGTTGCAGATTTCAGAGTTTATTGAAGGAAAAATTTGATCATTTTTTGAAGTAGAGTTGTTGGTTTTGGCTTGAAAATTCCTGGTATCAATTTTGGTGCTGATTGAATACATTTTGGTGGTGATTTTAATATTTTCTGGACTCTTTCAGTTGCACCTGGGAACCACATATTTGCTTATAAGTCTGAAAATAAGAAGGAAATCCAAATGGGTATTTTACCAAATGATCTCTCTTGTTAGGGCGATTCCAACAAGCCTAAGAAGTGATTTTTTGAAGCTGATTTGGAATTTTCTAAGCTAAGTCGACCTAGTGCCAGGCAGCGCCCATCTTGGGGTTTCATTCATGTTGTACGGCTTCAACTGGAAGGGGTTTCATCAGCCATTGGGAGTCTAGAGAGGGCGTTTCATGCTAGTTTGGAGGCAAGAACAACTCTCAAGAGTGGTGTAGGCGTTCCCTTGAAAAAAATCAGAGTTTACATGCTGCTGGGAGTATGAACTAGGTCTGAAATGATTTTAATCTAAGTCTGATATTGCTCATATTTGTCTGTAATATGTTATGTTTAAAAACAGATTATTATAGCCTTAAAAAAGTGGTCTTTACAAGCATTTATCCTTTCATTCTATTCTCTTGTTGAGTACTATCAATGAAACAATATTTGCACATTAAAACCCTTTGAATGCAATGCAAAAAAAATCACTTTAAACCACAAACAGCAAGCAGAAAACTCAGGGAAAGAGATACAGAAATTTATAACAGCAGTAGCAGGGTTTTAACAAAAAAAAATTGGGGTAGATTATTACAAAGGATTTTCTCAAGCCACGAATAAGACTGGCTAAGTTCCTTTCAACAATCAGTTTCCTAAAGCTTGCCAATATGGCCAATGAGAGATCAGAGATCACCACTTCCAATTCTACTTCATTGTTTGTCCTAGTACTTAGGAAGAAGGAACCATTCTTTGTGATGTTCCCACAGTCATCATTCAGTACGACACCGGCCCCAGCCAACTTTGGATTGCACATCTGGAAGCCCCATTAAAATCTAGCTTCAAAAATCTAGAAGGGGGGTTTCCAGCCCACCTTAGCTCTATCAAAATTTTGACTTATCACCCCTTGAACAAGTTTCAAACTATATTATTAATGGAATGAAATGTGGAATATGCTATGACCATATTGTTAATAAAAGATTAAGTTAACAAAAAATGACATTTTGCATCGGGGCACATGAGATTTTGAGAACCATATTATTCGTAATAGAAAAGTGGAATATACCACGACCATATGGTTAAAAGAACTTTGGGGAAAAACAATGACGGCAATATGGTGTGTGGATTTGATTTGATATGTAGGATTGCATTCCCAATAAAATAGCTTTCACACAATTTGACTAAACAATATTTAATGTAAAGCATGCAGTTTAAAAATATAAAATGTAATGTTCTCTTGGCCAAATAAAACCGTTTTTGAGAGAGGATATGCAAAATTAAGGCATATGGGAACTATTAATATATAGCACTTGTTTGTTTTAAATATTTTATATATAATTTTAATAGAACTTGAATATGAGTGACTCTGTGCCTCCATAAGTTGATATTTCTGGGCATTTGACAACTATCTGCATTTAAGATAGTTGACCTATTATTATATAGTTGTACACTTCTGCATGACAATTTCAGTTGAAATTGAAATGTAATAATTTTTTTGAAAGCCAATTCTAAGACACCATAAAATTTCTTATAGATGGTAAGTATATACGGTGAAACTAAATTGTTACTTCAATTTTTTTGTAAGAAATGTTACTGTGTTACCATAATTTGTTTTTACAGATTATTATGAGTTTGATATGAATATGCATTGTTGGCATGAAATACAAATAATTGGCTTCCAACACTTTAGAATATACATGATTATTTTGATGTAGTGTTTTACAATTTACCTTCTGTAGATAGATCTTTGAGTGATTAGGTGAGTTTCTTGTCTTTGTGTTTGGATGTAATTGTTTCAGTTTTTTTATTGCCTCATGACAGCCTGTGAAACTGAAGTAGTCCATGCACACACTTTAAATGTAAAGCGTAAGATGGATATTGAGTTAAAGGAGTGCAAATCTGCAAAAAAGCTGAAGGCAAAAGAAGATTTAGGTAACAGCTGAATTTTCTCTGAAAGTGTCATCCAATAATTTTATAATGTATTGGAAAATATTCTCTAGTAGATAGATCTTTGAGTGATTATGTGAGTTTTTTGTCATTGTGTTTGGATGTAATTGTTTCATTTTTTTTATTGCCTCATGACAGCTTGTGAAACTGAAGTAGTCCATGCACACACTTTAAATGTAAAGCGTAAGATGGATACTGAGTTAAAGGAGTGCAAATCTGCAAAAAATCTGAAGGCAAAAGAAGATTTAGGTAACAGCTGAATTTTCTCTGAAAGCATCATCCAATAATTTAATAATGTATTGGAAAATATTTTCTAGCAGATAGATCTTTGAGTGATTAGGTGAGTTTCTTGTCTTTGTGTTTGGATGTAATTGTTTCAATTTTTTTATTGCCTCATGACAGCCTGTGAGACTAAAGTAGTCCATGCACACACTTTAAATGTAAAGCGTAAGATGGATACTGAGTTAAAGGAGTGCAAATCTGCAAAAAAGCTGAAGGCAAAAGAAGGTTTAGGTAACGGCTGAATTTTCTGTGAAAGCATCATCCGATAATTTTATAATGTATTGGAAAATATTTTCTAGTAGATAGATCTTTGAGTGATTAGGTGAGTTTCTTGTCTTTGTGTTTGGATGTAATTGTTTCAATTTTTTTATTGCCTCATGACAGCTTGTGAAACTGAAGTAGTCCATGCACACACTTTAAATGTAAAGCGTAAGATGGATACTGAGTTAAAGGAGTGCAAATCTGCAAAAAAGCTGAAGGCAAAAGAAGATTTAGGTAACAGCTGAATTTTCTCTGAAAATAATGTATTGGAAAATATTTTCTAGTAGAAAAAGTTACAGAACCTGTTTTGTTCGTTCCGTGGCAGTGCATGATGCCAAAGGGGTTGATTTGCTGCCTCTGAAATCAGAGAGAACAGATCATGGATTCAAAATTATAACAAATGATGAATTAACCAAAGACAATGGTGTGGAAAGTATGAATGGAGAAGGTAAGATTAAGGATCAGCAGCAAGCGACCAAGAAAAGTAAACTCATGGAGCGGAAGGAACAAAACAGGTCGCCTGCTGCTGATCCTTAATCTTACCTTCTCCATTCATACTTTCCACACCATTGTCTTTGGTTAATTCATCATTTGTTATAATTTTGAATCCATGATCTGTTCTCTCTGATTTCAGAGGCAGCAAATCAACCCCTTTGGCATCATGC
>VDFB02026320.1:22494498-22641171 GCA_007258455.2 Sequoia sempervirens | reverse complement strand
CAGGTCAAACATTACTATCAATATAACTCACCTCAAGCAGAGACAATAAAAAATCATTTTCCACACTTGGTGCAATCTTTCCAACATAAACTGTTGTTTGTGGTTTCTCTGCAGTTGCAAGTAATGGTAAAGCGCCTTTTGAAGAAGGATCTGTTGCTGATACTGGAAGAGGATACTTCAGGACTTGTGGCATAGCACGAACTCCTTGCATGGGAGGTCGTGGCAGGGGCATCACACCCATAGCTCCAGGTGGGCGTGGTGCAAATGTAGGCCGCACCAAAGGCGGATATGGAGAAGAATACCTGGGCATGCCTGCAGGTGCAGATCCCAGCACTGCACAAACAATATGTGAGAACCAATAACACAAATAGTTATATCACAAAAAAGTTATGAAATTTATTACTTATCCAGAAAAAAGTGTAGACAGGAGAGAAATGAACCTCCGCAATCACTGCAGGCCTCATTGCTACAGAACCACATTAGCATGAAAAAACTTACTAGAAAAGAAAACAGTCAAAATTAAAATAGACCGAATACTTGATACAAACAAAACATTAGTAACTCAAACAAAATATTAGGCCATTTCTCTTACCTTATAATTTCGCAAGAGTTAAAGCTTCTGAACACCAAGTCCTAAAAATGAATATTTAAAACTCCGGAGACAGGGAGAATCTCACCAGGAAATTAAGACTTAGCTACTAGCTCACCTAAATTCGCAGAAAATCATTTCCTCAATATCACAGCAGAAACAAAAATAAACCAACAACACCAATACCTTATTACTTGCTCGCTAAAGATGATCCATTGTTGTTCAAACGAAGTAAGTCCTTCCATGTGAGACTGTTCTTAATATCTAGAAGAAAGGAACCTATTACATGGGCTTGCTTTCACACATTGCAGGCATGAGCATACTGCTAGTGTTGCTGGCACAACCATTCATTCTTCCTTGGAAAATTGTCAAACTTAAAACCAATGGGAAATTCAAATGCCCAACAAGCTTGAATAACTGTTTTACCACTCTAAAGAAGACAGTGCAGAAAGTATTGCAGGAAAATACTACAACAGCAGACAAGTGCTGTTTTAATGACTACTACAGCTACATAAGAATTTAATGCATACCACAAGAGGTGTTGTAGAAGGATCTTTAACCAGCTTCAATAGCGCACTTTCCAAGCTCTCACCATAAAAATCAGATGCTGTAGGAGAAAACATCCTGTCATCGGATTGTATTGCACTCGTTCATCCATCCCAACTAACCTAGAGGACTGCTGATCTCTTCTTCCTTTTTTAGGCCTATAATGCCCTTTATTTATTCATTAATTCCACATATTTCTACTAGTTTACTAAACAATATTGCTTTGAAAATTTGTATTCTTTTAGAATTCTTCAAAATTTGCATGTTCTTACATTGGATAAGTAAATTGCACATTATTCATAAATCATGTACAAAGAGCCAGTATCTCCATACAGTATTCTAGTAAAGAGAATCCAGAAAAGCATCCTTAATCTTGACCATTCCAAAACAAACCATATATGCTATTTAAAATTAACTAAAAAAGTGAAAATTCTCATAGTTGAATATCCAGCACAAAAAATCACTGAAAAGGTTCATTTTACCAATCCAAATCTTCGAACCATCACGATACACAAATTGTGTGATGCCAAAACACATCAATACATTATCAAAATAAATCCTACTAATGTCACATAATAAAGGGCCTTCTCATTCTGATAGAATTTACCGATTTCTCATTCTAAGGAATCACACAATAGAGTTAAAATATTAACACTATATGACTCAGTTGTCTCACTTTATTGAGAGGAGTCTCGAGCCAAAAAAAGATGTGAAGCCTGCAGGGTGCGTAGTAATGCTTACACGTTACAAATTTGAAAGAGTAAAAACCCACTCAACTTGGCCCAATGGTAAGAGTGGGTGCTACCACAAGATTGGGCTTTTGCTCTCCATTTCAGTCTTCCATTTGGGCCCAGTAATCCAAACTCCCAGGTCTTCTTTTTTCTAGACTCTAACCATCAATTCGTAGGGGAGCACAAGCAGGAGCCATACCAACAATTATAGGATTTGGGTGCAGTGAATGGGGCAGAAGGCCAATCTCCCACTTTTGCAGAGCAAATGGCCAACATTCTTGCACATTGAACTATAGTAAAGGGGTTTCCCCAATAATTGGTCAATTCAGATTTTGGACCTAAAGGGGAGTGTGCAACCAAAGTGGAACTTCAGAAAATTGATAACAGGTATATTCTAAAAGCTTTATCTAAGAAAATCATATAGAATTAGGAATGTGCGCACATCACATCTCTTTATTACAAGCCTTTTAGTTCTATGCCAAATGTCAGACACAATTAGGAATGCGTACAATCAAATCTTCATCCTGATGATAGACCAGCTAGTGTGATCCAAAACATTGATATATTTAGAAAATTGATAAAAGGCATTTTCCAGAAAACCTTTCTCTACTAAATCTCAGATAGAATTAAGAATACCTAGACATCACATCTACTAAAAAATAAAATACGGAAGAAATTACCTACACATTATATCTAATTAAAAAAAATATTGAATTAAGAACTTCCTACACTTCACATCTTCATCACGAGTAATTTTTACAATTCATGTAAAACTAGGCATTAAAACGAGTTCTTTGTAGAACCGTTTCATGTTATTCTTTGCCAACATTTCAAGCCTCACTAAACGTTGAAAAGGAATAAACTACACGCTTGAATCCAGAAATTCATATCAATAATTTCCATTGGGAATAAAACTTAAATACTACAAAACTAGGAATGCCAGGGCATCACATATTCAGTCTGTAGTGTGATCTGACTCACCTACAAATATAGAAAATTACTAGCAGGTCTTTCCAGAGGCTTTTTATAGTAAAACCTTGGATTGAATTTGAAAAGCCTAGACATCACATATTCATCATATAGTATAATCAAAATCAAAAACATGAATAAATTTAGAAAACTACTAAAAGGTCTTTCCAGAGGCCATTGCTAAATAAAACTCGGATAGAATTTGGAATGCATACACATCGCACGTACTATAAAAACAAATAGAATTAAGAATCGCCTAACATCACATATTTGTCAAGTAGTGCGATCCAAATTTTAATAACCAAAAGTCTTTTCCAGAAGGTTTTTCTACTAAAACTCAGATAGAAATAATTACCTGCAGGATTCATCATCTGCGGCTGCTGAACAGGCGGAGCGCCTGGCGGTCCGGGCAGCGGCATGGGCGCACTACTGTAACCATTGGGCGGGTGACCGAACGGTCGGGGCTGCTGATACTGCGGTGCCGATACAGGAAACAATCCTGGCGGGCGAACAGCCGGAGGCGTAATTGTGGACGCAGGCTGCTGCCCGAACCCTGGATTAGGATTAGAGTTTATGTTCGAATTAGGCCCTGGCGGCTGCTGTCCAAACCCTAAATTAGTGTTTGCGCTCGGCGCCTGCTGTCCAAACCCTACATTAGAATTAGGGTTTGGGGCCTGCTGCTGCTGCGGGGCATGTCCCGCGGACACACCCGGGGGGTGCAGTGGCGGGGGCGGGGTTTGAATCGCCGGCCTGTAGAATGAAACGGGCGCCACCTGTGGGGGCGGAATTTGTGAAGTGGTGTACGGTTGTAAACCCGGCGGCGGCGGCGTGGCAGCCGCCGGAAAGACATTGTTGCTGTTGCTATTGCTATTGCTGTTCTCATTGGTATTACTCGTCGGCTGCGGCGGTTGCATAGTCTGTACCTGTGGTTGTGACTGAGAGGTCCCGGGTTCAACTCCCGACATCTCCTGCTGATGTTTAACGGCCGCGGCCTCCAGGGAAGAAGACGATGGGGAAACGGCCATGGCAACACTCATCCCCTTCAAAACCCTATACCCCTTTCACTCAGGTTTTCCGCTCAGAATTCGTTTTTTCTTCCTTCTCTCTCTCTGTTGATCTGTTCTGATCGGGAACAACAACGACAGAAATAGAAAAAATTGCCCTTCCCTTGTGCGAAAAAAAGAACCGAGCGAAAACAATTTCTATTTTACTGTGAATACCTATGCCCTCCGAATAATATCATGGACCTCCTACGCTTTTTTTTTAATTTTCAATGGTATGTTAAAGCCTGCAAGCAGTGGGTGAATGAAATCTACCGATATACGTTCTGTTTTATGAGCAAACACGGTTTAGGGGTGGTTGTGTGGGCTAAAAATTGGCTGGAAATAATTGTAGCTATTTGGCTTAAGTGGGAAAAAAAAAAAACAACTCTCCTTTGCTTCTAAATTAATGAAAAATTATAATAAATAAAATCATATAAAGTAAAACACTCCTTTGCTTCTAAATTAATGAAAAATTAGAATAAATAGAATCATATAAATTTAGAATTATATTTTGTTTATTAAGTATTGACTAATAAATTATTTGAGCATCTAAATAATAAATTATTTTAGTGTTTAGTAATTTTTATATTTAATATTATAGTTTATTTTGTATTTGTTTTGAGTAAAGTTATTTGTCTATTTATTAGACACATTTTTTATATATTTACTTTTTGCTTTATTCATATATTTATACATTTCGTATATTCGTCATATTCATATATTCATTATACTCATTATATATAAGACTATTTCTAATGTTTGGTTTTCGTCTTTTAGTCCAACTATCAACATCGATTGCAAGAATGTGCTTAGAAAGTACGAAATGGCTAATGAGGCTAATATTGAAACACTTGATATAGGGCACTAGGGGGTTGTTTAGTTGGTTGGTTCTATTCCTTTGGTGAAGAGGGGTTTTGTTAGTGTTCCTAACTTTTACACTTTTTATCATTAAATGAGATTGTTTATGAGATTGTTTGGGCTTGGTGGTGTTGTTGGTTTCAATAGTGTTCGATGAGGTTTATAACTTTCATCAATCTTATGTTTATGCCTTCATTTTGTATTATTTCTTTCATTGGGGTTTTGCTCATTATCTAAATATATATTTGTAATTTGTATTTTATTATGTTTTTCTAGTGGGGGGCTACATACTCCCTCAAATAATTAATCTAACAAATAAAAATTAAAAATACAAGATAAAATAGTTATGAATGTAAGATTTAATGAGAATACAAACACAAGCCTAGTTTTATATGAATGAAAACAAGTTACAAAAGTCCAAGTAAACAAACAAATGTAGAATAATATCTCCCATTCTCACCCTTTTGTGTAGAATATTTTAATAAATATACAAGAATATTTAATTGAAATACTTATAGATGGATTATGTGATATCAAAGACTACGCTTGTGTTCACTTTACACTTGTTTGCAATAAAAAATAATTGTTAGCATTTTTAATTATTTTAGTATTGATAATATATTATTGTTATTGATTAATAATGCTACTGTGAACGGGCGAAAATACGTGTTAGAAAATGAGCAGCAAACAAAAGAGTGCAACCAACAAAAATAAACACCCTACAACTCAAGATTGGGCAAATGATTAACTTAACAAAACAAAATGGAACATTTTACTTTATTGAGTTGTCATTTGGTTGGCCCTTCGATCTTTGATGTTGTATGCTCCTTTGATGGTAAAAGATGCAAGTTGTGAGATGCAATGGGGATGGAAAATAGGTGAGAATGGATGCAAGTGCAAATATTTGGCTAAGTATGGCTCAAAAGAAAAATTTGCAAGAGTTTGGCTAGCACAATGATCTCTCTCTTAAAATGAGAGAAAAGAGGGGGTATTTATAGAGAAATGAAAGGTTGGGATTAAACCAACAAGGGCAAGATGTAGGGCTATGGTGAGTTGAGAACTCACAAGCCCTCACATCTTGACATGTGGAATGTGAAGTGGCTTGAAAATGATGATGTGGAAATGAGTTGGAAGGAGAGTACATGACATGGAGGTAGTACATAGTACCTTAGGATTTGGACAAGCTCTCCTCATAAAGGAAGTCTTTGTCTCCATGTGGGTGAAAGGACATGTGAGGAATTACAAATTCTTCAAATATCCACATGGAAATGGGAGAAAGATTTTAAAATTCTTTGAAATGCATTAGGGATTAAATGTGAATTAAAAATTCACATGGGGAAAGAGATGCTTCTCTAAAAGGAGAAAGTCTTTAATAAGGTTGACTTATGACACACTCCATAAATTATATGGAGATTAGGTTGACCTAATTGAGTGATTAAGGTTGTGCAAGTACCTAATTAGACAAATTAATGACATATTAGAGGCAAGTGAGAGATTAAAAAGAGCTTACATGTGGCTTGATGTGACAAGTCAAAGATCACATGGGGAAGAGAAAAAGGAATTAAAAATTCCTTGAGAGGTTGATTAGACTAGTTAATGAAGGATTAGAGGAGGGTTGGGTGGCTAAGAGGGATTAGAGGCCAACTTGCAAAAGTTGGAGAATGTGACACATCATAATCAAGGATTAGGCATGTGCACATCCCTAATTATGAGATTAGGAGAATAATTAGGATTGAGAAAGGGATGTGACATGTGAGGAATTAAATAAATGTCATATTTATTTAATTCATTTGATGAAATGGGGAAGGTATTTAATTATTTAACTAGATACTTTAGGGATTAGAAGAACTTTAGAGGTATTAATTGAGTAATAGTGATATTACTTAATTAATGCAGATAAGGGAATGTTTAGATGAAAAGGGGTAAATTTGGATAAATTAAGTGTCTAAATTTAGGTGTCTACATTTTGCCCCTCTTTGAGATGGTGTTACGAAGTAGCATCATTTCAAAGAATATTAAAACATAGAACCTAGAAGAAGATGGTCAGATTGGGAAAGATGCCCCAGTCATTCAAAAGAATGACTAGGAAGGGGAAAAAAAATGATAAAAATTAGGGATGAAGGATGCCCCCCCGAGAGGACATGTGGGTTCAAGAGAACACGGGTGTGCTCTCGAAATGGAGGAGATGATGCAAGGGGTATATGACGAAGATGATGTGAAGTGATGGGTAAGTAATGATGAAAAGGCGGCAGGAGATTGGGAGGGGAGAGTGATGAAGGATGAATGGATGGGGGGATTTTGATAGATGTGAGGATGGAGATGAAATGCAATCCAAATGCAATTTGCTATCGTTAGGAGCACTGATTTTTGCTATAGCAGAAGACACGATACACCAAGGTATAAAGGACCAAGGCAAATTAGTGTCTAATGCATAAAACAAACACATCAAACAAGAAGGCTATTCCAGCACCCCAAAGTCGTGATGACCTTGGTCGGTCCAAGTATTGGGATAACCACAAGCACACAAGGATGCCTCAACATAACACAAGACCTTAGGGATCTTGGTGGGTACTACGTGGGACAACCGAAAAGACAACAAAAAATATCAAGATACGCCCCTATGTTGACTAGTCAAAGCACACCATGATATGATGGATCAAGGCGACCATGACAAGGGATGATAGGGAGCTCAAATGATAAACAAAATCCAGTATCAAAACAAGAATCACTTCAAACGCCCTTTGCAGGGATCAAGGGATGGATGGATTGATGAGGTCATTAAGAAAGGATGCATCTCATTGATCAATACTATGGACACAAATCGAAAAGACCCCTATATGATGTATATCAAAACTAATTGACCATGGATACAAGTGATCTTGCTATTATGAAACTTATAGATAAGGGCATAGCTTTGACAAATATGACATAAGAGATATGACACAAGGAGGAAATCGACACATCCTAAGCGATTGAATGGGCCAACCCAAAGATTAGGGCCTGTCTCACGTGAGGCACAAACCCTCAGAATTCAACAAAAAGGTTAATGGCTGGTACTGCGATGGAGATCACGGATGATGATGGGCTAAAGAAGAGACCGAAGGATAAAGCGATAAAGGGTCTCGAGGGCGGTGATCACTGATCGACCTTGGCCATAATAAGGAAAGTGCAAGGCAACGTAGTTCAAATAAAAGGCCAGCACAAATGATGGATAAAGAGGATGAGATGGTCACCGATACAAGGGGGACAAAGCCGATGGGACTGATACGATGAGATGGTGGATCAAATGATCAACCTTGCCTACGTGAAAGTGCAGGGGCAACGTAGTTCGACAAAAGACCAAAGATAAATGATGGATAAAGGATGATGATAGGATAAGTGGATAAAAAGATGGGACCAACACGATGGGACAAGATAGACCTGTTGGATTGGATAGGAGGATGGTGACTACACAAAGCTCAGGGATGGGATAGTTATCCAAATCAGCAAAGATGAAGTGGGAGGACAACAAGACGAATAGATGAATGATGAGAAAGGATAGGAGAATGAAAAGATGTGCAAAAGAAGCAGAAGTGATGACGATAAGATAGATATATTAGATTGTAGGGGAGTAGCCTAAGTAGCTAGATCAAATGACAAGGATTGGTGAGATGGGATGAGGATATAATGGAGGGGAGGAAAACATTGTTTGATGGATTGATAGAGGACAAGGATTTGATGAGGAAAATACCAAATGGATAGATGAAAATGATGTTGGTGATGGAAGGATAGGAAGATAAGGATGGGGAGATGATAAGGATTGAAGTTTGAGGGATAAAAGATATGACTGTGAGATGGATATAATAATATGAGATGAGGATAGAAATGGAAGGGATTACCTGATGAATGAATGATTTCCAAGGAACAGGTCATGTGTTGAAGATAGATGCTCCACTTCAGGATATATCGTAGCGAGGAGGCATGAAGGATGCAATAGAGAAGGATAGGAAAATAAAGGAGTGAGATGGATGAAGATAGGATGCATGGATAAGGAAGGGAGATTGAAGGTAGCATGATGGGTGGATAAGGAAGGTAGAAGAGTTCGAATGAGGATTAGGATAGTGTGCGGATGAGGGGAATGTATGCTAAGAGGTGTCCAAAGCATGTTGATATGTTTGCCCCTATCGTTATCAAGATCACAAGGAGGATGGAAGGATTGGGATAAATGAGATATGCCAAGCAGGATGTGTAAGATAGGTAGGATGGAGGGGATGAATAAAAATGATGTGTAGGAGGAAGATGGGTGCATAGCAGGAAGCATAGTGGATGGAGGGAATGCAT
Organism: Sequoia sempervirens; assembly: GCA_007258455.2. Classification (NCBI taxonomy): domain Eukaryota; kingdom Viridiplantae; phylum Streptophyta; class Pinopsida; order Cupressales; family Cupressaceae; genus Sequoia; species Sequoia sempervirens. Next base: position 22,632,115 of record VDFB02026320.1, on the reverse strand, counting down.
ATTAGGAGGTTGCCCCCAAGTGCAGATGGGGATTTACGCATGACGCTTGTTTGTCAGGGTTTCATCATGGTACTTATACAAGGCACTTGTTTGCCAAGTTTTCACCATTAGACAGATTATTTCTCTTTACTAGTTTTTTTATTTTTATTTTTTTGACTTTTTGGGATTTTTTGACTTTTTTGGATTTTTTTGACTTTTTTGGATTTTTTTACTATGCGGAAGGAGATGGATAAGGATAGGGAGGTGAATAAGTGGATTTAGAAGACATACGATAAGGATATGGATGAAGGACTCAAGCATCAAGTTCTATATGAGGTATTAAGAGCCCATGTTCGAATCGACTGTTGGATGTTGGTACAACCTTATTAGGAGAAATGGATTATGCAAGAGGATGAATTAGAGAGATTTGATGGGGGAGATACATGGGATAATGGGTGGGATGTTGGAAAGTGTATGGATGGAATGATGGGGTGGATGTGTGATGGGGTGGTGAGTTTAGGACCAACATTGGCACATATGGTGATGAATGTGAAATGATAGGAATATTAATGGATGGGGAATGTGGGGATAATGGAGGAGATGGGATGGTGAATTTTGGAACATAAGGACCCAAAACAAACTTAGGAGATGAAAGGGGTGTATGATTAGCTTTTGGATTAGCAACTTTGAATGTTCTTACAAATTTTTCATTTGATGGCATTGCATCTTTTTTCTTTGGGATCCACATGGTTTTGATCTTTTCTTTGGTGGACCTTTGCGAGCTACAGATTTGATTTTGATTTTGGATTTTATTTTTCTTTTCTTCAACATGTCATTTAGGTTCATGTGGATCTTTAGATTTAGGCACTTTTGCTTTGGCATCCAAAGTGCTTTTACTAGTAATGGGATAGGTGTGAGGAGATGGATGATGTGGAGCGATGGAGGTAGGATTATGAGGATTACGTGTAGATGGAGAATGTGTAGGTATGTGCCTTTATTGATCCTGATTAGGGGATATGCGAGAGGATTTTATGATGGATGCATGGATAGGTTTCTGTGAGATGAAAGGAGATGGAGGAGGTGATTTAGACATAAGGCACTCCAAAGCGTATGTAGTGGGTGGAGGATACAAGAACTCAAGATGGATGGAGTAGATGAAGGATGGGAGATGGTGATGGAGGACGAAGGGACCTAAAATGATGGAGTAAAATGAAGGAGGAATATGACATTGTTTTGAGGTGATAACATGGAGGAGAAGGGATACATATGATCAAGCAGAGGATGGGAAAAGCCTATATTTATTTTGAAGAGGCTTTGTTAAGGACGCTGGAAGAGGTTGTACCAACATCTTTAGATTGCGAGTCTTGGAAAATAGGTCCAAGACCTCACATACAAAGTTGTTCTTTAACCTAGATGGGCTCTAAAATACCTTTCTCATGAAGGCCTAGACCTTTCCTTGATAGTTCATTTTCTTATATGATCCATGAGGATTTGTGTTATTTTGAAAACATGATGCGAGTCCATTATAGTGGAGGATGATATGGTATACGCTTATAAGTTTGTCTTCCTCGTAATGAGGTCATGGAAGAATGTGAGAGTACCAAGGGATACATACAAGCAAAGTGTGGGACAGTGGGCTGAATGGCGATGGGGATCATGAGAGGGAGATGGTGGGACAACAACTTGGATGGATGGTACGGAGAGGGATCAGGGGAGTTATGATAGGACTGGATTTATGATCTGGCTCATAATGGAGATGGAGATGGAGCGTTGGAATCTTGAAATGACAAGGATCAAGGAATGGAATGGATGGGGGACCGTGATCTTGAGGTGACCAATGGGATGGTAGAATTTTGATCGAGAAGGGATATGTTGCTTTTGGATTAGGCTCTTGGAATGACTCATCGTGTGCAAGAGGCATGATAATGGAGTCTTGGTGGGACTCTTCAAGTGGGGAAGATGGAGGGATGGAGGATTCAAAACATTCATGGGAATAGATTTTAGTGGATTGGATTAGGGTGTTGTCGATGGGTTCGATGACTCTCAAAGTAGGAAGTGGGTATTCAATGGATTCGGTAGATGTGATGGTAGGAGATGGGGGCTCAGTGGATTCAGAGGATTTGAGTGGTGCTAGGGGTGGTATCATCAATGATAGGTGTCGGGTGGAGAAGGGTCTCGTCACTAATGACCGTGGATGATGGGTTGGGATGGCATGATTCCACAACTTCAAGGTGTGGAGTGGGAGATGTCTTCTTTGTTATAAGTCCTTGGAGAACTTCTAGCGTGATAAACTTGAATACTCTAGGGTAAGATGGCATGGTAGGAGTAGATGAAGGATTATGGATTGGTGGGGCATTAGGACTAGGTATTGGTGGACTAGGATTAGGACTAGGGATTGGTTGACTAGGATTAGATGGGGAATGGGATTATGCAGACTGAAATAGATGGGGATTAAGATTAGATGAAGGTTAAGATAGGGTATTGGAATTGTGAATTAGGACACGAGGAGTGTAGTGACTGTAGTGAGGCATTGGGATGGTGGATTAGGACAGACTGGAGGTGGGCGATTGAGATAGGGAATGTGGATGTCGTGGGACAGACAGGGAAGATGTGGATGTTAGATTAGGTAGGTTGGTGTGGATGTTGGATTAGGATAGGAAGGTGTGAATGTAGGATTAGGGTGAGTAGATTAGTATGGAAGATTAGGGTAGTGGGTATATGTGGATGAAGGATGGAGATAGGAGGATGTGGACGAGGGATTAGGATAGGGGTATTGTGATGGAAGACTAGGATAAGAGGATGCGGGTGTTGGATAAGAGGATGATGTAGATGAAGGATATCCCTTGTCAAAGGTAGCATAAGGAGAATGATTAGGAATGGATGAAGACATAATGGGATAGTTTGAAGGGGTGATTGGATTTTGGAAAGCGGGTGGAGAAAGCTTACTAGCGATGATAGTGTCAAGGGGATCTATGTCATATTCTTCTTGATCGACAAGACTTTTGTTATCATTATCGTCGTAGTTAGGGTTTCCCTTGACTACTATTGATGAAGGATAAGGATTCATGATGATGAAAGGATAAAGAGGATGGTTTAAAGACTTTGGATAGGAACAAACTAAAGCCCAAATCGAGATTTAGGTTAAGCTCAGATCAGGATTGGATTAAAGCTCATATTAGGATGATTGGATGATGTGATGGGATTGATTTTGATGATCAAATTTGATTATCAAAGGATTATTACGACACTGAATCTTCTTTGAGATGGAAGTAGATTGATTGGGTCGAAGGTGATTGGATAGGGATGCAATTGGATTGGATTGGATAAGATCAATGGATGGATTAGATAGGATGATGAAAGGGACTGTAAACCCCATTCAGAGATTACCCTAGGTGACGTAGGATACTGATTGATCGGATTAAAGGATAAAAGGACAATTGCGGCACCAAATTCACTTTGAGATTGAAAATGGATTGATTGGGCCGATGATGATGATTGACTGACTCAGGACAAATGACAATCCTAAGCAAATGTTGATGATGATGATCAGATTAGACACTTAGGTCAATTTGGATAATAACCCAAGGCAAAAACGATGATTTGATTGGAGGAATGGATGATAAAAATGGATGAACAAATACTCAAAATGAGTAAACGATTGATCATAATGGATGAACAATTACTCAGAACGAGAGGAGGTTCAGAATAGATGAAAGATTGCTCGGAACAAGAAGACAAAGGTTTGGAATAGATGAAAGATTACTCACAACGAGTAAACGATTGATTAGGACTGTTGAACGAGAGTTTGAAATTATAGGAGGTTTGAAATGGATGAACATTTACTCAGAACGAGTAAACAAATGATTGAGATGACAGAACGAGAATTCAAAATGATGAAAGGAGGTTTGAAATGGATGAACGTTTACTCAGAACGAGTAAATGAATGACTGAGACAACATAAGCGAGAGTTCAAAATGATGAAAGGAGGTGTGAAATGGATGAAAGTTTACTCAAAACAAGTAAATGAATGATCAGAACGACATAACGATAATTTGAAATGATGAAAGGAGGTTTGAAATGGATGAACGTTTACTCGGAATGAGTAAACGAATGATCAGAACGACATAACGAGAATTCGAAATGATGCAAGGAGGTTTGAAATGGATGAACGTTTACTCAGAACGAGTAAACGAATGATTGGAACAACAGACCAGGAGTTCAAAATGATGAAAGGGGGTGTGAAATGGATGACCGTTTACTCAGAACGAGTAAATAGATGATCGAAAAAGAGGGAACGAATGTTCAGAATGGATGGATGAAAGATTGAAACAAGTAAACTCAAATTAGGAGGTTGACTTGTGGGATGGATGAAAGGTTGAATTGAAGAAGATGGAAGGAGGGATCTTAAGATTCATTTCAATATCCAAAGATCTTGACTGCAGATGGACTAGAGCTCAGATTAGGATTTTGGGTAAGCTCAGATTGGGATTAGATTAAAGCTCATATTAGGATTGGATTGAAGCCTAGATTAGAATGATTGAAGGATGTGATGGGATTGATTCTACACCAAGTTCTGAGGTTTAAAGGACGTAAGGTGTTGATAATCAGATTTTTCCAGAATTTGCAATTTTCAAAAATTGTCAATTTTTGCCATTTTAGGAAACTTCACGGACATACTTTTAAGAATCTAGTCTTTTTTCCAAAAAATACCCAAAACTAAGATAAGATGAATTTCCAACTAACATCCCAAATCTGAGACATGCATTTCGAGTTATTAACGAAAATGATTTTTCAAAAAATGAAAAAAAACACTAAATTGTGATTTTGAGGGTCAAGATGAAAGTTTGAGGTCCCGAAAATTTGGAAAAATGGGGTCGATTTGGAATCCACATGCCACCTCATAACGCAACCACCCATAAAATTTTAGCTCAAATGAACACCTGAGTCAAAAGTAATGGCCTTTGGAAGTTTCAGCATAAAAATCAAAACTCTCGAAATGAAGTCTAGGTGATTGGGATGGATGATCTAATGATGGATATGGACTCTAATGATGTTCTAAGTATCACTTATGTGATTTTGGTGATGAAACGATGACTATCAAAAAAGTGTTGATGGCGGGCAAATGGGTGCTCGAAACAACTGAACAAAGGGTGGAATGATGAAACGAATGATACAACTGATTGGTCAAGGGTCACGTTCGCCCCTAGAGGGCAGGTTCGCCTATCAAACAAAATTTGGTCAAATTTGACCAAAACAAGCTGAAAAAGGCTAGTTCAGAGGTCAAGTTCGCCCCTGGGATTGGTCAGGTCCACCCTTAGAGGGAAAATCCGGCTGTCCAGAGGTCAGGTCCACCTATGGAGGGCAAGTTTGCTGTCAGGAGGGTAGGTCTTCTTGTTGAACAAAATTTGGTCAAAACAGGCTGAAAAGGGTTGGTTCAGAGGTCAGGTCTGCCCCTGGGAAAGGTCAAGTCCGCCCCTAGGCAAAAACGATAAAAAAAAGCTATTCGGGCTCACAAAACAAGGAGATGGATGCTCAGAATGGATGGACGAGTGCTTGAAATGAATGAATTACTCTTAGAATGAGGGGAGGAAGACTCGAAACAAGTGAATGAGTGCTCAGAATGGATGAGTGAGTAATCAGAATGAGTAAACGGTGACTTGAAATGGACGAAGGACTCTCAGAATGAGGAGATAGAGGTTTAGAATGGATGAATGTTTACTCAGAACAAGGAAACAAATAGTCAAGATGGAAAAATGAGAGTTCAAGATAATAGAAGAGGTTCAAAATGGATAAACGTTTACTTGAAACAAGTAAACGAATGATTAGAACGATTGAACAGGGGTTTGGAATGATGAAACAAGATGTGAAATAGATGAACTTTCACTTAGAACGAGTAAACAAAAGATTGAAATGGCAAAATGAGAGTTCAAGACAAGAGACAAAGGTTTGAAATGGGTAAACGTTTACTCGGAATGGGGAAACAAGTGATTAGAACAGCAAAACGAGCGTGTGAAACGATGAAAAAAGTGTCTAGAATGATGAAATAGATGATAAAACTGATTGATCAAGGGTCAGTCCACCCTTGAGATGGGTCAGGTCCGCCTCTGGAGGGCAGGTCTGCTTATTGGGAGGGCAGGTCCGCCTGTTAGACAAAATTTGATCAAAATTTGCTAAAACAAACTTAAAAGGGTTGGTCCAAAGGTCAGGTCCACCCCTGGATGGGTCAGGTCTACCCCTAGACAAGTTTAAACTTGAGTTTTGAAGAGATGACTAAGGAAAAGGACCCAAAACACAACAAGCATCATTCAAAAGAATACGACTGAGTCAACCAAACAGGAAATTACTGGTTTCACACAAAGAAGACAATTCAGACAACATGATCCTAAGACTAGTAGAAGGGGTATGGTTGACAAAGTCCTCTATTCTAGGATGAACATGGTTGCTAAGGAGTCCTCCATATACACCTGGTACAAGCGTGAGTTGGGAACCTTAGCGAGATACTAGAGGCTCGGACCAACTCTTCATGTCATCTCGATGCTTCGCCAATTACAACGTGGTTGGATTGAGGTACAACTTTCGCTCTCCCTCCTATATATACCCCGCTGGTACGCATTGTTGGAATCGTCCCTTGGGGTGATGAAATCCCCAAGCAGGTCCCACTAAGAAAAGGAAAAAAAGGTGACTCAAAAGGACTTAGTAAGCTATAATTTATCGTCACCTAAGATCACCAAATGGTGCAAGGGGATTGGATATGTCAAATAGCTTACCAACAAGCATGACAAACAAGATTATTTGACACCCCTAGTTAAACTATGTGCCTAAGTTATCCAAAACAACAAGCAGTAATTGATAGATAGATGACCCTGGAAAGAAAAGTTGTTAGTTATTTTTCTCCTTGTTGCTTTCCAAATGTCGATTAGATGCTTGCACAGACACAAACAAGACACGTTAGGGGGTTAAAAACACTTAAAACAGCCTAAAAAAATGCTAAAAACTAAAATTTCACCTTTTGAAAAAAGTTGTCTAGGTCAGGTCCACCTGTTTGGAGGGCGGGTCCATCTGTCTAGAGGGCAGCTCCGCCCCTCTATGAAAAAATTTGCAAAAATCAACTTCTGGAGTCTGTGGAGGGCACGTCTGCCTATCTGTCAGGTTAGGTTCGCCTATTTGGAGGTCAAGTCTGCCCCTCTATGAAAAATCTGCAAAAATCAATTTATGGAGTCTGTGGAGGGCATGTTTGCCCCTGGGCAAGGTCGGGTCTACCCCTAGAGGTCAGGTCTGGCTACCTGTCAGGTCAGGTCCACCCCTCGAGGTCGAGTCCGCCCCTCTGCAACCTGCACCTGCGAAAAGTGAAAAAAACAACAAACGTGAAAGATACAAATTCGTTTGTGGGTCCCACCAGGCGTGCCAAAAATGTGAATGGGAAAAAAATATGTGTTAGAAAATGAGCAGCAAACAAAAGAGTGCAAACAACAAATATAAACACCCTACACCTCAAAATTGGGCAAATGATTAACTTAACAAAACAAAATGGAACTTTTTACTTTGTTGAGTTGTCTTTTGGTTGGCCATTCGATCTTTGATGTTGTATGCTCCTTTGATGGCAAAAAATGCAAATTGTGAGATGTAATGAGGATGGAAAATAGGTGAGAATGGATGCAAGTGCAATTATTTAGCTAAGTATGGCTCAAGAGAAAAATTTGCAAGAATTTGGCTAGCACAATGATCTCCCTCTTAAAATGAGAGGAAAGAAAGGGGTATTTATAGAGAATTTTGAATTCTTTAGAGAAATGAATGGTTGGGATTAAACCAATAAGGCCAAGATGTAGGGCTATGGTGAGTTGAGAACTCACAAGCCCTCATATCTTGACATGTGACATGTGAAGTGGCTTGAAAATGATGATGTGGAAATGAGTTGGAAGGAGAGTATATGACATGGAGGTAGTACATAGTACCTTGGGATTTGAACAAACTCTCCTCGTAAAGGAAGTCTTTGTCCCCATGTGGGTGAAAGAACATGTGAGGAATTACAGATTCTTCAAATATCCACATAGAAATGAGAGAAAGATTTTAAAATTCTTTGAAATACATTAGGGGATTAAATGTGAATTAAAAATTCACATGGGGAAAGGGGTGCCTTCTCCAAAAGGAGAAAGCCTTTAATAAGGTTGACTTAGGACACACTTCATAAATTATATGGGGATTAGGTTGACCTAATTGAGTGATTAAGGTTGTGCAAGCACCTGATTAGACAAATTAATGACATATTAGAGGCAAGTGGGAGATTAAGAAGAGCTTACATGTGGCTTGATGTGACAAGTCAAAGATCACATGGGGAAGAGAAAAAAAAAATTAATATTCTTTGGAAGATAAAAAGAATTAAAAATTTCTTGAGAGGTTGATTAGGCTAGTTAATGAAGGTTTAGAGGAGGGTTAGGTGGTTAAGAGGGATTAGAGGCCAACTTGCAAAAGTTGGAGGATGTGACATATCATAATCAAGGATTAGACATGTGCACATCCCTAATTATGAGATTAGGAGAATAATTAGGATTAAGAAAGGGATGTGACATGTGAGGAATTAAATAAATGTCATGAAAGGGGGAAGACATTTAATTATTTAACTAGATACTTTAGGGATTAGAAGAACTTTAGAGGTATTAATTAAGTAATAGTGATATTACTTAATTAATACCTCTATAAGAATTTTTAGATGAAAATGGGTAAATTTGGATAAATTAAGTGTCCAAATTTAGGTGTCTACAACTACTAAGGTATCTTGTGGTGAAATTATGTTGCCTAGTAGGTATAGGTACCAAGGAAGGTGAACCAAGTCTTTGTGTATTGAGTTATCTTAACCATAATCCAATTGTGTGAGAAACACATAATTAATTAATTAAAAATAAAGTATTCAATGGTGTTGAATTATTTATTGAGTGCTTAGAAATAATTCTATTTTATTTATATAGTTGCTAAATAATTTCTAATATTTTATAGAAAATAAAATAAATTGATAAAGAAAACATAATTACTTTAGTTCAATTGATTTTATGTGTTGTTACACCTCATTTTTTAATCAAATATTTAACTTTTTAAATTATTTAAAATTAGGTGAAGCTATGAAAGACATGATTTTATTTTATATAATTGAATATGAATGACTATATAGTGATGATTGTGAAAGGAAATATGCATTCATCACAGATAATTTCCACATAACCCAAATAGAGAAATCTATGCAAACAAGTATTCAAAATCCATATGTAAAATAATGGACAACTTACCATCAAAGATGATACAAGATATACCCTGTGAAAACCCTCGAGATGAAAAAACCTAGCCTCCAAAAGCATCCATCACTCATGTATTATTCAGCAATAAACATTATAATACATCTTCAGAGTCCTCCATGAATACCTTTGAAACATTAAGCCCTCTACAAGCACTCCATGTGAACAAGCATGTAACCAAACATCTCATGCTATGCTTCAACCCTCACAAATGTTAACAAGAGCTAACCTCAACTAGCCAACTATCCAACCTTAGACAACTACCCATGTGTTTGCTTTTATAGAAACAAGTTCACACAAAACCACCAAGTGGTATTACATAAAATCATGTGACTAATACCATGAGCTTACAAAACCATTAACCCCTCATTTAATATTGATACTAAGTTTTTCCAATAATTTTTCAACCCCACATTAAATATTTAAACCAATATTACATACAACAAATAAAGTGGCCCCAAGAATGCTAGACCCATGTGATGCACATACCCCTAGATTCCCTAGGTGCACCATATAATAAATAAATAAATATTACATGATAAAATTATGCAAGGTGGAAAACACACATTTTTCCTAACATTCTCCCACGTGTTGTATACATTCCATAAGGGGTAAACAAGTAAACTCAAACATGAACTTGAAAAAATAATCCCTCTAGCCACATATATCATCAAGGAATCAAAGTGCTCAATCAAGATACTTGCAACAAGAATCAAGGTGACCAACATCTCAAGTATGGATGCTCTCATCCTCCATTATGCCAATGCACAAAGATAAGAAACCATCCAAAGAGATGCCATGCTATATGTCACAAAGAAGCATAAGTACTACCTCCAACTGATATCCTAATACACAAACACTCTATCCAAAGGTAAAAAGTATGTATCAATAGCTATCAAGATATAATCACCATAACTTAAAAAATCACCCACAAAAAATGCTAAAACATCTAACTATCCATACCTCAAAAGTATACAAAACATAACAAGTGAACCTCATGTCATCAACATATACAACCCATAACATGCAATCACACGCTCCAAGTGTCAAACCTATCATATAATGAACATACACAACTAGGAACTCCCACTGCATAAGTAATATCAAATCTAAAAAATGATCAAGGCATCCAAAGATCCACCAATAGCATCACATATAAGTGTAACCAATATTATGTAGTACCAAGGCACATCCACAAAGATATTCAAATCATGCAAACCAATACGTTGTAATACATCTCTCACCATAAGTCTCCATAGCTCTCCCAATTTCTCCACATTCAAAAAAGGAAAGAGATAAAGGAACATCTATATCATCACCAAAGAATAATGAACAACACATTACCACAAACATAGTGGTCACCATAGCTCCACACAAGATCTCAAATCTAATGTCATGTGAATACAAACATTCAGGAAGTAGAACAAGACCAAAGAGAGAACGTGTGAATCAAAACATGTAGCATGTCCTTCTATACACACCTCTAAATGCTAAGTTATGATAAGAATGATCTCCTCCATAAAACCCTCAAGAGAGTAGCACTATCCACATCTAGCCATAACCAAGATGTATGCATCTCAAACCAAAAGAAGATCAAACCAAATCCATTCCCAAACCAAGGGAATAATCCCATAACATCTCTTAAACTCAACATAAATTAATAAGATCACAATGCATAAGGAGATAAACATGCCAACATCCCTTAAATGAACTTTCCAAAACTAGCAAACCATAGCTCAAGATTTGTATGCATGAGAAGATAAAGCATAAAACATAATGCATCTAGAAATAACAATGGGAAATTCTTGTCAAATGATAAACTATTGAGTAGACCAAGAGTGGGGAATGAGAATGCACCTCCGATATATCCAAATCTCATGACTCATCTAAGAACAATCTCCTCATAGGTCCATGTTGAACTCACATCCAACCAAGGTGTAGGCTCCTCAGACTTCCAACTAAAACTTCATCAATGAGTAACTGTCTCAACAAATGTCTCTAATCTCAAGAGATCTCCTAGCCTCACCTATGTCTCCAAGTATCCATGAGTACTTGTAACTAATAAATCAATGTCAAACTCCAAATGTAATATAGCACCATCATGAAGCTCCCAAGAAAATGATCAATGTACCCAATACCAAGAGAACAAACCAAGATCAAAGTCAACGTCCCAATAGTTGAGTCAAGGACCCAACCATGACATCATGGTCTCACATCTCCTCAAAATAATATCATATGCTCCAATGAACATATCATGTACTTGTATCATGCCAACACTCTAAATCGGTAATCAAGATTGCATCGTGACATAACACAACCATCTTATCAAGAAAGGATCACATGTCAAAAGACAAATCATACACCTCAACCAAAGACTAATAAAGTCCATGGCTAACCAAGATATCAACATCTCCAAATCACATGATGATAACCATATCTTGTAAATGAAACCAAAGATATCAAAAGACCCTCACTACATATAAACAAGATTTGAGAGTCCATCCATGACACCAACAAACACTAAAAAGATCCAATTTACAACGGAATTATAAAAACCCTTTAAGAAGTGAAATGATAAATGTCAAAACCAATCATAGATATGAAGCAGATGAGGAAAAAGACAAACGACCCTATTTTGCATTCAAAACTTGTTCCAGAACTAAAACTCATTACAATATATATCAGATTCTGATCATCCAGATCGCACTTGGCGCAGGAGAGAGCATAAGTCTAAATACCTAAGACTCTTTCTAAGACTCAGATTTCTAATCCAAACTCGGTGTGTCTAGAGAGGCGTCTTCGAGGTCCTCTTATAGGAAGAGACTGATTCCATCGAAGCAAAACTTTAACCATCTCTTTACAATATTTGAAATCTGTCCATAGAAAAGAGACACGTAAGAGCATCTTATCCATAGCAACACCTAAAAGGTAAATGCATGAACATGGATAAGAACCAACCAACAAACTTTTCTGTAGCCATGTGAAAAGGCGTGAACTAGAAAAGTAGACAACCGTGATTAGGAAACATGTCACGTACATGTCGACTTTACACCCAAAAGTCACTATGGGGATCTTGCTTTTTGTGAATAGGGTTGCATCCTATTGTCACATCTTAATGTGGGTGACATCACGGCATAGACAAGCCCATGTGCTAACCTCAAAAGGGTATAGGATCTAGTAACTCAGTAGGTAGATCTTCACATGCTCATTCCCAATCTTCATTCTTTTGATTAAAGACATAGTCGATTTGGACCATGGAGTCGTTGGAGTATGCAATATCCATTTCAGCTCTTGCAGCAAGAAGTGCAGGTTTCGGAGTGATCTCCATGTTTTGAATCTTCACTTCAGCTCTCCATTGTGCTGTGAGAGGATAGAATTCAATTCTTGGGTACATATATCCTGACCTTGGATAAACCATCAAATAAGATGTTAAACTATCACAGAATATATGACAAAAACCAGGATATAAATAATTTAAAAATTCTTCCATATCAGGATTAAATCTTGCTCCAACAAGATCAGCATATTCTTCAAAAAGAACTTGGTCAAAACTGATTCGAGTTATGAACCCAAACTTGATAGCTTTTAAAAGATTCATTTTACTATTTTTAGACCAATTCATTCCAAAGAATGCACCAAATCTGATATGTACAGCTTGACGACCACACCAGAACTTAATTGGGGCATTTGCCATCCCAATTTTCTCTTTGAATTCTTCTTCTTCATCTGAATCTACCAAGACAGCTTGGTGATGGTAATGGATGAGATTCTACATATTCCTGAACCATATGTTAAGAAAGTAAGTTTCTAACAAAGTGATAATTATTTCTTTTGGGAGAGTAGGAAGCATCAAAACATTTCCATTTCCAAAATCTGCCATATAGATTACTGCACCATCTGGCCTGTAATATTCACAACTCTGAAATTCTAGGTCAGTATAAATGGATCATGCCAGTTCTCTTGTTAAAGAATCAGCAAGTGGGTTATTCTCTCCTTTTATCCATTCTAAGTCAAAATCATAGCTGAGGAGTTCGAAATACCACCTGGCTACCCTACCTTGGGCTATATCCTTATTTGGTTTCTTTCTTAGCAAGCTTCTCATTGCTTGGTTGTCTGTTCTTACCACAAAATGTACAGGTTTAAGAAATATTTTGAATTTCTCAAGACTGTTCTTGACTGCGAGTATCTCCTTCTCATAAATGTGATATCTGCTTTGTGTTTCTGAAAATGTTCCTGAGCGATATCCACAAATATTCTTTTTTCCCGTTTCTTCTTCCTGTATCAAGACTGCAGACCATGTCTTATCAGAAGCATCAGTATAAAGGAATAAAGGTAAATCATTCACAGGATTTTGCAATACTGGCAAATACTGGCATTTAGACTTTATCCTTTGGACTACTTCAGTTGCTTCTGTTGACCATCCTTCATTTCCTTCCTTTAGGTGAACTTGTATTGCCTTTCTGTCTTTAGCCAATCCTTTGTAAAAAGGGGAGACATAATTCAAACATCCTAAAAATCTCTAAATTTGTTTCTTATCAGTTAGAAAATTAGGAAACTCTTGAATATGTTGTAATATATGTGGCTGGAGCTGTACTTGACCATTATGTAATATTAAACCAAGAAAATCAATTCTACCATGGCCAATTACCAACTTCTTTGCTGTAAGGAAAACTCCATGCTGCTTGATGGCTGTATACAAATCTTCAAGATGTTGTAAGTGATCAGGAATAGTTTCTGAAAAGACAAGTATATCATCAATATAGATAGCACAAAATTCTTTTAGATGTCTAAATGCCTGGTCCATGCATCTTTGAAAATAAGCTGGTGTTGTGCATAAACCAAAAGGCATTACATTCCATTCATAAAGTCCTTGTGGAACTGAGAATGTTGTCTTGAATCTATCAGATTATTTTACCTTTACTTGCCAGAATCCTGATTTACAGTCGAATTTAGAAAACACTTTTTTATTTGTAGCTCTTCTGATCAAGTCAGTACAAAAAGGAATAGGGTAATTAAAAGGGATAATGATCTCATTTAGTGGTCTGTAATTGATACATAACCTTTTCTTTCCTCTGATCTTCTCTGCTCTTTTGTTTACCAGGAAAGCTGGGCAGGCGAAAGGGCTTTTACTAGGACGGATGAAGTTACCTTTAAGCAATTCTTTGAGTTGTTCATCCATCTCTTGAACTTCTGTTGGGCTCATCAGATATGCTGGCTCATGTGGGATTACAGATGTATACTCTGGTCTGATTTGTATTTCACATTCCTCGTGATCCTGGGACTAGAATTGTAATGGATTTAGACTGCAACAATTTTGCTCAAATCTTAATTTAATATCATTGAAGATATCAGGAGCCTTTTCTGCTGCTTCTTTGACAGATGTCTTTTGCCTCTTATTTCCTTTGTTGTCAAATTTATGATTGACAATTTTAAGAGTGGGTATTTCAATTTGCCCATCTTCATGTTTCAAATAAATCTTGTGTTTCCAGAACTGAAGAGGTTCATACTTAGTAAGAAACAAAAATCCTAGTAAGACATCATCTTCTAAACCATTATATTCAATGAAATCTGTAATAAACATTTTACCCATTATTTCAATATGTACGTCCTGAGCATATCTACCCATCTGAATTCTTTCACCATTTATAGCATAGCTATGAGGAAGATCTGACTTCTCTTGGTGCTCAAGTGAGGAAGAGACTCTTTTCACACTGCTATGTGTTTGAGTAACATTGTAGTCTATACTAGTGATATCATTAGACAGAGTTCCACAATAGTGTTCTACATTCTTAAGAACTGAAAAATGCTTTTGCTGATCTTCAGAAATAATGTCAATCTTATTTACAGTATCTAAAGACTGATCTACTGAATATCTTACATCTACTACCATGTCATCAATGTTCTCCTGGGCTGAAATCATCCATTGTGACATCCAATTTCTCTGAGCCTCGGAACTTTTCTGCTTCTTTCCTAACTCAGTATGAAGTCTTGCTTCATATTTTCCCCATTGTTTTTTCTCAGGATTTAGGACTGTGAAAGTTTCAGTAATAGGCCACCTTCCTGTTTCATGGCTTACTATCTCTTGTTCCTGATTATTTAGCTCCATCTTGTATTTATGTTTTTTCTCAGAACCAACTCTAGGGAGATTTGCCTTTGGCAACCTTTCTTTCATCATACAAGATTTTTCTCCCGTCTTGGTCAATTTTATGCCTTTTCCTTTCTGTTCTGACTGTTGCTCTGTTTTTGAAGTCAGGGAAAGTCTTTTACTAACCTGTCTGGCTAATTTTTCCATTAGCTCTAAGTTCTTACTTAAATCAGAAAGTGTGGCTTCTGAGTTCCTAGATGGTTGTCTATACAGAGGAAAATTATCTGAACCTATGGATTCTTCTGGGTTATAATCCATAAATGGTTTGTTGGATGTACTAGGGAAATTTCTAGACATGGAATAAGATCTAGAGGATCTTGAGGGTAGAAGAGGTCTACCACTGGTGGAGGTTTCTGGTTGTGTGAACAAGGTTTCTTCAGGTACTGCCTGAAGGTCAATGCTTGCCAGTCTTCTGCTTTGTTGCCTGGGTTTATTTGAGAATAAACCAGAAGAAGACGGGAGATTCTGGAATTTGGGTTGAGCATTATTAATTAGTTTCTCTATGACAGGGAAACCTATTTCAAATCCAGTTGAATCTATATGTCGGCCATAGTCGTCGACATTAGCATTGGCTTCTGTATAACCTACCCCCACCGGAAATTTTGAAGGAGGGAAAATAGTATTTAACAACCTATACACACACCATTGAACCATCAAATGGTGAACCCACATCATTGCCACAAGTTTCCACTGAACAGTGATAACGAACTCTCCATGGAAACATGACAACCATCCTCTAAATGAAGATCCTCCATGGTCCCAACATAATCAAAGAACTCAACACTGAGCTCTTAAAGGGAAGAGTACAAACCATGATCTCCAACTAAGAAAATACAACACTACCAAACCATCACTTTCACAAGCTCCCACTATTTGTGACATCAAGATAACAACCTCCTCAATGAATATCAATCAAAAAAATGATTCTCAAGCCAAGAAGATACGCCACCACAAACCAAACTGGAACCAATCCAACACCACCAACAATGCACCTGCATAAACAATCACATCATGCCAAAGTCCCTAAAGCATAAGGAACATCCATGACACCATGATTGCCACCAAATGTACCGGCAATGCAATCCAACTATGTCACACATGTTTGCATCACATAATCAACTACATAGGTCCCACATCAAGAATTCACCTAGTAATACCATCTCTCCTTGAAATGACAACCAAACCAGCAAAACAAGTGACTTAACCAAACCACAAATCTAAATCTGCAACAACACTAAAACATTTCTAGGCATAGACAACCCACATCCAAGTCATAAATGCAATTTGTAAGCATAGACAATGTACAATACTGCACAACTCATAGATGCAACAATGCAACATAGAAATCCAACAATATACTGATAACCACATCAAATGAAAGTAATTAGATATGTATAGATGAATATACAACGACTCCAACATCAAATCACCAAGATTTGAATAGTTATAAGCTCATAAAAACACCATAGTCAAAGAAACCCATAAACAAATCAAATGGAAATAACAATAAATAAATTATATCAAAATATCTTCAAACTAGATCCATTGTGTAGTGCTCTGAACAAGCTTTTCATTGACTATGAGAAGTCCAAAATTTGGCTTCATATACACAAGTTATGACCTCTCCAAGCTCAAAAAGGAACATCCAACTTCTAGCAAGAAAATTAGTGCTAAAAAGTAAAATCTAGAAAAACCACTCATAACACAGTTGTTATGCCTTGCATAACCACCCCATTTTATTCTAGAACAAAACGGGTCCCCCCTTTTCTTTTGTTTTATTCGCCTTTGGTTGTCTGGTTTGGTCTTAGGAGTTCTTTTGTTTTCCTCTTGAGTTTGTCTTTTGTTCTGTCAAATTTTGGTTCTGCTTTAGCCAGAGTTGGGTTTCTTTTTGCTAAAATTGAAGGCATGATGAACAACAGTGTATTTTATATGCCTTGAGGACTAATGGAAGCATTTGTGTTGTAGGATTAAATCATGCATCTAATGATATTTCTCAAGGAACTCGGGTAGGAAGCATACCTCGGTTGCATTTGGTATAAAACTCTTCAAAGGATAAAGTCACTGAGACCAGCTCGAAGTTTTTTCGATTGGCAGTTGGTTATGTTAATTTGAAATGCACTGGTCGACCAGACATTTTAATCGCCATGAATTTGTGTATATCTCGCTGACCGTTGCACATAGGGCTAGCCTCACTGAAAGAATTTGGGTTTGGGGAGAAATCTTCCCGACAAATGGAAGTCTCAGCGACAGGGGGTAGCATCGACATGAACTCTTGCCAACCAAGTGAAGTCTCGCCAAAAGGGTTTTAGTTTGACATAAGGGGGTGGCTTCGAGGTAAAGTCTCACCGATAGGGTGGACTCTTGCCGAAATGAAACGACATTGGGGAGAGTGGTGTGAGCTTGGAGAGAGGTCCTACCGATTGATGAAGGGTCTCGGCAAAAGGTTTGAGTTCACTGTAACATCTGGCCGACAGGGTAGAGTCTCCCCGAAATTAAATGGGCTCTTGCTGAAACGAGGTGGCTTCGATGAAAGGTCTTTCTGACTCGATAGGGTCTCACCGAAAGGTTATGCCTTCGGCATAACATCTCGCCAAAGTGGTGAGGTCTCGACGAAAAGGAGTGTCATCGGGGAGAAGTCTCACCGACTACTTAATGTCTCGCCGAGGGTTGGGCCTTCGGTGTAATCTCTTGCTGACCGAGAAACTCTTGCCAATAGTGGTTCAAAGGTTGAGTTTGGGGAGACTCTGAGTGAAAGATTTGCGCTCGGTATGATGTCCTGCCAATAGATGAAGGTCTCCCTGATAGTTGTTCACAAGGCCGTCATCAGGGAGAAAGATTTACGTTCGCCATGAGGTCCTGCCAAGAGAGTAAGGTCTTGCCGATAGATGTATGGCTATGGTAGGACTCCTGGCCAAAGAGTTTGCATTCGACAAGAAGTCTTGCAAATTGAGAGAGTCTTGCCGATAGCGATGGACTTGTCAATGACAAAAGGATATCGGTGTGACTCTTAGCGCCTACTATGACCTCTTGTCGAATGTGATTGTCTCAGGGATGAAAGGGGATATCGCTAGAACTTTTTCTGCCCTCTGTAACATCTCATCGACCAAGTGGAGTCTTGCTAAAGTAAAATGGAGACTCCTAGCTGAATGATTTTGCGCTCGCTATGAACTCTCACCGATAGTTGTATGCTATGCCGATAGCTGCTATAGAGCATAATCGCATCAGGGAGACACAATTAGTGTCTCACCGATGTGCGATTCTATTTGAACGAGCCTTTAACCACCTAGAAAGCCTAAGTGGCATGCGTTTAACCAATCAGAGGGAACTAAAGGCGGGCCATTGGCAGTTTGACTAATTGACTACCCATGTGAAGAAGATCAATAGAATGTGAGCGGTATAGGTCTATTCTATGAGTGAGCTGATGGATTGGCTCAGGAACAACGGTGTTCAAATCTAGATAGAAAGTCGGATGTTGTCTCTCAAGAGGATCAACTTGCAGGAAGATCTGGAGCGAGAAGCAGGTAGAAAGGAAGAAGAAGCTGCATGTCTTAGTGACAGCTGTGGTGTCTACTGACAGAGGGGGATCAACATTAATGATAATTCTTTGGAGCATTCAAGGCAGCCCTTCAAGGAAGCTTTAGGTTGGACACGGAGGCCAAAAGTTAATGCCATAGTTGCAAAAGATCTAGAGGTCATCCCTAGAGCAATCTTTCACCGGCATGGACATGGGGGATGCAATTGAATGCAACATTAACTCTATTCAAAAAGAGATCTGAGGGCCGACCCTTCTGAAGGAGGATATTTTTGTAAACCCTAAAACAAGGGCCAATGCATTCTTTTTGGTACGTTCTGTATATATGGCATTTTTGCCCCTTTGTAAAAAAAAGGGAGAGGAGAAAAAAAGTAGGAATAGTAGGAGTTTTCTAAGAAGCAAGCGAAACTTAAGAGTAGCAATAGAGTAGGAGTTAGATTTGATAGAAGGAAACAATGTATCTTTCAAGTTTTCTTAGTGTAGATGGAAACAATCTGAAGACATAGGTTTTATGTACACTAGTGATTGTGCCAGATTTGTAAATGTTGCTTATCTGTTTCACCAACAGTAGAAGCAACCAGATTTAAATCTACTTCATATTGTGTTTCAGAATGGTATTTATCTTGAGTTAATCATTTGATTTGCAAAGCTTTCAAGGAATGAAATCTTATTTTAAGTTTTGTTTAAATGGTGATTTTACAATATGTTGTTGAAATTAGCACTGTGAATGAATGAAACTATGTGTTAATTACAAGTTAATTTTGTTCTGCAGTTTTAGTTAGGAAGTCCTTGAAAGGTAGGAAGTCTGGTTAAGTCAAATGAATTATTATTCTCTTCAATTCCAAAGCTTTGCTCTATTTTTTTCTATTTCTTTAAAAACCTAAGTTAAAGTAGGTTTGAATTTATGTTTGATCTTAGAACAATCCAAAAGCTCAACACCAGTATGCCCCTTGAACATTATAGTTCACATCAACCATTGAGTGAAATCAACATAGTCGAGAACCGATTACCAAGACCTTGGGAGTTAGGTATCCATGTGTTATTCTTTCTCTTTCAGGAGAGTAGAATAGTGATATTCTATTTAACTATTGTTGTGCTCATCAGAACCATCAACAGAGGAATTGGCGCTAGAAGGAGGGCTTAGAAGAGCAAACTGGATAATACTAGGTTTTTCTCACCAGAAAGGTCCCGTAGAGTTCTTCGATCAACTAAAAATCCACCACCTTTGATAGAATTCAAGACCCCAACAAGACACAAGATTCGCAAGACTGGGGAAACCATCATACCACCCTTATCAGCTCTGCTCACTCCACCAGGCTTTTCACCAATACCCTAGTGGATTCCTATCAATCCACCACCAAATCCATCTCAAGTGCCATCATAGTTGGTTCAATCCGTCCAACAGTTGGCTCAACCACCCCCACCACCAATGGCATTTTTCAGAATAATCCCTCTCCATTGGGGACTATTCCTGGAGGCTTTCACGATATGCCTAAGAATCCTGAGAAATTCTATCCCAAATACATTCATGGTGAATCAAGGAGTGCTAAAGAGCACATACAAGCTTTTAAGGACACTTGTACCAGAGCTTAGATAGCTCACCATGATGTAGTTTGTAGGTTGTTCCCTTATTTCTTTGAGGATATGGTGTACAACTGGTACCTAAATCTTCCTCAGCACTCTATTCTAAGCTGGACAAACCTGGAGAATGCTTTCATCAATTAGTTGAAAATTTATGTGGATCCAGCCATTTTGTTCCACCAATTTGCTACTATTAGGAAGGAGCCAGGTGAGCCTTTGCCCTTGTTTAATACCAGGTTTCAACGAATGTATAGGAGACTGTAGGACCCCTATCTAGTCGCTGAGAATAGTGCCATTCAAGCATACTTTAGAGTTATAGACCCTCTGATTGGCTTATTCCTACAAAGGACTTATCAGCCCGCAGATATTGATTCCCTGTCTAAAGTTTATCATCTAGCCATCAAGCTGCAACAACAAATTAGCTCCCAACAAGGAAGTTTGGGAGGAGGTTTTCCTTCAATGGGGTATCAGATGCCTAGCTCAACCCCTTTATTTAATATTGTCCCAGGGATGTCTCCTTCCCATTATGGACCTATGTCTGAGTTGCAAACTCAATTTCCTATTCCATTCTTTGCTAATGGAACTCCTGACTTCTTTCAACAATCACAGGCTCATTAGAGTCTGCATGGTCAACATAACTAAACTAGAACACCAAATCATGGTGGTCAGCCACTTGTTGCTAAGAATGTTGAAAGTGAAAAGATAGTTCAACTCACAAACGAGGTGGAGACCCTAAAGAAAACTCTATCTCAAGTGATGAATGACATGGCTCAACTTAGATTGAACCCTTCTCGAAACCAAGGTAATTATCCTAATCAGAGCAATAACAATCAGGGTAATTATCAGAATCATAACAATCACGACCAAAGGAGTTATCAAGGCCAAAACTCCCCTAACCAAGGCTATCAAAACCAAAATAGAGGATATAACCAAGGGCCAAATAACAACCGACAATGAAATACAAGACCAAATAATGGTGGAGTTTCTCACAATTATCAAGCTAATGAGGAAAGGTCACATATTGCAAATGTGGCTAACCTTAATTTTATGACTAACTGGTGCAGGCTGCATGATACTGCAACCCATTCTGAGGTAAACTGCCTTGAAATGGAGAAAGTTGTCAAGATGGCACAGGCAGATGCCCAAACGTTCTAAGGGAATTCAAATAGAGAAGGTGGCTCAACAGATACAACAGTGACTTATGACCTCTTTGAGGAAGAACCTTCATTCCTAATGAAAAATAAGAATGAACCAGAGGAAGGTATGTATGATGCCCAAGCCTTTCAGACAAAGGGAGGACACTTTCTAAGAAATCAGAATAAGGGTCCGTTCACTACATCAGCACCACCTAATCACATGGTGCCTCTGAGTCAAAGTGCTGAAAATAACCCTTCTCCACCAAAAGGTCCACCTGACTTCCATAACAAAGGTAATTCACTTGGTGTTGTCAAATGTAATGCAAGCTATAACACAAAATTTGATATTGTTTTTGAGATGCAGAGACAAAAAATCTCTTTGTTGTATTTTGACATCCTAAAGTGGTGCCCTGCTCAACAAGAGATAGTGTTGAAAGCTTTGGAACAAGCTGATAATCAAAAGGGAAAAACAAGATGGCACCTGCTGTAGATATGAACGGAGCTTTGTACAGAAGCAAGGTAGGTACCCCACCATTTCTTTTGAGTTTGAGGATCTGTGGGAAGAATCTACATAATTGCCTACTAGATTCAGGGGCTTCTAGCAATGTTATGCCATTTTCTATATGCAAGAAATTGGGATTGAACCCTGTCCAAACAAACAAGGTCATCCAACTTGACAAAACAGAGGTTAACATAGTTGGAGAATTGAGAAACATACATGTGCAAGTAGGGTCTGACCCTAGGATCCAAACCAATATAGATGTTCAAGTAGTAGACATTCCCAAGACTTATGGTATGTTGTTGAGCAGAGATCTGATGAAAAGTATAGGAGGATATCTCTCCCTCGACTTTTCACATATGTGGCTACCATGGAGGGGAGTGCCTACGCAGATTAGGATTGAAAGTGAACCTCGCCTCAAGCATATCATCATTGAATATGATTGTCCCAACGAGGTATCCTATTTTGAAACTGAGATAGGGGTTTATAAAAGAGAGGAAATTCTAACATTTTCGGTTCTTCATTCTAAAGACATGTCAATACAAAAGTTCCCTGATTCTATGACTAATGAAAATCAATAGGCATTGATCAAGAAGTTGCAACAGGATCAGCTGGTCTTAGGAGAGAATATCAACTTGAAAAGTCTTTTACTCCCTAATTGGTGTAGGATACACTACCAAAATCATTCAGAATTGACCTGCCAACCCTGCATCAACATTTTTAATCATGTTTTCCAAGCTGAGGAAACTAGCCTAAGTCACCCTGAAACTGTTGCAGATCACTTCTCATTTGAAGCCAAAGATGCAGTAATGTTAACCAGGGATAAGATACCTTTGAAGGAAGTTCCTTCCCAAATTGAACTTACCCCAGTCACATTTCCAAACCAACATACTTATGAGGAACAACCCCAGGGTTTGCTCGATACCCATGCACTCACAAGTATACCAAAACCCAAGGGATTGATGTAAGTGACTGTTAGAAGGATAGCCACAGATTATATGATATATCTGTGCAGGAATTGGAGATTACACATGAGAAACCTATTGAATACCCATTCCCCATATTTGATGCAAAAGATCAAGTAGCCCCACCTATGGCTCATTTTATCCAAATGCCCACAATGACCTCAAAGGGATCAACTCCAACTCATGATCAGCTATGGACCCTCACGTTTGATGGATCCAAGTCCAAAACATGTTGTGGTGTTGAGATTGAATTAACCATCCCGAAAGGGAAAACTTTCTTTGCTTCTTATAGGTTGCAGTTTAGATGCACTAACAACATAGCATAATATGAAGTTTTAGCTCGGGGGTTGATGTTCGCACATAAGAAGAAAGTTACTACCTTGGTGGTTAAAGGAGATTTAGAAATAGTTATCAGGCAAGTGCACAGCCAATACACATGTCACAATAAGAGGTTGGTAGCATATAGAAATCATATATGGAACCTGATTGAAGACTTTGATGCTTTTGGGATCAGTTTAATCCCTAGAGGAGAAAATCAAATAGCTGATTCATTAGCTGTTGCCGCAAGGACCCTAGAACCCATGCAAGGATCCAAGCTTAAGAGATTCTCAGTAGAGTTGATTTCCACCCCGACTGTTCCTGATAATGTCAGGAACTTTCAAGTTTTTGATGATGATCGACATATCCTTGCTTTTCTAGCAAGTTCAGATGTTTTTGAAGGGTAGATCATTGATGAGTCCAATAGGGATCAAGGAGATTGGAACCCTAAAGATTGTAATACTGAGGGCATCCTCAATTTAAAAGGTAATAGCATTTCCAAGGGAATGGTCTCCTTGGAAATAATTTTTGATTCAGACCCAAGGGCTCAGAAGAAGATGTCAGCTGAAGATAAAGGAGGTGAATATGAAATTGTTAATCTAGTTGATTCCGGCCTGGAAAAAAAATGTTTACATAGGGAAAACTTGCCCTGAAGCAATTAGAAAAGATATACTGAGAGCACTAAAGAAAGACATTGTTGCAATAGCCTAGGGGTATGAAGATCTAAAGACATTTAATGCTTTTGTTATGACTCACACTATTCCTTTGAGGCCTGAAGCTAAACCATTTCGACAGAAGCAGCGACCTATCAATGCCTTGATTGAACCACTGATCTTTAAGGAAGTTTAGAAATTGCTTTCTGCAAGAATAATCTTCCCTATACGACATTCAACCTGGGTGGCTAACTTGGTTCCAGTCTGTAAGAAAAATGGGGAGATTAGGCTATGTGTAGATTTCAAGAATCTGAATAGAGCTTCAGAAAAAGATAACTACCCACTCCCTTCTCTGGATGAAGTCTTGCAAACTGTCAATGGATCTCAGATGATATCATTCCTGGATGATTATTCTGGATACAATCAGGTGATGGTTAATTGTGAAGACATAATGAAGACAACCTTCACTACTAAGTGGGGAACATTTGCTTACAGAAGGATGCCATTTAGTTTGATAAACGCTGGAGCTACTTTTCAGCGCACCATGGACGTAGCATTCAAAGATCTGATTGGCAGGTGCATCATCATTTACATGGATGACCTAACAGTATTCTCTAAAGATAGAATGAACCACACTGCAGACTTAGCTAAAGTTCTTGAAAGATGTATCCAGTATGGCATCTCCCTGAATCCTAAAAAGTGTGTGTTCGGGGTTTCTAAAGGGAAAATTTTGGGACACATAATCTCAGAAAGAGGAATATCAATCGATCCAAATCGAGTTGAGTCCATTTTGAAGATAGCCATGCCAGGAAGTAAGAAGGAGATGAGATCTTTCCAAAGAAAGATCAACTTTGTGAGAAAGTTTATCACGGGTTTTGCAGAAATTATAAAACCATTGAATGAAATGATGAAGAAAGATGTTGTAATAGAATGGAATAATGAGGCAAAGGCCATGTTTTCTCAAGTCAAATGATCCATTTTGGAAGTGCCAGTCCTCACCAACCCTTACTACTTGAATCCATTCTATATTTATTCTTTTGCTTTTGAACATTCCTGTGCAGTGGTCCTAACTCAACAAAGAGAAGAGGGAGAGGAGAGGCCAATTTCTTTCATGAGTTCTCCATTTAAGAATGTTGAAGTTAAGTACCCACCTCTTAAAAAAAGCTTTTGCACTGGTTAGAGCTGTCAAGAAGTTCAGGCATTACATCCTCTGAAGTCAAATTATTGTTGTAGTTCTTGATGCTGTTGTAAAGTCTCTACTCATGCAAAGTGAGTTGGGAGAACGAAGGGGGAAATGGATGGCCATTTTGCAAGAGTTCGATCTAGAGATTCACCCTATGAAACTTGTTCAAGGTCTGGGCCTGTCTAAATTCATAGTTGATGCTGGTGAGAACATTATTTGCCAGCAATACACAACACATCCCTTTTCCAACAACCCTTGGTACGCTGATATCATCTATTTCATGCTCAACAATCAGTGCCCAGAGGGAATGAATACAACTTAGAGGAGAGAGCTGAGAATGAAAAGCTCTCATTATATGCTCAAAGGAGGTTGTTGTAAAGGAAGAATTTCAAGGGGGTGTACCTACGATTCCTTAATCAGCAAGAGGCTAAACACGTGATTGCTAAATTCCATGGGAAACATAGCGTAGGTCATGGGTCTGTAGATTCGTTGGCACATCAGATCCTCAGATCGGGTTACTATTGGCCATGTGTGTTCAAGGACGCCCATCAACATGTAAGAACATGTCACATATGTTTGATCTCTGCATCAAAAGAACGCCATCTAGCCATGCCATTGCAACCTGTTTATGAGGTAAGGCCATTTGCCCAATGGGCATTGGATTTTATTGGGGTAATTAACCCAAATTCTTATATAGGACACAAATTTATTTTGACTGCCATGGATTAATGTATGAGATGGACAGAGGCTATACCTTGCAAGAACAACATGACAGAAGTAGTAATCAAGTTCCTCAACGAATGCATCACAACTAGGTTTAGAGTACCCTTCGCATTGGTATGTGACAATGACTCTTCCTTTTCTTCTGCTGAGTTCATTTCATGGGCTTATGATCACAAAATTGTTTTAAAATATTCTTCAAACTATTACCCACAAGGAAATGGAGTTGCAGAATCAACCAATAAGAATCTCTTAGGGGTAATTAAACAATTGTTAGAGAACAATCCTAGGGATTGGCATACCCAGCTGAGATTTGCGTTATGGGCATATATGACTAGGATTAAGGCTGCTTTAAAGACCTCACCATTCAAGCTAGTGTATGGCCAAGAGCCTGTGTTCCCTATTCACTTGCAAATACCTATCCTTGAGTTCATGCAAAAATTCTACTCCAGTGATGATAGGATAAAAGTAAGATTGGCTGCCTTGTTGAAATTAGAAGAGCAGAGGGATGCCGCATTGCAACAATTCTTTAGACACTAGGCTATTGTCAAATGTTGGTTTGACAAAAGAGCCAAAATCAAGGCTTTTAGAATATCTGACCTTGTGCTGCTATGGGATAAAGCTAGTGAAAAGAAGGGCAGTCACCAAAAATTTGATAAGCTCTGGTTAGGTCCCTATCAAATTGTGGAGATCCTAGGAGAAAATGCTTTTCGACTGAGCAGTTTAACGAGAGAGCCTGTTCCATTTCCTGTCAGTGGATAGTTTCTTAAACATTATTTTGGGTCATGAAGTTTGGTATTTTTGCTGGGGGGTGCATTTATGTAAGTAGTTTCTGTGTTTCTGCTTGTAAATAATCTCTGTATGTAAATAATTTTGTTCTCTATGTGAATGGTTTGCAATTCTTTATGTAAATTATTTGTTTTTCTATTTATAAATAGTTCTGTCATTTATTTGTTTGTCCTTTCTTTCTGTCCTTTCATTTCCTTTGTTGTTTTGTGTCTGTCTTGTTTAGTTCCTTGGGGTTTCTCTGTTCTTTCCATCTTGAAATGATGGGTTGTTATCTGAAGTATACTTTGGTTATTAGGAGAGAAGTGGTTTAGATATTTTCAGGTTTTTTGATTGGGTGATTTTGTCCTAAATTCGTTGTTTTATGCCCATTGTCAATAAGAGTTGTGGAAAGTCCTAAAAACAAGGTGCAAAGTAAACAATCTTCATTAGCTACCTCTGAATCTGTCACAAATCACCAAGATCATCTCCCTTTGTAATGGTATATTTGTCCTAGGGCGATAGTGTTGTAAGATTTGAGTGAAAAATCTGATTCCCAAATGCTGCTATGAGGTCCATGGTAGTTTTCAACCCAAAACATATGTTAAACATCTGACATATTGAAAAAAATTTGAATGAAATATTTGAAACTCTAAGAGAAAAGAAAAAAGAAAAAGAGAACTATCTAAAAGGAAGAGAAGACTCAATATGAATTGGTGATTCCAGTATCTCTACCGAGCCTATGGACGCCTGACTAGCAGTAGAGAAATGTTGTGGGAAAACTAGAGGTATCTTCGTCGGGGCTATGGATGCCTGACTGGCAACAGAGTAATGCCCAAGATATCATTGCACAACAGCTAAAGGGAATCAACTCATGTAGCTCAAATCTTGCACATTGTTGTTCAAAAGATGAGGAAAACTTTATAAACGGGTGATGCACCATCAAGCACACACATAGATTCAGGGTTAGCCAGTGTTGACTTACATTTGAGATTCTATCTCAATCTTGGTGTGTAGGCATCCTCTTAAAATCTGCAAACAACTAAACTTCAAGCATGGGTTAGTTATATGCAAACTCTATTAAAATGCCTCTATGAAATACCTTGTAAATGTTTCCAAATGCAACAAATGATACTAGAAAGACTAAAGCATTATGAAAACAAAAGCAAGCTACCTATTCCATAGTTGGATTGGTGTCACATGTGCTAGTGACCCTTTCCCAACCCTTGATCAAAGCTCAAGATGATAAAATGCAAATGGAGATGATGGAGTGAAATGGACAAGATCAAATCTCAAATGAAGAGAGTAACCTTGCATAAAATTGTGGATCCTTGAATGAGAATGAAGGCCCTATTTTATAGATTTTCAAAATGCTAAGTGTTGAAGAGGGACCAATGTGGGACTAAGATTGGACCAATGAAAGAAGGACACTTGTCAAATGGTGATTGGTTGATGTATGTGCAAGATTTGGGAAGAGTGCCCAAGAGGGGAAATTTGAATTCAAATTTGCAATAAATTTTGAGAGGGGACAAGAAAAAAGAGCAATAAATGCCATGTTTGACTTGTCATGTTGAGGGAAAATGAGTGTTTTAATAAATCAATAAAATTGATTTATTGTGCAAGTGGAGATATCTAGATAATGCAAGTGGGATGGGATTAACTTTAATCAGGGTTAGATGATGATTATGCTGATTTAATGCTGATTAGATGATTTGACTTTCAAGACTTTGATAATTGATTTATTTAAATCAGAAAATGATGGAATGTGATTTAGGATTTGATTTAAATGGCTTTTTGATTTATTATTAAAAGATTGATGATAATGCTCATTTGATTTTAAATAAATAACCTTAGGTAATGAGATTATTTAAATGAATGGATGAAGGTGATGAATGGATCTAATGCAACATCTTCAGTTGATGAATGAACCTGATCGAATGCATAATGTAATTTTGCATGTCTATAGGTTATTAAAACTGATCCAACCGGAGTTGTGATGTTCATAAACCATGAGTTACGGGTAGTTGAATCCTTCGTTTCTTAAAAATGGTTAAAACATTTCCCCGAATCGCCATTTGTTATGCCTTGCATAACCACCTCATTTTATTCTGGAACAACGGGTCCCCCCTTTTCTTTTGTTTTCTTCGCCTTTGGTTGTCTAGTTTGGTCTTAGGAGTTCTTTTGTTTTCCTCCCGAGTTTGTCTTTTGTTTTGTCAAATTTTGGTTCTGCTTCAGCCAGAGTTGGGTTTCTTTTTGCTAAAATTGAAGGCATGATGAACAATAGTGTATTTTATATGCCTTGAGGAATAATGGAAGCATTTGTGTTGCAGGATTAAATCATGCACCTAATGATATTTCTCAAGGAACTCGGTTAGGAAGCATACCTCGGTCGCATTTGGTATAAAACTCTTCAAAGGATAAAGTCGCTGGGACCAGCTCGAAGTCTTGTCGATTGGCAGTTGGTTCTGTTCATTTGAAATGCACCGGTCAGCCAGACATTTTAATCACCATGAGTTTGTGTATATCTTGCCGACCGTTGCACATAGGGCTAGCCTCGCCGAAAGAATTTGGGTTTGAGGAAAAGTCTTCCCGACAAATGGAAGTCTCAGCGATAGGGGGTAGCATCGACATGAAATCTCACAGACCAAGTGAAATCTTGCCGAAAGGGTTTCAATTCAGCATAAGGACGTGGCTTTGGGGTAAAGTCTCACCGACAAGGTGGACTCTTGCCGAAATGAAATGACGTCAGGGAGAGTGGTTTGAGCTCGGAGAGAGGTCCTGCCGATTGACGAAGGGTCTCGGTGAAAGGTTTGAGTTCGCCGTAACATCTGGCCAATAGGGTAGAGTCTCCCCAAAATGAAATGGGCTCTCGTCGAAACGTGGTGGCTTTGATGAAAGGTCTTTCCAACCCAATAGGGTCTCGCCGAAAGGTTATGCCTTTGGCATAATGTCTCGCCGAAGTGGTGAGGTCTCGGTGAAAAGGGGTGTCATTGGGGAGAAGTCCCGCCAACTGCTGAATGTCTCGCTGAAGGTTGGGCCTTTGGTGTAATCTCTTGTCAACTGGGAAACTCTTGTCGACAGTGGGTCAAAGGTTTAGTTCGGGGAGACTCCGAGCGAAAGATTTGTGCTCGGTATGATGTCCTGCCAATAGATGAAGGTCTCCCCGACAGTTGTTCACAAGGTCGTCATCAGGGAGAAAGATTTGCGTTCACCATGAGGTCCTGCTGAGAGAGTAAGGTCTCACCGATAGATGTATGGCTACGGTAGGACTCCTGGTTGAAGAGTTTGCATTCGACAAGAAGTCTTGTCAACTGAGAGTCTTGCCATTAGCGATGGACTTGCCAATGGAAAAAAGGATATCGGTGTGACTCTTAGCATGTGCTATGACTTCTTTCCAAAAGCGATTGTCTCAGCAATGAAAGGGGATATCACTATAACTTTTGCTGCCCTCTATAATGTCTCGCTGACCAAGTGGAGTCTTGCCGAAGTAAAATGGAGACTCCTGGCTGAATGATTTACTACTCACTATGAACTCTCACTGACAGTTGTATGTTGCGCCGATAGCTGCTATAAAGCATAATTGCATCGGGGAGACACAATTAGTGTCTCACCGACGTGCGATTCTATTTGAATGAGCCTTTGACCACCTGGAAAGCCTAAGTGGCATGCATTCAACCAATTAGAGGGAACTAAAGGCGGGCCATTGGCAGTTTGATTGATTGACTACCCCTGTGAAGAAGATCAACAAAATGTGAGCGGTATAGGTTTGTTCTATGAGTGAGATGATGGATCGGCTCGGGAACAGCGGTGTTCAGATCTAGACAGAAAGTCGGATGCTGTCTCTCAAGAGGATTAACTTGCAGGAAGATTTAGAGCGAGAAACAAGCAAAAAGGAAGAAGAAGTTGTGTGTCTCAGTGATAGCTGTGGTGTCTGCTGACAGAGGGGGATCAACATTAATGATAATGCTTTGGAGTATTCAAGGAAGCCCTTCAAGGAAGCTCGAGGTTGGACTTGGAGGCTAGAAATTAATGCCATAGTTGCAAAAGATCTAGAGGTCATCCCTAGAGCAATCTTTCACCGACATGGACACGGGGAATGCAATTGAATGCAACATTAACTCTATTCAAAAAGAGATATGAGGGCCGACCCTTCTGAAGGAGGATATTTTTGTAAACCCTAAAATAGGGGCCAGTGCATTCTTTTTGGTACGTTCTATATATATGACATTTTTGCCCCTTTGTAAAAAAAAAGGGAGAGGAGAAAAAAAGTAGGAATAGTAGGAGTTTTCTAAGAAGTAAGAGAAACTTAAGAGTAGCAATAGAGTAGGAGTTAGATTCGACAGAAGGCAACAACGTATCTTTCAAGTTTTCTTAGTGTAGATGGAAACAATCTGAAGACATAGGTTTTCTGTACACTGGTGATTGTGCCAGATTTGTAAATGTTGCTTATCTGTTTCACCAACAGTAGAAGCAACCAGATTTAAATCTACTTCATATTGTGTTTCAGAATGGTATTTATCTTGGGTTAATCATTTGATTTGCAAAGCTTTCAAGGAATGAAATATTATTTTAAGTTTTGTTTAAATGGTGATTTTACAATCTTTTGTTGAAATTAGCACTGTGAATGAATGAAACTGTGTGTTAATCGCAAGTTAATTTTGTTCTGCAGTTTTAGTTAGGAAGTTCTTGAAAGGTAGCAAGTCTGGTTAAGTCGGATGAATTATTATTCTCTTCAGTTCCAAAGCTTTGATCTATCTCTTTCTGTTTCTTTAAAAACCTAAGTTAAAGTAGGTTTGAATTTATGTTTGATCTTAGAACAATCCAAAAGCTCAACACTAGCAAGCCCCTTGAACATTATAGTTCACATCAACCATTGAGTGAAATCAACACAGTCGAGAACCGATTACCAAGACCTTGGGAGTTAGGTATCTATGTGTTATTCTTTCTCTTTCAGGAGAGAATAATAGTGATATTTTGTTTAACTGTTGTTGTGCTCATCAGAACCATCAACAACAGTGTAGTACATAGAACCACCTTTCCAATGAGTATAAGAAGTAAAAAAATTGACACTTGAGGCAAAAGTTATGCCCCTTGGAAAAAGTTGCATAATTTGGCTATATGATCCAAGCAGAGGTGGCCCTCGGGCAGTCCCATCGATGGCCTTTCAGCGATGGTGGCACATCGGCGATGCCTGGGTGATGCTCGAGTAAGTAAACCCATTGGAAAAATTATATTTGGTTTAATTTTAAACTTTTAAAGTTTAAAATTGGCGGTTAACATAATTTAATAGGTGGCATTAAAAAAAATTAATGGTTGGAAGCTGAGGACTCCTAGCACAGGTGGGTATAGGTATGTAGACCCGTACGACCATCTTTTATGTTTTTTTAATCAAAATTTTTAGTAGGGTTTTAATTTAATTTTTTATTTTTGATTATAGAGAATTATTTTTAATAGTCCAAAGAATTTTTTATTAATTTTTATTTACAACACCTCTCGAACAACTGTACGGTTGTACAACTAGGGTTGGGGGAATTTTTTTTTTTGTATTTTTTCTAGTAACCAAAATAGGCCAAATTTTATGTCAATATTCATCTCTCGGGCCTCCTAAATCCATTGGCAAGGTCTATTTTGTCCTAAGGGGTCATAAAAAAAAATTCCCCTACAAAACCCTCATAATGAACATCCATAAAAAAAAACCCTTTTTTCCAACAAATATTCATAAACCCAAATCTACAAAAAATAAGCACAAA
This sequence comes from Sequoia sempervirens, assembly GCA_007258455.2. Taxonomy (NCBI): domain Eukaryota; kingdom Viridiplantae; phylum Streptophyta; class Pinopsida; order Cupressales; family Cupressaceae; genus Sequoia; species Sequoia sempervirens. Next base: position 22,599,605 of record VDFB02026320.1, on the reverse strand, counting down.
TCTATGACTCCAAAACCCCAAATCTATAAAAAAATACCTACACAAAGCTAACATATCTTGCAATGTCTTTATTCTTTCCATGCAAGCCCTGGATTCAAACTATACCCCAGATGTACTCCAACAAGGGCTATATACACTCAAGCTTTGAGATATACTCAAAGTGAAGGAGGAAGTCAAGTCTCCCTCCCTACAACTATATCCTCTATTCCCACATATACAAATCCAACTATTGCTTCAATGATACAACAAAGAATTGGTATAACTCCAACAATAGGTATTTCCATTGGAAATACTTATGATTTTGGATCTTCGCATGTGACACCCCAAGTTTCATCCCCTTTCATAAATTTACAATATAGTAGCCCACCAAGCACATACACACTTCCACCATATTCACCACATTCCCAAAACATGTCAACCAATGATTCCATCATCAACCAACTTTTGCAAAACATAACCTTACTTCAACAAAAAATCTCAACTTTGAACCAAAACCAAAATGGACAAGCATCACAATATGCCAAAAGTAGCCCATTTTCACTTGAAATATTAAAAGCACAAATGCCATAAAACATAGAGATACCCCAGTTTGACAAGTATAATGGTAAGGGAGACCCTAGTAATCATATATAGACATATATGACCTTATGTAGTGACTTCATCTTTAAGGATAAGTGCTTGGATAAACTCTTTCCCAGGTCATTAAAATATATGGATTTGGAATGGTTTTGTTCATTGCTAAATAATTCAATCCACTCATTCAATGAACTTGATGATGCATTCCTCAATCATCCAAGTAAACATTGGTCTTAAGATTAACATAACTGATTTCATGTGATTGCAAACAAAATAAAAATGAAAAGGTCATAGATTTCATAAACCGCTATCAGTTGCTTTATTCACAGATCATTATTACTCTTCTTGATGCAGATGTTCAAAGAGTTTTCATTGAAAACTTGCAATCTAACATAAGGGACAAAATCTTATTAATGAAATTCCCATCTTTCATACATTTGTGTACGACACTTCGCACGATTATCAAAATTCGATTAGTTAGTATGAAGATGCATCTTTATTGACTCATATTGAGAAATTTGAATCTGTACCTCACAACAACTATCGACCATTCAATTTTTTTTATTTTTATTTTTATCAAGTTTCATACACCTCAAACAACCAACCACATTGAATGTCAAGTTGTTGCCATAAGTTCAAACCCATACCAATTTAGACCAAAAGATAAATAATTTACCCATCTTCCTGACACCTTCCATTTGATCATGTTGTAACTTTTGATCAAGAACTTAATTTGATTACCTCCTATTAGACCAATGGACATAGCCAAACCTTTACCTCCAAGTTACAATCCAAATGCCTTTTGTCAATATCATCGCACAAGTGGACATGATACATAACGATGCATGAGTCTTAAACATCAAGTTCAAGATCTCATTTATTCTAATCACATCCAGTTGGGTGGTGTTAATGATCAAGAGAATAAGTCTATTTCTCCGACCAAAATTTGCAAATTTTTACCAATCCAACGCCTAACCATTCATCCATCTTTGTGCAAGTTTGTGATGTTAAGAATGATGAGATGAATATCGATAAGACTGATAATATGTGATGATATAAATGATGATGAGAATGACAATAATGATGAGAAGGAAGTAGATAGAATGGTTGCTTTAATTGATGTTCAACCTCGTAAGATCCAAACCACTATGTTACCCAACATTTCTTTCACCCATAATGATGCACCTAGACGTGTACCTGATGGTCCTCTCTACATCACCAACTGTATCAATGACAAACCTATAAAAGGAATACTAATTGATCTCATGTGTAGAGAATGTGATCATTGAGGAATTATTGTTTGTGCAAGAGCTTTATCAAGATTCTTATGAACAATCAAAATCATGGTTGAAAACTAATGATGGTTTTGGTTGCCCTACGATTGGTTCCATCACTCTTCCTCTTAAATTGGACCAAAAAAATTAGATGTATCATTCTCCATCATCCTGATGTCGGACCAATTTCGTGTGAAGCTAGGCTATCCATGAATATGCTTCATGAATGTCATCCCATCAATTAATCACAATTGCATAAAGTTCCCCTTTGAAAATTACATATTTATAGTGCATCATAGTGGATTTAATACTTTATTCTCCTGTGGGAAATTTTCAGTGGATTTCTTTTGGCCTCAACCTATGGAACCTATAAAGCCTCAGAAGATTTTTTTTCATGTCATACCAAAATTTTAAGGCCAAGCACATAACGAATTTATCTCTTAGTAATATTCCTGAGAAGGATAGGTCCATAGTTTGTTCCTTTTGTTCCTCCAAAGATAAAACAAGTGTATAAACCTAAAGAGATAGTGGTTTCCCAACCCTCGTTGGTTCCTTCAGTTCCTCCCTTGATGGAAGAAAAGAAACCAATGGTTGATGAACCCATTCCTACCCCATCAAAAATTGAAAACCGTGTAAGAAGAAACTAAAATGCTAAAAGTGTATGCATAGACGTCATGCTATTGCTCATCGGTTGGAAGAAAAGAATAAAGTAGTGCAAGATAATCAAACTCCTATGGAAACAACTCAAGAAGAAATACATATCTCACCAAAAGAAGACATGGAACCAAAACAAGAAAATTCAACTACTATATTCATAAAGCCTCCCATTGTGATTAATTTGGATGATGAAGATGAAATTGCTAAAATTGATGAAGAGGTATGTATAATGAGCTTAATGTTTTATTTTCAAAGCGAATGAACTTATATGGGGGCAACCGTGATGATCCTCCTAATAAGAGTGACCCACCATGTGTTGAACATGGAGATGCTCCTAGTATGACACTTGTCGTCGTCCCTCTAGCTAGTTGTTTGCCTTCCCTGTATGATGAGTAAGATTGAGATATGGATTACTTGCTTTAAGTTGGTTCACATGCATGGTACTCTTTTATGTTTTTTTCATACATTCTTTGTGTTTTCTTGCATGTGATGTGATCTCCCATGTTGTGTTGTTTGGCGTGCCTTTGTGTTTGTGAGTTTTCTTTAGATGACCCTTATTGCTCTGTCAGCGCAAGGATACAAAGGAAACAAACCTGTCGTGACATTCTTCTATTTGTGTCTTCATTCTTCTATATGTTGTAAAAATTTTCTTTTATTTTTTTCTTGTGTTTTCCTTTTGGGAACGATGCAAGGCATTGAGATATTTAGGTCTCTTCCATGTTGACCCAATTTTTTTCTTATTTTCTCTCTCTATGTGTCATTCCTCCATTGTGTTCATTGTTCCATGAGTATTTGGGGAAAGATGTCAATTCCGAGCTCTATCATATTACTATAGCAAAGATGTATACTGACCCCAAATCCGTGGATCCCTCATGTGTTCATATCCTATGTTGATTATTGTATTGCATTTGGGGGTAACCCATTTTCATGATGTAGCTTTATTTGGAAACATATCATTGGCATAAGACTTTCCAAATAAGGTATTGTGATGACTTTTATCATTTTTCTACTTTAAATAATTGCACATAGCATGGTGTTTTGCAATTTCTTTAAAGGGGGGCATACATTGGCATTATTTTGCTTCACTTTGTTCATAGGTGTTGGACTTGGTGATGCATTGACATTGACATTAGCATTTTTGTTTCATTTTGTTCATAGGAGTTGAACTTAGTGTAACATTGGCACAACATTTTGATCATTCTATAACACCTTATTAGGGTTATCCAGGTGTATAACTCTTGGTATGGTATCACGGGTACACACTTAGTGAAAAACGGTCCTCACTAGACCTAGTGTGTTTCTCATTTTGCTACCTTGTCTTGGGGGCTTACCTAGTGAAAAGAAGTCCTCACTAGTGACTTTGCTATGGTGTGAGTCATGAACACCTTTTAACATGGCCACCTAGCATAATACACCTTTCTTTCTAGTGGAGCCATTTGTTTCATGAGTGATGTGGCATAACACAACTTGCTAGTCCTCATGTGAGCTAACATTTTTTTGATGGATAACATTTGGTATTTGAGACAATTTAAGACTGAGGTCTCTTTGCCTCAAACCAACTCAAATCTTTTAGTACTAAATTTTTGTTTTGTTGTGTGTTTTCTTTGTGTTTACATCGTGTTTGTTTTTATTTCATCATCATATTTATGTTCTATCATGCCATGTGTTTTCATCGTGTATACTTCATGTTTTCCTGATATATATGTTTGTGTATGTTGTCTTGTTGCATATCATACATATCTTTTCCTTTGTGCTTATGTTGGTTTGCCATGGGATCTTGGATCTCGGGGGCTTGATCATCTCCCTTGGTCATTAGTCATCCCATCTCTTCAACATCTATACAATTAGACCCCTCTTGACATATATTTCTCTACTTTAGTGTGAGTCTGAGCATAATTTCATACTCTCACTAAAGTGGGGGATAAATGTAGCGTCGTAAATTGTCACCTTTGAAATTTTCACACTATGTTTTTCTCCCCTTTAATTTATTGGAAATAATTAAGCTCCTAATTTCCTAAATTATGCATTCCACAACTTATTTTAAATATTTTTAGACAATTTGTAAGCATAAAACAAATGCTCTCATTTAATACTTTGTCCCTGACACTTTAAACTTCTAAAAATAGGGTTGGCACCTAGGGCATCTATGTCCCCTATTTTGGCTTCAAATTCAAATATGTCAATATCAACATTTTATTATTTGAAATTCAAATATCTAAAGTTGACTTTCGATATTTAATTTTCGGAGAATTAGAATAATAGCATATAAATACCTAGTTATTGCATCATGTGAACATTAACAAGTATTATTTAGCAAAAAGTGAGCATTAAGAGCAAGTATTGTGATCAAGAGCATTGTTCAGTAAGTCAAGAGCAAACATTAGAGGATTTATTATAGCGATTCAAGATCCAACATCATGTCAAAATCTTATGTGAGTTCATGTGTTCATTGTTTTGTGAGGGCTAACACTTTTGTAGGTCTCCAAAACATTCAAACAAGATCAAGCAAGAAATATCAAGACCTTGAGATGATGTATATGAATTTAGTTCTTCAAGGAAGCCATTGAAGGGTGGTGAGTTGTAGCACTTTGTGATTTCATCATTCCTCCCTATCATTTATCCATCTATCATTGACATTTCCATTATGGAAGTAGAAACACTAACACAGGGTTTGACCAAGGCAAGCCCCTAAAATGGCACAATGTTTCCTCTCTTTGTGAATGTGCAAGTTTCAATCATTTTGAAGATTAAAGGAAGTTTGAAGACACTTTATTCATTGTTGCATTTGAAACCCTAGGCCTTGACAACTCACAAAAACTCAATTTCAAAAATATTCGACAATGATCCGACAAGTTTGTAGATGCAAAATGGAAGTGCAGATTTGACATCAGAGGGCTACAAAAATATATTTGAAAAATACCTAGTAGGACAATGGCACTCCCAGAGGAAACGTCCTAAGAAATTTAGCTGAAATTTATTCACAGGTGCACAGTGTCCTCTTTCTATTTTCGTAGTTTGATTTTTCTTGTGACATTTCAAATCTTTTGTTTCTATGTTAAATTAGTTATTTACACCATTAAGATAATTATACCATTGTGTTTTATTATTAGGATAATTCTAGATTTGGTTAAGGGCTAGTTGACTCACCTATTAGGTTGTAAGTCAATCACATACATTGTCCAAATTCATCAAACCCCCATTCCATATTTGCATTTGCATTCCATCCTCACATACACATAAAACCCCACACATGAAATTAGGGAAAGCTGTCAAACCCTAAGGTGAAAACTTAAAGGTTTCCCTTTCCTTCTATTCCAGGAGTGAAAAGGAAGCGAGTAAAGAATATGATGTGGAGAGTATTCCTACTATGAATAATCTTTCTCATATTCCAGTTCAAGGTTTGAGAATCTCTGATGTGAGTTTTTATGTGAAGGCATTTTGTCCCCCTTGCAAGTAGTAGAAGAAATTTACAATTCAAAGTCTTTATTAATGAAGAATGATAAAATTGTTGAGAAAGCTTCTACTAAATTTGTGGAGATGATTTCAAAGTGTAATGAGCTCACCTTGGCCAAAGGCAATAGTAAAGTCCATGCCTTTCAGTCCTAAATCGATCCTAGTACAAAATTATATTAAATACACTCATCCTTTATTCCAATCAGCGAAGAAACAACCTGAGATTCTATACAATTTGAAGCAATGCATGGAAATGTGGCTGGCAATGTGCAAAATTATGTACAGGAAATTATAGAAATATATGATGCCAAGTGATTGTTTGGCGATGAAGCTACATGTAGAGATTCCTTATACACAACTAGTCTTCTTTGGGGCTACATGTTATTCCTCAATTTGTAAGTATTACATGGAAATGCATTCCTATTCCATAGTATATCCCACTTCTCATAGTTCGTCAATGGTTTTGCATGAATAACCTTGAGCATATTTGGAGGTAGGGTTTCCCTATCCTGTATACATTCTAAAATTTTATTGTGATGTTAGTTTAGGTGTTTTACTACTTTGTCCCGATTTTGGCTTGCTCTGGATCCTCCTCTCCAATGTTTTTGACTCTGTTACCCAATGGATTTAAAAGCATTAGTCTATTGTTAAGATTTTGGGTCCCTTGCTTCATCCTTTGCAGTCCTCATCCCCAGTCAAAGCCAATTGTTACTATGGTTTTTGTCATTCCCTCAAAATTTCATCCACCCATGAAATTTTACCTAAGTTAATGTTATTTCCCCTCCCATTGGTTTTCAAAACTATGTCGGATGCCGCTATGGTTGTCATAACCCCTTATTTGTCTAATGCTTCAAAGTTTCTCATTGTATCATTTCTTTATAAAGTTATGAATATGATGTTGGAGCCAAAACTGGTTTTTACAACCTCGATGAGTGCCAAATGAAAGGAGAAAAAGTTAAGTGGTAAGTGGAACTAACACTATTTCAAAAAAATTGTAAGGTTTCAAAACAATTTTTGGTCCCCAACAAGGTTTTGAAAACCTATTTTATTTCTGATGACAAGCAATTTCTTTTAAAGATTTAGTGTTTTATTAGTTTTGAAGCCCCTTTTCATAAAGCACCCAAGTGTTCTAGATTGCCTTAAAGAAATATTGTGAAGCAAAGAATAAAAAGGTTTTCAGAACCATGTTAGAGTCCGATGGGGTTCTCAAAACCTCATTGGGACTCGACATGAGTTACACACATTATTCTTAATACTGGGCATCTTACATTTTAATATTTCTACTTAAGGTAATACAAAAAATGGAAATGATGAAGCACATGAAGCAAAAGAAAATAATATCAAAATCATTACATTATGCAAAGCAATTAAAATGTAGAAATAAATATATGTTATATCAAAAAGGGGGATTTCAAGTATAAGCTTTTATACAAAGAGAGTGAACATCAAGATGCAGAACCTTCCACAACTTCCTGAATTATCTCTATGTGTGTGGGGGAAACAAGTTTTCATTAAACTCAACATAATGAGAAAAGGTCTCCATTACATTTCTCTCTAGTCTAGCATGCAAGAGAGTAACAACTTGTTTGGCTTGTTCATTCATAAGAGTAGTGGCAATGCAAATAATGTCCCCAACTAGGCCTTCTCGTGGGTACTCACTGAGGCATCCCAAGGCGGTTTCCATGCTGGCTATGTATGTTCTCCTCATCAATATTTCACCAGCTTTGGCACCCCATACCAACTTGCTAGAAGTTCAAATGATGTTATACATAAAATGCTCCATGAGTGTAGAGTTATGGACATGGACCCGTGCGAGGAAGTTCTCTCCTATGATCTTCCTTATTACTCCCTCCTCCACATCACTCCTTATAAGGAATACCTACTTGACTTGGTCTGCTACCAACTGCTTCACAAAACTTCATTCTACACCTTCAATAACCAAGAAATTGCATCACTAGAAGTGCTTGACATTTTGAGAAGTGAAATTGAGATGTGAAGAATGAAGGCAATTCTATCAGATTTATAGAGAAAGAAAATGATTGTCATATTTGCAAGATAAGCTATAGGAAGATTTTCTTAGTAGCAACTAATGAACAAGGACACCGTCAGATGCCTTGAAATAAATGTGCACAATGGATGATGTGATAAGATTGCTAGATTTCTGGTTGGATGAGCTTCAATGTTAGTGTGAAGTCTTTAAAATTAACTCTGCTCACACACATACAATCCCAAGTGAATGTGTAATTAAATGCAAAGGTTATAGGTTGCAGGTTGTTCACATGTGCAAAGATCCACGAGGCTTGCATATAAGGAGAGGTGATACACTAGCCCACCAAAATCAAATTGATGTGTAATGCAATTATGAAATTTCTAAAAAGAGTCATAAATGCTTACAAGGCTTGACTAAGAAAGAATTTGGTATTAATTTATGTAACTCCCACTGGGAATAATGATAGTTACAATAACTAAAAATATTCAAGAACAAGGATCTATAAACATGTATTCAAAATACTCTGGAAGGGTCTAAACTTTGGGTTCCGATTACACTATGATACAAGGGAAAATAAAGAAGGATCATTTTGACTCACTCGTTCTAAAGTTATCCATCGTCTATGAACATTGGGGTTTTGGATGTAATGTTAATGTTTATGCATAAGTCTTTGAACTTGAATAAACATATGGAGTTTCCTTCCTTTGTGAATTGAATGCTTCTTTATGTTATGTTCATTCTCTTTGGAATTGAGTGAGGTTCTATCTATTGCTGATATTTTAATCTTTGTGTTGGAGTATTGTTAGCACATGTTTTAAGTCTTGTCATGTTGGTATCATAGCTATGAACTAATGGGATTAAGAAAGGGCTGAACTCCACACTTGAAGCAACAATAATCCCCCAATGGGATGAGGTTTGTTGAGTTTAATTAGGATTCTTTGTGCAATTTGAGCTTTAAAAATTCAATATCTTTTTCAATTCTTGATGAAATTGAGTGTCGTAAAAAGCTACAGAAAGGTAAGACCATGATCTGAAAAACCTAGAAAGTCATTTTTTAGGCTTTAATTCACCCAAATTTCTATGATTAAAAAAAGTGACTGGTTTCAAGCAAAATTCTTGGTGTAACCTACAAAATTCCTTCAAAAAAAACTCAAAACATTAAAGTTTGCTCTCCTTCTAGTGCCATTTTATGGATGTAAATCTTAACTAAGCTAAACATGATTGTAATAAGCAATTTAAAAATTTGATTAGCTAAATCAAGTTACATTCCCAATGAAATTCTTGCAAAGTTAAGCTAGAAAGCCATTAAAACTTGAAATAAAGATCAAATTGCACAGAGAATCCCAATTAAACTCAACAAACCTCATCCCATTGGGGGATTGGTGCTGCTTTAAGTGTGGAATTCAACCCTTTTCCCAATCCCATTTTCTCAAAATAAGCTTGGATGATGTTGAAGCAAATGCTCTCAAATGGATGTGATAAAATCTAATTGCCCTCAAAGATAGTGATAGTAATTGGAGTATGCAAATGTGTGTGAGTTTCAATAGCATAAGTTTGCTATTAAAAGATCAATCCATTTGTCTCCAAATAGTGATCTATTTATAGGAGATCAAATGAAAAAGCAATGGATGAGATTGATTTGATCTATCAATGGTCACAAATGAAAGGAAGATGAAACATGGATTGAGGATTCCAATCCATGGTCAAGGTTGAAATTTGACAAGGATCAACTAATTTAATCAATGGTCCAAATTAGCCTTCAACAAACAGACTTCCTAAGAATTAGGAAGAGGTTAAGAGATATTTTGGAGGAATGAGTGCATAAAAGTGGATATTCCATAGAAATATTCTCTTTTCGGAGGAATGTGCAAAAGAGGGAATATTCCAAGAATTTTCCCTTGCAAGTGGGAAGGTGAGGATAATTAACAATTTAGTTAATTAAAACTAAATTTAAATGTGCAAGAGGAGGAATAATATGATATTCATTAAATAATTGATTTAATGAAAAGGGGGATGTAATATGATATTTAATTAAATAGCTTAGGGTTATTTAATTAAATAAAGGACTTAGGGATTAAATTAAATAATTTGATTTATTTAATTTAACGGGGTGAAATGTTAGTGCAAGAGGGGGGGAATTAACACAATTAGGTCAATTAGATTAATAGATGAAAATGACACATTTAATTAAATAATTAGGCTTATTTACTTAAACAAGCGAAAAAGAGGATGGGTTTTAGGACGAAATGATGTTAATATATCGGATTCAAGTGTGCATATCATTTTGGACATTTTTAAGTGTCTACAATATGATTTTAAATTATATATGACATTGGAATTTTCTAGTCATTGGGATCATTATATAGTTTTTGTTAAGGGATACACTATGGTGGCACCTTCAAATTTTGCAAATTTGAAGTGTCCATATTGAATTTTTTTCCTTTGCACACTCAGAAGTGAACCTAAAAAATCTGCCCAAGTGATCTACTTTGGAGGGTCACAATTTAGAGCTAGTTGAATTGAAGCCAAGTCCCTTGGTGGACACACTCATGTGACATATGTGAACATGCATGTCAATTTTCAGCTTCCCATGATGAGTTTTGATAGGGTTTTGAAAAGCAAAGCTGGAAGGTTTTGACACTTTTTTGTTGTTTGCAAGCTCTCTATTCGAGCTGATATTTCACAGCTGGATGATTTTCAAGATAAAAGGGTTGTTGCTCTCCATTCTCCCTACATTTTTATGCTCCATAGTCCAATTTCAGAGCCTCATGATCTGATTTGATATTTTTTAAGATCAAAATCAAATGCAGTTTGTTCTAATTTTACACCTACATTTCCAGAATTGTTTCAAGGTGGTCAACTTTGACCCCTAATATCTTGCGAAGAATGATGATTCAAGCAAAGACCTCTTGCAAGTATACTTAGTGTACCTAAATGAGCTTTTGTTTCCATTGGCAACTTCCTTGGAGATGGTTTGATATTTTTCGAAGTGGAGACTTGATGAGTTTTAATTGGTTTTGAATAGGTGCAGTTGCAGAAAAGTCTGACTGAGCAACTTTGACATTGAATATCTTGCACCTCGAAATCTATTTTGTCAAGTTGTCTGTTGCATTGCATTCTCAATTCAAATGTCTACATGTTTGTGCATTTTCATAGCTTTAGGAGGTTGTTTGATTGGTTTTGTAGGGAGATTCTAGGGCCCACCTGGCCAGTTTTCATCACTGTACATATATGTCAGAAAGTAGATTTCAATGATAACCCATTTCATTTTTTCATGTTTGGAGCATTCAAAAGTAGTGTCAAGAAAATTCATGTTAAAAACTTGTTTAAGAACAATTTTTTTTTTAGCCGGGCCCACATTAGGACCCGACATGTTTCACATAGTTATGGAGTGGTGAATGTATAGATAATGCAAAAGCTCAAAGTATTATTGAAAATCTATATAAGACTGGTAGAGTGCTCACAAACTGTGAAGGAGTCTTCAAGACTATCAAATTGTGTAAGAGAGAATAAAGATCCTAATGTGATTCTCACCATCATTCTAGGAGCTTTGAAATTAAACAAGGGTAGTATATGCAAGTGACATGGGAATGTTGGCATAGAGAGGCAGAAGAGATGGTATTTCATTTAAGTTCCCTTAAATAAAGTCACATCACTATTCAATCTTGCTTGGCTGTTTAAACAACTATATGATAATATATTCAACGTGCATGATCAATTCAAGGGTTTTTGAGTAAATATGACCCCTATGAGGTGCATTATATAGGGAGCCTAGATTCCATCAATAGGATGTCCGAGCAAAATTCATTGGATGGACTCAAGCACCTCACAAATGCTATGAGACTGATCCCACTAGTTTTATGTAGCGATCTGTTTGTTATGATCTAAAGAGGAAGCTCTATTTTCATTGTCCATGGGTATGTGGCACAAGTTTTCCCCAAAATGGTATATCCTCAAGTTCTGGATTGTCTTGAACTTATGTTTAAGGCGTGGAATACAAAAGGGGTAGTGACCAAATTTATAAAGAACAACATTAAGAGCAATACCTTTGGCGTTTTTAAGTTACCTGATATGCTATGGTATTGGCATGGAGTGCATGAATATGAAATGTTCTTCCTTTGAATATGGCATGGCCATTTTCACTTGCAACAAGGGGTTAATTGGATATGGCAATGGAAATTTTATATAGTTGGATTCTGTAATGGAATGCATCAAATTTGTTTGAAGAAATCTTATTTTGTAGCTGCCCCTAATTTTCATTTTGGTCTTGCTCAAGTATATTGGGAAAGAATGAGAAATGATAGATTAGCAAGTGCGCATTATGCATAGTCTTGGGTGTTCTTTTATTTCATATATGCTTTAATATTGAGGATTGATGGATGCATAAAAGGGTTGGAACCAACTGTAGTAGGTTCCATTAGCCTCAACAACAAAGACTTGAAAAAATATATGTTGTTGCATTGGCCATCGAGTTTGTTAAGGTGGTGCCATTTTCTCCACAAGTTTGAGAGGTTGCTATAGGAAACATCCTTGTTCAGTGCAAGGACAAGTTCTTGTGTTTGCATTGAAACTTTATCAAAATTGTTTGAGGAATTATTACTCTGGCGCAGGCTCAGATTGAAGGAGGATTGGGGCATATTATACCCACATAAGTTGTTGCCTAATGGGGGACTCCATTTTTTGATGTTGGGTGTGTGGAAAAATTAACATGATGTTTACATTGCATTGGATCCAATTTGTAGCCTGGAGAGATCTATACCCTCCACAGGTAAAATGTATCAAAATTATTTGAGGAAATTTTATAGTGAAAGAGTTTCGATGGATAGTTCAAACCCTAACATTCTCGTCGCCCATCACTGGAAGTTCTTTGCAGTCCCTTGTATAACATGCGATGAGTAATGGCATGTGCTGCACATCGCACATTATGGGAGGTTGTTTCTATTCTCCCACTCCATCGAGTGATGAGCGATATGTTGGAGAAGGTAAGGTGGGGCCCGTTTAAAATCAAAAGGCACTGATATAGTTTTGAAAGCTCAATGTTAAATATTTTAAAAGGGAAAAAAACAAATTTTAAATAGATGGTGAAAGGGGTGCGGGTAAGATAATGTTTTTCCCAATATAGTTTTTTACCAATGAGTGAAAATAGAAGGAGGTGGGATTTTATCTTTCAAAGGCAAAGCATTTTAATATGCAATAAAAAGCATATGTGAAAAATGAATGGCCCAGGTGAATATTTTAAAAGCCTTCATAATTAAATGATGGATTTGTTGTTGGAAGGTTTTTTAATATAAAAAGACAAAGCTTTTAAATGAAAGTTTAAAAGTGAAATGGCAGGGGTAAACTTTTATGCAACGTGGTGGAATTGAAATAAATCAAAGCTTCATTATTAAAGTTGGAGAACTTTAATTGCTAAGAAATGAAAATATAAAGTGCAGTAAAGGGTAGAAATAAAAGACTTTCCCGGGAGGAGCCATTTTTCAGTGGCAAAGTGGGTTATTGTAAAGAAAGAGAGAAGAGAGAGACTTTTCATTTCTATTGTTGATGGACGAAGAAGGAAGCTGCCAAGTGTCTTCTATAGATTTATTTTGAGGGCTCCTTCTCTTTTCTTTCTCATTGTCAGTGGTTCCATTCTTGAGTCCAAAAAATGGTCTAGGTGAGCAGCTAAGCTCAGAAAAATACATATTGTAAAGAATAATGATGAATAGAACAATAAATTGTCTTGGGGTAGAATAATGTATGTGATGATCTTAAAATGGTTTTACAGAAGCCACAGATTATGAGAGAAAATCTTAGTTCTAAGATAAATACTCTCCTCTGTAATTTTCTTGCAGATTATGAATAAAAGGTTAATGATGTTTTTATTTGTCTTCAGTTGTTTTGATTGAATGAGTGGGTTTGTTTTTGCTTCAATTCAAGGAATTGATTAAATGCTTAAATGAAGTCACAAGTCTGTGAGGAAAGAACATAAGATTTGATAAGAAGTTGTGTTTTAGATGCAGTGAGTTTAATACTACAAGGTAGTATGACAATAGTTCACCCATTTCTGAGATAAATGGCTAGTGTATTACTGGTTGTTGCCAATTTGACTCCGTTATCCCAATTGATGAAGCACTAGTCTCTTTATTATGTTATTTTACAAATATTTGAGTAAGTGATGTGCACGCCTAGGGGTTCATAATGAGAATGAAAATCATTAAATAATTTCAATTACAGTGTATGAATCTAAAGTCCCACTTAATTCCTAGCAATAGGTAGTTATTTGTTTAAAGGTCAAACAAACCTTTGATGAGTAATGTCTATTTGCATTTAGTAGGAATAGATCTGTGTATAAAAGTGTTCTCCATTATATCAGTATCACAAGAACATGATAAGGAACACCCTCCTAGGTCTCATAGAGCCTAAAGAGTAGGAGTAAGAGCCTCTAAACCCTTACTCATTTGTTGGCCACTAGATTTGAAGTTTCTTGAGCATAAGGGTTGGCTTCCCTTTAGAGGATTTTGAGGTTCAACTGGAAAAAACACCAACACACTACTCAAAGTGTGCTTATATCATTTGGGTGAATTTTTGAGAAAGAAACCTAGAAACTATAAATTTCAATTTTGGATGTCTCATCAAAGAGAGTAACTCATTTAAACTAGTGCTTTTATGTCACATGCCCCAGTGTATGGATAATGTGAAAATAAATTGTGTTAAAATTGGAACCAATTTAATTAAATACCTTTTGCTTTATCAATGAATAGAAATCATAATGGTGATGTGGAACAACTAGAGAAGTTTTGTAATGCCTCTCACATTTGTAATCTTTAGAATATATTTTAGATTTGATCATATGCTTATACTCGTATATTTGGTTCTATATTATTCGTAGCATCATTATTTTGTATTGGCATAAGTTTTGGATGCACCATTTGATACAGTTATATTATGATCATGTTATGATGGATTATGCTATTTTATTTGGATGATTATGCACATGTATGTTTGGATGAGTGTTTTATGCTTATGATTTATAGCTTGTTTGGTATATGCATAGGTACACTTGACTTGCGTAGGGTGGATATAGGTACAAGAAAATTTTCCACCTAGCTTCATAGCTTTGAGTTTTTCCCCGACATTGGTTATATGGGAGATGTCGCATTGGCCAAAATTGTTAGCCCTACCCATCACACTTAATTTTTGGATTCTATACCCTTATTGTGGAAACTCAGTGAAAGTGTGTGTGTTGACTTATTTAAATTCTAATTCCTGCAAATGCTTATATGGATTTAATAGTTAAACTATATGTTGAATGATATTTGGAAACCAATTTAATTGGTTAATTGAATTTGGGGAAATTTGAGGGAGTTTCAAATTATGAAATTAAAAAAAATATGAATTTTATTAGTTTTTAATTGGGTTTTGGAAAAGGACCTAAATAGGGACATAAGTGTGTGTGTTGACTTATTTAAATTCTATTTTTTGCAAATGCTTATATGGATTTAATAGTTAAACTATATGTTGAATGATATTTGGAAACAAATTTAATTGGTTAATTGAATTTGGGGAAATTTGAGGGAGTTTCAAATTATGAAATTAAAAAAATATGAATTTTATTAGTTTTTAATTGGGTTTTGGAAAAGGACCTAAATAGGGGAAAAGCATTTCATTTCATTTTTATGTTTTATTTTTGTGAGGGAAATTGCGAGAAAAAACCCTATTTTGAGCATTTTAGAAATTTATTGATTGGGAACTTGCATTTGGTGACGGAATTTGATGAGGTCAAATTCATTGGGATAAGAATTGGTAGGAAAGGGTGTATGCTAGTTCGTGTGAGCTCATATTTGACATGTTTGATGTAGTCTTCATTTCAAATTTTGGAGGAATTTGAGGTATTTTTCTTGTTTTAATTAATTTGAGAAATTTCTTTCAAATTTGTTTATAGGAACAGGTTTAGGGAAGTGCATAATCCTCCCAACTTATGTTATTTTGCAATTTAGCTCATTGAGTTCATTGCTTTGTTTAAATTTTGAGATTTTTCTAAAATATGGGGTTAAAATGCCCAATTTTTTGGGAATTATTTAAAACGTATGTTTTATAGCTTGAAAGTGGTGTTGGGAACTTTTTCTACCAAAGGGAATCTATAAAAATTTTATTCTCAAAAATTCAATTTTTGGTGAAATTTCAATGGAGTTTTTGGGAATTTCTTGGTTTTTGGTTTGTAAAAATATTGATAAAATTTGAAAGTTTTTCATGAAAATGAATGTTTTTGAATGTTTGGAGGAAGTGGTACTTTGTGAAATGTAATAATAGGTGTTGTAGAAACATGCCATGAAATTTGGAAAAAGTTGGAATGTTACATTGGATTTTGTGCCACTCGTTGGAGGGTGTGATGAACTTAGGGTCTAAGTATTAGAGAAAGTTATGGGAGTGGCTCCCAATGTGAACATGACCCAAAGTTGTGTGTAGGAAATCATAGTGTGGGAGTTTATTAATATATGATAATTAATGAAAATTGGTTAATAAACTAATCAAGGTAATGGATATTCCTCTCATGTCTTGAGTGCTCATATAGGCTAAGGATGATCAAGGAAGACAAACTACTCAGGGGGCATAAGAATTGTGAGGTCAAGTATCCTCATTTGTATTAGAGGGTATTTGGTTCCACATTGAGCCCCATGTGAGTGTCCATGATGACACTCCCTCTCTTGCTTTCTAACATTTAACTCTAGAGTAGTTTTGGGTAGCACCTAAAGTGATATTATGCTTTCCTTTCATGTTGATATTGGTCTCATTACATCATTAAATACAATGTATTCTTCATCTATTATATGAGTGTATACCCTTATCCCCATGTGTATTGCATGTGTAAGTGAATGGGCCCATCTCCTAACATAGTGGGGTGAGTCTGTAGGTATCACATGTGGTCGGATGTCATGGAACCACTGTTGGGGACCATAGGTTTGTGGAATGAGGGACATCATGGCACCATGTTCTACCAAGTTTATTTCATGTATTTAGATGTTTTCCTTTTATATAAATTATAATATTTATGATAAAGGACCTCTCTTTGAGATGGATGTAAAATGGATACTAGAGTAGAGTATTGGCTCATTTGTGTGGCTTGGTGTTGGTACTAGGCACAGTTACTTTATTCTTTTTAATAATATGATGTGCAAAGGCTAAAATGAACTTAGGAATATTTCAATTGGTGCTTAAAATGAATTTAGTGGTCATATTTCATAGTCGGGCACATGTGGTGTTGTATCTAGGTAGCCCTATCTTGCCCAAAATTGAACCAAACTGACAAGAAAGTGGCTAAGTCCGATTGGGCATCCTGGTCATCAATGGAGCAACCTGGTTTTGTGGACTTAAAGTTCAAAACTTTGTCTAACTCTATTTGGGTGGCCTCATTCCCATAAAAAAGTAGAATGTTAACCCTCTTAACCATAGTTAGTCAGTGGTTTTCTAAGCCTAATGCCACTGAAGAATAATTTTTATGCCTTGTATATTCTCGTTTTGACCGTTTTGGTCATTTGAACCTTCAACACCTAGTCAAATTTTCTCTATAGAAGTAGAGTCTGCTCTTTGATCTTGATCTTTCTTCTAGGTTTCGAGGCCTCATATGGGTAAAACATACAAACAAAATTTGTTCACCATGGTCCTGAGGTCCTAGTAGTTCCTTGACCTAGTTCTCAAGTTTTGTCATTGAGGACTTATGTTATTTTCTCCATCATTTTACGTGCAACCTTTTGAAATGGCCTAGTTGTCAAACCTAAGGTTAGGGAGATTGTCCTTCTAGTCTTGTGAAGACTAGGGAAGGTTGGAATCCTTTATGGTTAGTCTTGTAAGTGTTCCCAACATTCCTAATAGATCAGGGATGTGTGGGGTGTTAGTCTTCCACTTGTGTGACGTCACATTGTGATGAGGCATCATGTGTATACATAATGTGCCTAGTTGCACTAAGGTTTCTCTAGTGTTTATATCTTGTACTTAAAAAAATATTATCCCCTATATTTGAGCTAATATCTTGTAAGTTTCATGGTGAGGCATTACAAATTTTAATTACCAAACTTTGATCATTAATGAAATTGAAACTAGTTTACAAAGCTGTCAAGTTTAAGGAGTAACCACAACTTTCTAAGCCAAGGTTTAGAAAGAAATATTAAATTTCAGAGTGAGAAAAATAGCTATTATATTAAGAATAAGCATGCTTCATTTGTTGTTTTTATTTCATTTATAGTAGTATGTGTAAACAATAATTACCATGTGCTATTGTTTTTTGGAATTCTAAATAGGTTTTTTTTTTCCTATAGCAATGAGTTATTTCTAGTGTAAACAATGAAGGATAATGAACATTAGTTTATGAATTAGTTATTTGTTTATAAACAATTATAGATTTCAATTATATTCTCAAAATATAATAGAAAATGAAAGCAATAGAATAATTTTATTTTTTATACGTTTTATGTTGTGCATTATGTAGATTTTTCAATTTCATTGCTATTTTTATATTCCTTCAATTGGTATCAGAGACTAGGCTGGTCAAATGTGAAATTTTGGATCTCTACTGTTAGAATGTTGCTTTGATTTCTTATGATTAATTTCATAGTAAGCTAATAAATATGTGTTGGTCACTATTTATTTATAATTGTTGAGATTGGACAATGTGAGGAGAGGTTGTTATGGTTGGCATTGTGCAAAGGAGTCACTTGGATATAATCATAATCATTCATTCAAAGTAGACATCTGTTGGATATGGGGGCGTACAATTTGTATTTCTTCCTATATCAAGTACAATCAATAATTTTTGTTTATTTTGTGTACATTTTTTTGGAAACTTTAATTTTTTCAAACCTAGAAAGATGTGTTAATTGGTTGATTGGTAAAGCAAAAAAGAAATGTGCAAATTGGTTGAAGGTTTTTTATTGCTATACAATAGTTGTGATTGTATAACAATTGTGTGTCTTCCAAATGTGGATTTAATAAGGTGCAAATTATTTCCATATTTTTTTGGAGTGTATTTTAGAGATTCTAAAATAATGACAAGGAAATTGGAGTCCTATCATTGATAAGTGAAATGTTAAGTTTTTTTTAAATAAGGAAATTGTTGGGAAAATGTGTCTCAACCTTGCAATTATATACGATTTATTGTTGATAGGATGTATATATTTATATATATTTCCTAGTTACATTGATGGGTGTATACAATGGTAGCAAAGAGCAAAATGTGAGTGTGTTAACCTTTTCAAGAAACTTCTAAAATGGCTGACATACATTAAATAACGATATATTGTAAATCTAGGCCATTCGTTATTAGGTTTTAGATCTAATGACATATATTGTATTGGCATGTCTTTCCCTAGAATGTAAGCCTATTTTATAAGGGTGTTGTATTATGGTTGCAGTAGAGAGACAATGATGTTTCAGAGAATCTAATAGTAGTCATGTTATCTCTTGATCTTTGAGTGGTGATACTCCTATGAGAAGCTTGATCTGCAAGTATATTATAATCTTTGTGATTTCTGAATAATATATTGAAGCTTTTGGAGTGGGGTTTTTCTCCTGAAAGCGTTTTCCCTATGTAAACCACTGTGTCATGGTATGCAAGATATTTTTGTTTATTCTATTTAAGTTTATGTAATTGTTAAAGATTTATAATTTTTTTGCATTATTATCCTCTCAAGGTTAGTGTAGGAAGTTGTTCTGCTACCTTAGCTTCCTTGCAAGTGGTATCAGAGCTTGATCACCTTTGGTTTCAGTTGTGAGTTGTTGGGTTTTTTGAACTAATCCAGATTTGAGTGGGAGCTTGTGTTGAAGACACTTTGTGATCTTGTTGCAACAATTTTTAGATGGAAAGTTCATCAGGGAGAATAGAGGTGGAGAAATTTTTTGGAAATAATTTTGAGACGTGGAAGCTAAAGATGGAGGATCTGTTGATAGATCGAGATCTGTGGGATGTTGTTGATGAGAATGTTTCAAGGCCTATAGATCCTACTCAGGCTGCTCAATATGATGTTATGGACCATAAAGCCAAGGGTCTAATCTGATTGTGCTTGACAGACTTTGTTTTAATCAATTTCCCTAAAGAGACCTTTACACAGAAACTATGGAAGAAGCTTGGTGAGATGTATCAAGCCAAATCTTTAGTGAACAATATTTTCTTGAGGAAGAAATTGTATTTCTTGAGAATGGAAGAGGGTGGATGAATTATAGACCATCTAGATGCATTCAATATGTTGGTGGCTCAGTTGGCATTAGTTGGTGTTAAAATGGATGAGGAAGAGAAATGTTAGATCTTGCTTTATTCTTTGCCTAATTTTTGGGATTCTCTTGTTATGGCTATTGGGAGTACTTCTGTTATAGTAAAGACTGAAGATGTGGTGGGTTCTTTTCTTTATGAAGAGATGAGGAGGAAGGTATCCATCACTGCCAAAGAGGCCTTAAATGTTCGTGGAAGACCTAAGGAAAAAAAGAAGAAGAATGAGAAGCACGACAAATCCAAGTCCAAGGGGAGATCTAAATCTCTTGGAAAGTCCAAAGTTATTTGCTAGAACTGTAGTAAGCTTGGACATGTTCGTAAGGAATGCAAAGAAAAAAAGAAGAAAAAAATTAAATTTGATTATGATTCTAAGTTCAAAAGGAAGATGGTGATGCATTCATTGTAGCTTTGGTAACTCATGTAGGTAATGATGCATGGTTAATTGACTTAGGTGCATCTTTTCATATGACCTTTAATAGAGATTAGTTTTTCTAAATATGAAGAATTTGATGGAGGTAAGGTGTACTTGGGTGATGATTCTCATTTAGACATTGTTGGCCATGGTAAAGTTAAAATCAAATTTGATGGTAGAATAAAAATGATTAATGGTGTGTTGCATATCCCTAGATTAGCATGAAATTTGTTATCCGTGAGCAAACTAATAGATGCAGGTGTGTAGATAGTATTTTCTAATGCAAGATGCAAGATGGTTAGAGGTGCTATGGTGATTGCTAGTGGTGTCAAATATGGCACATTGTATAAGCTTGATGCATGCATTGTTGAGTGCAATAGTACTTCTATGAAAAGCAAGTCTGTGGAAGAAGTGAGGGTTTCACCTTCAGCAGATGGTAATGGCTTTTGGGTACCCAAGGGTGCTCTTTCTTTTGAAACAAAGTTACTTGCAAAGAAAACTATGTTATGGCACCAAAGACTTGGCCACATTGGAGAAAAGGGTCTAAGGACCTTGAAAAATAAAAAATATTGTTGAAGGTTTGTCTAATTGTAATCTTGAATTTGATTTATGTGAGCATTACATTTATGAAAAATAAAATCACATTCAGTTTTACTCAAGTTCTCATAAATCTTGTGGTGTATTGGATCTTATTCATTCTGATGTGTTTGGTCCTGTAGATGTTCCTTCAATTGGTAAATCCACATATTATGTTTCATTTATTAATGATTATGGTAGGACATGGGTATATTTTATAAAGAGTAAATTTGAAACTTTCAATCAATTTAAAGAATTTAAAGCAATGGTTGAGTTGCAGACTAGAAAGTGCGTAATTTCTTTATCCTCCAACTTCCTCCACTTGCAAAGGAATATTATAAATAATATCCTCTAATTCAAACTTCCCTCCAAATGTAAATATCTTCCAACATCCTCCAACATTCTTCCTAAAATTAAGGAACTTGCACATTTAAATTGAATTGTATTCCAGGTTGATTAACTTATTTGATCCATGCGATCTTCCAATTGCCACCGTTGATTGGAATCCTTGAACCATGTTTTGTCTTCTATTCAATTTGAACCATTGATTAACCAATTTGATCTCAACCGTCGATTCAATCATTTATCTATAAATACTCCTCATTTTGGGGTGTAAAGGATCTGAATTTCATTTGAGCATCCATATTATACACATTTGCATACTCCAATTGCTATCACCATCTTGAGGGCAATTGGATTTTATCACATCCATTTGAGAGCATTTGATTTAACATCATCCAAGCTTATTTCCACAAAATGGTATTCAGAAAGGGATGAATTCCACACCCGATGTAGCACCAATCCCCCAATGGGATGAGGTTTGCTGAGTTTAATTAGGATTCTTTGTGCAATTTGAGCATTATTTCAAGTTTTAATGGCTTACTAGTTTAACTTTGCAAGAATTTCATTGGGAATGTAAATTGATTTATCTAATTACATTATTTTAAATTGCTTATTACAATCATGTTTAGCTTAGTTAAGATTTACATTCACAAAATGGTGCTAAAAGAAGGGAAAACTTTAATGTTTTGAGTGTTTTTTTTAAGGTGTAGGTTACACCCAGAATTTTGTTTGGAACTCGTCACATTTTTTAAATCACAAAAAAATAGATGAATTAAAGCTTGCAAAATGGTTTCTGATTTTTTTAGACCTTCGTCTTACCTTTCTATAGCTTCTTACAACACTCAATTTCATCAAGAATTGAAAAAGAGATCACAATTTTAGTTCTGCTGTGTTTTTTTTTAAATTATGGGTTTAATCTCTTAAATGCACAATTTTCCTTCATCTCTAATAAATTCTACATGATTGATTTTGCAGAAAGGTTTCTGGGTTTTGAAGATCTCATGTTTAGCTTTCCAAAACACTTTATGATTTCATAATTGATCAAGATTTGAGAAAGTTGTCATTGTCTAAAGTTGTTATATTCATCCATCATTAACACTTGAGAAAGTAAAGTGTTCATCAACACTTGGAATGACATCTTTTAATCTAATTTTCTAAGTGTTTCTCAACACTTAGTGAAAGGATAATCTCACTTGCTATTTCATTTTATGTTTTAGCTAAATAATCTTTCAATTGGGCTTAAAATCAACAATGCAATGAATTGGCTTTCAAAGTTGGGTAAAATTGAACCAGACAACCTCACATTTGCTTTGAAAGGCTAAAATTGAACAATACAAACTCATTTTTCATTTTGGTGCTTAAAACGAAGTCATTTTTCTTTGTTGGATTAAAATGAATGAGTGTTTTCCATGCTTGATTATGCTTGGTAAATCTTTAGTGAGTATCCTCTCCCCTTGCACTTCATGTGATCATGGGTGAAGAGAAACACTCTTGATTTACAATTTTATTGCTTTGAGTCATCCTTAAGAGAGGGCTTGTTATGAGACACATCTTGCAATGGAGAACTCATAGCAAGGTCTTGAAAGAATGCTTATCAGTAGGCTATATCAAAGGTTGCAAAATCATAAGAAAGTAGCTTCAATCCGCACCAACAACATACTGCACCTAATCCCACACCTTAAACTTGGAATGGGAATGGTTAAAGAGCCTTAAGTGGCTAGTGGGTGAGTGTTGGTTGTCATGTTCTCAGTTTGGTGTCATTAAAAGCCCATGTTGTAGTGGCCATCCTTGTTTAGCAAAACATTCTTTGAAAGCAGTGCATCAAAATTTACTTTCAAGAAGTTACCTATCAAGCCCGATTTTTGGTAGAGGGAAAAAGCTCAAGAGGTCAATCTCTTATATTAAGCTTCTTGACTCTTCCTTAAATTGCATGTAAAATCATTTCTTTGGGGCATGAGATAGGCCTATGATCAAAGAATGTACCTCTTGATAGGATGTAAAGATTGTATTTTGTTAAACTTTCCAATTAGATCTCATGGATCCCAAACTCAAATACTTTGCTTGTGGATAAAAAGAATTGAAACTATAGACACATAAAATTGACCTAGGCCTGCAAACTTTATTTTTCTCCACATTTCTTCTCAACATAATTAAATTATGTCTTCTAGTCCCAAATTCAACTATTAATTAAATAATTCTCAATTATTTAATTAATTCATAGCTTTTATTCCTCTTGTCTATTTAAATAAATAAATTACATAATTTATTTTATTTAAATACATCGCTAATTTCTTATATCTCTCTATAATTAAATAAATTCCTAAATTTATTTAATTATTATTTCCTAACTATTTCCTCCTGACTATTTAAATAAATAAACTTTATTTATTTATTTAAATATGTCATTAATTCCTTACGTCTTCTTATAATTAAATAAATTCCTACAATTTATTTAATTATTGTCCACCTTGACTTTTCTCCCAATTTTAAATTTAAAGACATTTATTTAAATTCTCCCACTTTCTATTTTCCCACCTAGTAAATAATTTGAAATAATTATTTATTGTCACATGACCCCACCACTTTTGAATTAAATTAATTTTTAATTCAAAAGGTCAACTCAGCCTCTTAAATCAAATAATTTTAAATTATTATTTGATTTTCCAACAATCTCTTTTTCTGTGCCTAGTATCTTCTTGTCACATGCATTCTTGACCTTTGATTTGATTTTTCTAAAATCAAATCTCAACCCTTCATTTCAAACTTTTCCCTAACCCTAATTGCTAGTTGTCACATGCAATTTCAACCTTTGATCTTAGGGCTTTGACAAACTTCCAATCCTGGCCATTCATCCAAAATTGACTTTTCAAGGCAATTTCAACCTCATTTTGTCACTTCATGCTTATATCTCTTGACTCCATGATTTCATGCTTTAGACTTTAGGCTTGCATCTCTCATACTTACAATTGTTGAATACGATCCTTCAATATTTGCTTAGGTCTTTGTCATAGGTTTTTGTTGCTCCTTAAAATTCAAGGGAAAACATCATTTTGCAGCAAATGGAGAAGGGCAATGAAGGTTAATCATGGAGGGCATGAAAGCTGTTTGGTGAAATTCTTCCTTTATTTTATGCTATTTTCCTCCTTTGTGCTTCATTATTTAGCTAGGGTTTATTTTATGCATTATATTTCATGCTAACCTAGATTTTTACCTTAGTTACATTGGTGAACTCAATGCCAAAAACACATTTTGTAGTTTTTGTATGACATTTTCATCCTTTTTTGCAGGTATAGGTACAAAAAGCCACAAATATAATTTTTTAAACTGCATTTGATGCATTGTGACGCATCTGTGTTTGGGAGCAACACATCTATAGAACTGAGACGCATTTGACCTTCGTAGAGATGCATTTGTTGTGTTACAGTGCATCTGATAGCCTGAACGATGCATCTGTGTTGAGCCGCATTTGATAGAGAGAGACACATCTATTTGTTGCAGGTTTACTCAATTTTTGGCAACATTTTCCAGTTTTCTCTTTTCAATTTTAGTAGGTTAGGGATTTTTAGTTACTGATCTTTTGTTGGTAGCATGTGGCAAGATGGAAGGAGATGCTAACCCTTATTTTGTTGTTGATTTTACAAATCCTTTTTCAATTATAAAGCAACAAACAAACACACAATCACAATTACAACTTGCATATCACACATCATGGTTTAAAATTAACTTGCATTCACACTCATGGGATTAAAATGAACACAACTTGCATCTACACTCATCAAGGCTAAAAATTTACTTGCATTCTCATAGCATTGGTTTAAAAATAACTTTGCTCGTCTCATAATAAGTTAGGCTAAAATGAATGAGTGAGTGTTTGATGTGTCTTGTGGTGTAGTGATAACTCCTTAGTGAGTGTTTGATGTGTCTCTTGCGCCTTGCTATGATCTTGAGAATTAAAAACACTTGGGGGTTGTTGCTTTACCACCCACATATTTTGATTTGGGCATTAAAATGAACAATCTTGTGAAAACTTTGTTAATCCTGATTTAATAATAAGAGTATCCTCTCCCCTTGCGTACTTGTGCGATCCTGGGTGCAAGATAAATTGTTATTAACTCTAGGAGGGCTTACAGTGTGGGAAAAATTACTCACCTAAGGGAATGACCCAATCGACAATAAGCTAAAGCCAAACTACTCCCGACTGGTATATAAATGTGAATGCTACTGGAAAACTTAGCATTACAAGTATAGTTGTGTCACACAGACAAGTGATTCCCTTAGTACCCACATGGTGTGTAAAAAATTGCAGAGCATAACCTTTGCAAGCTGGGAAAACTCCTTATCAGAGCTAATCTTGCCTCATGTGTGGCCACCTGAACGGGTGCCCTAACTAAAAACCATTTGTGTAGTTGCCAAAATCCCTTTCTATTCGTTGTTGCAGGAAAGGTCGTTCCCAAGCCACCCCACATACTCTTGGTTTTTAGTAGATATGAAGAGTTTGTCATGTGAGAGTCATGAGAACTCAAAGCTTGGTTGACCCAGAGAAGTGAGTGCCATGGAGGGGAGCTAGTGTGGCCAAGCTTCTAAATCATCCACTAAGAATAAGTGCGGCTAGAGAAATCCAGTGAATATAGTCCTTGCCATCCATAGGATTTGTGCTTGTCTTCAATATGCTTGTTTCATCCAATTCAAGACAAAATCATGCATTTTCCAAATGTTTTCTGATTCAATGAACACATAAAACACCTTTTACAAATCTAAGAAATCATAGTCAAACTAAAACAACTTCACAAATTTGTCAAAAATTACAAGAAAATTGGACCTTATTCAATCTGCAACGCAACTAAGACTATAATACGCATCTAACTGTACTAAATCACATTTGATACACAAAACAACACATCTGACTTATTGAACTGCATTCACTGTCTAAAACAACACATCTGATAATACTACAGTGTATCCGCTGTCTGAAATAATGCATTTGTACCCTGCAACGCAACTGCTATCTAAAACACTGCATTTTCCTGTCACTTAGGAAAATAACTGTTACTATCCTAGTCTGAAACCAAATATTTTGAATCTATTTCTAAACATCTTTTCCCAGTGATCTCTATTCAAAAACCAAAAAATATTTGCTCAAAATCATCCATCTTTACACCTTTTAGTTGACATTTAGCTTTTACCATAGGTTTACCATTGCAAAATTCTAGTTGCATCCTAGGATCCACAATCATTTTCAGCATAGACAAACCCTTAGGTCTTCATTTTGTAGACTTTAGAATAGGTAAACTTTCCATTATTTGTGAAACCATTGCCTCCAAAAGTAGATTTTCATTGGACCAAGCCAAAAATAACTCCTTTAGTCTTTGTCATTTTATGTGAGATATTTCTAGCTCATTAGTCTAGTTTGGGAAACTCACTTTGTCATCACTTGGTCATACAAACAGTCCTTTGACAATCAAAATTGAAACATTGGCCAAACTTTGGATGGTTAGTCAACCTCTCCTAAAAATCTCCCAAAATTGATTACACCTTAGAGTTTGTTCATACCTTGCATTTGCATTGTAATAACATAAGTCTTCCATCATTTGTCATCCCTTTTAGTCCTCACTATCACTTTGCATTAGACCTTCTCTTTAAGCAACATTGTCACCTTGCATCATACATTGCACTCCTTATTCCAAAAAGACCAAAAACATAGTTGCATTAGCATTATCTCCTTATAACCAAAAATCCAAAAACATAGATTTAGTGTCATATCATTCTTATACATAGACTTGGTTATCATTCACATTGTCCCTCTTTTATTTGAGAAAATCTTATATGCTTGAGACTAGACTACAAAGAAAGAGAAGAGAAATGGATCCCTTTGGACAAGGAAACAATCCTTACAACTATCTTAGTGGCATGAACTTAAACACCATTGAAAACAACACTGACATGGGGACAACTTTCATCAATCCTTTTAGTGACATGAACATTGTATCTTCATCACACAACAATCCCTTTGAACAATTCATACGTAGAGATGAAAATGGACAAGTGTTCATGGAAGAGGTAGAGGCTACTGCCCAAAACCCCGAAGTGGCTTCCTTTGTAGAAGAATTGCTCTTACAAGATTCATAACGATATTTAGCCATGCTTCTACACCAAGGAGCTAAATTGCCATGAGGATTCAATATTAATACCTTGAGAGCAAAATCACTTGACCATGGCACACAAAATAGTCAACCTCATTCAACACCACAAAATAGCACAATCAACAATACCTCCATTGGTGCAACAACTCAAAATGCCACAAACACAATCAACACTACCTCCATTGGTGCAACAACTCAAAACACAACCAATACAGTCAACGCAACATCCACTTTGGTGAAATCAACCATAGCGCAAACCATATCACAATCAATGCCACAAATATCGACAATTGCATCACAAACTGTTGGGGCTACATTTGGGTCCTCATCCAATACTATGGGACAATCTCATCAAACCTTTTATTTGGGTCCTCATCCAATGCTATGGGGACAACATCATCAAACCATTTTGGGAGAAACAAAAGACAAATTACTATTTAAGGACCTCATCCCAATGTTAATACCTCGTCATAAGGCACTCAAGTCAATACCAACACTAGTGTTTCCCAAAGGCAAAACAAAAATATCCCACCTGGCCATATTTATCAATTTGGGCAAGGAAAACAAGTGACACAACACATGAATCCATTTGGTCATCAAAATGTTCAAGGGAAAAAAATTCCTCAAATACAATTTAACACTATCGGAACACATATTCCCACATACGCATCCCATATTCATACACGACAACAAATTCCCACTCAAAATGTTCAACACCAACAAATCCCAACTCAAAATGTGCAATACACTCAACATCAATACATTCCAAATCAAAACATACCATCACAATAAATGGGAACCTATGGGATACAAATTACCAACATGTGTGACGCCAACACCAATCCTATAGTAGACACACTAACGACCCAACTTGCTGCCTTACAGAAACAAGTGGAGAACATGCAATTATCAAACAAGAAGACCCACACATCCTTTGATTTATGTCCATATCCATTCAACACAAGTTTACAAATTCCACCATTCTCTCCAGGATACATGGTACCAAATTTCTCCAAATACAAAGGAAAGACTAATCCCATTGAGCATATAAGAGAATTCACAACCAATTATGTAGACATCACATACAAACACATACGAACACACTAGAAGTCTCGCAGGTCCTACACTTGATTGGTTCACACTCTTTCCCAAAGGGATAAAGTCATGGGACGAAATCACCAATAAATTTGTGGAAAATTATGCCTACAACATTGACACTAACATTACTATTGCCACATTATGTAAAACCACCCAAGAAGAAACTGGTGAAACATTTATTTCGTTCTTCCAAAGATGGCAAGGTCTATCAAGTTGATGTGCCTTTGAGATACCTAAAAAGGAGAAAGTAAACACGTTTGTTCAAAATCTTGTTGGACCATTGAAATACAACTTGCAAGTTCATTTTTGCACTACCTTCATAGACCTTGTTGAAAAAGGAGTTCAACTTGAAAAGGATCTCATTGCAAAAGGTGAACTTAAATATGCCAACAAGGACATAAACACAAACTCAACTAATGATAAGAACAAATATTGGGTCAAGAACAAACATATTACCAATGATGGCATTGTCGATGCTAAAGTAGTAAATACGAGTCTTGTAATCACACTTAGAGGATCTCAACTGCAAAACGCTCCTTTGACCACCCCAACACCTACAACAAATGCCATTCAAAACAATCAAGACCAAGGACAACAATGACAAACCTAGAAATTTCCCAAAAAATGCACATACATCCCTTTGGGCAAACCAGTTGAAGTTGTCCTCAAGAAACTCATTAAATCCAATGTCATAACATTGCAAGACCCTAAACCGTATGACCCAAGGTAGTTCAAACCATCATGGTGGGATGATAATTCCTTTTGTGATTATCATCAAACAAAAGGACATAAAACCTCATCCTGCAAACAGTTGAGAATTCTTATATAAGATCTTATTGAAAGTCGTATCATTGAAATAAACAATCAACAATTTTCTTCTAATTAAGACCATACCATTCACAAAAAATCCACTGCAAGATCATGGTTCAAGTAATCCCTCTTTGTTAGGTCAAAAGACTAAAAACAGAGCCAATTACATTCATATTGCCTTTGACTACTCAAGTGGACCTATAATTAATCACCTTCGAGCTGTTGATGAACATGTTAATGCCATCACCATTAAAAAGACTTCAGAGTGTAATGTCACTACTTGTCAAGGCAAGATCACAATACTTAGTCCTTCTGGTAAACAGTCACAACCCAAAGGACAATTGAACCTTGTTGACCAATTGGGTAAAACTCCTGCACAAATTTCCATACTTGAACTATTACGCATCTAGCCCACACATAAAGCTATCCTTGATAAGGCCTTAAAGGAGTCTTTTGTTCCTACCAACATTGATGTCAACCACTTTGAAGCTATGGTCGGATATCTGACTACTTCCCATCATGTCACCTTTTTAGACCAAGATTACTCCTCCCTTAAACCATCTCATAATGATGCATTACATATTGAAGTCTTCATCCACAAACACAAGGTTAGACGAGTCCTAGTAGATGGCAGAGCAAGATTGAACATATGCTCCTTAAAATTTGTCAAGGAATTAGGCTTCTCTGATGCATGTGTAGATGCCACCAAAAGCATAGTCATAAAAGCATACAATGATGAGGAACGTTCTTCTAAGGGCATTATCACACTCCTTTTTCATGTGGGGCCAATAATTATAGATACCAAATGCCAAGTCCTGGATCTTGAGTTACCTTTACCGTTGTTGGAAATAGGATGCCATTTTATTGAGATCCTAAACATTATTTAATGTATCTCCTAAGTCCTTGGAAAGTGTTCCCCAACACTAGGATTAGAAAGAGATTAAATTTGAATGAAATAATCATGTTAATTGACATTTGTAATTAATTCTAAATGATAGGAACATGTGAGGGCATCCAATATGAGTTCTTAAATAATAGGAGAACATGGGGCGCCCACATGGAAGGTGGAACCCACCTTGAGTTAAGTTAACTATTTGGAGAAAAAGATAACACTTCTGTAATGCATGTAAAGATCCTAGAAGTTAGGAATTGATGTTTACATTCATGAAGTTCAGTTCAGTTTAGTATCAGTTTAGTTTAGTTTAGTTTTGTTCAGTTATGGTTCGGTTATCTTTAGTTGCATGTAGTTAGTTTTAGTTGAATGCTAGTTGACTTTAGTTGACTTGGAATGCATGACTAATAACTTGAGTTTCATGACAGATAATAGGCGATATATTTAGTTAAGTGGGGATGATCAATCATGCATCCTATTTGCATGAATTGATGGAGAAATATGTTTTAGTTAACAAAGATTGGCTTGGACCCACCTTGGGCACCCAAGTTGGAATCTTGGAGTTAACACTTTTGCATGATAAGATATTTTATAAGGTTGAGTTAAGTGGGCCCATTCTTGGGCGCCAACTTTGAGGAGAAGCTTACAAGATATCTTCAAAATCAACATTCAGTTATGACTTCAGTTTTGGACGCCCAAATGGATGGACTTGTTTTGAAATTGTTCTTCACGGTAGAACTCTACTTGCAAAGAATAGGCATAGGTTTTTGAGAGATAAGCTTTGTGCTTTGTAATTGTAACTTTTTGGAGTTTACAAGGCACATTATTGTCTATTTATCTCAAGCAAGTTGAAGAGAGTTTCATTAGATTTTATTGCCAGTTATGAAGAAGATTTGTTGGAGGCAAAAGAAGCATCTTAGATAAGGATTGGAATTATTGTAATCTTATTCTAAGATTAAATAATACATTGATTCTTGGTGGAGTTTTTTCTCGAAAGGGTTTCTCCATGGTATATGTTGTGTAACTTCTAATCTTTTGGTCTTATTCTTCTACAACCTTCTGTCTTCATTCTACAAATGCTAAAATGAATCTAATTGGATAATCATCCACAAAGAATTTGTAACAAAAAATACTTAATTAGATCAATAATCTCATAGTTTTACAAAGTATCAAGCTACATAATTACCTCAATTTTTAACATTTGGTATCAGAGCTAAGGTTGGGTAGAGTTTGGGATGCCTATAGTGGGAGCTGTTAGGATTAGGTGTTGTACACCTTGCATAATGTTTGTAATGTTTTATTTATTATTATGTGTGTGGTGCACCTAGGGGTTTTCTAGGTGAACGTGCATCACAAGGAGTTATAATGTTGGGGCCACTTTGTTGTATGTAACATTGGGACATAATTGTAAAATATAATTATTTAATATTGGGGAATAATAAAATATAATAAAGTACCCAATATTAAATGTGGGGTCACATGATGTAGTATTTTTGGGCACATGGTTTATGTAATACCACTTGGTGGTTTTGTGGGAGCTTGTTTCTATAAAAGCAACCACAAGGGTAGTTGTTTAGGGTTGGATCAAAAGTTGGTCAAGGTTGAGCTTGTGCATGTGTGAGGGTTTGAAGCATGGCATGGGATGTGTGGATTCATGCTTGGTCACATGGAATGCATGGATAGCTTGTACTTCAGAAGTGTTCATGGAGTCTCTGCAGATGTATTGTGATGGGTTTTCATTGCTGAATAATACATAGAGTGTGGATGCTTTTGGAGGTTGGATTTTTTCCAGGGTATATCTTGTGTCATCTTTAATGGGTATGTTGTTTATTCTCTTGCATGTTGATGTCGAGTATTTTACTTGCATGTTTTCAGATTTGGGTTATGTGGAAATTGTCATTCTATGGCTGCATAGTTTCCTTACAAGTGGTATCAGAGCTTTGGTTATTGGTTTGGATAACCCTAGGTTGCATGAGAGAATGAAAGACAATGGCAAGATATAGGGTTTTGCTGGTGTTTTATTGCAGATCTGAGGGTTTTTGGGTTTGTTGTTATGATGGGTTGTTTGCAGATTTGGGGTGAGAAAATTTTGGCAAAATTAGGGTTTCTTGGTCATGCATTTATACGAGGGTTTTGGGGGTGAGCTTTCACAAATGACTTCCTAGGACAAAAAGGACCTCATGGTTGGATTCAGGTTGGTCGAGAGAGAAATTTTGATATATAACATGCCCTATTTTAATTACAGATAAAAAAATGCACCCCCTGTTCAGCCGTACGGGTCGACGGTACAGTCATTGCAGAAAAATATTAAAAAATTCGAAAAAATATAAATTCCCATCAAAAAAAATTACCTGCAAAAAAAACAGAAAAATTAAAAATTAAAATAATTTTTTTTTGAAAAATTCAAAATTCCGCCAAATGAATCAAAGTCCGCCGGACTTCAAAATTTTTAAAAATAGAGTTGAATGTTGCATCGAGTCCACCAGGGGGGTGGAATATTTTTTTTAAATTTGAAAAATTAAATTATATTTGATTGCGGTTTGGATTCTGCCGCCCCACCACCGGCGCGCCACCCAAGCACCACCGAAGAGCCACCTAGAGGACAAAATATAGCAGTTTTTTTCAAACGCATATAAATTTTACCCAGGTTATCAGATTTTCGACTTCTTACAGTCGTTGGAAAGCTGGTTTTAAGAACTACGTAGTGGTATAGGTCTTGTTTCATGATTTTGTAGTTTTGACAATGTTTTTCTTGGTTGAAGTCAGATGTTTATTTTGAGCTTTGAGAGGGCATATCGGGTGCATACAGAGTCGGATTTTGGACTTCGAATAGTCAACGAAAAGCTTGTTTAGAGTACTTTACAGTGGATTAGGTTTGGAGATATTTTGGCATGGTTTATTTGATGTTTTCTTTATTTGAGCTGTTTATGGGTCTCTTTGACTATGGTGTTATTATGAGCTTATGGATTGTTGGATTTGGGATATTTGATGATGGATTCATTGTATGATCAGTTGTACATCTCAGATTGTTATATTTTTGACATGGTTATCAACATGTATGTTGCATTGTTGTATCTACAAGTTGTGCAATGTTGTAGGCGGTCTATACTTACTTGTTGCACCTATGACTTGGATATGGGTTGTCTTTGCCCATTGATATTTCCGTGTTGATGCATGATTAGTTTTGGTGGCTTGGTTTAGTCACTTGGTTTGCTGTTTTGGTTGTCATGTTAAGGAGATGAGATGGTATTACTAGGTACAGTCATGATATGAGACCTATGTAGTTGACTATGATTATGCAAATATGTGGACATGGTTGGGTTGATTTGTTGGTATATTTGGTGGTGATCATGATGTCATGGATGTTTCTTGTGCATAGAGACTTTGGCATGTTATGATGGTTTTATGCAAGTGCATTGATTGGTGGTATTGGATTGGTTTCTGATTATGGTTATGGCAGTGTATCTTCTTGGGTTTAGGAGATTGGTATCACGATGTCATGGATAGCTTGGTTACACGGTTCAGTGGGAGCTTGTGACAGTGATGGTTTGGCGGTGATGGATATGATGGTTTGGTGATGTATCTTCTTGCTTTAGAGGATGGTTATCATGTTGTCATTGAGAGCTTGGATTCACAAGTTTTTTTGTGTGAGCTTATGACAGTGTTGGTTTTGTGCATCATGGTGCCATGGGATTGCTCAGTATCACGGTTCAGTGGGAGCATTTGACGATGATGTGGATCCATTGGTTATTATGGATGGTTATCTTCAGCAGGTGATCTTTGGTGTCATGGAGGAGCTCTTGGATTCTGTGTGCTACAGTGAGAGTTCTTTGACATTAGGTGTTGGAGATGTTGAGGTATTATTTATGACTTGTTGGTTTTGACAGGTGATCCTTGGTTGTAGGATGGTTTTGTTATTATGTCATGGTATACTCTTGATTACTAGTTTAGAGTTGTGGCATGGTACATGTTATGATGGTTTATGCATGTGATCTTCTTTTGAGAGGATGTGAGATCATGGTGTTATGTTTATGTTCCTGATTTTGCAGTTGGAGCTATGATTTTGATCTTGGTTGGTTCTCTTTGTATTGAGTACATTGATCATTTGCTTGGTGTTTAGCATGGATTGATCGGTTACAGGTGCTCATGGATACTTGGAGACTTAGGTGAGGCTTGGTGTTCTCTTGTGATTAGAGACACATTATTGATATGGTTACTCTTGATGAGGTTTTAGCAGGAAGTATGAGGAGCCTACACCTTGGTTGGACGTGAGTTCAACTTGGACCAATGAGGAGAGTGTTCTTGGTTGAGTCATGATGACTTGGATATCCTGGAGGAGCATTCTCATTCCCCACTCTTGGTTTACTCAACGGTTCACTTGAAAGGTATTGCCCATTATTCCTTCAGGTGCATTATGTTTATGCTTTGTCTTCTCATGGATATGGATCTTGAGCCATGGATATTTGGTTTCTAGAGGGTTCATTTGAGGAGTGTTGGCATGTTTATCTCCTTGTACATGTTGAGTTTAGGAGATGGCTTATTGGGCTAATTTCCTTGGTTTAGGAATGGTTACTTTGAGTTTGATCTTCTTGTTTTGAATGCTTACATCCATGTTAGTTACATATGTTATGTTTGATCTTGGTGATTGGATGGATGGATGTGGTTATGGATTTTGTTATGGGGTATTATGGAGGAGATCATACTTGACACAGTTGGCATCTAGAGGTGTGTGTGTAGGAGGACATGCTACAAGGTTTGGTTTGCAGGTTTTGCTTATCAATGTGGATGTTCCTTGGTACTACATGTTTACTTTCAATGAGATGTTGGTAGTAGACTTGGTATGCCTTTGTGATGGTGCCTTTTTGGGATGTTAACGAAGCGACGCGTTGAATGCGCTCATTCTAGGTTTGCATTCATCTTGACATTGCCCATGCAGTGGGAGCTCTTGGATGTGTCTGTCATGCTTTGACAGGTTTGCACATGGAGTTTGTTATTGCGGTTTATGGGTGGATATGTTGTTGGCATGAGTTTACTATGTTATGTATACCTTTGGAGGTATGGATAGTTGGATGTGTTGGCATTTGCTGTGGATGTCATTTCAGCTATGGTGATTTATTCTTGACAGCTACTGTGCATATTGGATTCAGTGTTTGTGTTTCGAGATATCAGGTTGAGGCAGGTTTATGCTTCTTTGTGACAGTTAGTGTGACATCTCTTTGGATGTGTTCATATCTTAGTGTAGTTGGCATGGTGGAGGATGGGAGAATTCATGGATGAGATGGTGGTCACCTTGGTTCTTGTTACAAGTATCTTGTTGGAGCACATGGAGCACTTGGATTCCAGGATGGTACATGTTGCCTATGGAGTTTACTTGTTACCCCCTTATGCAATGTATACAACAAGTGGGAGATTGTTAGGATTAGGTGTTGTACACCTTGCATAATGTTTGTAATGTTTTATTTATTATTATGTGTGTGGTGCACCTAGGGGTTTTTCTAGGTGAACGTGCATCACAAGGAGTTATAATGTTGGGGCCACTTTGTTGTATGTAACATTGGGACATAATTATAAAATGTAATTATTTAATATTGGGGAATAATAAAAAATAATAAAGTACCCAATATTAAATGTGGGGTCACATGATGTAGTATTTTTGGGCACATGGTTTATGTAATACCACTTGGTGGTTTTGTGGGAGCTTGTTTCTATAAAAGCAACCACAAGGGTAGTTGTTTAGGGTTGGATCAAAGGTTGGATCAAAAGTTGGTCAAGGTTGAGCTTGTGCATGTGTGAGGGTTTGAAGCATGGCATGGGATGTGTGGATTCATGCTTGGTCACATGGAATGCATGGATAGCTTGTGCTTCAGAAGTGTTCATGGAGTCTCTGCAGATGTATTGTGATGGGTTTTCATTGCTGAATAATACATGGAGTGTGGATCTGCTTTTGGAGGCTGGGTTTTTCCCAGGGTATATCTTGTGTCATCTATAATGGGTATGCTGTTTATTCTCTTGCATGTTGATGTCGAGTATTTTACTTGCATGTTTTCAGATTTGGGTTATGTGGAAATTGTCATTCTATGGCTGCATAGTTTCCTTACAAGAGCTTTTATTATTGTGTTATTGTCGATTTTGGAAAATAAGTTTGTTATAATGAGTTCTAATTCTTGTTTAGATATTGAAAGATTCAATGGATCTAATTATGAAATGTTGAAACTAAAAATGGAGGATCTCCTTGAAGAGAGAGATCAGTGGTTAGTTGTTAATAATAAGACAAAGTCACCGACAACGATGCCAGATGAGGATTGGGCTAAGCTTGATAAGAAGGCAAGAGGAACCATAAGATTATGTCTTGCTGATGCTATTCTTTTGAATGTTTTAGATGAAACTATTGCATATAAACTGTGGAAGAGAATAGGTGATATCTATCAAACCAAAATTCTTACTAATAAGTTGTATATGAAAAGACAGTTGTATTCTTTAAAAATGAAAGATGGTGATCTGTTGCAAATCATTTAAATGGTTTTAATTTGATTATAAGTCAGTTAGCATCAGTTGATGTAAAGCTAGAAGATGAAAATAAATGCATTTTGTTACTTTGTTCTTTACCAGAGTCTTGGGAAAATCTAATTGTTGCTATCAGTGGTAGTGGTGCAGATCCAAAGATGGACAATATAATTCCTACTCCCCTATTAGAGGAGATGAGGAGGAAGTCTAAAACTAGCTCCCAAGATGCCTTATTTGTAAGAGGTGGGCCTAAGGAAAATGAATCTAAGGCAGACAAGAAAAGAAAGGGTAAGTCCAAAGGATGGTCTAAAACCCTTGGTAAGAGTAAGGTAAAGTGTTGGAATTGTGAAAAACTTGGACATATAAAGAAGGATTGTAAGTGTGAACGGGCGAAAATACGTGTTAGAAAATGAGCAGCAAACAAAAGAGTGCAAACAACAAATATAAACACCCTACACCTCAAGATTGGGCAAATGATTAACTTAACAAAACAAAATCGAACCTTTTACCTTGTTGAGTTGTCCTTTGGTTGGCCCTTCGATCTTTGATGTTGTATGCTCCATTGATGGCAAAATATGCAAGTGTGGATTGTGAGATAGATGGAAAATGGGTGAAAATGGATGCAAATGCAAGTATTTGGCTAAGTATGGCTCAAGAGAAAAATTTGCTAGAGTTTGGCTAGCACAATGATCTCTCTCTAAAATGAGAGAAAAGATGGGGTATTTATAGAGAATTTTGAATTTTCTAGGGAAATGGACGGTTGAGATTAAACCAACAAGGCCAAGATGTAGGGCTATAGTGAGTTGAGAACTCACAAGCCCTCACATCTTGACATGTGGCATGTGAAGTGGCTTGAGAAAGATGATGTGTAAGTGAGTTGGAAGGAGAGTACATGACATGGAGGTACTACATAGTACCTTGAGATTTGGAAAAGATCTCCTCATAAAGGAGGTCCTTGTCCCTATGTGGGTGAAAGGACATGTGAGGAATTGAAAATTCCTCAAATATCCACATGGGAATGAGAGAAAGAATTTAAAATTCTTTGGAATGCATTGAGGGATTAAATGTGAATTAAAAATTCACATGGGGAATGAAGTACCTTCTCCAAAAGGAGAAATCCTTTAATAAGGTTGACTTAGAACACATTCCATAAATGACATGCAGATTAGGTTGACCTAATTAAGTGATTAAGGTTGTGCAAACACCTAATTAGACAAATTAATGGCATATTAGAGGTAAGTGGGAAATTATGGAGGATGTGACCCTAATGATGATTAGGGGTGTGCACATCTTAACCATAAATTAATTATGATTAGAAGAGGGTTAGATGGTTAAGAGGGATTATAAACAAACTTGCAAAAGTTGAAGGATGTGAATGAGAGAGAAAGTGAAGAATTAAAAAATAAATTTAAATTCCAAGAGGTAATATGACTAAATTAAATAAAGTGGTATATTTATTTAATTTAGAGAGGAAAAAGGGTAAAAGTATTTATTAAAGACTTTGGAGAACTTATGTAGGACATGAAATATTAATTAAATGAATGATTTAATTAATACTAGCAAAGAGGATGAAGTAGATGAACAAAGGGATGGTTAAGGAGATGCATTTTACCATATGGAAGTGGTCAAATTTGAATGTCTACATTTTTCCCCTCTTCGAAACACTACTAGAATAATAGGGTCTCGAAGAAAATAAAATGCAGATGACTCTATAAAGGAAGCGACCAGAAAAGAGATGCCCCAACATAGGAGAGTTTGTATGAGCTACCTGAATGGAGGGGAATTAAAGGGAATTCCCCAGTCTCATAAGAGAAGGTTTATGGCAGAAGATTGGGAGAGAATGGTAGGGTATGCCCCTTCGAGAAAGCAGACGGGGAAGAAAAAAGGGCCCCAGGAAACTTCTCGAAAGTATGGAGTGGTATATGTCATTAGAAAGAGCACGAAAAACCAAGAAGATTGGCATTTGAATGGAGGAAAACGGGTATACAATGTGCAAATAGTGGCCCTGGGAAGATAGAGGGTGAGTGAATTAGTTAGGGGAAATTTTGGTTAAATAAAGGAAAAAAATTCCCTTTATTTTAAAAAGGTAAAAAGGAGGGAAAAAAGTTATAAAAGGTAATTCTAAGAATTACCTCTCCTCATTTGGACAACTGTTAAGTGAGGAGGAGAGGGAGAAAAGGAGAGGGCGAGAGTGAAAATGCACGATGCTAGAGTACGATAGCGACATCATCCACCGGGGGGACGAGAGACGATGATTCTTTAGCGAGTGTGTCGTGCCACGCTAGGTTAGTTCCAAACCCAACTTTGTGATTTTTGTCATTCCATTTAAGTTTTTCAAAAAAAATTGAAAATATGGGTTGTGTTGGGGGGGAGGAGAAATGGGTAGAAGGAAAAAAAGGGGCTTCTAGGTTCAGTCGGGGAGGGAAAAAATTAGTCGGGTACGCCCCAAAAGAGGGCCAAGTAGAGGGTGGGAAAAAAAGAAAGAAAGAAAGAGGAGGGGGGATTTTGCTCGGGTCCTATGGAGGAGCAGATCCGTCTGCGCCTGGGCAGGTCCGCCCACATACATGGGCGGGTCCGCCTGTGCCTAGGCGGACCCGCCCGCACGGCTCGGGGACCTACCCAGGAGCTCAGGCGAGTCCGCTAGCAGCTAGGCGGGTCCACCCGGGAGTTCGAGCAGATCTGGGCGGACTGTCAAAAGGGGAAAGATGAAAAGGAGAGGGAAAAAGGGAGGAAAGAGAAAGGACATGGATGGGAAATCTCAGGGCCGGAGAAAAAAAGGGGAAATAAAACGACGTAAAAAGAAAGGAGAAATTGACATAATGGTCATGTCATGGATACAAGATGTTGAGAGTTTGCGGATGCGGGAGAGAAAGTCTGAGGTACTGAGGAGATGCATAGCGACGATGACGGG
Source organism: Sequoia sempervirens (assembly GCA_007258455.2). NCBI lineage: Eukaryota > Viridiplantae > Streptophyta > Pinopsida > Cupressales > Cupressaceae > Sequoia > Sequoia sempervirens. The sequence goes on along the minus strand of VDFB02026320.1, from coordinate 22,559,732 downwards.
TGTGGATCATCAGGCATTAGCAGAGGCAGGACTGTTCCACATGCTATCCTATCTGACGATTAAGGCCCACAGGGCCATGCTGATAGCATTGATAGAGCGTTGAGACTTAGCGACATTGACATTTCATCTACTGATTGGGGAGATGACGGTGACTCTAGAGGACGTGTGGCAGATTCTGAGGCTCCTCATAGTAGGGCTTGTAGTTAGCGAGTGTTGGGTAGAGGGAAAGGCACTGGACGAGTCCATGGAGGTTGTTTTTGGCGACGACAAACTATCGATTCAACGACAACAACTAGACGTGGATAGATGCTTGTCTTGCAGGGTACTGACATTATCGTTGTACCTAGCGGGGCTGATTAGCGGGATATTGGTGCCAGATCAGAGTGGTCGATTCTTGCATCTCAGGTTTTTCGAGGTGATCTGTCACATCATCGAGGGCTGAGAAGGTCAGTTTGTGTGGGGGACCTGTATGCTGGTGCAACTATACTGGGATATCCATGTGATATGTTATTAAGAGCTGCTGAGTGTGACACATGCCACACTACTATAGCTGTGGGCCTGAGAGCACATCAGAGTGACTAGGGTAGTCGTGCTGAGAGCAGGAGAGCAGGATGACAAAACAACCATAGCTTGGGGATGGGGGACAGAGGTGGGAGCGATATTGCGATATCGGAATGTCAGAGATGTGGATGTGTGGAGGAGATGACTTGATGTGCATGCAGAGATGATAGTATGGCGTCCGTATATGCTACGGGGATTCAAGGACTGGAGGGATGATGAGGAGGCACATAGGGGTTACTTCTTTACTTGATGCTATATTATTGGGAGAGGTCTGCGTGTACTAGAGCTACATAGACTCGATCGGGTGATGAGGCAGTTTGGAGTGAGGTAGGATATTCCCACGGGGTGAGTGATGTCCTGATGATTGACACAAGAGTGTCCATTGGGGGATGAGTTGGATCTAGATGCAGTGTGGGAGAAGTTGGAGGCACTACAATTTGTGCCATACCTAGGCAGGCAGGAGGGGCTGAGAGATGCAGGGACGACAGATCGATATGGTCAGTGGTTTAGGCGACATCCGCCTCCATGGATTACACCAGTGGTGCCGATTGAGGGGGCACTAGGCTTCAGGTAAGAGGATAGAGACAAATGATGGAAGAGAGAGAGGGACAGGGTCCACAAGGATGGTAGAGAGGAAGTCAAGAGAGAGGAGGACGACAAAGAGAAGGACAGGAGGCGGTCAAAGCAGTGGAGGAGCTGGTGAGGGTAGGCAGGAGGAGACGATGACATAGAGCCTGAGGAGGATATGGAGCAGAGGAGGGGGAGGATGAGGCTAGGGTTGCAGCGTAGCAAGATAGGGGGCCGAAGGTCCAGAGAGAGAGGAGGCAGGAGGCGCATGCATCCCCAGGAGTTTGGCAGCAAGATAGAAAGGAGGAGGTCGAGGCTAGTGAAGAGTAGGAGGGACATGAGGCAGATGTGGCCACATAAGGGTAGCAATGACAGAGGCAAGAGGACACCGGGGCCAGTGGAGAGTAGATACAAGGAGCCCCCGTGGTGATTGATGTGGATGAGATGGAGGCATCGACACAGAGTGAGGGGTATGAGCCACAAGAGATGAATATTGATGCAAAGGTACATGACATCCCACCACTATCAACAACACCACCGAGAGGAGAGGATTCGACAGTGGTATTGAGAGGGACCCTGAAGAGACTGTGACTTAGTGAGCAATGATTACGATAGGTAGAGGCAGAGCGGATCAGATTAAAGGCAGAGATGAGTGAGCTATAGGCACGATTCACCTGGAGCGAGAAGGACTACTTAGATTTGACTACGATGGTGACAAAGGTGGAGAGGAGATTGTTGAGAGAGAGGGATGAGGCATGAGATGAGGTGGTTGACCCGTAGACAAAGGTAGAGAGGTTGCGAGTAGGGGTGGCTAGGGAGCATAAGGAGGGGGATGCAATGAGATGGGAGAGAGATCGTTTGGTGGTGGAGGAGGCAATACGACAGGCTGTTGGAGGGACAAGGTAGGAGCTGACATAGATTGGGGCAGGGATTGTAGGAGATATAGAGGGTTTGCGGGGATAACTAGAGTAGTTATGGAGAGATAAAGCAGATCTACATTGGGAGCGAGATGAGCTCAGAGACAGAGTGCACTATTTAGAGTAGACAGTTGGGGATATGAGATTGATACAATAGAGAGAGGAGGAGATGAGGGTCTAGATACGCATGTTGTAGACAGAGAGAGACATGGCACAGACATAGGTATAGGTCATATAGGTAGAGAGGGATGTGGTACAGACATGTGCTCAGGTGTTATAGAGTGAGAGGCGGGTGGTAGAAGTAGAGGTTTAGTCTCTTTAGAGAGAGAGGGATTCAACGGTGTCACAGGTATCCAGTCTTCGGTGAGAGCGAGATGCAGCCGAGTTGAGACTTTAGGCACTTCAAAAGGACAGGGATGCAATGAAGGTCGGGCACAGGCTACACATCGGGAGAGAGATGCCATAGAGATACAGATGTAGATGTTGTAGAGTAAGCGGGACACAACACAGGCTTAGCTGCAGGCAGTGCATGGTGAGGGGAGTGAGTCAGGGGCAGAGGAACAGGGGATACATGCATAGTTACAGGCTATACAGGTGGAGAGGGATAGGGCCATAGAGTAGGTACAACATCTAATATTAGCACAAGAGGCCTGGGGATAGGAGTAGAGAGCTATTAGTGGAGATCGAGACAGGTATAGGCATGAGAAGAATTCTGCGAGACATTAGGCTAGGCAGAGAAATGATTATATGCAAGAGGCAAGTTACTGGAGGTGTGCGTATGAGCATGTCATTCCAGATCTAGCACAATGCATAGTGCACTACATCAGACAAGTACCTCAGATGCCAGTACCATCCCAGTGATTAGGGACATGTACTAGAGGGTATAGTGACTATCGGTGGACTCCCTCTCCTTATGGTGGTTACTAGGGGACTCCCACCCGTGAGTATCAGGGGACTCCTATGCACATAGGGCCAGTGCTTGAATCTCCGCAGAGATCAGACGTGGGAAACTCACAATAGAGCAGTCATAGAGCAGATGACAGGATACTAGGTTTTTGATAGGTACAGGATGGAGGTTTAGTACTTATCAATAGAGATCAGAGGTGATCTACATCTCTGAATTTTGTACCTTATTTGATGATATATGATGAATATGTAGTGGATTATGCTTAAGACATTATGACGAGATGTACATTGTATTATCTTGATTATGATATGCGATAGCCCTTATTGACACTATGCATTATATTTTTTGTGATGGATGATTCAGTTTATGTATGCATATATATGAGATATTTCATGCTTATGTGGATGGATGATTTGGTTTATGTATGCACATGTATATGATATTTCATGCTTATGTGGATGGATGAGTTGGTTTATGTATGCACATGTATATGATATTTCATGCTTATGTGGATGGATGATTTGGTTTACGTATGCACATGCTTATGTGGATGGATGATTTGGTTTATGTATGCATACGTATATGATGTTTCATGGTTATGTGGATGGATGATTTGGTTTATGTATGCATACATATATGATGTTTCATGCTTATGTGGATGGATGATTATGCATGTATTAATGTTGATAATGCAGGATGATATAAATATTTGGTATGAAATGTAATTAGGATGTATTCAACAATATGTTTTTGCAGGTGGTAATGCATGTATTATGTGAATGTTAATATGGACATGTATGGGTTAAATGAAACTATGTTGCTTAATCTAATCAATCTATGAACTATGAAATATGTTGAATCTATAATGTAACATGAAATATGAATGAAAGATGAGTTCCTATAATGCAAGCCTAAGTGTCAGTAAGGACTTGCATGGGAATGCAGATAGGCGATAGGTGTACTGTGGGTGTGATACTACACCTGTCAAAAAATGTTAGTACCCTGAGAGGAAAACCAAGAGGGAAAAGAGTCAAATTTTTGCACAACCTAAATCACAAGTCATGGATTATGAACAAGGCTGAATGAAGGGTGCATGTAATGAAATGAAATGTAGTCAAGAACGCAATTTTCCATCTTTGGAGCATTGATTTTTTCTATAGCATACGATACCGAATACCCTGATATGTAAGACCAAGGCGAGTTGGCATCCAATACACAAAACAAACACAACAAACAAAAAGGCTATCTCAATACCCCAAGGTCATGATGACCTTGGTCGGGCCAGGTATTGGGATAACCACATACACACAAGGATGCCCCAGCATAACACAAGACCTCAAAGATCTTGGTGGGTACTATGTGGGGCAACCGAGAAGACAAACAAAGAAAAGATCAAGATATGCCCCTATGTTGACGAGTCAAAGTACACCATGATATGATGGATCAAGGTGACCATGACAAGTGATATGATGGATCAAGGGAGCTCAAATGATAAACAAAATCCAAAAGAATCAAAAGATCGCAATCAATTTCAAACGTCCTTTGCTATAGGATCAAAGGGGATGGATGGGATTGATTTGGTCTACTAGGAAGGATGCATCCTGTTAAGACCGATGATGGATATTAAACTAGAATGACCCAGTTGATGCAATATGTTTTTCATTTACTAGATCTCTTGACACTAGGGGATTTTGTTTGTGAAGAATGAGCCAGACAAGGACATAGATTGACACACCCTACAGACCTAGGGGCTTGGGGGTTGATAAAAAATTAGCCTTGCCTATGTGAAAGCGTAGAGCCCTCGTACTTCAAGAAAAGACCATGGATAAAGTGGAAAGAGGATGATGAAGGTAGATGATGGACGACCAACATAGGATGGTTAGAATACCCTGGGGGCAGATCAAATAATCAGCCTTGCCTACGTGACAATGCAGGGGCAGCGTAGTTCGACCAAGGACGCGACAGGATGAGATCTAGTTGGAGACCAACATGATGGGGGGGCTATATGAAGACACAAACCAATCGACGATGAGACGAACAACATAAGCTTAGAGTGGGATACTGAAAAGCTCAGGAGGAGGGATAGCCAAGATGGATTGTCTAATGCTTAATCAAGAGATATACCAAGCGACCGAGGATGGGATGGGTGAGAATGATAGGGCAGATGAAAGCATAAAATAACTAGAATGCCAGGTAGATAATGATTACACCATCTACGAATGATTCCTATTACTAGGTTTTTACCACCCGTACTTATCCAAGGTGCCACTAAAAGTAGTTTTCACCATAGGACGAATTTATTTCTCTTTACTATTTTTGGATTTTTTATTTATTTTGATAGGTGGGGTTACCAAGTGGACTTAGGTGTAGAACCTCTTTAGATGCATGATATTGATAGGTTCTTTGAGGGGCTCTCCTTCAAGGGTAGCAAGTTTGTATGCCCCAGATCCATATTTAGCGGTTATGATATAAGAACCCAACCAGTTTGCCTCAAATTTGCCTTTTTTTATCATGGTCTTGTTGGGTATGCTGGTTCTCTTTAAGGACAAGATCACCAACCTGGAACTGTCGAGGATGAACCTTCTTATTGTAGTTATGCTTGAGGTAGTTTTGGTATGCTTGTAGATGATCATAGGCTTTGATTCTTCTTTCATCAAGTAACTCCAGCTATGCAAGCCATGGAACACGAGCATCCTCCTCGCTGATAAGGTTCTTTAGAGAAATCCTCAGTGATGTGAGCTCAAATTTGATTGGCAAGATGGCTTCAATGCCATATACTAAAGAATAGGGGGTGGCGCCTGTAGGGGTGCATATGGAGGTACGATATGCCCAGAGGGTGGGATGAATATGGAGGTGCCAATCTCGACTAGTGTTATTGACAACCTTTTTGAGGATGTAGATAAGGGTCATGTTGGTTGCTTCTGCCTAACCATTACCTTGGGGGTAATAAGGAATTGACCAACAATGCTAGATATGAAAGGTGTCATAGAGGTGCTTCATAGCCTAGTTTTTAAAAGGTCTTCCATTATCGGAGAGGATGGTGGATGGAATACCATATCTATAGAGAATATGGTAAAGGATGAATTTTGAAATTTGAGTACCAGTGATCTGTGAGAGTGGCATTGCTTCCACCCACTTGGTGAAGTACTCAGTGACATTAATTATGAATGTATGGCCATCAGAAGATGGTGGGTAAATCTTGCTAATCGAGTTGAAACCCCATTGAGAGAAGGGCCATGGTGCTAGGAGGGGTTGAAGGTCTTGTGTTGGAGCATGAATCAAATCTGCATGTTGTTGGCAGGGAAGGCATTTCTTCACGAATTCACAAGCATCATGCTCTAATGTAGGCCAATAATATCCAGCTCAGAGAATCCTTTTGGCCAAGGCCATACCATTTGAATGAGCCCCACAAACACCATTATGTACCTCCGTTAGTGTAGTATGGGCTTTAGTCTCATTCAGACATCTACGGAGGATTCCATCATACCCGCGATGATAAAGCGTATCACCGATGATAATGTATCAGGAAGAGTGGTGAACGAAGGATTTGTGTTGATTGCATGTAAGATATGGGGGGAGAATATTATCATGCAGATAGGTATATATGTCTTGGTACCATGGGGAAGTGGGACTCACACTGTTGCACACCATCAGTCTCAGGGATATCATATGCTGGGATTAAAAGTTGTTCCACAAGGAACTCGCACTCTGTTCGATCTTTAGGCATGTAAATCAAGGAGCCAATAGTAGTCATTGTATCTGCTTCTTTGTTCTGTGCTCTAAGAATTTGGTCAAATTATATGAAGGTGAAATATTTCTTGAAATCATCCCCCATGCATTTATAGGGTAATAGCTTATCATTTTTTGTTAGGAATTCATCTTTAACCTGCTTAATGACCAACAATGAATCACCAAAGACCCTCAAGTGAGTTATGTGCCATTGCCTTGCAATTCAGAGGCCCGTGAGGAGGGCTTCATACTTAGCTATGTTGTTGGTACACGAGAATGCTATCCTGAATGATTTTGGAATGTAATCACCTTGAGGGGTAACCAATAGAATTCTCGCGCCTGACCCATTATGAGTATATGAGCTATCAAAATATAATATTTAGATAGGTGCTTCTGTAACTATGAAAACTTCTTCATCTAGAAATTCAGTGACTAGAGGGTAAGCGTCCACTAATGGTGCCTCGACCAACTGATTAGCTATGACTTGTCCCTTTATGGCTTTGTGATCCACGTACTCTATGTCAAATTCACTTAGGAGCATGACCCACTTAGCCATGCAACCAGTTAGAGTGGTTCTGGATAATAGATACTTTAGTGGATCAAATTTTGCTATTAATTTGACCAGATGGCTGAGCATGTAATGTCAGAGTTTCTATGTACTGAAGACCACTGCAAGGCAAGATTTCTCCATGGGATAATAGTTTAATTCATAGCCGACTAGTGTTTGATTGATGTAGTAGATTGCTCTTTCTTTTGATGGTTCATCATGTTGTGCCAACAATGCCCCTAGTGCGACTAAAATGGAAAAGATGTAAAGTAGGAGGGGTTTCCCTAGAATAGGTGGCATCAAGATTGGTGGATGTGCTAAGTATTCGTTGATCTTATTGAAACCTGTCTAGCACTGTTGGTTCCATCTGAAGGTGAAGTCCTTTTTCAGAAGATGGGTGAATGACTGACACTTATCTACAAGCTAGGCTATGAACCGACAGATGGATTGCAGCTTCCCTTGTAGACTTCTTAATTGTTTCAGATTGTGCGGGGGTGGCATGTCCATAATAGCTTTCACCTTGGCGAGATCAACCTCAATACCCCTTCGAGAGACTATGAAACCCAACAATTTTCCTGATGTGACACCAAAGACACATTTTTTTGGATTTAGTCGTAGCTTGTAATGTTCTAACCGTTCGAAGATCTTTTTTACGATGATAGGATGCTCTACTCGGGTTCTGAATTTTCCTAGCAAGTCATCGACATAATCCTCCATGATAATATGGATGAGGTCATGGAAGATGACAGTCATTTCCCTCTGATATGTCACCCCCACATTCTTGAGACCTAAGGGCATAACATTTTAACAAAAAGTACCCCAAGGTGTCATAAAGGTGGTCTTGTGTTGGTGTTCAGGTGCAATTCAGATCTGATTGTAACTAGAGAATCCATCCATAAGGGATAACATCTCATGTCCTATAGTTAGGTCGACCAGCATGTCAATATTGGGCAGCAAGAAGTCATCTTTTGGACAGGCTTTGTTGAAGTCCCAAAAGTCTGTACAAATCCAAATATATCTGTTTGGTTTGGCAACAGGTACTATGTTGGAGATCCAATAAGAGGAGTCAATGGGTTTGATAAAACTGACATCCAGTAGTTTCTCCAATTCCTTCTTGACTAATAATGCTATTTGTGGATGCATTTTGTGGAGCTTCTATTTGACAGGCTTGGCATCTGAGCAAACATCCAGATGAACTACTAAAGTAGGGTCTAATCCTGGCATATCCAAGTATGACCAAGAAAAGTTAATGATACCATCTTGGAGTAGCTAAACAATGATTGAATATTCTTGCTCTGATAAAGATTTGGCCACATAGGTGATCTTAGGGTTTTCTGCAGTACCCAGATTAACTTCTTGAGTTTCTTCAATTAGAATGGATGACCGTGTGGATAATTGAGTTCCCACAAGGGGAAGATGAACGTCTCCATCCTTCAACTCCTCTTCAAGGTTTTCACTATCGGATGCATCATTTATTTTTACTTTTTCCAGGTCAGGAAGTGCCTCGAGGAGGTTTTCACTAGATGACCATTTTTTATTTTTCTTGTTTTTATTTTTGCGACTGGAGCATTCATCCTCCCGCAATCCCATGAGGTTGACACAGGTATCCAAGGAGACATTGATAGGTGCGCTGTCACGTAGGTCCCAATCAATAAGTTCAGGATGGCGAAGGGATAGGCTAATGGTAAAGATAGATAAGCAATCAAACATGGATGATAGATCCGTGTGATCAACATCATCGTATGCACGTATGATAGATTCCTCCTCGGGCATGTCTTCCAAGGGACCATTGTCCATAGTAACACTATTGGAAGTATTAGGTGATGTTGTAGGGCCTTTCTACTTTTTGTCATATCCAAGGCCTATATTCCTTGGTAGATTTGATACATCAATAGGTTGCAACTGTCCCTACTCTTCCTTACCTAGGCCCCTGCCTTGGTAGTTATACTTTTCTACGAACTTAGCTGACCAAGGGTATACTTCTTGAAAATATTCCTTTAGAGGTGGATCCGGTTGGGGTTCTTCATAGTATACCCATTGACTGATATCTTCTTCTGGTGCATCTATCTTTATACTAGGAGACCAGAAAGTGGTGGTGGGGATGTTTTTAACACTGAAGGTGATGGTCTTGTCTTCTTTTGGAGTAGCCTACGAAATTTGGTCGTAGATGTGTGGTGACGGTGGCATGGTTGCCACATTTAGGGCTGTATGCATTTCATATTCACCACACCCCTTGTCAATGATCTAGACTTTGGTGACTGAAGGATTGGTGGCGGGAGATGGAGTGGCCATCGTGGTGGATGGTGGATTGGAGGATGATGACTGGGATGCTCCCATTTCAATGCCAGGACAATAATGTAAATGGGGAAATGATGCTTCTAGAGCGCGACAATATTCAAATGGTTGTGGGTCAGCGTAAATGGTGATCTCTTGTCGAATAACCAAGAATTTCAGGCACTGATGGTACCTGGAGGTGATGGCTTGCATGGCATGGAGCCATGGGTGGCCGAGGAGGAGATTATATGTTAAGTACAAATCAAGGACAAGACAAGTAGTATACTGAACTATAGGTCCAACCTGAATAGGAAGACTGATAATCCCTTCATAATTTCTTTCCGCATTATCATAAGCCTTGATCATGATGATTTGATTACTCAAATCTTCTTGAGTATACCCCACTTGTTTTATGAATTTCAAAGTGCATAGATTGAGGGTAGAGCCATTATCTACCAGTACCCTTTTTATTTTATGACGGGCAATTGAGACTTCAATGTGCAAGGGATGGTTGTGATTGGCATCAATATTTGGCATATCATTTTGGATGAAGTGTAGCTAGTAAGATAAAGCCATGTGTCCCACTAAATATTGGAATCGTGTGGGATCGATGTCATTAGGTACATGGGTTTCCTATAAGGCTCTATTAAGAATTTCTTGATGTACGGGAGAAGACTTAAGGAAATCCAAGATTGAGATCTAAGCAGGGCTCTTTCCTAAGTGATCAAGAATGTTGTACTGAGAGTTTACATGAATTGATTGAGCGGATGTGGAGGCTGCCAGGACAGTAATGTGGGATTGTCGTGTAGTAACAACACATTGGGGATATTTAGCTTTAACATGTATCATAGACACATGTGGTTCTACCTGCTCAATGTAATGGACAATGCCATCATAATTGAGGGGTACATTATTATAGCTTATATTATTTGTGATGTTATCTTGGGGATTGTTGTTGGAGGTGCTTGCGCCTTGATTATGGTTAGGGAAGGCATTTTGGTATATCTGCAATTGAGCATTAGATGACAAAGCTTGATTGGTGTCGACTTTGATATCTCCTCGATTGATAAGATCTTGCACATAGTTTTTGAGACCTTGACACTTATTCAGAGTGTGTCCTTTAATTTTATGGAACTCACAATATTCATTCTCCCTAAACCAAGAAGGTGTAGGCTTAGATTCATCCAGTGGTTTGGTGACAGGGTACGTGATCGGATAGTTGACCTGTAGCAACTTATTGAAGACGACACTCATGGGTTCTCCTAATTGAGCATACTAGCGTTTTCTGTTCCCTTGACTATTCTGGTTTGACTATTGAGGAGGACGAGATGCCCCCTATAGCACGGATATTGCATTAGGTACAAATGGTTGTTGTCTCTGGGATGTATTGGTCACCTGAACATGTTTAGTGCTAGTGGCACCATCATTCACTGCATTTTTGTTCTTGTTCCAAAAGCGAGACTTATCACCGGATGGCCTTTCTCTATCATGGTTGTGTATTTTGATGTGCCCTTTGGCAATAAGGGCGCATTCAAGGATGGGTCATTTTTCCACTATCTTGGTGAAAGTGGTGACACAGTGTAACCTAAAATTATGAGCCATATCGGGATGAGAGTTCTCTACGAAGAGGGTGACCATGTCTTTCTCTTTGAGAGGAGTTTTCATTCGGCTCACTAGTGCATGCTACCTCTGAAGGTAACTAGCAAAGGTTTCACCATCCTGTTGTTTCTCTTTGAGGAGATCCAAGGTATTAGTGTCCTCCAAATTGAAGGAGAAGTAAGAAACAATTTTTTCTGAAAGATCTGCAAAGGATTTTATGGACCCTTGTTCTAAACCCATGAACCATTCTAGGGCATTGCCAGTTAGGCATCGTGGAAACATACACAAGAGATAGTTGTCATTGTGCATAACTTCCTGACAGTGGGAGTAAAATTCTTGCAAGTGGGCCTTAGGATCTTTGTTCCCCTTATATCTGTCAAATTTTGGTATTTCGAAGTGTTTAGGGAAGGGGATCAATGAGATGAAGGGATCAAATGGATAGTGACATATGTCTTCAAATTTGAACGATTGTTTGCCAGTCTTGACTTGAAGATATTTCAGGGTGGCTTTGATTTCTAGCAGATCTGAGTTGACTAGTGGTGCAAGAGCCAAAGATGGGTTAGATAGATATGGATGATAGGACGATGAAGGATCTTACTGAGACAGTGTCTGAAGGTTGAGGTATGGATTTTGATAATGAGATGATGATACCCCTTGTTGGTATGCCAAGGGAGTTTGTTGGTACTGGGGTTGTTGTTGCAAGGTATAGTATGGATTTGTTTGATAAAAATGCGCAGTGGGATGTTGAGGAGCTTGAATGTGATGTTGCGGATTGGCCTGCTGGTATTGAAGGTACTGCTACGACTATTGGGAGGCCACATAAGGTGGATGTTGTTTAGGATAATAATAATGTTGGGGAGGTTGTTGATGTGATGTCAGGTGTTGCATGGGTCAAGACAGGATGTTGTGTTGTGATTGGACTTGCGGATGTAGAATGGATGAGAGGAATGAGGATATGGTTTGGGCGGGAGGTTGGGATGGATTGCCTTGCAATTGGTGTGGTGGGTGTTGTGAAGAGATCAATGGGTTATGTAGAGGTTGTTGCTGATGAGGTGGTTTAGATAATGTAGAGGTGTTATGCAACAGAGGCTGTTGGGTACCAAAGGGGACATTCGGTTGGGATGTACCTTGTGGCAGTAATGGAGGTGGTATGTTAGATTGGGGAGGTTGTTGAGATGTGTACGAAGGCAATGGTAGGTTTGTGGCCCCAGGAGGTGGAGGCAATGCAGTAAAAGGGGTGCTCCTAGCATTGATGTGAAGTTGATTTGAAAGGGGTGGTGTTGTTAGAATTAATGGTGGCGGTTGCAGAACGTTTTGTGGCATGCCATAGGAAAAAGGATTGTTGGGATCAACTACTTGAGGAGCCCCCATGACTGAGATTGCGGGGTGCGGTGGATTGTTAGCGTGATACAGAACGACGTTGCTAAATTTAGGTTGATGCCAACCTTCCACTGGAGGAACATTGGGGATGTACGAACTACTTGGTGCATTTTGTGAGCCTTGGGGTATGTTAGATGTGGAGTTGCCATACTTGGATAGGTCGACACCTGATGGAGGATTGACACCTTTTCCAATTAGGTGGGCTAAGATTTCTTCCTCATGTTTTTCGAGAAGGCGATCCATCATTTGCACATTGATAGGGTTACTAAAGTGTTCCTCAAATGTAAGTTCGAGTTGGTTGACCATGTTCTCATCCCTAGGTGGTGAAGTGTTTTAACCATCAATATTAGATTGTGATGATGTACCACTATGAGGATCTCGAGGGATATTCATACCGTTATTGGGATCTTGTGAGACATTAGCTATGTTGTTGGGATATTGAGGGATGTTTGGTTGGGAATTTTGGGCTTGTTGCTCGGTCATTTTCCTTGTCTATGACTGGGTTTGAACGGGCATGCAAGATGATAGGATAGACTAGGATGCTAGGATGATCTTGATGATGAAAGGAATGATTTGATTCAATGATTGATTAGCCGACAAGGATGTGGCTCAATAGGATTGATTTGGATGATTGATTCGACCGAAGTGGATTTCTTGATGAGATCAAATTGGGTTAATTGGTAGAAAATTGGTCAACCTGGATTCGATGATATGAGGATTTGATTTGGATTGATGATCAATTAATAGGATTGGATGGCAGGATGAATAATAATGACTAGAATTTTAAACCGAGTTCAAGAGTGATCCTTGGCAACGCTAGGTGTTGATTAATCGATTAAAGGTGGATGTATGATAATGACACCATATTCAACTTAAGATAGAAGTGGATTGATTGGGCCAACAAGGATGAACGACTAAGATGAATGAACATCCTAAGTCGGTTGTGATAGATGATGATTAGAGATGAACACTTAGGTCAATTTGGACAACTACTTTAACGAAGTTTAACAAAATATCGGTGATCCAAAATGGGGAAATGATAACCAGAACGTGAAGAACGACTGAGAGAACGTGGGTTTGAAATGGATAAATGAGGAATCTGAATGGGTGAATGGATGCCTGGACTAAAGGGATGAAAATTTAGGATGGCAAATGGGCTCTCGAAATGGGCGTATGAATGTTCAGAACGGGGAGACGAATGATCAAAACATCAAAACAGGCATGTGAAATAGTGAAATGGGTGTCTCAAATGACAAAACAAATGATAAAACTAACTGGTGAAGGGTCAGGTCCACCCCTGAGATGGGTCAGGTCTACCTGTGGAGGGAAGGTCCACTTGTGGAGGGTAGGTCCACCTGTCGGGAGGGCAGGTCTACCTGTCGGACAAAAGTTAGTCAAAATTGGCTAAAACAGGCTGAAAAAGGCTAGTTCAAAGGTCAAGTCCACCCCTGGATGGGTCAGGTTTGCCCCTGGAGGTCAGGTCTGCCTATCCCAAGGTTAGGTCTACTTGTCAAGAGGGTAGGTTTGCCTGTCCTGAGGTCAGGACCGCTTGTCAAGAGGGCAGGTTCGCCTGTCTCGAGGTCAGGACCGCCTGTCGGGAGGGCAGGTCTGCCTGTCAGACAAAAGTTGGTCAAGTCTGCCCCTAGATGGGTTAGGTCTGCCCCTAATAGGTTTAAACTTGACTTTTGAAAAGATGACTAAGGAAAAGGACCCAAAACACAACAAACATCAATCAAAAGGATATGGTTGAACAAAAAATTACTGGTTTTATACAAAAAAGACAATTCAGACAGCATAATCCTAAGATTAGTAGAAAGGGGTATGGCTAACCAAGTCTTCTATTATAGGATGAACATGGTTGCTAAGGAGTCCTTGATATACACCCGGTACATGAGGCCCAAACCATGAACACCAACTTGTTACAAGTGTGAGTCGGGAACCTTAGCAAGATACTAGATGCTCAGACCAACTCTTCACGTCATCCCAATGCTTCGCTAATTACAACGTGGTTGGATTGAGGTAAATTTTTTTCTCTCCCTCCTTTATATACCCCACTGGTATGCGTGGTTAGAATCATCCCTTGGGGTGATGAAATCCCCAAGCAGGTCCCACTAAGAAAAGGAAAAAGAGGGTGACTTAAAAGGACTTGGTAAGCTATGATTTCTCATCACCCAGGATCACCAAATGGTGCAAGGGGATTAGATACATTAAATAGCTTACCAACAAGCATGAAAAACAAGATTAATTGGCACCCCTAGTTAAACTATGTGCCTAAGTTATGTAAAACAAGTAGCGGTTGATAGATAACTAACCCTGCAAGAAAAATTGTTAGTGAATCTCATCCTTGTTCCTTGCCAAATGTTGATTAGATGCTTGCACAGACTCAAAAAAGACACGTTAGGGGGTTAGAAACACTTAAAACAACCAAAAAGAGTGCTAAAAACTAAAATTTCACCTTTTGGAAAAAGCTATTCAGATTAGGTCCGCCTGTCTGGAGGTTAGGTCCGCCCCTCTATGAAAAATATGCAAAAATCAACTTCTGGAGTCTATGGAGGGCAGGTCTACCCCTGGGCAAGGTCGGGTCCACCCCTAGGCAAGGTCAGATCCACCCTTGGGCAAGGTCGGGTCCACCCCTGGAGGTCAAGTCCGGTTGCTTGTCAGGTCAGGTCTGCCCCTGGATGGTCGGATCCACCCCTCTGTAGGTTGGGTCCGCCCCTTTGCAACTTGCATCTGCAAAAAGTGAAAAAATAGCAAACGTGAAAGATATAGACCCATTTGTGGGTCCCACTGGGCATGCCATAAATGTGAACGGGTGAAAATACGTGTTAAAAAATGAGCAGCAAACAAAAGAGTGCAAACAACAAATATAAACACCCTACACCTCAAGATTGAGAAAATGATTAACTTAACAAAACAAAATCGAACCTTTTACCTTGTTGAGTTGTCCTTTGGTTGGCCCTTCGATCTTTGATGTTGTATGCTCATTTGATGGCAAAAGATGCAAGTGTGGATTGTGAGATGAATGGAAAATGGGTGAAAGTGGATGCAAATGCAAGTATTTGGCTAAGTAGCTTAAGAGAAAAATTTGCAAAAGTTTGGCTAGCACAATGATCTCTCCCTAAAATGAGAGAAACGAGGGGGTATTTATAGAGAATTTTGAATTGTCTAGGGAAATGGATAGTTGAGATTAAACCAACAAGGCCAAGATGTAGGGCTATAGTGAGTTGAGAACTCACAAGCCCTCACATCTTAACATGTGGCATGTGAAGTGGCTTGAAAAAGATGATGTATAAGTGAGTTGGAAGGAGAGTACATGACATGGAGGTACTACATAGTACCTTGAGATTTGGAAAATATCTCCTCATAAAGGAGGTCCTTGTCCCCATGTGGGTGAAAGGAGATGCGAGGAATTAAAAATTCCTCAAATATCCACATGGGAATGAGAGAAAGAATTTAAAATTCTTTGGAATGCATTGGGGGATTAAATGTGAATTAAAAATTCACATGGGGAATGAAGTGCCTTCTCCAAAAGGAGAAAGCCTTTAATAAGGTTGACTTAGGACACATTCCATAAATGACATGGGGATTAGGTTGACCTAATTAAGTGATTAAGGTTGTGCAAACACCTAATTAGACAAATTAATGACATATTAGAGGTAAGTGGGAAATTATGGAGGATGTGACCCTAATGATGATTAGGGGTGTGCACATCTTAACCATAAATTAATTATGATTAGAAGAGGGTTAGATGGTTAAGTGGGATTATAGACCAATTTGCAAAAGTTGGAGGATGTGACAATGAGAGAGAAAGTGAGGAATTAAAAAATATATTTAAATTCCAAGAGGTAATATGATTAAATTAAATAAAGTGGTATATTTATTTAATTTAGAGAGGAAAGAGGGTAAAATTATTTATTAAATACTTTGGAGAACTTATGTAGGATAGGAATATTAATTAAATGAATGATTTAATTAATACCGGCAAGGAGGATGAAGTAGATGAGAAAAGGGATGGTTAAGGAGATGCCTTTGACCATATGAAAGTGGTCAAATTTGGATGTCTATAGTAAGAGAAAGAAAAGAGTTCTGATGCTTCTATAGGGAAATCCATGGATGATAGTAATGATGCATTAGTCATTTCTTCTAATACTGTTATTGATAACTCTTGGATTATTGATTCAGGTTGCTCCTATCATATGACTCCTAACAAGGAGTGGTCCACTAAGTATATTGCATATGATGGAGGGAATTTCTTCTTTGGAGAAAACAAAACAACAAAGGTTGTTGGAAAAGGAGAGGTAAAGTTGTGATTCAGTGATGGTAAGGTTAAGACCCTTAATGATGTTTTACATATTTCAGGACTTGCTAGAAATATACTTTCTGTCTCTAAGTTCAATGATTCTGGAATGCATGTGACATTTGACAAAGGTGGTTGCAGATTGGTGAAAGGGAATATGGTGGTTTCTAAAGGATCTTGTATTGGGACTTTGTTTAAGTTGAATACCTCCAATGTAAATAATTTAGTCAATGTAACTAAAGCTGAAAATACATGTATGTTGTGGCACCATAGATTGGGCCACATTGGTGAAAAAGGTCTTAAGACCATTCTTAATAAAAAATTGGTTGACGGTATTCCTAATTATAATATTAGAAAAAATAATATTTGTGAGCATTGTGTGTTTCGAAAGCAATCTAGATCTTCATTTCCTAGTGGAACAAATAAAGCTAAAACATTATTAGAGATTATTCATTCAGATGTAATGGGCCTTGTGGATATTGACTCTATTGGAAAATCTAGATATTATGTCACATTTATTGATGATGTCTCAAGATACACTTGGATCTATTTTATGCATAAAATATTTGATGTGTTTAATAAGTTTAAGGAATTTAAAGCTTTGGTTGAGAAACAATTAGATCATAAGATAAAAGTGTTGAGATCAAATAATGGTGGTGAATATTGTTATAGGGAATTTGATGATTATTGTAAGCATGTAGGAATTGTGAGATAGAAAACTACTCCATATACACCTCAACAAAATGGAGTAGTAGAAAGGATGAATTGAAACTTAATGGAAAGAGCTAGGAGTATGTTAAGTAGTGCTAAGCTAGATTGGTCCCTTTGGGTTGAGGCTGTAAGTACTTCTTGTTATTTAATCAATAGATCCCCTAGTTCATCTATTGAAGATAAAAATCCTTATGAAATGTAGTTAGGTAGGAAGACTAGTGTTGCACATTTAAGGATCTTTAGTTGTGAGGCTTTTGTTCATATGCCTAATGAAAAGCAATCTAAGTTGGATCCAAAAGCACAAAAATGCATATTCACAGGTTATGGTGAAAATGTAAAAGGTTACAAGATTTGGAATCCTCTAACTCAAAAAATTACTTTATCTAGAGATGTGATTTTCAGGGAATTTAGAGCCTATTTAGGAGAAGAACAACCAAAGGAGAAGGATACTTCTCAAACAATTCATTTTGACATAAATAATGAGACGCAAGAAGATGCACATTTGAAGAACAATTGGATGGATTGGATGAGGAGAGTTCACAAAGTTCTTGTGAGATAAATGCTCAAGATGAGCATATTGAGAAACAAGTAGAAACCCCATTGAGAAGATCTAGAAGACAACATAATCCCATTGATAGGTATAGTCCACCTAATTTCTGTTGCATATTTTCTTTAATGAGTACTAATGATGAACCTAGTTCTTACAAGGAATATTTGTCTTCATATGAGAACAAGCTTTGGTCACAAGCTATGCATGAGGAAATGGAATCCTTGGATACTTGTGACACATGGGATCTTGAGAGTTTTCCCAAAGGAAGAAAGACCATTGGTTGTAAATAGATCTTTAAAAATAAAATTGGAGCAGATGGTTATCTCAAAAGGTATAAGGCTAGACTAGTAGCCAAGGGCTACTCCCAAAGAGAGGGAGTTAAATTTAATAAAATCTTCTCTTTTGTTGCTAAATTAACTTCTTGTCGAGCCCCAATCCTAATACCTGCAAAAAAACATGAACAAACACATTAGAAGATAAAATGCAAGCAAGAACAAGGATTCCCCATGAAATACATTAACAAAGTTTAAAATAGGAAAGAAAAATGAAGAGCACAATGAAATAGAGTAAAATCCTATTAAAACAAGCAAACTCTTGATCCCATGGGGGAATTGGTGCTTTTTTGATGTGAAAATTGGCCCTTTCCCAACTCCTATGATGCAAGATTGATGTGTGATGAAGAGTGATCCACTTTGTTGATGTTTGATGAGTGCTCCAATAGAAAATCTTCATAACCTAGCTAGGAACTCACTAATCATGGATGAAAGTTGCTAATGATTTGAGCATAGTAAGTTTATTCAAATTGTGGATGATCAAACGAGGAGATTAGCCTCTTATTTATAGAATGAGAAGATGGATGAATTTCCAAAATAAAGCAATGTGGGACTAAGAATTATCCAATGGCCAAGTGCCACTTGTCAACTTATGAGTGGATGGAGGATGTGCAAGTTTTGAGGATTGTGCCCATAAATGCATATATTTGAATTTTGAAATTGTTGAAATGACATGTGAGAGGGAAAAAAGATGCATTGAATGCCACTTGGCTCAAGGAAAAAGAACTTTGTAAGAGGAGTAAATGCCTTGTTGGAAGGACAAAGTCCATTTGGATTTTGAATTCAAATTGAGAGAATATTCCTTAAAAATGCCTTATTGAGAAAAATAGAGATTTAATAAATCAAATAACTCTATTTTCATGTGCAAGTGGTAAAAGATGGAGGATGGGACATGAGAAGAGATTAAATTAATCCAAGTTGACTAATTTAATGAAGGGATTAAATGATGTGACCTATTTGACTTAAATTTGTGGATTTATTTAAATCAAATATGAGAAGAATGTGATAAAGGATTAATTAAATAAGGATTTTTTATTTATTTAATTAAAAGGGATGATGTTAGATTAAACTAAATAAGACTTTAATTTATTTAATTTAATAGATAGACTTTAGAGATTTAATCAAATAAAATTAATTATTTAATTAAATAGGATAACTAGATCATAATGGTCAATTTAATTATCGAGAAAAAATGACTTAATTAGATAACTGATTGATTTATTTAATTAAGAGAGGAATATTGATGAATTTAATCAGATAAAGGTATTTGATTAAATTGTTAGACCGAAGAATGATTTAGGATGAAACGATGTTAGTGGTGAGTATTAGATGTCCAATGTCAATTAGTACATTTTACGTGTCTACACTTCTATTAGATTCTTTTTATCTATTGTTGCTGCTTATGATTTTGAGATAGAGAAAATGGATGTGAAAACTATTTTTTTGCATGGGAATCTTAATGAGGAGATTCATATGAAACAACTTGATGGTTTTCTTGTAAAAGGAAAAGAAGAATTGGTTTGCAGGTTAAAGAGATCTTTATATGGATTGAAACAGTCACCAAGAATGTGGTACCAAATTTTTTTATGCTTTTGCATTAAAAACTAGTTATGTTAGGAGTGAGGAAGATCATTGTGTTTACATAAAAGTTATTGATGATCAAATTTTAATTATTATCTTGAATGTTGATGACATGTTGTTTATTGATAACAACAAGGTAATGATCAAAGAATTGAAAGCACAACTCTTGAGCACATTTGAGATGAAAGATCTAGGGGTTGCAAAATATATCCTTGGTATGGAGATCAACAGAGATAGAGGTAACAAAAATATTTGCTTAAGTCAAAGCAATTATGTTGATACTATTTTGAAATGGTTTAACATGCAGGAGAGTAAACCAATTAATATTCATTACCAGTTGGCACAAAGTTAAGTTTAGACATGAGTCCTAAATCTGAATTTGATTATGAGGAAATGTCTGAAATTCCATATGCCAGTGCAATTGGTAGTTTAATGTATGCAATAGTCTGTACGAGACCAGATATAGCCCAAGTAGTGGGAGTTCTAAGTAGGTTTATGTCTAACCCTGGTAAATAACATTGGACTTATGTTAAGAGGGTGTTTAGATATTTATGAGGTACTTTTGATTACTGTTTGGTTTATTATGGTGCTAGTGACATTGATATTATGCATAGATCATTAGACATACATGGTTTTGTTGATTCAGATTTGGCAAGAGATTTGGATAGTCGAAGGTCGACAAGTGGCTATGTGTTTACTTTGTTTGGAGCTGCGGTTAGTTGGATGAGTAAGAGGCAACCCACAGTTGCTTTGTCCACCACAGAAGTAGAGTACATGGCTACTACACATGCCTCTAAAGAGACAATTTGGTTACATAGACTTGGGAAAGGTATTTGTTTTAATTACAAGCAAGTTAGACTTGAATGTGATAGTAAGAGTGCTATTAGTTTAGCTAAAAATCCTATGTTTCATGCTTGTACTAAGCATGTTGATTTTCAGTATCACTTTGTGCGAGAAATGGTTGAGAGTGGAAAGGTATTAATTAAGAAAGTTGACACTTTGATTAATGTTGCAAATTATCTTACGAAACAAGTTCCTATAGATAAGTTCTCTTGGTGCAGGAAGGCCATTGGCCTTGAGTCTTGCACTTGATTTATAATAATGATTCCTTGTTTAGAATAATTGTAATGTATAATGTCAAGTGGGAGAATTTTGGAAATAGGATGTCATTGAATTGCAATCCTAAACATTATTTCATGTATCTGCTAAGTCCTTGGAAAGCGTTCCCAAACACTAGGATTAGAAAGAGATTAAATTTGAATGAAATAATCATGTTAATTGACATTTGTAATTAATTCTAAATGATAGGAACATATGAGGGTATCCAATATGAGTTCCTAAATAATAGGAGCACATGGGGCACCCATATGGAAGGTGGAACCCACCTTGACTTAAGTTAACTATTTGGAGAAAAAGATAATACTTTTGTAATGCATGTAAAGATCCTAGAAGTTAGGGATTGATGTTTACATGGATGAAGTTCAGTTTAGTTTAGATTAGTTCAGTTTAGTTCAATTATGGTTCAGTTATCTTCAGTTGCATGTAGTTAGTTTTAGTTGAATTCTAGTTGACTTCAGTTGACTTGGAATGCATGACTAATAACTTGAGTTGCATGATAGATAACAAGTGATACATTCAGTTAAGTGGGGATGATCAATCATGCATCCTATTTGCATGAACTGATGGCATCTTGGAGTTAACACTTTTGCATGATAAGATATTTTATAAGGCTGAGTTAAGTGAGCCCATTCTTGGGCACCAAATTTGAGGAGAATCTTACAAGATATCTTCAGAATCAATCTTGAGTTATGACTTTAGTTTGGGACACCCAAATGGATGAAGGACTTGTTTTGAAATTATTCTTCATGGTAGAAATATACTTGCAAAGAATAGGTGTAGGTTTTTGAGAGATAAGATTTGTGCTTTGTAATTGTAACTTTTTGGAGTTTACAAGGCTCATTATTTTCTATTTATCTCAAGCAAGCTGAAGAGAGTTTCATTAGATTTTATTGCAGGTTGTGAAGAAGATTTGTTGAAGGAAAAAGAAGCATCTTAAGCAAGGATTGGAATTATTGTAATCTTATTCTGAAATTAAATAATATATTGATTCTTGGTGGAGTTTTTTCCCGAAAGCGTTTCTCCATGGTATGTGCTATGTAACTTCTAATCTTTTGGTCTTATTCTTCTACAACCTTCTATCTTCATTATACAAATGGTAAAATGAATCTAACTAGATAATCATCCAAAAATAATCTGTAACAAAGAATACTTAATTAGATCAACAATCCCATAGTTTTACAAAGTATTAAGCTACATAATTACCTCAATTTTCAACAACTATCCACCTATCACCAATTTTTGAAGTTCCCTTTTTATCGCATTGAGATTACCATACCTGGTGATCTTGATCCCTTTTAGTATTGCACCAACTAGAGAGGCATTTATGAACAAGTGTCTATTAATCACGAAGCTTTGACATCCACCTCTTCTAAATACATCGATCCATCTACACTTACCAAGTCATCCATGTCCAATCCTTTGACCTCCACCATACCATCTACTTCCACCATCCCAAGTGTCGACCCAGACATCAAGATCTAGGACAAAGGTTGTGGCGAGTACAAATTAAACATTGCCTATTGCATCACTAGGATACCCAAGTCTCCAAAATATTATGGTAGGCCTTATTTCAGACTAGAGCCTACAGAGGTCTTTAAAGTTCCTCCTATGATGAATTTCATAAACTGCAGAGAGCTAAATAATGAGGATATTGAAGATATATTGACCTAGATTTACAAAGATAGGGATGACCTACCTCCGTTACCAGTACAACAGTATGCCAAAGGCTATGAGATGATGAAGGTGAAAGGCTATGATGGAACTAGTGGCCTTGGTATAAACAAGACTAGAAGAAGATAACCTATAATGCCATCTATAAGACCAAAGAATCTGGGGTTAGGGTTTGAGCCAATCAAGATTGACGGTCCACGTACCATGTACTTTCGGGTGAGGGCGTAAATGCTTCTAAAAGTGTTGAGACAATCAAGGACTCCCATACCTAGACTGACTCACACGAGTGGGAATATGGTTTTGAAAGATCCTTGAGCGACTATGAGCTTGAATTTTTTTTTCAAGAACCAAGTGAGCCTTCTTTCGATGAAAAATTCAGACAAATTTTTAACATTGAACCTTCTTGAGACACTCCTAAAGTACCCTTGAAAAGAGAAGACTGGGTAAAAGTCTTCTGACCTCATGATGATGACAAACCTAAACCACCACTTGACCCTATTGACCATGATTCCAACTCATTTGTCCCCTATATTGACCATGATTCCTACTTGTTTGTCCCCTATTTTGACCATGAGTCCCATTTTCTTGAGTCTAATGAAGATGATGATTGGATGCAATCCTCTTGGGACTTTGAGGACAATTTTGTCTTTACCCTTTCAGCCTCAGTTTGCATGCTTTCAGCATCATCTCCACTTTTCACCAACACTGATGATGGCATCTCCCTTATGTACCCACAACTCGATTGGGACCAACAAGACTCACCTATCTTGGACACTTTTGAGAATGATGAGGCTATTGCAAAATTTATGGGACTCCGTGAAGGAATACCGAGTGGGGACCATAAAGTTGGATTAACTATAGATCTTGATTTTGCAACATACTTTGGGGAGACAATTCAATCCTCTAGTCACAAAAGTAATAAAAATAAAACAAGAAAATACACGTCTTTAGGTGAAAACTACAAGGCACCTTCTAACAACACAAAAGTAAAAATAAAGGATGTATCCAAGGGTGAAAACCTCTTTGAGGCACCCAAGGATGGAGGATTGGAATTTCTTCCCGTTACTCAAGAAAAATTGGCCATGCTCATTGAAGATACCATAGAAGTCAATATAGCCACACCTGAAAATCCCAAAATGTTTCTCTTTGTAGCCTCGTTGACAGAAGAGTAAAAGCCTGAGTTTTAAGAGTTCTTCTTAGAATGCAAGATCAACTTTGCATGGTCTTATGACAATATGCCAGGATTAGATCTAGCACTAGTTTTGCATCATATGCCCTTGCTTCCAGATGCAAAACCAATCAAACAAAAGCTATGAAAGATGCATTCGTAGATTGCCTTGCTAGTCAAAGATGAGGTAAAAAAGTTACTAGATGTGGGGTTCATAAGATCAATAGATTATTCTGACTGGATATCAAACCTAGTACCTGTCACCAAACCAAATGGTCAAATGTGTATCTGCACAAACTTCTAGGATTTGAACAAGGTATGTCCAAAGGATAAATTTCCACTCCCAAATATAGACATCATAGTAGATCTCACAATGAGATATGAGATGTTGTACCTCATGGATGGTTTCTCGGTATACAATCAGATTTGCATCACCCCAAAAGATCAACACAAAACAACATTCGCTTGTCCCTGGGGTACATACTGTTGGAATGTTATGCTTTTTGGCCTGAAGAATGCAGGTGCTATGTATCAATGAGCTATGACCATAATATTTCATGATCTCATGCACATGCTGATAGAAGACTGCATTGATGATCTCTTGGAAAAGTCCTTAACATGCCACGATCACCTAAAAGTGCTGAAAAAAAATTTGAAAGGATAGAAGAATATAAGGTTTGTCTCAACCCTAAGAAGTGTGTTTTTAGTGTGAATTCTAGAAAACTCTTGGGATACATAGTTTCTCATCGGGGCATCGAAGTTGACCTAGCTAAAGTAAAAGCAATCTTGGACATGCCTCCATAGAAAGGAATCGGTGAGCTCAAAACATTACAGGAAAGATTACGGTCCACTTTCTATTTTATTGCATAGTTAGCTGACAAATGTCAACCTTTCCAATATTTGCTATGCAAGGGCATCCTCTTTGTGTGGACCAACAAGTGTCAAGTGAATTTTCAACAAATCAAAGACTATCTTCTGACACCACCAGTTCTAATGCTGCCCATGGATGGAAAATCTCTGATCTTGTACATTTTGTTAACCACTTCCGCACTAGGGTCATTACTTGCACAAAATGACCATGATGAGAAAGAAAGAGCTATATACTACATCAGTCGCACCTTGGTTGGGTATGAACTCAACTACACTCCCATTGAATGTGCTTGCCTCAAAGTTGTCTTTTCCACTAAAAAATAAGACATTACATGTTGAATCATAAAACATAGTTAGTGGCTAAGATAGATCCATTGAAGTATATCCTCAATTGGGCATCATTAATAGAATGATTAGCAAAATGGGTCATGATACTGAGTGAATATGAAATATAGTACGTGGAACACAAAGCAATAAAAGGATAGGTCATAGCAGATCAGTTTGCTGAAACACTCGTACAAGGTGATCACCCTTTGGTAGTTGGCTTCCCAGATGAATCCATCTTTCATGTAGGCCCTAAATTACCTTGGAAACTATATTTTGATGGGTCTCATATATGTCATGGCTTAGGAGCAGGTATCTTATTCATCACACCACAAGGGGATTCTATTCCTAAGTCATTCCAGATTGCCTTCCCATGCACTAATAATGTTGTTGAATATGAAGCACTTGTAACAAGACTTTGAATGGCCATCAAGTTGAAAATCAAAGCACTCCTAGTCTTTGGAGATTCTCAGTTAGTTATCAACCAAGTCAACGATGAGTACGACACCAAGGATGAGAAGTTGATGCCTTATAAATGTATGGTGGATAGTTTCCTATCATATTTTCATATGATCGCTTTTGAGCAGGTTCCCAGAGCACAAAACAAAGCAACAAACGCTATGGCCATAATTAGATCTCTCTTAGCTATTCCTAGTAATGTGCCACAATTTGAGTTCTTAGTGGAACAATTGTTGGTTCCTGCTTATGATATTCTTGAGTCTGAAATGGTTTGTGAGCTCGTTGGTCCTAATTCCCCTTGGTACCAAGACATATATGATTACCTCCATTCCTAGACTCTCCTGCCAAACCTTTCCAGTAACCAACACAAGTCCTTTATCCATAAAGCTGTCCGTTATACCATCATCAGTGACACCCTATATGGACACGACTTTAACAATACCCTTCTTCCATGTCTCGACATAGATGAAGCATAAACAACCTTATGTGAGGTACATGAGGGTATATGTGGATCTCATTCGAGTGGCCCAACCTTATCCAAGAAAGTTATGAGACTTGAGTACTATTGGCCAACCATGGAAAAAGATGCCCTTCAGTTCGTGAGAACATGTTGTCAATGTTAGGTACACAATGATCTCATTCATGCACCGGCACAAGAACTTCGACCAATCACTTCTCCCTGGCCCTTCACATAATGGGGACTCAACCTCGTGGGTAAAATCCATCCAACTTCGTCCAATGGCCACAAGTTTATTATCATTGCCATCGAATATTTCACCAAATGGATAGAAGCCATTCCCCTCACTTACATAATCGGTAAGCAAATTTCCAAATTCATCTTTAACTACATCATCTGCCAGTATGGTGTTCCCCAATCCATCATCATAGACAATGGTCATCCTTTCAAAAATTAGGATGTTCGTGAGCTCTATGAATGATTTCATATTCAACATCATTTCTCCACATCCTATTACCCACAAGGTAATGGTCAAGCTTAGGAATCTAACAAGACAATCATCAAGATTCTTAAGAAGACTTTCAATGACACTGGCCGTGACTGGCATCTCCAACTTAATCCTACCCTATGGGCTTACTAGCATCTGCACACCTACTGGCTCCACCCTATTCACCTTAGTCTTTGGATATGAAGCTATCCTACCCATTGAGGTCGAAATCCTCTCCTTAAGGGTCTCCATGAAGGGATTAGTTGATGACGAGGAATACCAATAGTCTTGATTACATGAGCTGGAATTGTTAGAAGAACATAGACAAAATGCCTTGATTCACTTATAGGCATATCAGAATCGCCTTTGCTGAGGTTAAAAAAAAGAGTTATGGTCTAAAAGTTTGACATTGGTGACTTGGTCTTGATGCAAAATCCAAAGAATCAAGCTAACTGTGAGAAGCCTGGCAAGTTCAAGCCTAATTGGCTAGGTCTTTACATCATCATTGCCGCATTTGGTTCTGGCACTTACCAGTTAGCTACTCTATTCAAGGAAAAATTGAAAAAAACTATCAATAGTCTGCATCTACGCAAGTTCTATGCATAGCATCAAAGAGCTTGGCTAAAAATCACAAAAATACAAAAAAATTGAAAAATACAAAGAAATCGTTACCTTGATGAAAACCTGGCAAACAGGCGTCTTGGTGACACCAAAAAAATTAGAAAACATAAAAAATAGTAAAGAGAAATAATTCATCCAATAGTGAAAACCACTTCAGTGGCGCTTTGGATAAGTACCATGGTGAAGACCTGGCAAACAAGTGCCGTGCATAGGCAATCTTTGCTTCACCATCTACTATCACTCCATCTACCTTTGTCCATAATAAATGCTTGATCTTCTAACACCCTCACGACATTTATCATAAAGTCCTACTATTTCTTTCCATAGATGACAATTGTTGACATCATGTCTCACATATCCTCCACCTTTCATCTCGAGCACGTCCTTTTCCATCTCATTCAACTTGGCCAGTCCTAGACCTGATTGGGGGTAGCACCCTTATCACTTGACTGCAGTGGATCTTGCAAATGGTCCTAAAAATTGTAAAATGTCTTGAAAAAATCCATAAAAATCATAAAATGTCCTAAAAAAATAAAATCCAAAAAAAAAAAACTTTAAAAAACAAAAAACATTCAAATATCTTTCAAAATCCCAAAAACAGAGTCATAGTTTGTCGTGTCAGTTGTGCTAGTCTTTGTCATTGTTGAACTACATTGCCTCTATGACTAAACGTAGGCAAGGCCATCTATCGATGCACCCTTGAGGCATTAGGTTAGTCCTTTTAGGTTTTCCAAATAAAATCATGACTCCGTCTTTTGTCAAATAAGGCAAAGTCAAGTCGTGTCAAACTATGAGGTCTTTGCGCATTGATACATAGGAAAGGCCATCAATTGATGAGCCCCCGAGGCTGCACTAGGTCAATCCTTTAGGGTTCATCACATTCACTATCACACATGTCTGATATCTTCAAATAAATCAAATCTTTTTTAGTCAGTCAGGTCAGTCGAAGTCTGTTGAACTACATGGTCTCTAAGTGTATGACACAGGTAAGGCCATCATTGATGTTCCCCCGAGGCCCCCTAGGTTCAGTCCCTTAGGGTCTATTGAGTCAATTGTCCATTTTCTCATGAATTTCCTAAATAAAAAAACTCTTATACAAACTTTGGAAATCATTTAATCAAAATTTCAACTAAATTGGCATGTCAACACTAGCATGCAATCAATTTTGTCATCCAGTCAACCTTGGTTAAACTATCATAATAAGTCAACCTTTCAACTCTTGGTTATTCTTCAGATATGTCTTTCTGAAGAACAACCCATGTCATTTATTTATGCTTTAGGATATGTATTTCTTGAGCATCGACATTGTCATTTGGAATTTTGAGGGATTCTCTTGACATTTGAGGATCGATCCTCTTGACATTGACATAATTCAGGATGTGTCCTTGAATTTGGCATTACTTGACATCCGTTAAACTTAGCATCTCGACATCAATACACTTGAAATTTGAACATACTTGGAAAACACTTTGGCAAACACTCTTTAATCTTGTCACACTTTTGATTTGATTTTTCATCATGCTACTAGTTCCTCGAGGATATCCTGCACAAAATTTAGAGGAGCAATGATGTATCGTGACGATTGTCTTATCTTTTCAGACTGTCATGCTACTAGTTCCTCGAGGATGTATTGCATAGGATTTAGAGGAGTAATGACGTTTCATGACTTGTATTTCTTGTTTGTGGTTGGTTGTGACAAAAAGACTAGGGCAACTGAGTCCCTCGTATGAGTCATATTCATCCTTGTCTATGACTGCTTGTTCTATGTGATGGTGCAACCATGCACACCATTGATTTATATCATATCATGGTGTTTGTTGGCCATTACAATAATCCACCCAATGATGATTAAAAATAACACCTATTAGTACTTTGGCAGTATATTGATGGATTCTTTCTCCGCACTAACATCCATCTCCTTTTGTCTGGTAATCTCTCTTCTTCCATCTCCTGAAGATATCCCGTGACATACAAAAATAATTGCATACATGCTCATATATAGAAATTGCATTTGTACATTACACATTTACATAAATCCATCCACATAGTTGCATTTACATCACTAGCATAAATACATCATTTGCATCAATTCGTTTGCATTAAACATTTTTCATACATCATCCATATCATTAATGCATACAAATTTAGGATCATAACATAATGCATCATATATCGCATAATCCATACATACACAATCATACATCAATGCATTCATAATCATAAGCATGGCATCCAATAGGCATATATACAACATCATCATCATCATCATCATAAAATAACCATCACACATAAAGTAGCATCATCATCGGTACTCAGGCATCTCATCATAAATGACCATCATAAATGCATACATCACATAAAATATAATGCATCATCATAGGAATCATAATATAGATCACATCACATGAACATAATAAAACCATAATGCATCATAACACAACACATAACATAGAGTTCACACCAAAAACTGCATCATATATATAATAATCTCAAAATAATGTCACAGGATAGAGTCTCGAGGAATCCCAAAAATAGAGCTCCCAGGCTTGATGGTCAATATATAAAGTGTCTCAATGTAATGACAGTAACATGAACTATGCCCTAGTTGGTACCCTCCTCATCCCCTTAGGGTGATGGATGAGGTGACTGATGCTCTCTCTCGGGAGGTGATGATCTCTACTCAGATTCAATAGGTTGTCTCTGTGATGACTCAGGTACTGTGGTGGATGGTCAGCTGTGATGTGACCTGTTCCCTAATGATGATGTATGGATGTGACTAGATCTATGCCTTGATGAGTTCCTGTGGATGTGGTGTGACCTGTGTCTTGATGACTATCTAGATGAGGTGGATGGGCTCATGCTGCTCTGATTCCTACTGCTATGATTCCTGTTGCTGCTCCTTGAGCC
Source organism: Sequoia sempervirens (assembly GCA_007258455.2). Taxonomy (NCBI): domain Eukaryota; kingdom Viridiplantae; phylum Streptophyta; class Pinopsida; order Cupressales; family Cupressaceae; genus Sequoia; species Sequoia sempervirens. Next base: position 22,529,697 of record VDFB02026320.1, on the reverse strand, counting down.
ACTACCTGTCCCACTCTGAGACCGAGTCAAACCTGACTCTCACTAATCTGCTGGAACAAACATCTAATACAATATCCTATAATGCGCTCGACTAGCACTCACCCTCACCAACTCTCTCAACACCTCTCCCACAGGCCCAACATGCAACTTTGCAAACTGCGAACACCATTGTTGTGCCTCCTACTGACTCACCACCACCTGATCCCTCTCCACCTTGGTCACCTCCAACTTTAAATCAAGTGTCCTGATCTGGGCGGGGGCCTCATCTAATCGACTCTGCATGTCCGTCAGTTAGTGATTGACTATCATGACCCTGGGCAATGGTGGTATCCTAGTTGGAACCTCCTCACCCTCTACGATCTACTCTCTCATCTATCTCTCTGCATCATCAATCTCCTCCTCTCCTCCTATATCCTCCTCTCCATCGACATCCAACTCCTCCTCTCCCACGAGTGCCTCCTCCTCCCTGGCCACCTCCATCTCGATCTCCATCTTTGGTAGCTCTACCTCTAGCCCTGCTCCCTCTAGATGAGGTCCCTCTAGATGCGCTCCCTCTGCCCTAACCTCCCTCTCCTTCTCTCCCTCACCTACCTCTCAAATAGGTGATAGAGGTGCTCATCTGACTCGTTGTCACACTCTCCTCGCCTTCCTCTGACCTCTCCCACCACCTTGTCCATTTCCCCCATCTCCTCCATCATCCCCATTGTCACCTCTCCCTCCATCCCTCCCTCTCCCCCTATCGCCATCCCTGCCTCCTTGCCCTCCTTGCCCTCCTCGGAACACCTATGGTAACATTGCTTGCTGATCCACCGATGTTGGCTAATCTAGATATGTCAAAGGAAGTGGCCTATGAGTTCGCCACCATGCATCAAAATTTGGGGTGGTCCTTGCATCTGCTGGTCCCCCGCTCCATCCCCACTATTGTGCTACCAAGCTATCAATCTATTACTCAACCGCCATCATTTCTATTAGTGGTCCCCACACTATTTCCTGAGATGACCGTGCATACTCTGTAGTGCCTACAGGAACATCCTACTGCTTTCCAAACTATCTCAGTACCCACTAGGGAAGGTACATCTCTATGATTAGCTACGACTGCACCATCCACCCAATAAGATAGCTAAACTATTGGCAAAATGATAAATGATCCTCCTCTCCCGACCACTATCTGCAATCCCTGTATGGCCTGCACACAAACCCCACAAAAGTATCAATAGCATGGTGCCAATATCCTGTATCTCCCACCCGTGTTTGTGTCACAAACCCTGCATATAGATACACATATGGCATCCCCTTAGCTAACTGCCTCTGTACTAGCGACCAAAATATGACAATATGCTCCCATGCCCATATCATTAGGAGTGTGGTCCCACAACTGATATTGGTAGACTCCTTGTATGCAACATCATGCAACTTGTTGGAACCAAAATTTGCATAAAAAATTCTAAGTATTTTATCATTTGAAATTCAAAATTCCCACTCTTATTTTCATGATAAATCACATTATCACCTTTCAAGGTCATTTTTACCCTTTACCGCATTACCACTATCACATTAGCCGCCCCTCATAACACCCATATCATACCTCCCTACCGCAAATCATCCCCAAGTAGCTCGCGATACGATGGTGAGAGCAGCCACTACTATATACCACAACCTTCACACTATACCACTATACCTCGGGGGGTCAAGACATAGCCCACGGTAGATCAATACATTGAAGATAGGTACCAAGGAGACATCGTGATACTGTAGGGGAGCAAAAGCTGACATGAGGTAGTGCGATAACCAAGCCATTGGGTCATTTAAAACACACCAATCACATCAGTCAACATCAAAATATAAAATTGAGCTCGATACAAAGATTTGATTTGTGTGAATTTATGAGTTAGGAGTAAATGCATCTTGGTGTTAAAATACACGAAATAAGTTGAGATTTTTCACTCATAACAGCTGAAACCAAGTTGCAGACGAGCTCAAATTGTGGGAGTGAAGGGAATTCTTCAGAGCGAGTTTTATTCTTGGGTAAGCTTTGCTCATCATTTTCTGTGAATTTCATAAAATGGCACCAAAGAAAGCTGAAGTAGGAGTTAAAAGGGATGAAACCAAAACTAGTAAACCATCATTGCAATCCTCATTGCTTTCCTTGTTGCCTGGTTCAGTAGACAAAGGACCTAAAAAGGTTTTCAAAGACTTAGCTCAAGGATGTAGGGACCCCATTATACCTTAGTTGGGTTGGATCTTTTATTGGTACTTCTATCAGAAGAGGAATGGAAAGGTTTCGACATCAAACCCATGGACCTTAGATTTGGCTAAACTGATTGTCCCTAATGTTTTTATTGATATTGAGCCAATTAAAATCCTTGCCCATAGCTACCATGCCCCAGCCAAAACTGTTAGGCTTCCAAATGGTGGGTGCTTAGTTGATGTCACAAGAGATAACATTATAAAATGTTTCAACTTGAATAAACAAGCTGTAACAAAGGTGAATTTAGTGAAACTGGAGCAAGAGTATAAGAGGTTGAGAAGAACATATCGAAGTGATGAGCTCCCCCTACACATGAAAAGGGGTGATAACAACAGAAAACTCCCCATCCCTTCCTCTAAAATGGAACCTTTCCAGGCCTCATAATTTCAAGTTTATTTCAAAAATACCTATCATGCATTGTGTCAAGTCTTGGGGATAGATGCAGAGGAGCATATGCCAATAGGATTGATGAGAATGGCCATGATAATTCAACATTCTGAGTCGAATTTAGAGTTTGCTTTTGCATCTATAATTGAGGAACAAATACATGAGAGCTTGCTGCAAGTTAAGGAAGCTAAGGCCCCTATTACTTTTAGGAAATATTATTTATTATGTCACTTAATCCTGTATCAGATTGGAGTGAAGTGGACTAAAAGAATGAAATTGTGTACACAAGATAGTGGAGTAATACTCCTTGTGCAAAATTGGTGTTACATTTGGGATAACAGATGTATAGAGTGTAATTTTGTAATATTTTGAGATGATTTTGTTGCTAGACTAATAGCTGCCCTTGGTTACCCAACACCAAGATTTCCTAAATCATTGATGAAAGTAATGAGGCTTGTATAGTATAGGCTAGATCCGAGCTATACCCATAATTATGCTGACTAGTTTTTTATGCCTTGTAGAACCAAAATCCTAGTACCTGTAAGACATAACAAACAAACACATTAGAAGATTCAAATGCAAGTTAAGATCTAAGTTCCCCATAAAATCCATTAACAATGCTCCAAATAGGAATGAAAGCAAGAATACAATAAAAAGCAAGGAAGATAGATTGAATCCTATTAAAAAATCATGCAAACTCTTGATCTTATGGGGGAGTTGGTGCTAATTTGATGTGGAAATTGGCCCTTTCCCAACTCTTATGCAATCTTTGATGATTTTATGAATATGTGATCCACTTGGTGATTGCTTCAAATGTGCTCCATGAAGAAATACTGCAATAACCTAGCTATGACTTGATGGAATGGATAAAAATTGCTATGCTTGAGGATGGATTTGAGTATAGTAAGTTTGCTCAAATTGTGGATGATGAAATAAGGAAAGAAACCTATTATTTATAGAAAGACAAGATAGAGAAAGGCCCAAAATGAAGCAATGTGGGACTAACTTTCAACCAATGGCCAAGTGCCACTTGTCAAGATGAGAATGGATGAGGGATGTGCACATTTTAGAGAATGTGCAAAGAGGGGGGAGATTCAAATTCAAAAGATGGCTTGAACGATGAGGTGAAAAGGTCTTAAATGCCAAGTGGGAGACATGTAAGAGACAATGTAAGAGGAGTTAATGCCATGTTGGAGGATAAGACAAGTGGGAGGGAAAATTCAAATTTGAAGAATATTCCATCTTGATGCCCTTTTGAATGATAATAGAAGAAATAATAAATCAAATAAATTGATTTATTGTGCAAGTGGGAAAAGCTAGAGGATGTGACATGGATTAGATTAGAGTAATCAGGATTTGATTAATTTAAGAGAGGATTAAGTGATTTGACCCATTTGATTTAGATTCATGGATTAAAATAAACCAAAAGGAGATGAGAATGATTTAGACTTAGTTAAATAAATATTTTGATTTATTTAACCAAAGGGAGGTGATGTTAGATTAAATTAGATAAATTTTTAATTTATTTAATTTAATAGATAGACTTTAGAGATTAATTAAATAAAATTGATTTATTTAATTAAAGGGGGACTAGGGTTAATTAAACCAAATTGATTAATTTAATTAACAAGAGAGAATGACTTAATTAGATAAATGATTATTTAATTAAGGGACGAAGAGTGATGATAAGCTGAAGAGGTGATTCAGGACGAAACAATGTTAGTTAATTAGGATCAAGTGCATGAGATCAATCAATATATTTTATGTGTCTACATGCCTCAGCACACAATTATCAAAGTATATGGATGTGACCAAGCACCACATATTTTGCCTAAGTTTGTACTTGCAAGGGTATGTTTTCTGGAGTTTATGTGGCAAATGCTTTGCATGGAGCATGATTTGATGAGAAATCAAACGAAAGGTAAATTTTTTCCTAATTTGACTGTATTTGAAGAGTTGGCCATTGGGTCTGATATGCTAGAAGAATTGTAGAAGTTCATGAGGGTTAATTATCCCCTCAAATCTGGAAAAGAGAGAGTGTGTGACCAAGAGGGTCATATCAAAATGATTAGAAGAACCTTGTTGACAAAGAGGGCCATCTCACATGAGTTTGACCCTGAGGAGGATGTTATTAGAAATCAAGTGTATTTTGCTGATATAATGCAAACCAAAAAATGGTGGATAACAATGATGAAGTGGGAGAATCAAAAGAAGGAGAATGATAGAAGTTTCAAATGGTTTTTTGCAAGTGAACCCAACCTTCTGAAAAGGACGCAGATGATCCTTGATAAATTTGATGAATTATACAAAATGGCCCAAGATGAGGGGTTGATTTCACTTCCCACACCTCACCAACCATCACATGAAGCATCCACATCACAGACACCACTCCCATCACCTACACATCCATCCCCTCCATCTCCTACTCATGAATCACCAGCTAAAAGATAGAGAATTGAGCCATTGGTTGAATATGAGTCAAGTGATGATGAAGAACAAGAAGCAGTCCTAGCTCTGACTGAAATAAAGGAGGTAGTAGAACAACAAAGAAGTCAAAAGCCTCATGATCCTAAGGCTAGGATTTTAGAGGAAGTAGCTAATGAAATTCAAGAAGATGAGAGGGTAGTAGCCTCTCTAAGGTTCATGGAAGATAATAGTTTTATCCATACCAATGAATTTAAGGACTTTTGGATTAAAATGAAAATGAAACAATTTGATGAGAGGTTGAAAATAAATCTTATTAGAACTGATGAGTTGAAGCAAGCTAAGATCCAGGCTCAGACATTTGTAGAGTTAAATGTTGATAGCATTAATGTCACCCCCAGGAGGCGAGAGAGATGGTATTGAAAATTGATATGATAATTATACCAGGGATGGAGCTGTCTAAAATGTTTCTTATAGATCAGATCAGAGCACAAGATGACCCCATGTTGGTAGCAGAATTTGATTTAGAAGAAGGTGTCTCAGGAACAGGGTATAACCCTACTACCCTAACACTTTCTCTATGGATGAAACATAAAAGTACAAGGAAGCCTCGACTCTTGGATGTAGTGCAAGAAATGAGGAGGTCAACTATGGTCAGAACAATGAGAAAAACAACTCCTACGGAAGCTGCCACTATGACCATGCATTCTGCAATGTTCACGAAGGATGTAGTAGAAAATATGGAGAAGAAAATTTATGAATATGAGAAGAGATTAAAGTTATCGAATGATGAGGTGAACAAGTTGTTTATTGAAAATGTAAAGCTAAAACAATAGTTGCAACAAGCCAACACAGTGAGAGGAGATGAATTAATTGTCTATCACCCACCTGTCCAGACAGAGGATCCACACACACAACAAATGAAAGATGAAATTGATAAGCTAAAAAAGCATAACATGGATGATGTCAAGCATCATATCATAGAGACTCTAAGGAGGATATTATAGTATAGAGTTGGGATACTAAAGGAGAAGATAAATGGAGTACATGAAAACTTCAACAATCTGATTAAAGCTTTGGAATAGATAAACACTAACTTCCCCATCCTTGAAGAGCTTCAAAGGAGATGACAACCTACCTTCCACATACTGACTACTTTATGCAAAGCTACACATAGGGATCCAAATGCCTCATCAAGTCTCAAAGCTACACAAGAAATGGTAAAAGGTGTAATTGATGAATATAAGTATTTGGTGGATATAAGGAAGAAAGTGGAAAGTAGGAGTACATTTGACTCTATCAAATACCTCTTTAGCTCATCAATCCTTAAAGATGACAATCAGTTGAAAGGTATAGATGAATGGAGAGAAGAATTTGATCAAATGATTCCTAAGTGCTTGGCACATATACAGGATGATGGGGAGATCAATCTAAACAAGTTCCATACTTTGCTTGATGGGGTCATCATGCTGGACAGTGGATATACAAAGTTCATGGTGGATGTCAGAAATCTCCTAGATAATAGGTGGAAGAGTCACCTTGCAAACTTCATAGCTGCACAAGAATTCAAGTGGCCAAGCGACTTGATAATTAATAAATGGAAAGAAAAATACTTTGGCTCTGAGGAAGATTGATTATATCATACAGTAAAAGCTTTGAATAGGTCTTAGATGACCACGAGCTTTTACTCGAAGATTAACAGATGGATACACATGTTTATGATTAAGTTTCTTTAGTTTTGTTTAATTTCAAAATCATGTTTTGTCATCAAAATTCATGTTGTTTGGTCTTAATCTTGTTGCCTCTCATATATATTAGAGAGACTAGGACCAAAAGAAGGGAGGAGATAGAGAAAAAGATAGAAGTAGAATAGGAGTAATAGATGGAAAACAAAAGAATTTCATAATGTTTATATCTGAAAGACCATGTTGCAAGCACAATTTTGAAGAAGTTAATGAAAGATCTATGATTTCGTGGCATCATATTGGTATCAATTGTTTGTTGAAATCATTCAATTATCTGGTTGTCTCCATTTTAGTGCTTCTTTATTATTTAAATTGGTATATCAAGCATATATTCAATTTATCAATGCACATTTGCTATATTTGTGTGATATGATTAATTGGTTTCCCCAAAGGAATTAAAATCCTTCTAGTCAATCACAATAATCTGGAAGTATTATTTGGATCAGTAAGAAGAACCATAATTAGGATTGTCAATCTATCTCCAATTTGGTGTTATCTATGTTCTTGCATAATTTATTCAATTGGTTCTTTCAAGTAAAGATTAAAATACTTTTGATGAATTATAAGTAACCTTGTTTTATCAGTCGGATAAGTAAGTAGAGTTTTTCAATCATTTGCTTGGATGTTTATACAAGTTATAAACCAATATTAGTGTGCCAAACAATTATAGTTACTACCAAATACAAGCCACTCATCTTAGACTTTCATTTGAATCCATATACCCAACAAGGCATTGGTCTTACACATTTTATTATTTAACCTTATCATATTTATTTTCAAAACCTCACATCTGTTAATTGAACATATTCATATATTTTACCTTGATATTGCTTATACAATTTATACCAAGTTAGGTTTGCATCTCTCCATTTCCAATTGCCATTGTGGATAGATTGCTTAAGTAAGAAACATAGTTTAAGTCTGCCTTATTTTCATAGGTATACCCACCTAGGTTTGGCAGAGCCTGAAGAGAAGAAGGTTCAAATATATTATTTGGCCTTGTTCATTAGCCTGAAACATACCAAGAGCTTGGCAACCTCTTGAGTTTTTTCAACCAACATTTTTGAGAACTAACACAACTGATGATATAACATCTCAAGCAAACACTATCCTATCACACCTCATCCTGATCAGAACATCCCCCCATCTTATTGGGAAACCATGACTGTGGCGATCCGGTATCAGTACCCTGACTATTAATGTGCACAACATACAATCCCATTGGCTATAATGATCAGCCAGGAACTCCTATCTAATCTCATAACCATGAATAACAAACTGCACTACATCCTCGTGCTCATAGTAATTTGTGATGGCTTGCAGTCCCTGTCGAGGATCATATACCACTTGCTATCCTTTGATCGAGATCCGTAGGATCCTGTAGATGTCCTCCAGTGTCACTATGGCCTCTCTTGTCAGAAATTGAAAGGAACAGTCTCGAAGTGCCACCTCTCTACCAGCATTGTCAAGAGACCCCTATTTGCCCAGATAATGGGCATAAAGGTCACATGGAACAATCCTAGGTGCATCAGTCACCTCTGCTCACCCTGCCTCAACTGATCCCTGAATGCATACGTCACTGGCCGAAACTCTTGTGTATATATGGGTGGTAAGTCTCTGCACACACAAACAAAAGTTAGCACATCCTTAAAAATCATCTTTATCATCTAACTAATCAAAAGTGCACAAGTAAAATGAGCCTAAACTAAGTTAACTCAATCCACAGTCAATTGTGTCGTTCTTCTCTTCACTTGCATCGCTAAAATCACATGCATTGTTTCATCCCTTAGATGCACCATGCTACAACGATTGCATCGTTTGGCTCCGCAGATCCGCCACTTTGTTGCACTTGTGTTGTTCCCCCAATTAATTGTGTCACTTTTGAGCACATGCGTTGAATCAACCTGCTTTTGCATCTCATTCTGGTGATTGCATTGCATGACCTAGCACTTGCGTCATGCTTTGGCACTTGTGTTGCACCAGTACATGATTGTGCCACTTTGACCTCTAACCTAGACTATCTCTTGCACTTGCATCGTGACACATCAGATGCGTGCAAGGTGAATGCGTTTGCATGCATCACACACACAAATACATTGAATGACAAAATGATGCATCTGAAACCCTAACTTTGAGGCCCTAAAAAGCACATAAAACAATAAAAATACAAAGTGGGTACAGGGTACATATCGGTGCCTCTGAGCCCTCTGGCCATCAGTACATTTGTACTTGGTATTCACGGTGATCAGCCTCTAGAGTCATCATCTTCGCGCAAGGTCCTCTCACTCTGAGCTCTAAATATCCTAAAGGAAATGGTGAAAATGAATTACCTTTTTACCCTCCTTAAGCCTATTTATAGGGTGAAAATTAGGGTTTTCCCCTAGGGTTTATAACTAGATGCACTTTTTAGCATGTTTGAACAACTTTTTGACTGCCTTAAACTCGTTGGAATTCAAAATCAACTACGCCATTGTTTTTCTGATCATCAAATTGACTTATCAGGACACTTTTCAAAATTTTTCGACATTAGGCCAAAATTCGCAAATTTTCCTAAGGGGGCTTAGATACTCTATACCGTTGTTGGGGCATATCTTGAACCAAATTTTCCTTGTCACAATGTGATAAACTGCATTATGACAAAGAGGGATAAAATGTAGACACATAAAATTGACCTAAGCCTGCAAACTTTATTTTTCTCCACATTTCTTCTTAACATAGTTAAATTATGTCTTCTAGTCCAAATTCAACTATTAATTAAATAATTCTCAATTATTTAATTAACTCATAGCTTTTATTCCTCCTGACTATTTAAATAAATAAATTACATTTATTTTATTTAATTATGTCATTACTTTCTTATATCTCTCTATAATTAAATAAATTCCTAAATTTATTTAATTATTATTTCCTAACTATTTCTTCCTGATTATTTAAATACGTCATTAATTCCTTATGTCTTCTTCTAATTAAATAAATTCCTATAATTTATTTAATTATTGCCCACCTTGACTTTTCTCCAATTTTAAATAAAGTCATTTATTTAAATTCTCCCACTTTCTATTTTCCCACCAAGTAAATAATTTGAAATAATTATTTACTGTCACATGACCTCACCACTTTTGAATTAAATTAATTTTTAATTCAAAAGGTCAACTCAACCTCTTAAATAAAATAAATTTAAATTATTATTTGATTTTCCAACAATCTCTTTTTTCGTGCCCAATATCTTGTCACATGCATTCTTGACCTTTGATTTGATTTTCCTAAAGTCCAATCTCAACCCTTTATTTTAAACTTTACCCTAACCCTAATTTCTAGTTGTCACATGCAATTTTAGCCTTTGATCTTAGGGCTTTGACAAACTTCCAATCCTGGCCATTCATCCAAAATTGACTTTTCTATAAAAAGGCAATTTCAACCTCATTTTTTTACTTTATGTTTATATCTCTTGATTTCATGATTTCATGCTTCAGACTTTAGGCCTTCATCTCTCATACTTGAAATTTTTGAATACAATCCTTCAATATTTGCTTAGGTCTTTGTCATAGGTCTTTGTTGCTCCTTAAAATCTGAGGGAAAACATCATTTTGCAACAAATGGAGAAGGGCAATGAAGGTTAATCATGGAGGGCATGAAGGATGTTTGGTAAAATTCTTCCTTTCTTTTATGCTATTTTTCTCCTTTGTTCTTCATTGTTTAGCTAGGGTTTATTTTATGCATTTTATTTCATGCTAACCTAGATTTTTACCTTAGTTATAGAAAAAACATTGAACATTTATTCCAAACATCAAACCCTTTAGTATTAGTGTGAATACAAATTGAAAAGCACAATATTAATGCAAATCCTAAGGATACTTTGTTTTTTCTTAAAATGATATCTTTAAAGACTTCTAAATATTTGGGCTTAATCTCAATTTGCACTTAATCTAATGTAAACATAAGGAACTATGGGTTAAGCATTTTAATTTTCACAAGTTCATCTTTGTGGAAAAAGATTTGTTTAAAACATAGACATATAGTGTTCAAAATATTAAAACAAGACTTATTCATGTGGTAATAAAAAATTTCACATCAATCAAGATTGTTAAAATTGAACCACAAAGCAGGTGTTCTTGGTTTTATCCTTCAAATATTTGGATCCATCTATTTCAAAACAACTTGGGTGAAAACATATCAAACAAGGAAATTTATGCTTTTAGTTTTTTTTCTTAAAATAATTTCAAGTAATATCCATTCAAAACATTTGTCAAAAAATTTCACCAAAGTCTTTGTTAAAACACTCATTAGTCTCTTGTCAAAATTATTGGTCATTTAGGTTTGAAAACTCTAAAGGAAATGCATATCTTTCAACACATTGGTCTTGTCACATGTCCATCATAGGTTAAAACATTTGGGATCAAAACTTCAACCAATTTCATTACCTTCAAAACATGTGGAACATATCATCATCAAAGGTTCAAAATTTTGGAAAAGAAATTCTAGGTAAAAAAATTGATCAAACCTTCAACCTAGCTTAGCTATACATGTTTGGAAAGACACACTTTTTTATACATTTAGTCGAGTTAGTCATCACCCTTTGATGCTTTATTAATCTAGAAATCACAAGTCTATTTCTAGGGTTTACAAAGCTCTTAGGAAAACCTTCATCCACACATAAAAAACACTCGAGTCTAAAGTTTATCCACAATTGAGAGTTTGAACAAACCTTTCAGATCATCCACCTTTCATCATTCAACTCATCATTGATCCAAAACATCTTGGAGAAACCCATTTTATGGCCACAACAAGATCAAGACACAAGAAAGACATGGAATATAGCCCCAATCTATCTATCATGAGTAATGCAAACCAACAAAATTCCCATCTACACAATCCATACATGGGGAAATCATACCCCAAAAATTTCAATGGCACAACAAATGCGGGTATATCTAATCAAAACTTGGGAACACCTTATCCTATGGTAGGTTTAAATCAAGTTCAAAATTTATAAGTATATCAATTGAATGATCAATACACGAGTCTCCAATAAAACAACATTATCTCACCGAATCAATACATGTCAAACATGAATCTACCAAGTGCAAACACACCAAACATGAACATGTCAAATCCACACTTGGTGAACTATGGGATAGATACATTTTTAAATCAAATCAATGTTGTTCAAAGTCCAAACACTATTACAATTCAAACTCAAATTCCACAAGAAAACATGATTCCATAAGAAAATATGGTTCCACAATCAAATATGGGCCTAAACCAAGGTTGTGGTTTTCAAAATCAAAGTATTGAGCTAAACCTAGGTAACATCACGCAAAATCAAGGTTACCCAAAGCAAAATAGTATACAGAAAAATCAAAATATTGATCCAAACCTAGCTAACATCACACAAAATCAAGGTTACCCAAATCAAAGCAATGCATTTCCCAATAAAAACAATGTTCAATACCAACACACAATGCAAAATCAAAACATCAGATCCCAAATAAACAAATAGTCCCAAATCAACACATTGTTCATACCCCAAACATGAATCAATATCAAGGATTTGTTCATGATCCATGCAAACACAAGTGTATACTCAAAATATGCTTGTTCAACAACCAAATCAAAATCAAACTCAAAATCTACAACACATTCAACAAAAACCCCAAGGTATGTCAGTACCGCAAGGTTCAAACATCCAACAACAACCTCAAGGTATGTCATTACCCCAAGGTTCAAACACACAACATCAACCTTAAGGTATGTCATTACCCCAAGGTTTAAAAATTCAACAACCCCTAGGTATGTCATTACCCCAAGGTTCAAACACCCAACATCAACCTCAAGGTATGTCATTACCCCAAGGTTCAAACATCGAATATCAACCTCAAGGTACTTCATCACCCCAAGGTTCAAACACCCAACATCAACCTCAAGGCATGTCATTACCTCAAGGTTCACACATTCATCAACAACCTCCTCAATGTTCATAACCCCAAAAAGTCAAACATGCAACAACAACCTTCTCAAGGTTCACAAACCCAAGGGTCAAACATTCAACAACAACCCCAAGGTATGCCATTACCACAAGGTTCTTCACAACAACAATCACCACAACAAACACAAGCTTCATGAGATAACAACACCATCACTAAATGTGAATACACTCCTTTAGGGGAGCCAATTGAGATGGTGTTAAAAACATTGGTCCATGCTAAATTTATCACACTTCCAAAGTTAGTAAATGGGGGTGAACCTAGATTCAAGTTCCCAAGGTATGATAATAATGCTTATTGTGAATACCATAGCACAAAAGGTCATGACACATAAAATTGTATTAGACTCAAAAAACTCATCCAAAATCTTATTGATCAAGGATAAATAATTGTTGAAGACAACAATGAAAATCCAACCATCAATGATGATATTGAAGATGTTTCTACTTCATCTAATGAGGAAATAAACATACAACAAGAATTAACTCCTAATCACGATCAAAATCCCTCGCCAAGATCTAACAATGGTCCATTTCAAGAAATATTAACATCATGGGATCCTATGTTTGAAGACACTGATAATATCTCCACCACAATTTTTGATGATAACATTCAAGATCCATTCATCAATGATCCTGTTGACAATGTTTCTACATCACCCAATAAGTTAGATGAAATACCTCAAGAATTTATTCCAAATCATGATCAAAATATCTCACCAAAGTCTAGCAATGGTCCTTTCCAATACATATTGACATTATTTGACCTCATGGTTGCAGACATTGAAGAAATCCTTAATTCAACACTTGATGCAAATCCACTTGAAGATCGAGAAAATGTAGAGCCAATACCCATGCCTAAGGAAGACATCCAAGAACCCTTTTCAAGCAATCCATCCTTTGAAATGGACCCATGTCAAGAGCTTAATCCAAAGCATATCAAAAGCAATTATGAAATTACTCAAGATCAAGAATCCATGTCTTCTCAAGATCTAAGAAGTTTATTCCAATCTGATAAAAAAGATAATAATGATCATATCCATATATCACATAAGCCTCCATCTACCCATGAGATTCTTACTCCTAATGGACATGTAGATGATCTTCAAAAATAAGTTTCCTACTCTCAACAACATTATCAATGAGCAAGAGTCTCCAACTTTTAAATTCCTAGCAAAGGATGAAAGCATGAAAAAATTGATGGAACTTCATAGTAACCATGGAGAAGATCCTTACGATAATAGTGAAGAATCAACATCTCTTGAAGAAGCATCAAAATCATAAACATCCTCCATGTAGATTGAAGATATTGAGTATGAGGATATTAACCATTATCAAAGTAGAGAATTCTATTTACAAAAATGTAGTATCTTGAATTCAGCAAAGGCAACCAACAATCCTGAGCAAGGTCTTGGTTCTACAATAATCAAAGAATCTAAGCATGACAATGATACCTCTATAAGACTGGGGGAAACTTTATCTAATGCAAATACCAACATAGGGAGCATGAAGAGTCCTTATAATAAAATCACTACTAATGCTACAACTAGCCATATCATGAATCGTCATCCACACATAATCCTAAACACTAATTGGGATCACCAACAAGAGAAAGGTCTATATCAAAGAAAAGAGAAAGTTATTGAAGCAAAAGAATCAATGAAGCAAAATTTAAATGGATACCAAAGAAAAAGAAAAAAAAGCATTCCTATTAAACTCCATTAGTCAAAGAAACTATGGGGAGAAATAAAAAAGGGCATTTTATTCATTAATAATGTCCAATGATACAAAATAAATCTTCAAGAGTGACCTACAAAGTATATGAAGAAGTTGGTCCCAATTAAATCTCCATATCCACCCATAATTTCTCATCCTCCCAAGTTTGAAAAATCAAATACTCCAAGCTATCAACCAATCCATCTGAACCTTATATCCCTCAACACATTCCACCATGAACTTCAACATCCATGATATCCAACTCTCACATTAACTAGGTGTTAGCAACAAATCTTTATCATAAGGACTCTAACAACACTCTATCACAATGTGTGCATCTAGATGAGGTTAACTTCGGTATTGGAAAAGAAGAAAAGAGAATCCAAGGGTTACATTCAAGTTACTGTATCCTAGTAAAGCAACTCTTCCAAATAGGATATCGTTGGCACATCATGACAACAAAATCTATATCAAAACCAACAAATTCTACATCAGCACCACCAGGTAGTTCAACATGAGCTTAAAATCAAATAAAAAAATCAAGAAAATAGTCAAGAAAAAAATTGTCCTCCAGTGAAAACCACTACAGTGGCACTTTGGGCAAGTACCATGATGAAAACTTGGAAAATAGGAATCATGTGTAGAATCGAGCATCTACATGCACCAATTTAGGTGGAAGCATCTCATCTCACCCATATCCATGATCCCTTATCCAATCCATTTTCACACATCTCTATCCATCTTCCAAATTATCTTGATCTTGACAAAAGTTTGGTGTACACTTTACACATGCTTATGGTAAACATCTTGACATGGGTCATTATCATTAATCCTACCCAACATTATCTGAGCATGAAGCATTATCCAAATGAGCATCCCCTATCTAAATACATTATCTTATCACAAGATAATCCTTGGAAATCCATCCATTCATTTTTCCAAACATTAATCCATGGCATTTCATACATTGGTAGACATTGGGAGCATATACTTACATCTTCCTTCGAGAATAAATCTTGATCTATATCCTCCAACTCATGTGGTGGTCCAAACATTTATAATGCAAAATAAAATTGGTCAACACATTTGTAAGCACAAAATCCAAAAACATTGGAAAACACTCAAAATCCAAAAATAATGGAACACTCCAAATCCAAAAACAATAAAAAATCCTCAAAAATCTAAAAACATCCAAAAAATCTTCAAAAATCTAAAAACATCCAAAACATCTTCAAAAATCTAAAAACATCCAAAACACATCTTCAAAAATCTAAAAAAATTCAAAACATCTTCAAAAATCTAAAAAGATCCAAAACATCTTCAAAAAAGTCAAAAACATCCAAATCAGATCATCAAAATCCATAACAGGTCTAAAACATCAAAAAAGTCAAAAACATGGTTGTCAAACTATATTGTCTCTAAGCTTGAATGTAGGCAAGGCCATCACTGATGTGCTCCCGATGCATTAGGTTAGTCCTTTAGGAGTCTATCATAATAAACTAACATAAAATCAATGTTCATATCTCATCAGTAAACAATTACCTGGTCGAAGTTAGTGAACTACGAGCCTCTGCGTGGATAATGTAGGCAAGGTCATCTTTCAATGAGCCCCTGAGGCCCTAGAATAGTCCCCTTAGTCTTGAGTCTTGGTCAAAATCTTGGAAAATCAAAGCATTGGTAAAACATTCAAAACCCTAAACAACCTCAAAATATTCCAAAAACATAAACATTCACATAAACCAAAAATCAAAATGGCCTCAAAACATTGCAAAATTCCAAAAAAATCCAAATAGTTAAAAACAAACCACCCATTTCATCTTCACTCGCAATAAAACTTTCACTCATAATAAATTGATCGACATCTTTCAACCTTTGTCAAAACAAGTGTCCAAATAAGTATAGCAAGTCGTAAAGAGTAAACTTAAACATAAGAAGTCTTGAGTCTAAATCACTAAGTAAATAGATTGACTAACACTCGTATCAATGACCTATCATCCAGTTAGTTTCAACATCATCTGATAAACATGTCCTAGTAGATACACTTCCGACAATGGACATCAACATCATGCATCATCATAGTTTAGTTTTGGCAAGAGATATGAACAACATTGACTTGTTTGCTTACTTGATCTTTTTTGATGATTTATTTTATTGCATTCATTCCCAAGACCTCTCGATGATGTCTATCAAAATGATTTAGAGATAAAGGGATGGGGCATTGATCTTTTTCTTTCTTTTGTTGTGCTCGTTGGATATCTTTGTAATATAACCTTGGCGAATACTTGCTTTGTTAAGTATGTGTGGAAGGTGTTTGGAGAAAATTGTTGACTATTGCATTGATAGGCTATGCCTCTTTGTGTTTTGGTTCAAGATCTTCTAAATTTCTGAAGTGCATTCTAGCAAGGTTTTTGTATGTCAGGTGTGAACAAGGATACTCTTATCTATTTGCAGAGTTAAAGTCCATTGCATTAGATACAACGCCATCCTAGTTTTCAATAACTTGATGCATTGTATTTGTTGGAGAAAATTAAATAATTATAAAATTATTTAATTTAGGAGGGGAAGTGAATAATTAAATAAAAATGATTATTTAATTATAAAAGAAAGGGAAAAGGTTGACTTTTAATTAAAATAACAATTTAATTAAAAGTGGAGGAAAAGGATAAAATATTAAATAATTAAAATAATTATTTAATAGTGGAGGGAAAGGTGGAAAATAATTAAATAAATAAAATTTATTTAATTATAAAGAAAAAGCTAATGAATAATTAAATAATTAAAATAATTATTTAATTATAGTAGAAAAATGAAAAATTATTAAATAAAATTGGAATTTATTTAATTATAGAGGAAAAGTGAATTAATTAGTGACATAATTAAATAAATAAAATTTATTTAATTAATCAAGGGAGGAATAAGGAGAAAATTAATTAAATAAATAATTAAGAATTATTTAATTAATAGAGGAATATGACCTTAGAAGATAATTAAATAATTAAAATTATTTAATTATACAAGTAGAAGGAGGAATTGATATGAAAAATAGTGTTTGTAGGCTTAGGACATTTTTTAGTGTCTACAATATCTATTTGTTATATCAAAAATAAGGAATACTACCAGTCTTTATCTCAATCCTATGAAATAAGCAAATCATCTTTCTCATCACCATGTCTAATAAAGTCTCAAATGATCATAGGCTTGTTGGACTTTTGAATCAATCTAAAAAAATAATGGTTAATCAATATCCATCTCATTATTCTACTTCTATACATCTTACTCCATCTTATTCTTCTATTCTTACTAACATTTCTATCCATGTATTGAATTTGTGTGATATATCAAAATATACATGAGGCTACCCATGGTCGATGACTATCTATGCATCATAAAGTCTGTCTACATCAAACATTTGAGCGTTCTAAAAAAATATATTTTGTCCTCTGATCAATAGAACCACTCCTGTTGTTATTTTATCACGATCTCAACTTGAAAATCATTTTTTTCGCTCGATCTCTCGAGGGGGCAACATACCAGCATAATTCCTTTCACTGGGGCAATAGTGGGGCATCCTGAAAGATCATGAATTTTTAAATTTTTGATTCAAGCAGTAGTATTAATCTGAAAGCATCTAGTCTTTGAACCAATGTAGCAAGTACCTTGATTCAAAGAGGGGAAAAATGTAGACACTTAAAAATGTCTTGATTGATATTACACATTTGACTTGCACACTAACACCATTTTCTTCTTATTTTGATCTTATTTCTTCCGTTTAATTAAATAATGCAAATTGTTTAATTAAATTAATCAACTTCTCCTATTAATTAAATGAATCAAATTTGTTTAATTAATTCACCCTTGCACACTAATTTCTATCTTGTTTGATTAAATAAAGTAAATTATTTAATTAAACACCGTAATTCTCCTCATTTGATTAAATAATCCTAATTATTTGATTAAATTAATCCCTATTTTTTATTAAATGATCTAAATTGTTTAATTAATTCTTAAATTCTTCATCTTGCATAATTAAATAATAATCTTAATTATTTAATTGCCTAATTTCTTTATCCTCCAATTTCCTCCACTTGTAAAGGAATATTCCAAATAATATCCTCTAATTCAAACTTCCCTCCAAATGGAAATATCTTCTAAATATCTTCCAACATCCTCCAACATTCTTCCTAAAATTAAGGAACTTGCACATTTAAACTAAATTGTAACCCTTGATTAACTTCTTTGATCCATGTGATCTTCCAATTGCCACTGTTGATTGGAATCCTTGATCCATGTTTCGTCTTCTATTCAATTTGAACCATTGATTAACCAATTTGATCTCAACCGTTGATTCAATCATTTATCTATAAATACTCCTCATTTTGGGGTGTAAAGGATCCAAATTTCATTTGAGCATCCATATTATACACATTTGCATACTCCAATTGCTATCACCATCTTCGAGGGCAATTGGATTTTATCACATCCATTTGAGAGCATTTGATTTAACATCATCCAAGCTTATTTCCACAAAATGGTATTCATAAAGGGTTGAATTCCACATCTGATGCAACACCAATCCCCCAATGGGATGAGGTTTGCTGAGTTTAATTAGGATTCTTTGTGCAATTTGAGCATTATTTCAAGTTTTAATGGCTTCCTAGTTTAACTTTGCAAGAATTTCATTAGGAATGTAACTTGATTTAGCTAATTACATTGTTTTAAATTGCTTATTACAATCATGTTTAGCTTTGTTAAGATTTACATTCACAAAAAGAAAATAAAATGTTTAAGGACTGATAATGGCGGTGAATTTTTCTCTAATGATTTTGATAGATTATGTAAAGATTGTGGTATTCATAGATAGAAGACAACTCTGTATTCTCCATAACAGAATGGAGTTGTAGAAAGAATGAACATGACACTGATGGAGAAGGCTAGGAGTATGTTAAGTGGTGTTGGTCTAGAACAAAGGTTTTGGATTGAAGCTATTTCCATTGCTTGTTACCTGATTAACATGTCTCCTACATCAACTCTTGTTGATAAGATGTCTATAGAGGCATGGTCGGTCACAAACCTTCATTGAGACATCTTAGAGTTTTTGGTTGTGAGGCATATGCACATGTGCCAAAGGAGAAGCAAACAAAGTTGGAGAACAAGGTTTTGAAATGTATCTTCATTGGATACAATTATGGTGTGAAAGGATACAAGCTTTGGGATCCTATTGGACAAAAGGTAATACATAGTAGAAGTGTTATTTTTAAAGAAACTAAGCCTTCCTTTGTTACATTGCAGCCAGAGAAAAGTAAATAGTAAGATGCGATTCAATTTACTTCTACACCTGAGAAAGTTGAATCGAGGCCCAAGGATAGACAAGAAGTTGAGGAGAGCTCATCTAGCTTTGGATCTTCAAAAATGGAGGAAGAACCTCCAACTTAGCTTGTTCGTAGGTCTACAAGGCATAAACAACCACCTGAAAGGTATTCACCTGATGATTGGAGATGTATTTTTTTCTTTGAATACTAACATGGATGAGCCCAAATATGTAGAAGAGGCGCTAGGTATGAATGATGCAGAATCCTAGAAGATTGCTATGGATGAAGAAATGCCATCTTTGAAAAAGAATGATACATGGGATATTGTACCATTTCTTGAAGGACAAAAACCTGTTGGCCGCAAATGGGTGTTCAAGAAAAATATTGGTTCAAATGGAGGTATTGAGAAGTATAAAGAGAGGTTGGTTGTGAAGGGTTACTCTCAAGTTGAGGGTGTTGATTATGGTGAGATATTTTCTCTTGTTGCAAAAATGACATCCATTAGATTTTTGCTTTCTATTATTTCTGCTTATGATTTAGAGGTTGAGCAGATGGATGTGAAAATTGCTTTCTTTCATGGTTATTTGGAGGAGGATATTTATATGACACAACCAGAGCACTATGTGGTGAAATGTAAAAGTAAGCTGGTTTGCAAATTGAAGAAATCTTTGTATGGCTTGAGTTTGGAATTTGAGCATTCTAAATTGGATCATTGTGTTTATTATTAAACTGATGGTGATCATTTCCTATTTATTGCATTATATGTTGACGATATGTTATTTTTTATTTTTTATTTTAGACTGCAGGAATTGGTCGGGTATCTGTCCCCTTATAAACTGCAGTGCACTTGGTAAACTTGTTTTCATGTGACTAGTGGCATTGGTGTGAAATTCCCTCCGGTACCACAGGTTTGGGGGGAGACTAGACCTCGTGACCTCTTTCCTGTAACATGATATTTTAACCAATCGTTCTAGACCCCCTGCCTTGTTGATGATATGTTATTTATTGGAAAAGGGAAAGGTATGATTTTAGAACTGAAATCTCAACTTGCTGCTAAATTTGAAATGAAAGATCTTGGTGCAACTAAACACATTCTTGGGATGAAAATTAAAAGAGATAGAGTGAACAAAAAGCTATGTCTTGGCCAAAGTAAGTATGTCAACTCAATTTTATAGAGGTTTGATATGTAGGATTGTAGATCATTGTGTGTTCCTATTTCAATTGGAACAAAGTTATCTATTTCAGATTTTCCAACATCCCCATTAGAGATGGAAGACATGAGCAGAGTGCCTTACCAGAGTGTAGTTGGAAGTTTGATGTATGCTATGGTTTGTACAAGACCACACATTGCCCAAGCAGTGGGAGTTCTTTCCAGATATATGTCTAATCTTGGTAGAGTTCATTAGGATGCAGTTAAAAGAGTCTTTAGATATTTGTGGGGTGCCTCAGATTATTCCTTATGTTATCATAGTAATATGATTGAAGATGAGATTTCCCTTGATATTCATGGTTATGTGGATTTAGACTGGGTAGGTGATGTTGATAGCAGAAAATCCACCAGTGCTTATGTGTTTACTTTATTCGGTGGTGCAATCAGTTGGATGAGTAAGCGACGGGCTGTGGTTTCTTTTTCCACTACTAAAGTAGAGTATATGGCAGCTACTCATGCTTGTAAAGAAGCCATTTGGCTTAAGAGACTATGTTCATATATTGGAATAAAACAAGGTGTAGTGACAATTTATTGTGATAGTTAGAGTGTGATATGTCTAGCCAAGAACTCGACATTTCATGCCAGGACCAAGCACATTGATGTATAATATCATTTTGTTAGATATATGGTTGAAGATGGCAGGGTGAAGCTAGTTAAGGTAGAGAATTTGATGAATGTTGTTGATTCTTTAACTAATCCCGTGAGTACAGAGAAGTTTAGATGGTGTTCAAAGACTATGGGCCTTTTGGCCCCTAGCAATTAAAGAGACGATGTTTACACCCTCACATTGCTCTTGCAAGGTGTTTGACAAGTGGGAGATTTGTTGGGAAAATGTGTCTCAACCTTGAATTATAGAGTTTAATGTTGATAGGATGTATCTATATTTATATATATTTCCTAGTTACACCGATAAGTGTATATAATGGAAACAAAGAGAAAAATGTGACCGTGTTAACTTTTTCAAGAAACTTCTAAAATGGCTAACATACATTAAATAATGATACATTGTAAATCTGGACCATTCGTTATTAGGTTTTAGATCTAATGAGATATATTTTGTTGGCCTGTCTTGCCCTAAAATGTAACCCTATTTTATGAGGGCGTTGTATTACGGCTACAGTAGAGAGGCGGTGATGTTTTCAAAGAGTCTGATAGTGGTTGTGTTGTCTCTTGATCTTTGAGTGGTGATACTCCTATGAGAAGCTTTCTCTACAAGTATATTGTAATCTTTGTGATTTCTTAATAATATTATTGGGTGGATTTTGGAGTGTGGGGTTTTTCTCCCGAAAGGGTTTTCCCCATGTAAATCACTGTGTCATGGTATGCTATCTATATTTATGTTTATTCTGTTTAAGTTTATGTAATTGTTAAAGAACTGTAAAATTTTTGCATTATTCTCCTCTCAAGATTATTGTAGGAAGTTGTTTCACTACCTTAGCTTCCTTATAGAAATCTATGTTGCATATATATCACTCTTTGTAAAGAGGGCTAATGTATTGTAGAACATAATAAATGTGCTTTATCTACAAAATTTACATATGGAAAAGAACTTTATTTGAACATTTTTTGGTAAATATGGAGTAGTAAGGTGTTGTATATAAAGGGATAAGTATGCATTATTTAAGAAAAATAAGGGTGTTTTGAGTGATAAGGGTGAAATTGGAGTTATAAGGTCTTTTTTTGTGATAAAAAGAATTTTTTGTAGCATTTTTTTGAGAATTATCGGTTGATCTTACATCATGGGATCAACTCTTTTGAAGATGACATTTTATCTCTACACATTAAAATTGACAACTTAAAAGAAGCTAATCAAATAGCAAAATATTGGAGGTTATTTCAGCCTACTTATATGCAATTTGTGCTCAATATATTTTGCTACAACAAGAAAGAGATAGGTTACAAGAGCAAACACCCAATGCCTTAGCACAAAAGAAATTTGTTGAATAAGATGTTCCATTCTATTACTTACACACATCATGTGAATCAAAATCCAATTATGAGAGTTTGGAAATCTTGAAAAATAAATAAAGGAAAATGTGGTCTTGGTTATAAGGGTGTTGTTGAGTTTTATGTTCCAAAGTATTCGAAACTCATCAAGTTTGTATTTGGATGGCTTATGAATGCACATTAAGTTGAATCTTTCTCTACAAGTAATAATTTGGTTCAACCAAAATTGTGTTCTTGTTGTGGTCGTCATGGCCATACATCAATTTCTTGTTTTAATCTACACCTTTGTTCTTTATGTGGTCAATATACTCATGACTCATCTCATTGTTTTCAAAAGAAAGTGCAAAAATTTATGTTATGTGTTGCTAATCCTTTGTTTGGATTAGTCCCAAGAGAGACATTAGATGGTTCTTTAAATACTACAGTTGTGACATCTTTGACAAAGACTGAGCGAGATGCTCCAAATAAGGTTATATTGAATGTTGTTGAAGCTCATGTTGGAGATGACAATGGTGTTGATAATGTTGTTGGTGATGATAAGGATGTTGGTAATATTGTCAGTGATAAAAATGATATTGGCACTACTATTGGTGATGATAAGATTGACTTTTCTTGTCTTCAAAGTGTTATGGATTCTTTTTATGTTTGAGATGCCTTTGATTTGCATTTTTATGACTTATTTTGATGATGTTGATGCAGTTGTTGTAGTGTGCTTTTCTTATAGAAGGGATATTTGTTGGTATGTGTATGAAAGATTTGAATGAAGATTTACAGAGATGAGTGATGTGTGCTTCAAATGTTTTGCAGATTTGTGGATTTTGTGTCATTGTTGGTTTATTTCAAATTTTGTATAAGTTGTTGGTGATAGCTTTGGACATTATTTAGTCCTAAAAATTACAAATTTATGGTTGGATTGTGAGATAGGTCCCAAGATTATTGATATCCAATTTGATTAAGATTTTGAGATTGTAGGTTACTGAGTTTTGAACATTGCAGATATAGAGAAGATGAACATGCATGGTCATGATTTGGAGTGAACACTGAAAGAGTGACTCAAAATGGTCAACTGTAGTTTGCTCATTTTTTATTGGAGTGAGCACTAGAAGAGTGACTCACAATGTTCACTTGTAGGTTGATCATCTTTGATTGCATCAATGATTGAAGAATGCAAATTCACTGTTTTTGGGAGATGGTTAGGGAGAGGCCCTAAGTCAAGATAGTGCTGCAACACGTATTTTGGAGATTTTATTCAAAATGTTCATTATAGGGGAGAAAATATGGAATAATGACCATTTTTTTTCCAATATTTATTATGGAGGAGAATGAATGATAATGAACATTAATTCATGAATTAATTATTTGTTTATAAACAATTGTAGATTTTGATTATATTCTTAAATCTATATATACAACATTGTATCCTAGAATGTAATGAAAAAAGAAAGCAATAAAATAATTTTATTTTTTATATATTTTCTGTTGTTCATTATGTAGATTTTTTGGTTTCATTGTTATTTTTATATTCTTTAAATGATTTTGAAAAACTACTTTCCAAGTTTTCCTGTCTCACTCTATACCCATAAGAGTGAATTTTGATATGGTTGTTGAATTTTATCAGTCATTGGTCCAAAGTCAACTGGATAAATTGTGAAGGACAAAATTCTGAGGGAAATGCAATCAATGTTCATGAAATAAAATATTTCCACCCATTTCTAAGAGGTTTTTGTTTCATTTTTTACCTATATATAGAGGCTATAACTAGTTGAAAATTTAATAACTGTATACTATTTATTGTTTCATTTGTACGGATATAGATTAAATATGCTTCAACGTTACAGAAATGATTAGAATTGTTTGGGAAATGCCATTTTTTACTAATTATCTTCTTATTTTCTTGCATCTTTGTTTGTTTGCAGGTTCTCAACAAGCTCCCATATTGTTCATAAAAGATCAAATGTAGATAAAGCACACTATAAGATTGGGAATATAATTTTCATGAGAACTTAATTGGGTTCTTTTGTTGAGATTATTTAGGCTAACCTTCTCTGTGTTTTGTTTATAGTTTGCTAGCAATGTAGAGAAAAAGAAACCAAAAGTGAAGCGATATGATAATAATATGGAGGAGGAATGCTTAGATCATAGAACTCTAACAGCTCAAACAAATTATATTTATACACAACAAAGCAAGAACCCATAGACATTCTATTCTCTTAATATACATATTATGTTTCAATATTTTTATAGATAATGCAGACTGTCTTCTATTATGATACTCCTTTCAGATAATCAAATTTAGTGGGTCTTTGGGTAGCTTTTATATATGTAGATAGGAAATAGTTCCTGAGTGCATGATGAAATGTTATGAATGTTATGTCTGTATATTTGTCTCTTGAAATGTATACATGTTATTTAATCTTCCACATGATTTATAAACCCAAATATAGTCGTCCTCTGAAGCTTTGTGTAAGTTCAAGATTTTTTTTTTTTTTTTTGGAAGTATATGGTCGAAGCATAATTTTATCTAATTTTGAAAGTATTGGCGATGCAGATGACACAATTATTCTAATTTATTAATTAAAAGTTTAAAGGGAATAATAGTAAAATAACAAGTTCAATGACTTAATTAATAGTCTTAAGTTTTCATAGTTCATGATTAAATAGTGCAGAGATTTCTGGATTGAAATTGTGTATGATTTTTTACATCAACATTTTGGATCATGCTCCATGATCCATCATCGAGATGATAAGCAGATAGAGAGAAGAGAATTATCCTGATGATAGATCATGAAACATAATCCAAAACGTTGATGTAAAAAATTATACACAATTTCAATTCAGAAATTCTGCATTATTCAAATTTAATGACTGCTTGTTTATTGGTGAAGGTTGTTGATCTATTGGTATAGTTGTTAACAGATGATCTTTCCAATTCTCCTCCTTTATCCAATATTTAAAGCCATTTTTCACTCAAGTTTTGAGATAAACATGAGAGCAAGGTTAATTCCTTTACATTATAGTTGTTGGGATTTGCGAATGGATTCGAAAGTTTAGTATTGTGCTCACCATTAGCATGATACTAAACCTATTCAATCCCATTAACCATAATAACTCTTGCTCCATAGGAAGATTTCTAGTGGACATGCTCGACTTTTCCCTTCAAGAATACTAAAACACCATCTTTGGGTAATGAAATGTGGCCATCATGAGGACTACCTCATTAAAGCCCCTTTTGCATAAAGAATCTGGTAGGCTCATACAAGGGATGCAACAATTTAGGTATGGCAGAGACCTCAAAATCTCTTTCCATTAATTGAATGATTCATCTCACAACACTTCTACTGTCTCTTGCACACTTATCTGCACCCCTGTTTCATGCCATGTTTGAAACATAATACTGCCTCTATTTCTACTATGAGAAGCTAACCTGAGAAGATCTAAAGCTCTCACTTTTGAGCCTTCTACATTTTCAAGACATCTTCGTATAATTTACAAATCAATCCTTCTCTATACTGTTTCAAATGCTTTACTAGACCTCTCAAGGTCTTTCTTTCGGCTAAAGCAACTACATCCGCAACATTTGATAGTTCTTTCTCCAAATTGAATTTCTTTGCCTTCATACGAGATATCCCCAATCTGCTATTAACTTCTATCCTAAGACTATCAAAAACCAGGTTTTGACCAGATTCAACATACTCTCTTTTGTGTTTCTTCTTCAATTTCCTACACAGGAATGTTCTGTAGACTGACTTCTTTTAAGAGATCATCATAATCAATTGATGTTTTTAAAATGACATATGATGGTTCAACAACATCCATCGACTTAGCTTCTCCAGAACATGTATGCTTGTTTATTGATTTACATCATATCATGCATTGAATCATCCTTAATTTTTTTTTCAAAGATTCCACTTGTTTCTCAGTATCCTTCATCAATCTAAAGCAATTTCTTGATTATTTCTATGCTCCAAGAAACCAAGAAATTTCTAATCTTGCAATGAGAGTAAATACGTCAACATGTCTATCAAATCAAGCAAATCTTGAATCAAGTGTTTTATATACATATAAAGATCACAAACTCTAGGAACAGACTGGTCTACTAGATTTTAATATTTTCCAAATGGTTCATTTCAATTTCACAGATACCATTTTCTTAATTTAATGGAAGGCCTTTTTAATTCCCTTTGTTGAATAATGCACTAAGCATGTTCTCAACAAGAGGTAGTAGGAAAATGCCCTACTTATCATAGTCCATGTCCAACACAATTTCAATTGGAATTCAAGTTCATTCTGATGATGAAGTGGTTGATATACTTAGATCTTCCTTTCATGTGTCAAAGCAACTGGAAAACTGCCAATTCGTTTGGATGTTGACCTAGAAAACCCAGCACTAACAACACCAATTTTAGCAACGCCCACATTCCATTGAACCCTTCTTGTAGTTGTGTATGAGGAAAGATGATAATATGTCCATGTGATGAGGAGAGGATCAATATCTAATAAATTGATAGGGCCAGGTTCACTAATGTTTATATCACTCTTTTCATTTGAAGCTATACATTGATCACAAAAGAATACTTTCACTCATCTATGGTTAGTAGACCCTCCAAATTGTATTCATCAATGAATTTTCTGGTTTGGCGTCAAGAAGAAATTTTGTTATAGTTTTAGAATTTAGACCCTTGAATCCATGAAGCAATTAATACATTTCCACTTGAGTTTCATTTCTTCAAGGCATTTTTTCAAACAGCTCATTCACCTTGTTCATGATCCCATGCTCTGTCTTTTACATGCTCCCATTAGACCAAATTTCTTTGAGAAGTTTTAGCAAATAGTTCGCATGCCTTAACTGTGACTCCACGTTTTGCATAAATATCTACTGGCAGTAATGAATATAATATCTTCTGACAAAATTTCTCTTTCCATTCTCCTTTGATGGATGTCCAACCCCATGATAACTCCCATTCTGGTATTGGCACAAAAGAAGCTTTCAATAGTTGCAAATTTTAGTTTTACAACTCCATTTAGAAGTTTCCAAGACGTTTTTAATGAATCTATTTGGTGCAGCTCCTATCCAACGACATCTAGGGGAGAGGACCCAGTAGTTGAGCATGTTTCAATAGTTGAGATAGTTTTTGTTAATATAATGCCCAATAGTTGTTTATATAATGCCCAATAGTTGTGACATGACTACCATAAATTAAACAAAATGTATTCCTTTGATCTAAAAAGCAACCAATCATGTGATGCCACATCAGCGCTCAACTATCCATGATGTCAATGCACAAGTATTGGTAACAGGTTTGTGCAGGGCCTTTTTGGACACCTTGACAAAAAGCATGCTGATGTGGCCCCGAAACGAAAGTTATAAGCAGGGGACTTGCCAAGTAAGCTGCTGTAAAAAATTTGGAGTGATTTGAAATTTCCAAGTAGGATTTTGAGGAACGCGAAGTTAGGTGCACAACTACTGGATCCTCTCCCCTACCTCAACTAGAATTCCCTCCCAACCCCAAGGAAAATAGCGTGGTGGGGTCTTTCCCACCCCGGGGCAAACTTTATTTCCTCCCACCCAAGGCAAATAGGATGGTGGGGTTGGTGGCCCCCCACCTGCAGCGACCCCCCAAGCCATTAATGGCATTTCATGAGATCACATTTCTTTTGCTAGACAACTTGCTTGCCTTGTCTATAATACCATTTCCAACTATAATATCTGACAAAAATACACCTTCCAATATGTGTTGATGAATGTCCATACCCTGATCTATGGCTCCTGCTTTGACACAGGCATGGGGAATACTAACAAATTAGCGGAATTTAGTTTTAAATCTTCCATTAACATTTACCCCAAAAGTTTCTATACCCTTTACATGGATTTCATTTTATATATATATACTCTGGATTTTCGATTTCCCATTGCAGCGTATCATTTGAGTGTTCCAAAAAAAATTACCCTTTTCAAATCGGGGCCGAAGTCTGGTTTGCAAGGCTTGAGATCTGAAATAGAATTGCAATTTGCAATTTGAAATGTAAAATGTATTCTGGGAGCAAACTCCAGTAGTTGCATCTAAGTGCGACCCTGGAAATAAATTTTGAACGCTTGATTGAATTCACTTTCTGTACAATTTCAAGTTCAATTATACTAACTGTAAATCTTAGACACCATCAATTTTAATCCCTGTAATCAAGAATCCAACCACCCACCAAATGCAACCCAAAAAGAAAAAGGGAAAAAAATCAAACATCCAAAAATCTGCCTGGACTTGTAACAAAACAGAAAGATTATAATCAATAAATTATCTAAATTTAGAAGGCAAAAATGCACAACAGAACGTACTCGAAGAAAACCATCAACTCAAATTCTCCTGTTTAAAGAAAATTTGTCATCTACCATGGAAATCAACAAGCAAGAAGTCAAGAGGATAATAAAATAAAATAAAAATTTGCAGTCTAGTCAAATTTGCTCACCATGAAAGTGTCAAATTCTAATTTTTTGCATTTGAATTCATTATATCAACATTATTAGTAAGTTTCTTTATAATGATAGGAGGTAAATTAGGAGTCAATATAAATAGGCTTATGAAAAAGACCTTCCATTTAGATTGAATGGATACATTATTTAAAAAATAAAAAAGTCCAATCTACAGTACAAAATAATGTATGTATTGATTGTAAACAAGAATGCATACAAAATAATGTCATTATCAAATGAGTCATTAAAATACAAAATATGCAATTAATTATGAATCCAATAGCTTATGTCACACTCATAAGAATATTCATACCTATCATCCAATGGAATGGTAGATAAATTCATTTTGATATTTTGAAACAAATTTGGAAAAAAATGTATATTAGAAAATTTAGTCAATTTATTTTATTTTTGTTCTCATTGATTAATTTGTTACCAACTATAAAACCTAATAGATGCATTAACATTTTTGTCTTTGGTAGGAATTAATAATATCTATTTCTTTCGACAATAACTTTCAAGAGTATATTTTCAAATTTCTAAATTGGTATTGATCCTCTCTTTGAACTATTATGTAAACCAATTTATACTAAATTTAAGAATATGACTATATCTCAATTTTTTTTTTTTGGCATTGATCTCTCTTTCTTATAATGAGTGGGAATGAGTTTTATCAATTTTTTTTAAGAATACGACTTTATCCATTTATAAGTTACAAATAAATCAAATTTGTACAAATAAAAAATTCAAATCCTTCAAATGAACAATTTCTATCAATGACCTGATCCAAGGCTTGTATTCATAAGTTTCATGGAGGACAAACCATTTCCAAGGGGAGTACTTGCCTCCCAACCATAAGATTGAAACAAGCAATTCACCCCTAAGCTAAAAGAGCCAAGTAGGAAAACCAATGGACATACAACAAAAAAAACAAGATTATACAATCATTTACATGGGTACACAATTGTGCAACACAAAAGAGAGGTATTGGTTCGAACACAACCTCAATTCTAAACAAGAATATTATTATTTATTTGGCAATTTTTTTCCCAAGAGTACACTTAAGAAAGCAATAGAACACAATCACTCTTCTACACTTAACACACAATAATGTAATTATTTTTTACACTACATCCATACACAAATGCAACAACAAAAGTAACAAAGCATGAAGACATATTTCTTTGTGCTCCCTCAATTCTACAAAGCCAACATGACCCCTAAAATCTTTTAAAAATTCCTCTATTCTCCCTCAAGAATTCTCAAAGAATCGCCTTCTCTTTCCATAAATTCCAAAATGAAAAAATCCCCCTATCATAAGCCATAAGGGTGGATTATACGGAGAATAAAATGTCATCCATACTCCTCCAATAGGATATGTTAACGTGCCCAATTTGATTGTGTTTATTTATGGTTGAGTCCAAATCCTTTGAACATTTAGGCCTTGTTTCACTAAACATAGATAACCAATCTAAGAAATCTTCAATTGGGTCTCCTTTGTTAAATTTTTCCTATGTTATTCTGTTTCATCTCTCACATGCGTCTCATGTGTTGAAAAATGCAAAAATTCTAAAAATTTATAAGCTTGGGGACTCTCTGATACTTTCCTTAAGTGTGTTCAAGTTTTCAAAGTTTTAAGTTTTGGTATTCCTAGCTTGGGGGTCTCTCTAATATTTTCCTTAAGTGTGACTCTAAAAATAGACTTTGAATGCTTGAATGAATTCACTATCTGTACAATTTCAAGTTTAGTTATACTAAATGTAAATCTTAAACCCCATCAATTTCAATCCTTGTAATCAAGAATCCAACTGCCTATCAAATACAACCCAAAAAGAGAGAAAAAAAAAAAAAACATCCAAAAAATCTCCCTCAACTTGTAACAAACCAAAAATATTAGAATCAATAAATTGTCTAAATTTAAAGGACAAAAATGCACAATAGAATGTACTTGAAGAAAACCATCAGCTCAATTTTTTTTGTCTAAATAACATTTGTCATCTACCATGGAAATCAACAAGCAAGAAGTCAAGAGGATAATAAAATAAAATAAAAATTGGCAATCTAGTCAAATTTGTTCCCCATGAAATTGTCAAGTCCAATCTTTTGCATTGATTACAAGCATGAAATAAAATAGAGAAAAGTCAATTCATTATATCAACATTATTAGCAAGCTTCCTTATAATGGCAGGAGATAAAGTAGTAGTCAAAACATAAATAGGCTTTTGAAAAGGATCTTATTAAAAAATGAAAAAGTCTAATCTATATTACAATATAACGTATGCATTGATTACAAGAATGCATACAAAATAATGTCATTATCAAATGAATCATTAAAAAAAAAAGGTGCAATTAATTATATAGCTTATGCCACACTGATAAGAATATTTATATCTATTGTCCAATGAAATGATAGATAAATTCATTTTGATATTTTGAAACAAATTTGAGAAAAAAGGATATTGGAAAATCTAGTCAACTTATTTTAATTTTGCTCTCATTGGTTAATTTGTTACCAACTATAAAACCTAATGGATGCATTAGCATTTTTGCCTTTGGTAGGAACTAACAATATCTTTTTTTTTTCAACAATAAAATTTAAAGAGTATATTTTCAAATTTCTAAATGGGTATTGATCTCTCTTCAAATGATTACATAAACTAATTCATACTAAATTTAAGAATATGACTTTATTATGTTACAAATAAATCAAAGTTGTACAAATAAAAAATTCAAATCCTTCAAACGAATAATTTCTATCAATGACTTAATCCAAGGCTTGTCTTCATAAGTTTTATGGAGGAAAAACCATTTCCAAGGGGAGTACTCACCTCCCAACCATAGGGTTGGCACAAGCAGTCCACCCTTAAGCTAAAAGACTCATTTAGAAAAACCAATGGACATACAACAAACATAAAATTATACAATCATTTACATGGGTACACACTTATGGAACACAAAAGAGAGGGATTGGTTTGAACACAACCTCAATCCTAAATGAGGATACTATTATTTATCTGATAATATTTTTCCAATAGTACACTTAAGAAAGCAATAGAACATAATTTCTCTTCTACACTTAACACATAATAATGTAATCATTTTTTACACTACATCCATACACAAATGCAACAACATAAATAACAAAGCATGAAGACATATTTCTTTGTGCTCCCTTAATTCTAAAGAGCCACCATGACCCCTAATCTCTTTTAAAAAACCCTCTATTCTCCCTCAAGAATCTCAAAGAATCATCTTTTGTTTCCATAAATGCGAGAATGAAAAAAATCCCCTTCTCATAAGCCATAAGGGTGGATTATACAATGAATAACATGTCATCCATCCTCCTCCAATAGGATGTGTTAACACCCAATCTGATTGCGTCTAATTATGGTTGCATTTGTGTTTTAATTTTCCCAACCATAATCTCACAACTATCTATAGAATAGCTATTTCAGATAAATGAAATTTGCAAGGGGTTAGCCAACAAACAAGAGATGGTTTCTGCGATTATCTCCTCTACACTTCAAGGTTTGCAATACCTAGGAGGGTGATCCTACAATATTCACTTGGATTTGAAGGGAACAGGTGGATGTAGAAAATCCACAATTATATAGAATATTGTTTAGCTAACGGATATGTTCTCATAAATGGAACCAAGAATTACAAATAAACACAAGAATTAGCTGGATTCTTGAGGTTTTATGAATTTTCTTGCTTAGGGAACATGGGAATAAGATTAAGCAAAAAAAATTATTGCTTGAAACATAGATGATTCATTTGATTTTCAAAGTAGTGACTAGGGAGTTGTATTGAACACAAGTACAAGAGACTGGTGCCTTAACCTAGGGCACGAAGAAGCAGATGAATGTAATTAAAACTCATATAATAGTATTTTTACCCAAAAACCATAAAGCTATGTAATAATGCATTACACTACTACTCTTTATAATTTCAAACCAATTCTACTTACAACTCCTTGTGAACATTCACAACATTCAATATCTTCCTTAAAGCATTTAATTCATTACTTGAATGAAAGCCATAAGAAAAATATTCACACATAGAAAACGCTGTGGAGATGAAAAAAATGATCCTTGATCAAATTTCATTCATAAATGCAACAAAGATTACATATAGGAGACAATTGGCCTAAAAATATGCCACTGTATACTCATTAATTGATGCTAGTATTGTCATACAAAATTTATAGACTACAAAACAATCCTATTCTCTGATAATGACATCGACCAAAACATAGACTCAATTACAAATGATCTATAGTACAAAGATCTCCAAGATCACATGCAAATGGCCTTGAATTCCCTTTTATAGAAACAAGGGAGCAAAACAAGCCTCAGGCCAAATTACGCATGTCACATTTTCATTTGACAAACATTTACATAACAAGATACAAGTACAACTACTCGTGGAGCGAATGTTTCAAAAGGGACAAATGTCATTGCATGTGCAGTTGAAAATCTTGTTGCTTCCAAAATGTACTCATAGAAGACTATTGTAACTCATTTTTCCACTCGTTATCTATCTTCATTTGATACCAAAAGGATTGGGGAATGCTGACTAGGTAGATGAGTACAAAAAGTCAAACCTAGTAGAATACAAAAGTCCTGTTGAAGTTGATGAAGATTCCAAATGATGCCGAATAGACAATAAAGAATAAAATAATATCATCACCCCAATAAAGAATGAAAGAATAATCAATGTCAGATCATCAAAGCTTTATAACTAAGGTAGATTATTGTATTTATCATCCGAAGCTTGTATTCCTCTTTTGTTGGCCACTTAAATGCAAGGAAGTCATCCAATTTAGCTCTATATGTACCATACTTGACAACTACATGATCATACTCTTTTTCAAATTCCTCCAAGAATTGATTTGTCCTAGAGCTTATCCAAATTGTTTTTCATGAGGCCTATGTCAAATGTTTCCTTATCGCAAATAAGAAAAGCTAGTGTTGTTGTGATGCTCTTAAATTGTGTTTTCATACACCACAAGGCTTGATTTCTCCATTAGGCTTCTTTATTTCAAGAAATATGCTAGATTTCTCTCATCAAACTCCTTAATCATCTCCTTTAATTTATCCTCTAAGGGATCTACCAATCCTTGATATTCCCCTATTGTCTTGAAATTTGTATATGTGGGGACAATCTCCTTAGGCTTATTAGGATCATGTGCATATCCTTTTCACATTCCAATTAAAGAATTAAGTCTGGGAACCCATATTCTCATTATGGGAATAGCCCTTGCTTTATCATTGGAAAACCTATCAATTACTATCATCATTTGGGAATAATTATTGTGGATATTTTCCACCTTCCTCAATATCTTTCCCATCAAGTGTCCAAGAATATTTGAAATAATAAGCATATTGTTCTCATGCTTATCCTCCTTTAGTGTAGCAATAGTTCTTCATAAGTATTAAGTTGCTCTAGAAGTTCTTCCTTTTTCTTTTGAACTATTGGAGGTTGAGCAGATGAAGTGCTGCCAACCATTGATCTGTTACCTCTTACCACTACTGTCATTGAAGTTGGAGGGAGTAATGTTGTCTATTTTTGTTGTTGTTGTTGCTATAGTTGTAGATGGTCCAATGTATCCTTCACCTTATTATATTCATTCAACAAGTCTTGATAATCCTATGAAGCCTTATTATGATTATCTTGCAGTGATTCAATTGTTGCTCTACTAAACTGTGCAACATTTACTACCAATGTTGTTTCCTCAACTACAAAGGTATCTAACACTCTT